>CM035437.1:13147898-13292898 GCA_020310875.1 Ceratopteris richardii | reverse complement strand
TGCTTGATATGATTTGATTTATGTTCATTTGTATTCATATGTGTAGACATATGAACACCTCTTGTAAAAGAGTATATTTTATCTCTTGTAATTGTGAAAGAAAGAATGACTTAAGTCATCAATGATGTAGAAAAGGAAATTCATGGCTCTAACTACCTAAAACCATGAATCCATCAGCTAAGAGAATATCTCCTAATTCTTAGCATCACCTTTAGGTGAAGTTATTTGAATTCAAATTCAAAACTACCTCCAAAAGTAGCTATAAAAAGAGCAAGAAGAAAGTCGCCATCTCAGAGCTTGATTCGTGCCCACTTCATGTTCATTTGTAGAGATTGAAGAGCTTACTCCATAGGTCTATCATTCTACTCCCATTGTGCAAGTATTCGTTGCAAATGTGGTTGTAATTATATGTGAATCTATATATTCATCATTTACTTCTTCTCTGTTTTATTCTCAGCTACTCTCACTCAGAACAATAACTTAAGAAGCTCATATCTTGGGCTATACGTAACCTTTTTCAGACTTTTAAAGTGTATTGGTTTTAAACCTAATTCTAGTTTATGGTTACAAAATCGCATGTCATTTTACTATTTGTGAGAAATATGTGTTTTTTTTTTCATAGGTCAAATCTCTATAGAGCCCTGAAAATGGCAGGAGTGTTCCATATTATCCCAAGTCTTGTTTTCTTCCAGCGCATTGAACTCCTCCTTCATTGCTTCTTCCCATTGTTTTTTACCTTTTGCTTCACTGTAATTCTGAGGTTCTTCATCTTCCTTTACTAAGTAAGCATAGTTTTTCTGAGTCAAATAAGAAGTGTCATAGGAATACCTTGTTGGTTGTTTCCTTATTCTGTTTGACCTTGTTGGCTCATATTCTTCATGTGTATCTGAATACACATCTTCATTAAATCTCGAATCATCTTCATTTCTCATGCCTGTTCCGATTCTAGACGTACTTGCCTGCATATAATCTTCATCTCCATTCACTTGCATATGTGATTTTCCTTTTTCATTTCTTCTTATCTCTTCTTCAAGTGTTTCAGCACTATGCTCTTTATCTGTATACCAGCTTTTTCTTTCATCAAATGTCACATCTCTGGAAACTATAAATTGTTTGGTTAGAGGACTCCATAACATGTAACCCATCTGCTTTTCATCATATCCGATGAACACATATTTTTCAGCTTTTGGTTCAAGCTTAGGTCTCAACTCTGATGGTACATAAGCATAAGCAACTGATCCAAACACTTTACAATGATCAAGTGTTGGTTTCTTGCCCCACCAAGCTTCATAAGGGGTCATCCCATTTAACGATGTACATGGTAATCTGTTTACCAGGTATGTAGCTGTATTTACAGCCTCAGCCCAAAGATAGTTTGGACAATTCTTCTCCTTTAGCATTGCTCTTGCAAACTCAACTAGAGTTTGGTTTCTTCTTTTGGCTACTCCATTTTGTTGCGGTGTATACCTGCAATTTATTTCTCTTTTTATACCTGCATTCCATAGATAATCATTGAACTCTCGAGAAAAATATTCTCCTCCTCCATCAGACCTTAGTCTTTTGAGTTTCTGTCCTGTAAGTCTTTCAGCATATGCATGAAAATGTCTGAAAGCTCCAAACACTTCTGATTTCTCTTTCAAAACATAAAGAGTTATCCATCTTGTTGCATCATCAATGAAAAGAACATAGTACCTTGAACCACTGATAGATCCTTCTTTCGTTGGTCCCCATACATCTGTATGTATGAGCTCTAGCACACCATCATGTTTGTAACCATTTTTCTGAAATGGTAACCTGTGGGCTTTTCCCATCTGTCAGGCTTCACATTTGTGAATCATATGTTGGTTCTTCATATTTGGTAATCCTCTCACGGTCTATTTCTCTATCATAGCTTTGATTCCCTTTTCATTAAAATGTCCTAACCTCTTATGCCAAAGGTCTAGTTCTGTAAATACCTCATCACCATGTGTGATCAAGGCTTGACCAACATTTCCTTGTACTTTTAGAGTAAAAAGTCTACCTTCCTTTTTACCATGGACAATCTGTTTGTATCCATTCTCTGGATCTTCAACAAATACTCCTTCATTTGTAAACCTGACTTGAAAACCTTTTTCTACTATCTGACCCACACTGATCAGATTCTTCGGAATTGTTGGAACATACAAAACATTTGTTAGTAGGTCAGCTCCATTCTTACATTTTACTTTTCCAATTGACCTTACATTATGTTTTGTGTTATCACCTGTCTGTACTGTATGATTTGAAATACCTCCCTCAAGTTCTGATAATAATTCTATATTTCCTGACAAATGATTTGAACAACTAGAGTCAATATAGAATACCTTGAGGTCTTCATTCTCTGACACACTTATCGCGTTCATCATCAACGTTGTATGATCATCATTCTGCGTATAATTCGCATAGTTGTAGTAGGTAGTGTTGTGAGACTGATTCTGTCCCCAACTTCTTGCTCCACCTCTACCATATCCGCCTCTTTGGCTTTGTCTTCCTCTTTGATATCTTCCGCTTCTGCCTCTACTATTATTGTTCTGATTCTGATTTGATCCTTCTGAATTATGCCAGCAATCATGAGCCAAATGATTGCTTAATCCACAGATCCAGCAAGCCTTCTTCTGGTTACCTCTACCTTTTGTATTACCTCTTTTATTTCTGACATTACCTCGTCCTCTTGCATAATTTGCTTGAGAATTCACTTCTTCTTCATCTTTTTCTTTTCCTTTATCACCTTTCTTCTTGTTCTTTGTGTACATAGCCAAACTATGTCCTTTTTCTCCATCTGTCTTCAAATCTTGCTCAAACGTTAGCATTAGTCCAAGCAACTGATTTAAATCTGGTACAAAATGATTTAAAGACAGTTCAGTTGAGAGTACAAAAGGTTTCCACCTTTCATCTCCTCTCAAACCTGTAAGCACTTGAGCTATTAACCTGTGATCTTCGATATCTTCACCAATCGATCCAAGATTGTCTGCCAAGTCCTCATCTTAGTGATATAATCACTAATGCTTTGACTTTGCTTTTCTTGAATGTTGTGAATTCCGACCATAAGCTAGCCTTTCTAGCTTTTGTCGTGTTTTAGAAATGATCTTCCAAAGCACTCCATATGTCTTCTGCTTTCTCTAGACCTCTAATGTGTGGTAGTAGATGATCTGTAACAGTATTATAGATATATGCTCTTGCCATTGCATCTTTCTTTTGCCACAGCTTCAAGGCTTCTAATTCTTCTTTCTTCGGTTGACTGTCATCTTCGAAAGTCGGCTTCTTTTCTTCTCTTGTCACATATATCATTAAGTCTTTACTCATAAGTAAAGCTTCCATGCGCATTACCCATGCGGGATAATTATCTGTGTCCAATTTGTCAATAGAAATGTGATCCGCCATGATCTTCTTGTTTCTGTTACTTCCGGTGAGTGTAATGTTAAAATATTTTACCTTTTACAAACCTTTACCCTTGAGAATTTCTTCAGAACACTTCTTGACGCCGTTTGTTGTTGATCACCTCAGCTTTCACCTTCCTTTATGAGAATTCTTCAAATTCTCTTTCCGTTTCTTCTTCTGATAAAATTTTTATGCTCTTTAGAACCTTTTCTGTTTTGGTACCACTTGTGGATCTTACCACTCTGATATCACTGTTGATTAACCTGCTTTGATACCACTGATGGATCTTAACTTGCTCTAATACCACTGTTGGTGCAGCACTTATTGCGGAATTTGCTTACACCACAGAAACTAAACTAGAGTGATGTTAGAACACCTCTATAACCATCAGTAGCTTAGCAAACTTTCTGAAATTGAAAACTTATAACTGTATTTAGTGAACACCAAAAATTCACCTTACAGAAAGCTTCACATTTCCTTCAAGCTTCAGTTCAAAATTCCACCGGAACATCACCAGACTGTCACCAGAATCTTATCGGAATATCACCGGAATCAACTGCAATTCTGTTTGTTATTACTTCAAATGTGTATACATGAAGTAAGGAAGTGATATCTGAACTTCCTTCACTAAATGAACTCTATCTAAAGTTTAAGGAAAAACTTCACCAGTTCTAGATGCCTCTTTCTAGTTAGACTTAGTACTGTGTGTACATATCCATTTCACCGAAATCTTTGATCAGTTTGTAGTTGAGACTTATAGCTACAAGATAAGCTATATCTCATACAAAACTTTACACTATACTTCGAGATCTAACTCATAGAAGTACCCGAAAATATTTACTGAGAAAACTGTAACTGTTAGCTAACTTTCACAGTAACATGAAATCTCTCAGATTTCTTCACATACAAAGAATGCGCTCAAACTTCCACATGAACATGTGTTTTCTATTAGAGAAGATGTGTACAAAAAATGACTCGGCCTCACTTCGCTCATAGTCATGAGAACTCTCCTATACTGAGTAGTTTCTCCTTACCATCTCTCTTAGATGAATACCCAATATTTCAGGTTCTGTTATTCATCTCTATATACGTAATCTCTGGCGTCTTCTATATCTCTATATCTGCTATATGTGCGTGCTCATATGCGCACCTTCTCTCTCTCTCTCTTTTATCTATCTCAGCTCTCTTATGTACAATTTGATCCAGTTTCAACAAACTCTAATTCTGGAAGTTTCTATGCTGTATATTTACAGTCGTGAATTTGTCCCTTCACTAAGGCTTTGGTTTTTTGAATACTTTGTTTCTGCTTTCCTTCATCTTTATGTCGTTATGCATAATTAGTGAGTGAATCTCCAACACTAAAGACTTGCCTTGGGTCTTCAACATATGCTCCAAATCGGTTGAATCTAACCTGGAATCCTTTTTCAACAATCTGCCCAACACTTATTAAATTTTTGGTAATTGTAGGGACATACAATACTTTGCTTAATAGGTTCATATTCCCATATGATGTCTTCACATTACCTATCTTCTCCACCGAGTGCTTTGTATCATCTCCTATTTGCACTTCATGTTTGTCGTGAGGATCTTCCAAATTAGAAAGTAAAGACACATTTCCTGCTACATTATTTGAGCATCCCGAATCAGTGTAAAAGATGTGATCATCATCCTTACCCTTCTTCACTGATAGATTCATAATCAATAGTGAATCTTCTTGACTTTGGTCCTCTACATAGTTATTGTAATCTCTTCTTCCTCTATGGACACTTTGATAGTTGTTGTTGTAATTGTTGTTGTAGTTGTTGTTGTTGTAGCCTCCATTCTATCTACCTCTATTTGATCCATAGCCACCTCTATTGAATCCTCTTCCTCTTGAGTTCCTCGGGCTCCTGAAATATTCTTTGGTAGTATGATTAGATAAGCCACATATATTGCAAGGTTGAGATGATTGGAATCTCCCCTTGCCTTGCTTTCCACCTCTATCTCTTCCTCTACCTACAAAGTTTGCTTGGAAAGAGCTACCATCATCTTCATTCTTCTTATTCTTTGAATTTTCCTTGACCTTAGCTTTATCAAAATATAAGGCAGAAGTTTGATTACCTCTTGAGAACTGACAACCTTTGCTAATCTTTGCTTCATGAGTGAAGAGTTGGCCCATGATTGTGTTGAGGTCGGGTACATGCATATCCATGTACAAATCCATGGTTGTTGTGAAGGACTCCCACTTGTCATTTGCTTTGATTCCATTTATGATTTGTCTAATGATTTGTTCCTCTTAAATTATCTCCAATGCTTATAAGTTATCTTAAATCTCCTTCATCTTTGTGACATAATCAGTCACATTTGCTTGGGGCTTTTCTTCATTGTTGTGAGCTCCATCCACAATTGGTTCTTCCTTGCTTAAGTGTTGGAGGAGAAGAAAGAAGAAAGTGCATTCCAAGTCTCTCTTGATGTCTTGCATCCCTTGACATGAGGTAAAACAAAATTAGAGATTGAGTTTAGAATATAGGACCTTGCAAGTGCATCCTTTGAACACCAATTTGAAAGTCTTTCCTCTTCTTCATGTGATGGTAGCCCTTTGTTCCTCATGGTTGGCATAACTTAATCTCCGGATGTGTATCCAAATAGATTCCTCCTTTGAAGATAAGCCTCCATCCTTAGAGACCATGTTGGGTAGTTTTTTCTATCCAATTTGTCAATTATTGATGGAAATCCATCTCCCATGTTGATTGACTATGCTCTGATACCACTGTGAAGAGAGATGGTGGATGCAATCTAAAGATGAGTTGGTGCTGCTACAACCAGCCTCACATCAGCCAACAGAGACCTCAGAGTTGGTTAGTGGACCCTTTGAGATTCCTAAATCCACAAAAAAATCATGCAAGTATTTTGGAACAAGTATCTCAAAAGTTTGAGTCAAGAAAGATTAGTTGCAAAATGACTAGCTCCCGAAACATGTTATTTTTGTACATACACCTGCTTGAAAAAATGATGAGTGCTCTCATCCTCGTAGGAATTAGAAAAATTCCTTTTGGACATAGCAAAGAGACTTAGATATATTGATGATCCAAGTTAAAACACTTCAATTGATCAACTAAGAACTGAAGTAAAAAGGGAAATTGAAAGAATACCTAAATAAAGGATTCATTCAACCTAGCTGATCATCACCTTGGGTAGCACCTATTCTTTTGGTTAAGAAAAAGGATGGGACAATGAGATTGTCTATTGATTATCCAACTTTGGAAAAAGTTATGATAAATATCCAATGCCTTGACTAGATGATCTATTTGATTAATTAAAAGGAGCAAAGGTATTTTCAAAGCTTGATTTTCATCAAGGATATCACCAGATTAGAATTAAATCAAAAGATGTCTCCAAATTAGCTTTTAGTACAAAATACCATCATTTTGAATTCTTAGTCATGCCTTTTGGATTAATGATATTCTTGTCTAAAGTGAAGATATAGCTGCCTATCTAGAACGTTTGGAAAAGATTTTCCAAGTTCTAAGAGAAAACAAGCTATATGGAAAGGAAGCCAAGTGTGAATTCTTTTCAACAAAAATAAGATATCTTGAACACATTATATCTTAGAAAGGAATTCAAGTTGATCCTAAAAAGGTCCAAATTATTCTTAACTGGCCATAACCTAAAACTATTACAAAGCTCAAAGTCTTTTAGGATATTATAGAAAGTTTGAACCAAACTTTGTAGAGATCTCAATCCCTTTGTTTCAAAAACTAAAGGCAAATCCTTAAAGCCTTTCTTAGGATAAGCAACATGTGAAAAGTATGGAATGAATTAAGAAAGCTTTGGCAAAGGCCATGCTTCTACAAATAGTAGATCCAAAATGAACCCTTTGTGGTTGAAATAGATGCTATTGATTTAGGAGGTCATGCTGTGGATAATCAAAATCGTTGGCCGAATTCTTTTACAATTCAAAAGCTAAACTTAGCTCAAGGTAATTATTATATCTAGAAGAAAGAGCTTTATGCCATTGTGCATGCTCTAAAGAAATGTAGACATTGCTTGTCTGACACCAAAGTAGCTATAGTTTTTTTATCAAGAAAGTATCAAATGGTTTGCAAAATAATCTCAGTTAACTAGTAGAAAAGGCTAGATGGGTCAAGATCCTCAATGATTTTGATTATGAATACAGGTATCAGAGAGGGAAATTCAGTATAGTTCAAGATGCCTTAAGTCATATGCCTAGCTTAAATTCTCTGAGTTTCATACAAATCTCCAATGACTTAATAGAATTGATGAAAGGAAAGTATCAATACCATACAATTTTTAAGGAGGCCTAGAAGAAGTTTATAAACCAAGGTACAAACTTATCATCTGAAGATAAGTTTAAACACTACAATGTTCAAGATGAATGTCAGTTATACAAAGGAAAGCTATATCTACTTCGTGATCAAGAACTTAGAAAGAAAGTTTTGATTAAATGCCACGATGCCCCATGAATCAACAAAACTTACAAATTGGTCAAAAGACAATTCTATTGCCCTAGGGTACATAAAGATGTACAAGACTATGTACTTAGATGTACAAAATGTCAACTAAATAAAATATAGAAGCTTAAGTTATTATGCTTATTACATCCTTTGGAAATTCGCAATGGGAAATGGGAAAGTATTTCCATGGAATTTATTATGGATTTGCCTCAAACCCAAAATGCCACAATGCAATTTACATTATAGTTGAATGATCAACCTAAATAGCTTATTTCACTCATACCAGAACCATAGTTAAAACTCTAAAATTAGCTAAAATGTTTGTGGAACGTCTCTATTGACCCTATGTTCTACCACAAGACATAGTGTTTGATAGAGATATAAAATTCACTAGTCATTATTGTAGAGGTTGTGTTCAATAGATTAGAAACAAAGCTCAATATTAACACAAATAAACATCCACAAATGGATGGACAAACTGAAAGGGTCAATAGAATACTTGAAGATATGATATAAGCCTACATATCTTCAAACCAAACTGATTCAAAAGACTATTTACCTTTAGTTGAGTTTTCTTACAATAATGCTAAACATTCAACAATTGAATATAGTTGCCTAATGTTAGTGTATGGGTTCTAGCCAAGGGCTTTGAATGCACAAGGATTGCAAAATGAGAAAGTCCAAGCAATTAAAGATTTCTTGGAAGATATGAACTTTACATTGAAAGTAACTAGAGAAAACCTGAGGAAATCCCATGATAGAGCTAAAGTATTTACTGACCCTGAGAGGAGAGATATTTCCTTTCAGGTTGGAGAACAAGTATACTTGAAAGTTCTCGAGATAGTCTGAAAATAAGACCCTCTCCTAAAACATCTCCGAGATTTTTTGTCCCTTTCAAGATTCTCAAGAAGATTGGGACTTTTGCTTATGAGCTAGAACTTCTAGATGATTGTCTGATTCACCTAGCATTTCATGTTAGCTGACTAAAAATAAAACTCGCTGAACAAGACAATCTTGTATCTTCCTATACAATACTTCAACCTATCTCACTTCAAAAAATCCCTCATGAGCAAGAGAAAATGCTACCCACTCAAGATAAAAAAGACTAGGAATCATTTATACAAGGACTGACTAGTTAAATGGAAGGATAGGATCGAAAAAAGTGCCACTTGGGAGCAAGTAAGTTTCATCAACAAAATATTTCCTTCTTTTCCAAGTTGAATCTAGAAAAAAATATTTAAGAGTAAGATCCTGATCGACGAGACTTATCATGGTGCATGATGGAATACTCCACATAATATATCAACACACATTTTCAAGAATGAAAATGTTAAGGGGGGAAGACTGTTGTATGACCCTTGGGTTACACCCCTTTAAGATAGAATCTAGAGGAATGAATTTTTACCTTAGTGTGAATAATTTCCTTGTTTATTTCATTAGAGCCTCAATTGAATGGTTTTCTACCCTTGTGATTAATTATCCTAAGGTAGGAGAGGCTTAGTCTTGGTAGAAGCTTCTCCCAAGTGCCAAATGATTTGTACGTGAAGAGAAGGCTTCAACTAAATTAGAAATCATGTGACTTGCCTTGGGAAAGTTTCCACATGAGGAACTACTAGAGGGATACATGGAAGTGTCCTATGATATGCACCCTTTGGACCTTTGGTATGTATATGGGTGGAGTCGGCTGGGTGGATACATACTCAAGTCACTTTCACAAAGTGGTCATTAACTTCAAGGAGGAGCTCTCACAACATGTTTTCTCCGAGAAATTCCCCCTTGTTAATGCCCAGCACATGTGGTGTGGGGGTTTCCATTCTTGAAAAACCGTCAAGGAAATGGACCCATAGTCTTTTGATACGTGTTTTCTATCTTCATGGGTTTGGTGGCTACACGTATGCATGAACTTAGTATTGTATTTTGTGAGAAAAAATGTGGGATGTGCTTACATATATGAGTATGATTGATACGTTTGAGGGTATTTGTTGTCAATGATCATTGCACATATGGATAGTAAAGGGTTTTTCATTTTAAAATCTAGCTCCCTTTGATGAACTCGTTGCTTTTGGGAAAGATACTATTAAAAAACAAAGTGTCGAATTCTTTTCTAATAGTAACAACTGGCTTGGCTTTGATGAAATCATTGCTTTTGGGTAGGATATCTTTGCGTAGGTCACTACTAGAAAGCAAAGTATCAAGCCCTCCCAATAGATCTACATAGTTCTTCTTGAAGTGCATTGACGTCGTAGCACTGGAGGTAGTAGCCTCCTCGATCGCGATCCTCTCCATCATTGACCAAATGTTCATCGATTTCTCTATAGGACAAACCATATTGTTGCAATATCTTTAGTTCCACACTCACTCTCCTATGGTCCTTCATTACGAGATCAAGTCTTTCAAGCATCGATTACAACTAGGATGTATTCCATGTGCTGGTGTCCTTGATCAATTTGTGTGGATCAAAAAGCTGCTGCTTATGGTTCAGAGTTTTTTTCTAAAAACTATATTGGCATGTGCTTGAAGTTCCTTAAACTACAAATATAGGTTTTGGAATGTAGTCTACTAAATTTTTGAATGGTTTTTGGGCTGGTAGTTTGTAGCTCTTTGTAGGTTTTTGAATATGGTGTACCAAAGTTTTGACTGGTTTTTTGGGTTCCTAGTTTGTAGCTCTTTGATCTATGGAGAAAGTTGGGCATCGGTTTCTCTCATAGTTTGTAGATCTTTGTAGGATTTTGAATGTGGTCTAATAAAGTTTTGAATGGTTTTTGGGTTGGTAGTTCGTATCTTTTTTGATCTGTGGAGAAAGTTGTGCATTGCTTTCTTTCAAGGTGACATCTCTTTTGACATCCTGTACTACATTCAATACGATGACCGTAGCATCGTGGATGTGGAGACCTTCACTTTGGATGTTGTGTTCATGGTGGTTTATAACCTGTATGAAAAGGATCACAACATTTGTATACGGTGTTGTAGGTTATGGGACTTGTAGCACCACCTCATCGAAAATTAAAAGGAGGCTCTTATGTGGCAAATCTTGCTTTGGGGAATTCGGACCAATGCCAAAGACAATAAAATCAGTGGGATCCCACAGTGGTGTAAGTGATGTCGTCGTTGAAAAGATGACATTAGGCACCTTTTCTTCTCGTGCCCTTGGAGCCATTCCATCTGGCTGGCACTTACTAAGTTTTTGATGCTATAGAGACAAATAACTTGGCATTAAGCATTGACGGGCAAAGCAATCAGATGTTCCTCTGCCTTGTGGACTAGCAGTAGAGGAGAGGTTTTGTGGAATATTTGGAAAGAAAGATGTGTGGCCAATTTTTAGCAAAACTCCTAGAGAATGGTCAATTGAGAAATCTCTTGTACTCTTGGGGAGAAGAATATGTAATTGTAGAAAGCCACCTCGTTCAAACACCATAATAGGATCTTCATCATGGAAAACAATAAAGTCAAAAGTATATGGGTTGTGCACGAAGGAGATGACCAATTCATTAGAGTCCTCTCTAGCTCTGTTTAAACCTTAGTTTTCCAACTTTCTTTGGTTGTCTATGTTCCTTCTCAGGCATTGTGGGATTCGTGGTCCCATGACTACTGTTGATGTATGAAACACCACAAGAAATGAATTAATGTGACACTAGAACACCTCTATGGTCACCATTAACTCATTTCCACTTCAAACTTTGAGAAACGATAGCCTAAAGTGAGAACTTTGCTTCTACAGAAATTCCTAGTCACTAAAATTACATACCTTCAGTATTTTGCTAATTTCTCTTAGCTCGAATATTATTTCTCCAAGATCTTTTATAGGCTGAAACTAGACGAGTAGAGCTTTCCAACAAGCTATCATATGCATGAAACGGATCTCTAGAACTCAAGTTATGGCCCTCACAATATGACCCTGTATGACCTTCCAAAACTGGAACTTTGCGTCTTTTAGTAAATTTCGCTCTCTAAAAATATAAATTCGATGCCTAGCATCGACTTGCAACCAAAAGTCGATGCCGGGCATCGACTTTGATCTTTTTCAGCCACTTTTTCAACACCAGAATTAGCCTCTTTTACACACACATGAACAATACCACTTTATGTGGGAAGTCGATGCCAGGCATCGACTTTATGCTGAAACTCGATGCCAGGCATCGAGTTGCTCCACAAACCTCATGATGTTAAGAAGCTTCATCAGTAGATAAAAGTTAGATATGAAGATAAGGACTTATCAGCTAGGATTCGATGCCAAGCATCGACTTCTCGCATAAAACTCAACCTTTCAACATACATTCGATGCCAGGCATCGAATTGCTTGGAAAACTTCAACCTTTCAAATCATCACACAGAAGACAAACACTGGAGATGGAGGAAGAAGACTTATACATAGAACTTTAACTAGTTCTTGTCATAGCTATGAAAAAAACTCAGAAGTTTTACAGGTGCTTTCTCACTCAGAGAAGCCCGACTCTATTCAGTCATACAAAATGAACTCCTACTGACATTTTCTCATTCTCTCCACTTCGCGTCAGTTGATACAAACTAACTTATATAGTTTTTCTCAATCTCATGATTTTTAAAAAACTTCTAGAACTAAAGTGAACTAACTTTAAAAATATAATACACATGTGAATTCGTCCCTTCACATAGGCATGTAGTTTTCTTCCTAAGATTTGACCTTCAAATATATGTCCAATTAGTGAGTGTTTCTCCAACAACTACTATAGCCTTAACTATATCAATAGCTTTTTTATTCATTCACGCAAAGGAGTGAACTACCCAAGCTAAGCTTCCTCTTCCAAAAAAAGAAGAACTTGATGCAACTGATTTTTGTTCATGTGCAATATAGGTGCTCCATTTTCAAGACTATTGATGTCTAAATGGAGCCTCTTGAATTACGAGGTGATATAATGTATTGGGCATTTGTATACCGTTACCGGTATCACAACATAAAATGCACATGTGTTTGATAAGTAGAAGATTCTATGCGACTGGTGGCAAGGTCACCAAATTCATGCTTGATTAAGGAGTCCAAAGCTTTGTCGAACTAGACTTCTCCTTTGCTAGGTTGAAAAAATACTTATGAATCTTTTTCTTTTATAAGATGAAGCTCCAGAGAGGCTTAGTCTTCCTTGTTGAATTAATAAAAGAACAATTGTATAGTGAAGTGGGCATAGTGCCTATTCTATCTGTATTTCACAAAGCAGAGGTAGAACGACTTGGAGGTGCAACAATGGTGACATCCCAAAAACGGTAGGAGACTTACGTTTTAGGGAGAGTCATAGAGAAGGTTAATGAACTTTTCCTTGCCCTCATGGGAAGTCCACTTACTTTTGATATACTTATTTTCAAAGATGAAACTCCTACCGTGTGTAAAGGGAAGGGAGTTCTTGCAATTACATATTGTTTTGCCTAACAAGCCGCAAAATTGACTTTGAAGAGTGGTTCTTTTAAGGTACACGATTGATGCTTCTGATGAATTGAAGAATCACCTCCTTCTTGGCTAGGAATCCATGCTCTTTGGAAGGCATGAGGTGGTAGAATGGCAACAAAATGGAGGACACTCTTAGCATCAAAAGAAATTTAGAATTTCCTCCCTCACAAAACAAGAAGTGGAATTTGCACTTGTCTTGTATTATTTGGGAACTCAAGTTCAAGGACTTGTGGAAACTACACATCGAGAACAAGAAATAAGTCCTCATGTGGAATCATTTCCATCGCAGGATATGGACAAATGTCAAAGACAGTAAATTTTTTTTTCCTCGCTTGTGGTGTAAGCAATGTTCTAGTGGTATTGAAGACTTGGGCCACCATTTCGTTTCCTCTCTTAAGAGAACCTTGATGTGATGGTGCCTTAACAATATCTTTTTGTTTCCTTGTCACATTTATTGGAAGAAAACTCTGCTAGATGAAGCTATCGGTTCCTCTTCTTCTCTTTAAAATGGTATTTCAATTGAAGCAATATGGAAAATTTGGAAGGGGAGATGCATAATCATCTTTGGAAAGCCTCCTAGAGAGTGGTCAATTGAGAAATACCTATTCTGATTAGGTAGAAGGATTCATGGTTGTAAGAAATCCACATTTTTTAATATTAAATGTAGGCAAACAAGTGCAAAAAAAACTAAAAGCATTGGTATATGAAGAGGATGAAGCCATTACTAGCTTCCTCATGTACCTCTTGAAACAAAAAACCATTCCTAAGTATAATAACCTCAAATTAAGGAAACATATATAGCTGAATTTGGAGAATTTCTTACTAAAAAAATACAATGGAAATGGTGTTATCCAATAGTGCACTCTTAAGGTAGAGCTTAATTGACAGGTAAGAAAACTCTAAATGGAATAGTACAAGGTGAAGGTATGCTAGCTAAAATTGATTTATATAGTAGCAAGGATTTCGTTTATGAAAAGGACAATGGAAAGGTGTGTTCTTCTATAAACAAGTAGACATGGGTAGTTGTACATGGGAAACCACCACCTATGTAGTGATCTATGTTGGTGTAGGACAATCAACAATTGGTGATTTGGATAAGAATTGAAGACAAAGAATAAAGAAAAGTTCAATATATGAGGCTTGGGGATGAGTACATGATCAAAAGATGAAGACTTGTATATATATGTACATTAAACTTGTAATTAGTTTACTTATACCTTGTAATGGTTACACGTTTGTACATATATGCCTATATATACAAGTAGAAAGTCGGGACACATTATGAGGGATGATGAATGATAAGCTTAGAAGTCATTAGAGACCTGAAAAGTGAGAAGAACTTGATGTATCACTCAGATGTAAGATTTTTCTGAATCGAAAAAAGTTGCGCCTCGATCTTTTGCACAGTGCTCCTTCTGTGTTTATCTTCTAAAGTATAGTTGTGATTGGAGCCAATATTTGAATTCAAATTCAAAGAGGTCTACCTAAAAGTGAATCCTAAAGTATAAGATATATTTCCTCATCAATCAACAACCAAGAACTTCGAGATTTGATGCTTCCTAACTTTTGCATGGTTGTAGGACACTTTTACAAAGGTAAATGTGAATGGTTTTTACAAGGCGTTGATCACATAAGGTTATATAAGAGATGTGCCCATTAACCAAGTATATGCGCTTGGTTTTAATTGCACCAACAACTCCCCCTCAAGCCTAACATGCTTGGTCTTCATTCCTTGTTGATTTCCTACAAACCAATTATCAATTTGAATATGTTCATCTTGGTTACATCCAAAGACTTTGTGAGTATATCTACACATTGTAAATGAGTTGATACATAGGATAGTTGAATATCCTTTCTAAGAAATTTCTCCCTCAAATAATGATAGCGCACTTCAACGTGTTTCTTAGATGACTAAGATATAAGCTTTGAACCTGCAAAAGATAGGTACCCTGAAGTGCTCCTCCTATCATCCTTGGAGCTAGCCCAATCTGCATTAGAATATATCTTTATGTCTAAGTCAGAAGTGAAGGGATAAAACAACCTTTCATTTATGGTACTCTTTAGATACTTAAGCACCCTTTTGGCAGCTTCCATGTGAGGCTTCCTTGTTGCATGCATAAACTGACTCAATGTACTTACTCCATAAGCAATGTCTACTCTTGTTAGGATGGCATAATTGAGGCTCCCTACAAGCCTTTGGTAACGTGTAACATCCTCAAGAAGTTCTCCTTCATGAGAACTAAGCTTATGGTTGAGTTCCATGGGTCTCCCTACAAAATTGGTATTCTCCATTTTGAATTTTACCAACATATCATGTATATATTTTCTCTGAGTAATGAATGTATCAAAATATGTATACACAAGCTCTAAGCAAGAAAATATGTTAACAAACAAAGTTCACTGATTTTAAACTCTTCCATTAGTTGAGCCTTAACCTGCTTGATACCATTAGCATCATTCCCTGTAATGATAATGTCATCCACATAGACACATAAGTAGATAACTTCTGAATTGGTCTTCTTTATAAACAAAGAAGATTCTGCCTTGCTAGCCACAAAGCTTTGATCATCCAAATAGGTAACAAGACTATGGTTCCAAGCTCTAGGAGCTTGCTTTAGGCCATAGAGTGCCTTCCTTAGCTTGCATAAAAGACCTAATTTACCTTTATCTTCAAATCCTGGTGGTTATGCCATATACATGATATAGATTCCAATTCTTGGAAGTAGCAATACTTACCAAAACCCTAATTGTTGGCACCTTTGTCCCAGGTGAAAAGATTTCTTCATTATCCACTCCATGGGTTTGAGCAAACCCCTTTGCCACTAGTCTTTCCATGTACCTGTTTATAGAACCATCTGAGTTCTTTTTTATTTTATATATCCACCTGCATCCTATTACCTTCATGCTTGGCTTCTTGGGAACTAAGTCCCAAGCATGGTTTTTCTGAAGTGCTTCTACTTCTTCCTGCATGGATTCTCTCCATTCTTTCCTCTTATTAGCTTCTTCAAATGAACAAGGTTCTTCTATCATAGAGTCTTTGGTGATATACACAGAATTCTTGGTAACTAATGATGTATCATAACCATACCTTATTTGATGTCTTGAGTGCCTGGTTGGAGAACTCTGGTATGTCTTCCAATTGCTTGAATTTGTTCTTGCCTTTTAACTTCCAAGCCTTGAAGTCAATTTGCTCTTCATCCTCTCAATTGATATCTTCTACTAATTGTTGATCTTCTTGAATGAGAACTGGAAAATCACTCTCCGAATCATAAGGTAACTTGACTTTCCTACAATCATCTTCAAACCATGAATTATTTTTGTCAAACACTACGTCCCTACTAACTATAAATGCTTTGTTAGTGGGATTGTATAGCCTATAGCCTTTCTGGTTTTGATCATACCCAATGAATATACAATTTTCAACTTTAGGGTCAAGCTTCTCTCTAATCCATGAGGGAATGTGTGCATAAGAAATGCACCCAAATATCTTGCAATGGTCCAAAGAAGGTCTCTTGCCATTCCATGCTTCATAAGGTGTCATTCCATCCAAGGATTTGGATGGAAGCCTATCAACCAAGTAAGTGGCTATCGAAACAACCTCTACCCATAGGTAATTAGTTAGCTTCTTCTCGTTCAACATTGACCTAGCAGCTTCAACTATTAACCTATTTCTTCTTTCTACTACTCCATTCAATTCAAGAGTATATCTTCTTGTTACTTCCCTCTTTATGCCTCTATCCTATAAACATGAATCAAATTCATGCAAAAAATACTCACCACCTCCATTATCTAATCCTCTTCAAGCTTCTACCTGTTTGGTTCTCAACTAGTGCATGTAAATACTTCATCCTTATGCTTCATGAAATAAAGGATTGTCCATCTACTATAATCATCTATAAATGAAACATAGTACCTTGAACCTGAGATTGATGGATCTTTGCTAGGGCCCCACAGATCAGTGTGTACAAGCTCCAAGTAGTCTTCATGCATGTACCCCTTTCTGTTGAATGGTTGCCTATGAGCTTTGCCAAATTGACATGCTCCACATTTGTATATCATGTGTTGCTTGGTCACATTGGGAATCCCAAGCACACTTTGATCCTTGCATATTTGTTTTAGTGTTCTTTCTCTTATGTGTCCAAGTCTTTTGTGCCATATCTCAAGATTAGATAGGGTTTTATCCTTGTAATTAAAGAGTGCTATGTTCGTGGTGTCTTCAATCTCAAATGTAAATAATCTACCAGATTTCTCACCTTTAGCAATCCTTCTGAAGCCTTGTTGAGGGTCTTCCACATGAAGTATTTCGATGGCGATACACCACAATGTGCTCTCCTTCTTGCAAGCTCCACGATGATATCTGGAGAGTAGAAAACCGAGCTCCTAAGGCCACACATGGTACTCCGCATAGAGACTGCAGAATACACAAAAAACACAGTATACAGGGAGCACGAAGATAGACTTCTTAGGTCTTACAGATGCGGTCAGACTTACAGTCTGTGACTGGCCAGGGCACTCTATGTTTTATTAAAGAACATATACAAAGAAGTGTTGAGTGGCCATTTGGCCTTTCACATGGACATTAATGGTAAACATCTCCTAGTAAAGGCCAATATGGCCAAAGTAACTATGGGAGAAAAATAAAGAATGATAAAGAATACCCGAGTGTAAGTATACAAACTATACCTCCAACCTGATGGGCATGTTACACAGTATACAAGTGATTGTGTAAGATCATGAATCAAGTAACACCCATCAAGTGACAACAATGTCGAAAGCTATCCTGTGGTAGAGCCTTAGTCAAAGCATCTGCAGTATTATCTCGAGTGTGAAAGTTCTCAAGAATAATGCGCTCAATGGCTAAGAAATCTCTAATGAAGTGATACCTCACCTCAATGTACTTGGTATTTGCATGATAGACCGGATTCTTAGCCAAAGCAATGGCACTCCGACTATCACTAAGCAAACGAGGTACATGCTGAGGTAAGCCCATATCACAAGCGAGACGAGAAAGCCACAATGCTTCCTTACATGCCTCACTTGCTTCAACATAGTCTGCTTCTGTGGTGGAAACAGCTGTATATTCTTGAAGACGAGATCTGCAAGAGATAGCACCTCCAGCAAAATGAAAAATGTACCCTGATGTAGACTTACTTTTTTCTACACAACTAGCATAGTCACAGTCTGTGTAACCAATAATGGATGCTTTCCCTCTCCCTAAACATAGACACTTGTCCTTAGTGCCACTCAGATATCTTAAAATCATCTTGACCACTTCCCAATGTTTCTTGCTAGGATTAGACATATATCTGCTCACAAGTCCCATTGCAAATGCAATGTCTAGTCTTGTAGCTACCATAGCATACATGAGACTACCAACAGCAGACTAATAGGAAATTTTGGTCATGAATTCCTTTTCCTCATCTCATTTGGGGCAATCATCCTTGCTCAATTTCACTTATGTGGATAAAGGTGTACTCAATGCCTTTCCACCCTTCATGTTGAACCTGTGAAGTACTTTGGATATGTACTCACTTTGAGACAAGTATATGCATCTTTTGCGCCTATCAAGAGTAATGCGCATGCCAAGAATATGTTTTGCATCCCCCAAATCCTTCATATCAAATGTCTGACTCAACTTCTTTTTGAGAATTGGCAAATCATAAGAGGACTTCCCAGCAATCAACATATCATCCACATAAAGTATCAAGCACATCAAGCTACCATCTGAGCATCTCTTTGTGTAGAGACAATGATCCTCATTGCTTCGAGAATAGCCTTGAGACTTCATAAAAGCATCAAACTTTTAGTACCATTGTCTAGGGGACTATTTAAGTCCATACAAGCTCTTCTTAAGCTTAGAAACTAGACTTTCCTTGCCAAGAACTACATAACCCTCTTGTTGTTCCATATAGATCTCATCTGTAAGATATCCATGCAAGAAAGCAGTTTTCACATCCATTTGGACTAGCTCTAAGTCCTCCATTGCAACAAATCCAAGCAACATGTGCAGGGTACTCATCTTGACCACTGAAGAGAAGATCTCCTCGAAATCAACACCATGTTGTTGCTTAAGATCCTTTGCAACAAGTCATGCTTTATACTTTGGAGAAAAACTATCTGATGTGAATTTCAGCTTATATACCCATTTACATGGTAAAGCTTTCTTGCCCTTTGGAAAAGGTACTAAATCCCAAGTACCATTCTTGTGAATAGAATCCAACTCACTCTTCATGGCATGCTCCCACTTGACATGATCCTTTGTCTGCATAACCTCTTTGTAGCAAGAAGGCTCACCGGCATCTGTTAGCATAACAAAATCTAAACCTGGAACATATCTATCAAGTGGATGTGAGACACGTGCAGAACGTCTCAATGGTTGCTGAACATGAATATGTGTAGATTGATCTGAATGGACATTCTCTTAAACATCCCTATGTGTAGCATTTTTATGCATGCTAACCGGAGGACTAGTATCCTCAAACACCACTCTTCTCACTTCAACCTCCTTAATGGATTGTTTATGCATCTTAGACTCATTGAAAATAACATCACTACTTCTGATCACGGACCATGTTTCTCTCAAGCACGATATGTGGGCTAACATCAAAGCTAGCATTATTTGCAATGTGCCCCTCCATGGTGCAAGGGGTGCATTAGTGGAGAACAAGACTTAGATCACTTTCTCTTTTTCAGTCCTAAGAGCATCGTGATTTGGTGAAATCTTAGCAAAATCCGCTTGCTAAATCATCAAGTTAATTAAAGCAAGCTATGCTTGGCAAGGTGATCACTTGTTCATCCATCGTTTCTTAGGTCTCCTATTATGCCTCGGGGCGATCCTACCCTTGCTTTGTGGGATATAGGGGATCCCAAGGGCACTAAGCCCATTCACTATATAATTGTTTTTTTTTGTGAATTCAGGCAAGGGAGTTAGGCAGGGCCGAACCTTCTTTTTTGAAAAAAACAAGATGCTTCAACGCAAGGAGAAATTCCAAACGCCAAAAGAAATCAGAATTGTCATCTCCATTTAAATAGAAATGAGTATTTTGATTTATCTCGCTAAGATGGGATTCGAATCTCAAGGACCTATGGAATTTGTTGATAGAAAAAAAAACGATCCTCATGTGGCCGATTCCCCAACACGAGATGTGGACTAACATCAAAGCGAGCATGATTTGCAATGCCCCTCCATGGTGCATTAGTGAAAAAGAAGACTTAGATCACCGGTTCTTTTTCAATCCAAAGAGCATTGTGATTTGGTAAAGTCTCAGCAAAGTCCGCTTGCTAAATCATCAACTTAACTAGAAGCAACTTCTGCTTGGCAATGTGATCGATTGGTTAGTGGTCTTGTGGAGCATTCAAAGAAGTGAATATCTCTTGAATGTCAAGAAGGAAAGGAATGCATCCACCTTCAACAATCCCCCAAAAGAGTGGTCTCTCGAACAACAGTAGTCTTTCGAGGTAGAAGAATTCTTTAAAAGCATGCCCTCCTTCAAGCACCATAATATGACTTTTCTCTTGTGTAGAGACCAAGTTGGAACACAAATGAGACCATCACGAAAGGGAGGAAAATATATTAGGACTCCTCTATAACTCCCAAACTAACTCTCTTAGATCTTTTCCTTTTTTCTTATTTAAAACATCTTTTATTAAAAACATCCTTCATAGCAACTAGAAATGATCCATATGTTGTTGATGATCTCATATCCAGAGATGAGAAGCTTAGCATGATGACTAAGAAAAGAGACTTGTTCCTTAAGAAAAAGAAGGGTTAAGGAAAAGGACTAATGTTTTAGAGAGAGCCCTTGCTTTTGAACAAGACTTCGATTGTGAGAGAGAGAAGAACAAAGCATAACCACAAATTAATTGGATATCATTAAATTTTGACATAACCATATGTCGTAGTAATGTCACACGTTACATCATATGTCATAGTAAGTTCGGCCTTGGCCTATTCTCCCGGAACTTAATTAAAATAAAGGAGAAAAGTTACATGTGAATGGGACTAGTGCCATGGACCCCCAAATCCCACAATGCAGGGGACAAGTTCGTAGTCATGTGTCTTCCCTTCCACGCATAACTCTCACATTTGATGGTAGATTTACTTTTATTGCACGCATAACTCTCACATTTGATGGTAGATTTACTTTTATTGTGGATGGACATTAATTATCATTTGAGATTCCCGTAGCTTGCACACCGACAAAAGCGAAAGTCGAAGGTGCTATTTATGAGGATGCAAACGTCAACTTAGACATCCCCGTTTTCCATCACTATCGATGTTGATCACGACACTATCCTTGAACAAGAAATAATATATGAGAATCTAGCTAATGCTTTTCCAAGGCCACAAGATTAAGATTAAAGAGTGCCCCTTGAGAAAGGAGCCAAAGATTCAACACAAAAGAAGATGCTGGCAAGGGAAACTTAGTTAGTAGTTAAATGTCTTTAAGAACGTGAAACTTTAGATGAAAATTAGACTCAAAAATCCACTCTCACTCCAAAAATGAAACTAGATGGGTTCATGAAAGCTAGAAGGAAGACGAAAAGAAGCCCTAGAAAACATAACAAGGAGAATCTTCTCATGCATGAGAAACCCCTGTTATAGAGATAGAGGTAAAGGTATTTGACTAGCCACATGGATTTACTTTGGAGGAGGACACTTGAGATGTTTGAAGGGGATAATTCACTAGAAGAGTACTCCACCAATAAAGAGGACAATCCAAAAAATACGAGCTCCATCATTGGATCCACTAGTCTAGACCCATATGCCAAGAAGGTTAGCAATCCAAAAGGGAAGGCCGGAATTAATCTTCCCCTTCCTTGGAAGTGACCCATAAAAGGGCAAGTGGCCCAAAGAAATGGCTTCACACAGAAACAAAAGGTGGAAGGACAAAATTAGAAGAACAAAGATAAAACTTTGAAGAACAAAGGTGGAGGACCTAACTAAGATAGTTCCTGATGATCATTGCAAGGTTTCTATAGCTCACCATTGAGGCACTAGTGATGCTCTTCTGGGGTACAAACTGTTGAAAATTTTTTATTTCAAGCTCAAGGGTGTGGGAACATGCCCCAAATTGAACCTTCAACATAATCCACAATGAAATGAAGATGATTTTGATGAGCTAGAGGCATCAAATCACGTCCATAATGGGAAGAAGTTGATCAAAGAAGATTCAGGTCACCTCTTCATGTGATTGGACCTAACCTTTTGACATCTATATGCTTTTGATTGGTTAAAGAGGTTGGTATGTGAATTTTAAATCCTTTATTGAGCTGTATTATGACTTAGAGTCATGGAATTACATGTTGAAGCTGCCCCTTGCTTAAGCACACTCCTACGAGCTGTTCTCTTCATATTTTGCAGAGATTTCACTTTTATATTATCTCTCTAGATGATTGTTGTAGACCCCTTGATCTAGTAATTGTTGTTTCTCCTTGATTAGGAATCCATTTCTAGTGATTTTTTATCCTATTGGAAAGCTTATAAGCTGTATTTTGAGTGTTGTAAGTCTAGAGATGAGTGTCTCCACAGGTTTAGAGACATGTCGAGAATAGTGTCTGCATAATTAGTTAATACTTTGAAGAGACCAAGTTATCTGTTTTGTTGCAACTAGCTGAGGCATCATACAATTTCCAAACGGAATGATTTTACTCTCATTAAAAATCTCTTGAAGTTTAGTTTCAGCCTGCAAAGTTTCATGTTCATTCTCTACATGTACATAGAGATACTCAGAAAACACAAAGCCTATGTCTGAAAACATTCATGATCATTGGGGGGCCCATTTGCTTTCATTGTGCACATAAAAGTGTCTATCCTCCAACAATGTTATCAGAGTTATAAGTGGAGTATGAAAGAGAGAAGAACAAGTTGCTAAAGTGAAATAAAGACCTCATCAAAGTTTTAAGAGAAGAAGCAAGTAACATGCATGTCAACAACAAGGGGAAGCAAACAAGTCATTGAATCAAAGGTGAAACTTCGTAAAGAGGAGTGTTCTCTATTTTTCGAGGTAAAATGCCATTTTTTTCAACTTCATTGCATCAACTGAGAGGTTCAAAAGAGCTATAAGGCAGCAGTAGTCAAGGAACTGAAGGATTCACAAGACAAGGAAGCCTACGAAGGGAGTCGGAGCGAAGAGAAAGCACAAGCAGACACAGTAGTCAAAGAAGATCTAGCAAGTAGGCCATTTAAATTTTTCAGGCATCAAAGAGTTGGGCACACAAGAAGAAGGAGCAAGTAGGGAGCTCCAGGAAATGTATGTCAAAATGTTAGAAGAAATCCCTACAAAAATAGTGATTTTCATCACTAAAAACCATTGTAAATACCATTTCATATTTTTGTAGCTCCATTTTGTGCAAGCCAAGGAGTCCTTGAGCTTGAGGAGCTTTCAAAATACCTACCTATCAGTTTTCACATTTTTTAGACTCCGTTTGAACCTCCAAATAGGGCAGAGAACCTAATTTTTAACTAGGCCGAACACTAGGTCTGGACAAGGCCAAAACCTAGTCAAAAACTATAAATAGAGCTAGAGAGCTCATTTTTGGGGTTAGCTTGTAATTGAATTGAACTTATATGAGCATTTTGAAAGTAATCTAAAAGAACTCCATTGTCTTCCTCTTTGTTCTTGCTGTCTGTGCGCGTGTGTGTGTATGTGTGTGCATGTTTGTGTGCTTCTCACTCACGCACTTGTGCCTTCACTTGCTCGAGGTCATCATACCATCCTCACGTCTTCCCAGATTAACATTAAAGGAGGTGTTACTCATCATTGAGCTACACCAAATTTTGGCGCCGTTGTCGGGGATCGGGCTTTGAGGACGAGCGTGTGATGGTAAGACGTAGAGTTGAGACGTTGGAGTCATAGGTATTTTCTTCACTTTTATCTATGTTCTTTTGTTTTTCTCATCACCATCATCATCCTCACCATCTCCCACATCCATCTCCATCATCGCGAAAAATTTCAGTTTTTGGTCATCTAACCCCACCCATACCATTTCCCTCATTTCACTTGTGAGAGAGAGCGAGAGAGCGTTTGTAAGCTTGTGATTTTCTGTGTTTTTTGAGATTTTTTGCAGGAATCAGCATCCCCAGCAGCTGCACCAGCTTCAGCAGGTAAAAAATTTGACTGTGCAGGTCCCGAGGTGTTGACCTCTGTCAATCGCGACTGACAGAAAAGTTAACTATTTTGCAAAACAAAGTGTATAACCATGATGTGTAGGCCTAGGGCATCCTAAATGTGTGCTTGAAATTTTAAAATTCCTCAGTTTTCTGTCAATCGCGATCGACCTGTCAATCGCGATCGACAAACCACGACGGACACTTGCCGACTGACCTGTCAATCGCGATCGACACGTCAATCGCGACCGACAGAGTCAACGACCGACTGACCACGACTGACAGAACCTACGCGTGACACGTGTCAATTGCGATCGAGCCATCAATCACGATTGACCAGTCAATCACGACTGACAGCCCCGACGGACCTGTCAATCGCGACCGACCCAGTCAACGATTGCTTGACCACGACCGACAGACCCTCGCGACGGACCTGTCAATCGCGATCGACCCATCAATCGCGACCGACAGAGTCAATGATTCTTTGACCACGATCGACTGAAAATCCGGGCCACGTGTCAATTGCGATTGACCCATCAATCACGATTGACAGCCACGACGGACCAGTCAATTGCGACCGACACGTCGATCGCGATTGACCTATCAATCGCGATTGACAGAGCTTGCGAACGTGATTGACGGGAAAATTCGGCCAATTTTTTAGGGCAAAAATAGGGGTCTAATTTTTGGCAATTTGTGGGGAACTTTTAAGGGCTAGTAGAGCTTTGTGAGGCGAATACCCAAAGCATTTCAAGAATTCTTGTCTACCTGTTAACCTGTTTTAAATCCTGTTTTAACCCCAAAACCCTGAATGGGCATAACTTTCTCATACAAAATCCGATTGTTGTGATTTTTGTTTTGTTGGAAAGCTCATGGGAAGGACAACCAAAACTTCCACTGGTTATGGTAAAATTAATATCAGGATTAATAGATAGGGTAATTTGAAGTTGACCATATCCCGGGGTAGGAAAAACTGAGGGTCCCTTGGGATTGTTTCCCATAAAGGCAAAAGGCAATTTGGTTAGTGAATTACATGCATGTAAGTGATCTGTCTGTCAACTGAATTTGATTCTTGAGCTAATGGTGGACTTTTTCAGGTTCTTTGAGAGCGTCGAAGGGTACTCGAAGCAAGAGTAAGTGCAAACTTGGGAACACGCTTCCTGGGCACACGAGGGCAACACACAGGGAAAGAAACTCAAGGTTGGAACTTCTCAACACCCTCTGTCAATCCCTAGCATAGGCTAAGTACGGATAGAGGTTTTGATTAGTTAGGGATACGTTAGGAACGACCAAGTCCAAGAATTCTTATCACTCAAGTGCAAGTGTTAGGAGATTACAACTGCGAAACAACCTAAGGGAAAAGAATTTAAATCAAGCGACCACACTCAAAGTACGATAAAACTTAAGTGTTCCTTGCGACGAAGAGTAAATTGGACAAGAAGTGACACCCTAAGGGCAATTAAAAAAGAACAAGTGACTAATACAAAAGAACTCAGCAACACAAAGTGTACTTGGGAAAATTTGGGATTAGTCAATTGGGCTTATGAACCTTAGATCAGGACGACACCTAGGGAGAGATAGAAAAATTCTTAGATCTTCAGAGGCTAGTGTCAATCATACTGCTAGGTCTTGGGCCCAGCAGTTGAGCCACCATTGGTACTACCCTAGCTCTGAGACAAGTGAGTCTAAGATGTCCCAAGCTATGGAGAGACCTACAGGAAGTTTTGGAGTGCCATATTTACATAGGGTGGAAGGCCCTTACAAGACGCAACTCGAATACCTTAGGACCAACCGATTAGGTGCTAGCATCTATGAGGACGGCCTAGGAAGATCTGTGGTCCAGATTAAAAATCCTGACCAATCCATTGGACTAGAACATCCAGCGGTCAAGTTTGAAACTGGAGCGTACTTGGACAAAGAAGGGACAATATATGTAGTCACCAGTCACCCAGATAGGACAGATGAATTTGGGAATGTGATCCTAGAAACGGACTTAGGTGACCTAGAGCAAGGAAACATGGGTGTAGAACCTAGAACCCCCCGAGGCAAATCTGTTCTCACTAGGATTATTACACCAGAGTGGATTCCCCAAGACAATAAAAGCATAGATCTACTTATGAACCGAGAGACTGATGAAGCCTTTTGGAGGTACAGATCTGATAAGCCGAATGAGGTAGGAACAATCATGATATATGAGTTCAAAGATCCTAATAGCCCAGGCAGAGTGGCCTACTTAGATCACGCTTCAGAGAGGGTCTTTGTGGTTATAGAAAATGATAGGCATGCTTACACTTGGAAAGGTGAATTTATTTTCCCCCAACCAAGATCGAATGTGTCCTTTGGTCACCCAAAAGCTGGAACATCCCAAGCTCATGGAACTCAAAGAGACAAACATAGAGATACACAAGAGGTAAGCTTTGCCAACCCAGTGGGAAGAGACAGAACGAGAACGGAAACAAATAGAGTGGAACCTGAGGGACTTAGAGCCCCAAGGAACCAAAGGAATGCTGATGATTTCCCTCTGCCAAGGCCTAGGGAACACACTAGGATTTTGAGACCGACTCAGTTAGTTAAGTCCATGAAGAATTACTTCGATGGCACAGGAGACCCATATGATCATGTGGCCGAGTTTAGGCAAGTCTTGAGAGCTGAACAAGTTGAGGACCTATTCACGCAATATAATGCCTTTGGTCTAACACTTACGAACACAGCCCTTACATGGTTTCAACCATTGAATGAGAGACAGTTCAGGAGCATAGACCAACTTTTAGAGGCTTTCATCACCGAATTCTCTAAAAGTGGCATAAGGCATAATACTTCCTCATTGATACACAGCCTCAAGCAGACCCCTCAAGAGACTGTGAGACTTGCAGGAAGAAGATTTAGGCAGTATCTTGAGAGATGCCCTGTTCTTGAGTTACCCACACCTGCCAAACAAGTGGCTTTATTCTTGGATGGATTGCTAAGTACAAAGTTACGATCCTATGTGTACTTGAAGGACCCTAGGACTATAGAAGAGTGTGTACGCATGTGCATTGACATTGAGGATAACCTAGGGGAGGAGTTAGAGCTTTCCAAAATCTACAGAGATCCTGATGGTGCCTCTAGTCTCTCTTCCTCGCAATCCACACCAATTGAGGAACTTGCGGAGAAAGAAGCTCAAAAACTAGGTGTCTCTAGTAAACAAATTCCTAGATTTGCCCCAGTCAAGAGGTGTTATACTTGCGGTGGTGACCATATGGCGAACGTATGTCCCATCATGGCTCAACTCCAAGTGAACCCTAGCAGCCAATATTGCACCATAGAACGGAGATACACAAATCACACCGCACAAGACTGCCCATACAATAAGCAAGCAGTTAGGCAAACCTACCCTCAGCCCTATCCACAACAGGGAAGATACCAAAACCAGTACCCTCCACAGCAATATGGTAGACCACAACAATCCTATCAACAACCCTACCAAAACCAACAAAGGCCACAACCTGTGTTAGCTCAACAACCTCCAACCCCAGCTAATGTGATTCCTGTGAAGTATGCAGCTGCTGAGGAAAATTTGAATAGAGCCATAGTCCCAGTGACTCCGTTGCTTTCAGAAAGTGACCCGAATGATCATAGTTTTGATTCCACTCACATAGATAGTCCACAGGCTTACTACATGCAGTCGCCTGAACATGGTGAGTCTTACTATAGTGAAGAACCAAATGAACCTAGTTGGGAGCCTGATTACACAAACGTCATGTATGCAAATCCCAACACTACTCAACCTAGACAGGTAAGACCCCCATTCCCTAGAGGACCTTGCTATAGATGTCAAGGAGATCACCTCATTCGTGATTGCCCAATGCCTGCATCTACACAACCACACTCAGTAACAATACATGGCTTTTGTCAAGATTGCGGAAAGGAGCATCTCTGTAGCTCAGTGATGAGTAGCACCTCCTTTAATGTCAATCCGGGAAGACGTGAGGATGGTATGAAGACCTCGAGCAAGTGGAGGCACAAGTGCGTGAGTGAGAAGCACACAAACATGCACACACATACACACACACGCGCACACACGGCAAGACAAAGAGTGAGAAGCAATGGAGTTCTTAGATTACTTTCAAAAAGCTCTTACAAGTTCGTTTCAATTACAATCCAACCCCAAAAATGAGCTCTCTAGCTCTTTTTATAGTTTTTGACTAGGTTTTGGCCCTCTCCAGACCTAGTGTCCGGCCTAGTTAAAAATTAGGTCCCATGGCCAATTTGAGGGCTTAAACGGAGTCTAAAAAATACGAAAATTGATATGTAGGTACTTCTAAGGCTCCTCAAGCTCAAGGACTCCTTGGCTTGCACAAAATGGAGCTACAAAAATATGAAATGGTATTTACAATGATTGTTAGTGATAAGAATCACTGTTATAAAGATGTTGATTTGGAAAAATTTGAAGGGCCTATCTGCTAGATTTGCGTCGACTGCTTTGTCTACTTACTCCTTCGCCTCGCTCTGACTCTCTCCGCTGGCTTCCTTGTCTAGTCAGTCCTTGGGTGCCCATACTTCTCTCAACACCCCCCCCCTCTCTCGCGTCTGTCGTCCCTGACAGACCCTTGTTGCTGGGAGTGTTGGATGTAATATTCCACAACCTGAGTGGCAAGCTGATGTTCTTGTAGACGTAGTCCTCTGGCCAAGTGTGTCATCATACGATCCCAATCAATTGGTCCTGGAATGTCCGGATGTGGCAGACGTAACTGATCTGCATGGATCGCTTGTTCTATTGCGAATAGATGTAGCAAATTTGTGGGTCTGGGAATGAAGATTTCGGAATGATATTCCCAGAATCCCGTAGAGAAAATTTCCTCAAATGTCTGCTTGAAGCATGCGGGTAAGTACTTTATTCGTGCATGCCAGGCAAAGACTATAGTGACCGAGGGAGTCTGGCTCATGTCGTAGACTAAATCCTTGTTACCTTGAGAGAATCCAAGGGCAGAGATGTATGGAGCTTGTACATTCCGAAAGGTTTTGAAGACAATGGTCATGAGCTCGAATATCTTCATACACATTTTCGCTGCTATGTCGGGTACATTATTTAGACGTGTAGACCAGTGCCGAATTGTTGATATCATGTAAGCTACGGTTGGGGTCCCCCGAGGCAGAGCAAAATATGGATAGTTAACCCAAGCCGAGCGTTCTTTATTATTGCGTACCTTGATTGCAAATGCTTGCCAGGATCTGCGACGTACCACTGGGTAATAGCATGGATTATACTTGATATATAGTGGCATGGTTGCCCAGGTGCTCATCATCTCTGGGTAATCGGTTAGTAGACGTGCATGCCAATTAGGTTGGAAGATCGAGCCAGCACGTGCATCTGTCGGTAAATCCCCTATCTCAAATTGAGTGGCGAATGTGGGCTCCTTCCCTGTATGTCTTTTGACTTCTGCATTATAATCATGTAGTAAGACAAAATAAGGCATGTATTGCGACTCTGATGTTGTGATTAACCATTGATGGGATAAGTTTTGAAAGTAGGAAGACCGAAGGACAGTTTCTTCCAGATTTGTGAGAGATTGCATTTGCACGGCCACACGATCATCATGTGTCTTACCCACTTTCTCGACCCTTTTGACCCAATCTGGAACTTGAATTTCTAAAGTGTCTTGTCCTTCCTCTGTAGTTCGACCACCGGGTGTCGGCATAGGCTCGTATGGCTCTTCATAGCTGTCATCGACGGGGATTTCCACTACTGTTTCAGGTTCTGGTTCTTCAATGGGCGAGGGTGGCCTTTCATATGGTAAGAGGCGTGCTTGGAGTTCTGCCACCTGTTTCCGGAGGGTCTCTACTTCTTCTGTAGAGTGTTGCAAGATTGCCGGCTCCTGTTGAGCTGTGGGGACACTGGCTATCTGTTTTTTTAGATCTGCACATTCAGTCTCTAACTTTTCATAGGACTCCAAGAAATTTGCATGCTCCTCAAGTAAGATGCGAATGTCTTCCGATGGGACTGCTCTATATCTGGTAGGGCTAGTGGTTGCTCCTACAGTTCCTTCCATAGCCGCTTCAAAGTTGTCCTGGTTTTGTTGTTGAAGTCTCTTGTTCTCTTCTAGTGCTGCTGCCATATGCTTCCTTAATAGCCCAATGTTGCGTCTGAGTGTAGCATTAGATATCATTTGCGCTTGGAGCACTGTTTCTAATTCCTTGACTGCTTGGTCATCCACAGTTGATGTCTTTGATTCCAGTTCGGAGTGAGCCTGTTGCAAGGTGGTATGCTCGGTTAGGAGCGTTTGGTAATCAGCTTCAAGAGTGGTGACCCTAGCTTGCAGACGTTGAGATTCTGCCTGGAGGGCCGTAGTGCGTTCTTCCAATCGATGGTATTCTTGTTGTAGTTGATGTGCACACTGAAGTAAGGTGTTGAACGTGCTATTTACATTATGAGATGCAAGGGGAAAAGTTTGAAGTGCAGGGGAGGTGGGATTGGGTAGGGGGGTAGTGAATGCTGTGTGTGCCAATGATGTGAGTGGTGAGGTGGGGGGTAAGGGAGGGGAAGATGGTGGAATCGTGGGGAGAGGTGCTGTGGTTGGTGAAATGTCCATTGGGTCAGACAAAGTGGTGTGTACAGGGGCTACCATGTAGGTGGGTATGGTAGGTGAAGTGAGTGTGGTGTTCGTGTAAATTGATGTCGTTGCGAACATCGGGGAAACGTGCCTCTGAAACATTGGAGAGCGGATGAACTGCTCCACAAAGGACGGGTATTGGGGTGGTGCGGTCAGGTTGAAAGAGGTGTAGGGGCCAGATGGGAAGTGAGGGTCATGGAATGGAGGTACCCGTATTGGGGGATAGGATGGGAAACACAGGGTGCCTTCGGTGGGTGCTGGGTTTCCAACTACACTTGGAATTATGGGATGGCCAGTCATGGGTTCGGAGGATGGAAGGGTTGAAGTGTACAAGGGATTAGTGACGAATGAGAAGAGGGTTTCTTGTGAGGTGGGTTCTCGAAATGAGAATGATGTGAATGAGGATGGGTTGTAAGTGGAGGTAGAGGTGATGGCTGTCGTTTGTTCCATGGTGGGAGGTGGTGGTGGAGAAGGTGGTGATGGAGGATGCTGGGGTGAGATGGGTGATGTCTGAACGAAGGTTTCGACAGAGAGGTCAGTGGTGGTTGTGGGGGTAGCTGTTGTTTCAATGGGTACTTCTTGTTCTGTGATGGGTATCCTGATAGTCTTACCTGCTCGTGGTAACGTGTCAACTCTGCGTTTGTCATACCTTACGGACTGGCGGACTGCAGTGTGGACAGCCTCCGGAACTCCTAAAGATTCTGACACTAATTTGAGGGTGTCAATGAAATGTTGGTCCACCCCTTCATCTGATAGCATTTCTTGCATCAAAGCTTGACCGGATACAAGAGAGAGTTGATGCCTTTCTTGTACTGCTTTGATTGTGTCGTATAACCTTCGTAGTTGAGCTATATATGCTGGTGCACCTACAAGTTCTGGCACTTCTTGTTGCTCCTCTTGATGCTCTTGATCATAATCCTCCTCATCTTCCTCCTGTTCTTCATCTCCATCATCCTCTTCATCCACTTCAACTGGTGTGACAGGTGCTTGGGAGGTTGTGGCCTGCGTTTGCACGTTTTCCGCTTGTTGTGTCTCTTCTGCCTCCAGCTCTACATCTTGTAATAATTGTTCGAAATCTTCATTAGTGAGTTCTTCCAAAGGTGCACCACTGGGAAATTCAAGATCGGTTGGGATAGGAGGGAATATCAAGGTGGAACCATCAGTGCTGCGTCTTGGAAGTCGGAGTGTGAATGGTCGGACTCTTCGGGGTGGAGGGGTGACGTCTGGTGTTAGGGTGGCTCCACGTGGTTGAGCACATGGGACTTGGATAGTGCCTCTCATTTTCTTAGAAGGCGGTCTAGTGGATGTCTTGCCTCTAAACTGCTCTACCCGATTCCACATTAGGGCCTGTTGAATAGGAATGTCATAAGCCAAACACCTATAAATGATTCTCGTCAGAGCACAGCAACCATATAAAACCTGTTTTCGTGGCCATCGTTTGTGAGCTAGGTGTATCTGATCAATTATCCAGTGGGGTAAGTTGATGGTGAGGCTCTGTGTCTCTGCCAGATACAAACTAAACCAAATATTTTTGGGTGGCATGGTGAATCTATCTTGTGCCGGGAAAGCAAAGTGTTGCATGCACATGCAAAGGTGTATTGCAATATTAGGCGTCATGGATACCATGTCCTTAAGTTTGGTGAGACTTCGATTCTTCATGTAATCCGGTACTACGGTTTCCTTCTCTGTAGGAATATGCATTCCGCGCATATCTAGAGCCTCTCTCACCAAGTTGTTTGATAGTCTGAACCTCTTGAGCTCATTCCCCTTTGTCAGAGATGGAATCACAAATGAGCTTGCACCTTTTGGGTTCTGGTTTGGAGTCAAGGTGTTGATGAGGTAGTAGCATCGCATGAAGTCAGGTTTTGGGAGTCGTGCACTGAAATAGGCACTCAATCCTGCCTTTTCCCATATCGAACGTAGACCTTCTGCATTTTGTAATTTCTCAAATTCTCTTGTAAAGAAATGGTATCTGCCTTGCTTCCCATTGAAGTCCAACTCTGATTCCCATAGGTACGTTCCTTCACCCAAGGGTCCTGCCACCTCGGTAAACCAGTGGGAAGTCTTTCCTACGGGCATGGTGTGGCCACGCAGAGGGTCCGCAATAGGTATGATTTTGACGGCCTGCAATTCTTCTGGTCTTTCATTTGTCTCAGGCAAAACGGGTAAACTGTCTAAGTCCACCACTTGCGGGCTTGTTTCTGTGTGAGAGCTAGTTCCTGCTGCCTCAGCCATGTTGAAAACTTCGCAGCTGGTTCTATGAGAATATATGAATAAATGTTAACATTGCAATGAACACAAAAATGACACGGTGTCCCCTGTTACAACATTAACTTAAAGTTCGGGAGTGGTTAGGGGTTAATAAGTGCTCGGTGCTAGTGTGTGTAGTTAGGAATTGGGTAGACCTACGAGCTAAGCGGAGTGATGTGATGTGAGAGTGAAGCGGTTAGGTTAGTAGGTGGTCATGGATTTACAATTGGGGTCCGGGGGTTTATTACAAGTCTTGGGCTGCCAAATGCAGTGGATGGGTTTTGCTCTTGGTTCCGTAGAGACTCTCGAGAGCATTATAGGTGTGTCAGCTTGAAAATGAGGCCTTTTAGGGACCCATTTACAAGTGATTCTGTTCGTGCTCATGGGCCTTGGTGTGTTCCCGAGTGTTGAAAATGAGTGGATGCCGGCAATGCGAGTGAATGGATCATGCTGTGTAGGGTGTGTTCTTGGTGTAGTTATTTGAGCCCGCAAACAAGCCTTAGGCACCCAAATTTGTCTTGATTGTGGGCTGGCCTTCATCGACTTCTTGGGCACCCAAATAGACTTCATGTTAACAGATGAGCTTCTGAAAGACTTCTTATTAGTATCGTGTTGTTGGTTACTAATAAGAGGCTTTGACCGTGTGGTTGGCTTGAGTGCAACCGGGTGTTCGCCTTTCCGCACCCACACTTGTTTCACTTGCTGAGACATTTTGCTGCGCAGGTACTTTTGATCTCTGACATAGGTATTACTCTGCTTCTTCTGTCTTTGGTCCACCTTTGGTTGCCGCCTCCCTCTGGCCTTTGGAAAAGAAGGGAGTTTCGTTGCATGCCTGACTACTTTTTTGCAACCATCATTCCTCTGCAACACATAGTTTTGGACAAGAACAGCATGGTCATCTTCATGTGTACTCCTGGAAGGACCAGGAGTGTGTGCCTTTCCTAGTTCCTTGAGTGCTCCATTATCTAACTCTACTGTAATTCGACTATGATTGACCCATACCTGAAGAAGTCCACTTCTTAGGTTTAAGTTGACTGCTTGGTCATAGATCCATTCTTGACCCAAGACAAGAGGTTCAGTGAGGTCCTCATCTTGACACACTAGTGCCTTAACTGTCATTGCCTCATCATGAATGTAGAGGGGAAGTTCCACCTCGCCCATGCAAGGGGTTTCCACGCCTCCCAATCCTATGAGATATGCTTCCACAGGATTGACAGTTAACTGCAACTCTTGACAGTAAGACAATTTAACAGCACTAGTGGCTGCGCCTGAGTCAATCAAGGCTCTTACAGTCCTTGCACTCTTTCCTTGTCCTATATCTATGGTTATGAAAGGACGTCGATCAGTTATCCTATGTGAGCTAACACCTGAAACTTCACACATAGCTACGTCATATCCTTGATCTGCATATGCATCTTGCCTAGGGTGCTCTCTACCTTGTCTTCTTAATTTCATTCTCTGTATGCACTCTAGGGCTTCTGCTTGAGCTTCTTCTCGAATTCGTTTTTCCTCTTCTTTACGTTGCTTAGCAGTATTGAGTCGACTTAGCATTTCCTCCGTGAGGGGTTACTGATACAACTTGACTCTGCATCCGCTAATATAGTTTGGGAGAACATCACCCTCTAAAGTGGCTAGTTGTACTGCTCCACTCGTGGAGATCCTATTGATGATCATAGGTCCGTAGCCTCTCTTTTCTAGCTTCCTCGCATGTTGTTTCAATGTGTAGACTAAAACTAGATCTCCTGCTTTCAAGCCCTTATCCTTCACATGGGCATCAAAGTATGCTTTCTGTCTCTTCTTAGCTGCATATATCCCTGTAGCTGCCCTCAGTCTTGTTTCTCCTAATCGTTCAAGGTCAAAAAGTCTAGAGGAGAGTTCATGACCCGTCCATTCGTGCTCTTGTGCTACTTTCAATGTAGGTATCAAGAAGTCCAAGGGTAGCACCGCGTTTTGGCCAAATACCATCTGAAAGGGGGTGGCTTGGAGTACCCTTTTGTAGGCGACTCGGTATGCCCAAACAGCATGGTGTAGCTGTTTGTCCCAATCAGAGCGTTTAGTGTTCACTAATTTTGTCAGTACATTGCATAAGATCTTGTTGGTGCTCTCAGCCTGGCCATTTGCTTGAGGGTGATAGGGGGCAGACTTCTTATGTATTACCAAGAATTCTTGGAGCAGATTTTCAATCACTTCATTCAAGAAGTGAGTGCCTCTATCACTAACTAGCTCTATGGGTAGCCCGTATCTAGTGAACACATTCTCAAATAAAAACTTAGCTGTTGTTTGAGCATCGTTCTTCGTTGTGGCTTTTACCTCTACCCACTTAGTTAGATAGTCTGTTGCAACAATGATATATTCTGCATGGGAATTCTTAGCTGGGGGATTAATAGGACCTACGAAGTCTATTCCCCACTTGGAGAATGCACGTCCACCCATCATAGGTTTCAGTGGCATCTCATCTTTACGTATAGGATACTGAGTTCTCTGACAGACATCACATCGTTTCACATAGGTATGTGCATCCATGTGAAGGGTTGGCCACCAGAAGCCCGCAAATAGTATTGCCTTGATCACCCGATCTGGTCCAAAGTGTCCTCCTGCTACACCTTGGTGAGCAGTTTCCAAGATCTTGAGATATTCACTTTCATGGACACATAGCCTTAGGTACCCATCTTTACCACGCTTATATAGATTATCACCAATGAGTGAGTAATCCTGGGCTTCTTGTTCTAAACTCCTTTTCCTAGCCAGAGTCATGTCTGGAGGGAATGTTTTCGTCCTCAGGAAGGATACTAGTGGTTCACTCCAATCTGGCACTATGGACACTTGATAAAGAGTGGCATGTTTCGCAGGTGGTTTAGTGCAGCAGATTGGGCATTCCTTGCACAACCTTTGGACATCAGCTTCCATAGTTGGCCAATGTACTCCGAGTCTCCTTAGTGTCTGTAAGGTTCGTTGCTTTGAGTAGTGTTGCTCTAACGCACCTACATGTGCTAAATGCAACCATTTATTGTACTCGTCCTCTTCCACACAACAAGCCAAGATTCCTTGATCCGTGTGCTTGTACATGCTTCCTGCCATGATGTGGTACTTTTGGGCTTTCACAACCTCTCTATTCCGTGTGTTTACTACTGGATGGTTAGGCCCGTATGTCAATACTGGTACCAATGGCTTAGCCCACTACGGTACCACTTCCAAGTTAAACAAGTAAGCATCAGGAAGGTCATCTGACACTCCTTGTGGGGCTTCTCCAGATGTGAGCCTAGAGAGATGATCCGCTCTCAAATGAGTCGTACCTTTCCTTACCACAACCTCAAAATCATATTCCATTAGCAAGAGAAACCATCTTACTAATCTTCCTGTATTGCATGGCTTGTTTACGAGATATAACAATGCTTGATGGTCAGTAAAAAATTTAAACTTGTTTGCAAGCAAATAGTGTCTAAATTTCTTAACTGCATATACCATACCTAAGCCTTCTCTCTCCGTAGTGGTGTAATTTCGTTCAGCTGCATTCAATTGTCTACTAGCGTAGGCAATTGGAAGATCCATATTACCTTCACCAATAGGTTGCGCGAGTACACACCCAATAGCATAATTGGATGCATCCACATGAACATGGAATGGCTTATTCCAATCTGGTGTGGTCAAGATTGGTGCTGAACATAATCTTCGTTTAAGCTCCTGGAAGGAATTCTCACATTCATCCGTCCACTCAAAGTTAGTCAGAAGTCCGTACATGGGCTTTGCAATGACAGCATACATGTGAATGAACCGGCGGTAGTAACCACAATGTCCCATGAAAGCTTGTACTTCCTTGACATTCCTTAGCCTAGGTAGCTCTGCTATGGCTCTCACTTTCTCTTCGTCAGTAGATATGCCATTCTTTGACACAATGTGTCCTAGAATCTTGCCCTGCCTGACCATAAAAACGCATTTTTCTGGGTTCAGGCAGACCTGATATTCTCTACATTTGTCAAAGATTTGTCTGAGTTCAGGAATATGGGTTTGTCTAATGTTGGAATGAGCACAAAGATCATCAACATAGACTTCTAAATTCTTCCTCAGGAACTCCTTAAACACATGGCACATCAGCCTTTGGAAGGTAGGTGGTGCATTGGTAAGCCCAAATGGCATTACACGAAAGGCAAATATACCCCACTCTGTGGCAAAAGCTGTCTTATGCTGATCTTCTGGAGCTATGGCTACTTGATTGTAGCCGGAAAATCCATCGAGGAAGCTGTACACTTCCTTGCCTGCTACTCTTTCCAAGAGATGTTCTGTGATGGGAAGCGGATAGTTATCCCGAATCGTGGCTGCATTAACCTTCTTCAAGTTAATGCATACACGCAGCTTGCCATTCTTCTTGGGCACCACTACGATGGGGGATACCCACTCAGTGTGCTCAATTTCATAGATAAATCCAGCTTCAACCAGTCTATCTATCTCCTCTTTAATCTTGGCAGCATAATTATCGTTATATGTATAGAGCTTTTGCTTAGAAGGTTTAGCATCTGAAGTCATGGGGATGGTGTGTGAGCATATGTCAGGGTCAACACCTTTCAAATCCTTGTAACTCCAAGCGAACACGTCTCTGTATTCTCTTAGCAAGGCTATCAATTCTTGCTCTTCTTCTTCCGTCAGGTCATGTCCTATGTAAGTGCATCTCTCCTCTCCTTCTTCTAGGGCCACTACTATTTTCTTGGTGGTTTCTTTGTTATCATAGGCCTCTCCTACTTGTGCCTCTCGTTTAGGCATTCTTATCATGACTCTCCTGTCGTCTATCTCATACTTCTTAAAGTTTTCTGGGACCTCAAACAAAGATTCTTCCTCTTCTGGTGAGACTTCTCTCTTCTTTCGTTTCTTTCCTTCTTCCTTCGGGGTCACATGTGTTGCTAATCTTACATCATTTGTAAGCTCTCCATGCCTCTGGGGTTGAAATTCTACTTCATGGAAGTATTCTTCATCTGATGCAAATGGTGGGTCCATAATGATTGACTCTAGATCGGAGTCACTTGCATCTTCAAATGCATCAGGGCTAGGTTCGCATTCTTCTAGAACTGCCTCTCCCATGATTGGCTCTATGGAGAAGACTGAAATGTCATAGCCATCCTCATCACAGTGAGGTGTCCATTGTTCCTCATTGATGGCTACATCCATGGTTGCTAAAATTTTTGCCCAGCCGTGAGGTTCAAATTCTTCGTCTGGAAAAACTACAGGTGCATAGGCTAGGTCTTGGATTGATCTATGGGTTTCTTTTGCACCTACCTCTCTGGCTTTTTCTCTCTTCTCTTCGTCTACTGCTACTTTGCACATCCATAAGTGGGTGTCTTCATGCATCCATGAGGATCCTGATCCCATGGAATGCACCGATTCCGTATCATCTTTGGCTCTATGGATGGGGTTCCATTGGATAGGAGGGACATCTCTATGAGAGTAATTCTTGAGATTGACTTTGGTCGTAACACCTAAGTGTTGTAAATACAAGGAGTTGGTTCCCCAGTCCTGTACCACTTGCAACTGTCGCATAAATGGTCTTCCCAAAATCATCTCATAGGCATGATTTTTGCTGAAGTCACATCTGGCAAATGTATGCTCAAACTCGACACCACAGGTGGTGAGAGTTATTCCTTCTAGCAATCCTAAGGGTCTCTCAATGTGACCATCGGCCATCTGCAGTTTCATTCTCGTTGGCCTGAGTGCTGGCTTGCCCCAATGCTTCCATAGGGAAGTGGTGGCAATTGCAACTCCTGCACCTGAGTCCAAAATTGCCTTGGTGGTGTACTCTTGGTAGGTAATGGGAAGATAGGTGTTCTCTTCTTCACCTTCACACATATCTCCTATCTTATCCAAGGGTATTTCTGGCACTGTCCTATGTGATCCTACCTAGGAACGAGGTTTTGCTATCTCTGGTACTTGTTTGGCTACATGTTTCCATAATTCAGGTCTAACCTTGAGTAGCTCTTCTAACTTGAGATTGCACTGCACTTTAGTGTTTTTCACTACTTCTGTGTTCCTAGGTAAGACTGAGTCCTCATTTTGTACCATGACCGTGTGCTCTCATACAAGTAGACTTAGCTTCCCATGGGCCTGTGAAGTGGGGTAATTCTTGTAAAGAGTTAGATTCAAAGTCTAGTCTGTCCTGAGAGTGGGTGCTCTCCTGCTCCTCATAAATGGATGGGATGTCTTGTGGGAATTGGTCGCGTGCATCATCCACAAGTTCAATAGGAGGAGGGACTTCACTCTCTTTAGCCCATTTGTCTTCTTGAATCTCGCGTAGGAATTCTGGTGTGAACCGATTCATAGAAGATGATGTGTCTGGCTCCGTAGAGTTAGGCACATAGGCTTTAGGCACATAGGCTTCCTGAGCAGGAATGCTTAATCTTTCACTTGCCTTGTCCTTGTGTTGAGAGGCGGGTTCCTTCTCTGATTGTGCAATCAGCTTCTCTATTCGTTCTAGCAGTCCATCAAAGTGCAACTGCGTCTTTGCTGAGCTAGAGATGTTAAAGAGGCGACTGGCCTCAAACATGGTTTGAGCCAACTCCACCATCTTAGCACAAATTTTGGTTCGTTCAAGCTCTAGTTCTGCTCTTGGGTAACATTTTTCATGATCAGTTACGTTTGGCCCTTCTTGGATTCTGGCCTGATAGGCTTTAAGCATCATATTAAGGTCTTCGGGAGTGGGATCAGCTAATACTGATCCTGCTTGGGGTGGTGGGTGGGTTACGTGGGGTGTATTAGCGGGTGGAGGGATGGAGGGTGATGGGGATGGTAGCGGTGGGAATGTGTGAGAGTGCGGTTGGGATGTGATCTCTATGATTTTGGCCTTGGTCTCTCGTAGACATTCCTCAAGTTCACTCATCTTCTTTGCCCATTGCCTTTTCATACGTTCACGGCTATCTCTCCAAGCTCTTATCCTCTTCTTTTTCAGGCTCTCTGTTTCACTAACATCTGGGCTCTTCTCCTGGACTACACCTTGGTTTTGCTACAATGCTTGAGCTCTAGTGATCACTTGCACGGGTGTAGTGGAAGTGACACTTCCTGTGGAATCTACCACTAACCCAATAACGTTAATAGGAGTAATTTTTGGCATATTACTAGGATTCCTAGGGCAGTCTCGTAAGAGATGTTCCTTTCCACAGTCTTGGCAAAAACCCTGGATCGTTACTGACTGGGGTTGTGTCGGTGGAGGCAAGAGACAATCACGAATGAGGTGATCTCCTTGACATCTGTAGCATGGTCCTCTAGGGGATGGAGTTCTTACCTGCCTAGATTGAGGCCTAGGATTGGGGTTTGTATACATGAGGTTTGTGTGATCTGACTCCCAACTAGGTTCACTCAGTTCTTCACTATAGTAGGACTCACCATGTTCAGGAGATTGCATGTAGTAAGCCTGGGGACTATCAACATGTGTAGAATCAAAGCTATGGTCACTGGGATCACTTTCTGAGAGCACTGTTGTTACAGGGACTATAGCTCTATTCAGGTTTTCTTCTGCAACTGCATATTTTACTGGGATCACATTAGCTGGAGCTGGGGGTTGTTGTGCTAGCACAGGCTGAGGCCTTTGTTGGTTTTGGTATGGTTGTTGATAAGGTTGCTGTGGCCTGCCATATGGCTGTGGAGGGTACTGGTTCTGGTATCTTCCCTGCGGTGGATAGGGTTGAGGGTAAGTTTGCCTAACTGTTTGCTTATTGTAGGGGCAATCTTGTGTGGAGTGATTGGTGTACCTCCGTTCTATGGTGCAGTACTGGCTACTAGGATTTACTTGAGGCTGAGCCATAATGGGACATACGTTCGCCATGTGGTCGCCACCACAAGTATAGCACCTTTTCACAGGGGCAAACCTTGGGATTTGTTTGCTAGTTACACCTAATTTCTGAGCTACTTTCTCTGCAAGTTCCTCAATTGATGTGGATTGCGTGGAAGAGAGGTTAGAGGCACTATCCGAATCTTTGTATATCTTGGAAAGCTCTAACTCCTCCCCTAGGTTATCCTCGATGTCAATGCACATGCGTACACACTCTTCTATGATCCTAGGGTCCTTCAAGTACACATATGATCTTAATTTGGTACTTAGCAATCCATCCAGGAATAAAGCCACTTGCTTAGCTGGTGTGGGTAGCTCCGAAACAGGGCATCTTTCTAAGTATTGCCTAAATCTTCTTCCTGCAAGTCTCACGGTTTCTTGAGGGGTTTGCTTGAAGCTGTGAATCAGCGAGGAGGTATTATGCCTTATGCCACTCTTAGAGAATTCAATAATGAAAGCCTCTAGGAGTTGTTCTATGCTCCTGAACTGCCTCTCATTTAGTGGCTGAAACCATGTCAGGGCAGTGTTCCTAAGGGTCAGACCAAAGGCATTGTACTGCGTGAATAGATCCTCCACTTGTTCGGCTCTTAGGACTTGCCTAAACTCAGCCACATGATCATATGGATCTCCAGTGCCATCGAAGTAGTTCTTCATGGACTTAACTAGCTGAGTCGGTCTCAAGGTCCGTGTGTGCTCTCTAGGTCGTGGTAGAGGGAACTCATCTGCATTTCTTTGATTCCTGTGATCTCTAAGTATCTCAGGTTCTACTCTATTTGTTTCCGTCCTCGTTCTTTCTCTGCCCACTGGGTTGGCAAAGCTTACTTCTGGTCTATCTCTGCTTCTGTCTCTTTGCATTCCATGAGCTTGGGATGTTCCAGCTCCAGGGTGACCATAGGATACATTCGATCTTGGTTGGGGAAAAACGAATTCACCCTTCCAAGTGTAAGCATGCCTATCATTTTCTGTCACCACAAAGATCCTCTCCGAAGCGTGATCTAAGTAGGTCACTCTACCTGGGCTATCAGGATCCTTAAACTCATAGATCATGATTGTTCCTATATCAATTGGCCGATCGGGTTTGTACCTCCAAAAGGCTTCGTCAGTCTCTCGATTGAGGAGCAAATCTATGCTCTCATTATCCTGGGGAATCCACTCCGGTGTGATAATCCTAGTGAGAACCGATTTACCTCGAGGGGTTCTAGGTTCTGCACCCATGTTTCCTTGCTCCAGGTCACCTAAGTCTGCTTCAGGGATCACATTTCCAAATTCGTCCGTCCTATCTGGTTGACTGGTGACTACATATATGGTTCCTTCTTTGTCCAAGTATGCTTCGTTTTCGAACTTGACAGCTGGGTGCTCTAGTCCAATGGATTGATCAGGATTCTTAATCTGTACTACAGATCTTCCTAGGCCGTCCTCATAGATGTTGGCACCTAATCGATTGGTCCTAAGGTATTCCAATTGCATTTTGTAAGGGCCTTCTACCCTGTGCAGGTATGGCACTCCTGAACTGCCTGTAGGTCTCTCCATACCTTGAGACATCTCGGATAAACTAGTCTCAGAACTTGGGTAGTATGAGTGGTGGCTCAACTGCTGGGCCCACGACCTAGCAGTGTGGTTGACACTAGCCTCTGAAGACCTAAGGCTTTGTCTATCCCTTACTAGATGTCGCCCTGATCTAAGGTTCATAAGCCTAGCTGAATAGCTCAATTTTGCCCAAGTACAACCTCGTTGCAGAGTCCTTTTGTATCAATTACTTAATCCCCTTTTTATGTTGATTATCGTGTTTATACTCTTGTCTGATATCACGTCGTTAGGAACACTTGAGTTTAATTTCGCACTTTAGTTTGGTCGTTTCACGTTCGGTTCTTTTCCTTTAAGGTTGTCGTTCACACACACAGGTTCTCTCTTGTCTTGAACTTGATTTCTTAGATAGTCTTTGATTTATCTCGTGCCTATCGTTGCCTGGAATTACTTCTAACACTACCCGCACTTAGCCTAAACTAAGAATTGATAGAGAGTGTTGCGGGTTTTCCAACCTTGAGTTCCTTTCCTTGTGTTGTTGCCCTGGTGTGCCCAGGACGCGCGTTCCCAAGCCTGCACTTACTCTTGCTTTGCGTACCCTTCGATGCTCTCAAAGGACCTGTAAAAGGCCCACTGTTAGCTCAAGACTTAAATTCAAAAGACAGAACCAACCACTTTCATTCATGTAACACTTCACCCATTTGCACTATGACTTTTTGGACACAACTCTAGAGATCCCTGAATTTTGTTCCCCCTGGGTATGGTCAACTTAAAAATACCCTATCTAATATTCCCGATGTTTTTGTTGTACTCCCCGCGAGCTTTCCAACAAAACAAAAATCATGGCAAACGGATTTCGTATGAGAAAGTTATGACCGTTCAGGGTTCTAGGGTTAATACAGGGTTCAAACAGGATCATTGTGCAACAGGTTTTCCCTAAGTTGTTTTCCTAAGGCCTCCTTATGTGCTCTAGAGTAAAATGTTTATGCCCAAAATTAGCCCAACTCTTCAATTAACAAACCCTAAAAAATTTGGCTAAAATTGGCTGTCAATCGCGATCGACAGGGCTGTCAATCGCGATGGACAGAATATCAATCGCGATGGACAGAGTATCAATTGCGATGGACAGGCAGGCTGTCAGTCGCGATGGACAGAGTATCAATCGCGATGGACAGAGTATCAATCGCGATGGACAGGCAGGCTGTCAGTCGCGATGGACAGGGGTTCAGTCAATCGCGATGGATAGGGGTTCAGTCAATCGCGATGGACAGGGGGTCAGTCAATCGCGATGGACAGGCAATCAATCGCGATGGACAGGGGGTCAGTCAATCGCGATGGACAGGCAATCAATCGCGATGGACAGGGGGTCAGTCAATCGCGATGGACAGGGGGTCAGTCAATCGCGATGGACAGGCAGTCAGTCGCGATGGACAGAGCTGTCAATCGCGATGGACAGGGCTATCAATCGCGATGGACTGAAATTTTGCAAAATTTTCAAAAATTTTTGTGGGAATGTGGTGTGCAGGGTCTCTAGTCCACTGTGGTGCACTCAGATTTACCAAAAGGTGAAAATTTCTGTCAATCGCGATCGACAGGAGTCGGCGACTGCGAGACAGTTCTACACATTTCCGTACCTGTGCGACGTGCTGGAGGGGATGATGCTGTTGAAACCTGCAAGAAACTCCACAAGCATGCAGAAAATAGCACACAACAGTTCGCTCTCTCGCTCTCTCTCACAAGTGAAATGAGGGAAATGAGGTGGAGAAGGTGATATAATCAAAAAACTGAAATTTTCGCGATGATGGAAGTGGAGGTGGAAGATTGTGATGATGATGATGGTGATGATGGTGGTAAGGTAAGAAAGAAAAAATAGGAAAAGTAGAGAAATTACCTACAACATCAACGTCTCCAATCTACGTCTTACCATCACACGCTCGTCCTCAAAGCTCGATCCCCGGCAACGGTGCCAAAATTTGGTGTAGCTCAGTGATGAGTAGCACCTCCTTTAATGTCAATCCGGGAAGACGTGAGGATGGTATGAAGACCTCGAGCCAGTGGAGGCACAAGTGCATGAGTGAGAAGCACACAAACATGCACACACATACACACACACGCGCACACACGGCAAGACAAAGAGTGAGAAGCAATGGAGTTCTTAGATTACTTTCAAAAAGCTCTTACAAGTTCGTTTCAATTACAATCCAACCCCAAAAATGAGCTCTCTAGCTCTTTTTATAGTTTTTGACTAGGTTTTGGCCCTGTCCAGACCTAGTGTCCGGCCTAGTTAAAAATTAGGTCCCAGGGCCAATTTGAGGGCTTAAACGGAGTCTAAAAAATACGAAAATTGATATGTAGGTACTTCTAAGGCTCCTCAAGCTCAAGGACTCCTTGGCTTGCACAAAATGGAGCTACAAAAATATGAAATGGTATTTACAATGATTGTTAGTGATAAGAATCACTGTTATAAAGATGTTGATTTGGAAAAATTTGAAGGGCCTATCTGCTAGATTTGCGTCGACTGCTTTGTCTACTTACTCCTTCGCCTCGCTCTGACTCTCTCCGCTAGCTTCCTTGTCTAGTCAGTCCTTGGGTGCCCATACTGCTCTCAACAATCTCTTATGAGATTGCCCAAAGAATCCCAATAATATGCCAAAAATAACTCCAATTAATGTTATTGGCTTAGTTGTAGACTCAATAGGAAGTGTCACTTCCACTACACCAGTGCAAGTGGTCACTAAAGCCCAAGCTTTGCAACAGAACCCAGGAATAGGTCAAGAGAAGAGTGCAGAGGTTAGTGAAACCGAGAGCATAGCCAAAACACGGTCGAGAGCCTGGAGGGATAGTCGAGAGAGAATGAAAAGACAATGGTCCCAAAAGATGAGCGACTTAGAAGAAAGCATAAGGGAAACAAAAGCCAAAATTGTTAAACTCACCTCTCAAACAAACTCTCACATACCACCACCACCCTCATTTCCATCACCATCTAACCCACCATCTGTCCACCTACCTCAGACCATCCCACCACTCCCTAGAGTAGGATCAGTATTAGCTGACCCCACTCCTAAAGACATAGACATGATGCTTAAGGCTTATCAGGCCAGAATCCAAGAAGGGCCAAATGTAACGGATCAGGACAAGTGCTACCCTAGAGCTGACCTAGAGATAGAAAGAACCAAGCTGTGCACGAAAATGGTCGCGTTGGCTCATACCATGTTTGAAGCAAGTCGCCTCTTCAATTACTCTGGCTCAGCTAAGACACAATTGCACTTGGATGGACTCCTAGAGAAGTTAGAAAGCATAATTGCAAGATCTGCCAAGGAAGAAAAAAATCAAGGAAGAGATGAGACAGGTAAAGGAATAAGCCTTCTCCCACAGGAAGCTTTTGTGCCCAATACCACTGAACCAGACACCTCCTCTTCTATGAATAGGTTCACTCTAGAATTCCTACGAGAGATTCAAGAAGACAAATGGGCTAAAGAAAGTGAAGTCCCTCCTCCCATTGAACGTGTGGATGACACACATGATCAATTCCCACAGGATATTCCTTCCATTTATGGAGAGCAAGGGAGTGCACAAAGTCAAGAGAGGTTAGACTTCGAGTCTAACTCCCTACAGGAATTACCCCATTTCACAGGCCCATGGGAAGCTAAGTCTACTTGTATGAGAGCACCCACGGTCATGGTACGAAATGAGGACTCAGTCATACCTAGGAATACGGAGGTAGTGAAGAACACTAAAGTGCAGTGCAATCTCACTTTAGAAGAGCTACTCAAGGTTACGCAAGAGCTATGAAAACATGTAGCCAAACAAGTACCAGAGATAGCAAAACCTCATTCCCAGGTAGGATCTCATCGCACAGTGCCAGAGATACCTTTGGACAAGATAGGAGATATGAGCGAAGCAGAAGAAGGAAACACCTATCTTCCCATTACCCATCAGGGATACACCACCAAGGCAATTTTGGATTCGGGCGCAGGTGTTGCAATTGCTACCACTTCCCTATGGAAGCGTTGGGGCAAGCCAGCACTCAGGCCCACAAGGATGAAATTGCAAATGGCGGATGGCCACATTGAAAGACCTTTGGGACTACTAGAAGGAATAACTCTCACTACATGTGGTGTTGAGTTTGAGCACACTTTCGCCATATGTGACTTTAGCAAAAATCATGCCTATGAGATGATTTTGGGAAGACCATTTATGCGACAGTTGCAAGTAGTACATGATTGGGGAACCAATTCCTTGTATTTGCAACATTTAGGTGTCACCACCAAAGTGAATCTCAAAGATTACTCTCATAGGGATGTACCCCCCATTCAATGGAACCCCATCCATAGAGCCAAGGATGACATGGAGTCTGTGCACTCCATAGAATCAGGATCCTCATGGATGCATGAAGACACTCACTTATGGATGTGTAAAATGGCAGTGGAAGAAGAGAAAAGGGAAAAGGCCACAGAGAGAGGTGCAAAAGAAACCCATAAGATCCATTCAAGACCCAGCCTATGCACCTGTAGTATTTCCTGATGAAGAATTTGAGCCTCATGGTTGGGCAGAAATTTTAGCAACAATGGATGTAGCCATCAACGAAGAACAATGGACACCCCAGTGTGATGAGGGTGGCTATGACATTTCAGTTTTCTCAATAGAGCCAATCACGGGAGATGCAATTTTAGAAGAGTGCAAACCTAGCCCTAATGCATTCGAGGATGCAAGCGACTCCGATCTAGAGTCAATCATTATGGACCCACATTTTGCATCAGATGAAGAATACTTCTATGAAGTAAAATTTCAACCCTAGAGACACGGAGAGATAACAAATGATGTAAGGTTAGCCACACAAGTGACCCCTAAGGATGAAGGAAAGAAAAGAAAGAAGAGAGAAGTCACACCAGAAGAGGAAGAATCTTTGTTTCAGGTCCATGACAACTTTAAAAAGTATGAGATAGACGATAGAAGAGTCATGGTAAGAAGCCTAAACGCGAGGCACAATCAGGAGAGGCCTATGATAACAAAGAAACCACCAAGAAAATAGTGGTAGCCATGGAAGAAGGAGAAGAGAGGTGCACTTACATAGGACATGACCTGACGGAAGAAGAAGAGCGCAAATTGATAGCCTTGCTACGAGAATAACTTCAGATGCAAAATCCTCTAAGCAAAAGCCATACACATATAATGATAATTATGCTGCTAAGATCAAAGAGGAGATAGATAGACTGGTAGAATTTGGATTCATCTATGAAATTGAGCACACTGAGTGGGTATCCCCCATTGTAGTGGTGCCCAAGAAGAATGGAAAGCTACGAGTATGCATTAACTTGAAAAAGATCAATGCAGCCACTATCCGAGATAATTATCCTCTTCCTATCACGGAGCATCTACTAGAAAGGGTAGCAGGCAAGGAAGTGTACAGCTTCCTTGATGGATTTTTGGGCTACAAGCAAGTAGCCATAGCTCTAGAAGATCAACATAAGACAGCTTTTGCCATAGAGTGGGGCATATTTGCTTTTCGGGTAATGCCATTCCGGCTTACCAATGCTCCTGCAACCTTCCAGAGGCTGATGTGTCACGTGTTTAAAGAGTTCTTGAGGAAGAATTGAGAAGTCTATGTTGATGATCTCTGTGCTCATTCCAACATTAGACACAAACATATACCTGAACTCAGACAAATCTTTGACAAATGTAGAGAGTATCAAGTCTGCCTGAACCCAGAAAAGTGTGTTTTCATGGTCAGGCAAGGCAAGATTCTAGGACATATAGTGTCAAAGAATGGCATATCCACGGACGAAGAAAAAGTGAAAGCTATAGCAGAGCTACCTAGGCCAAAGAATGTCAAGGAAGTACAAGCTTTCATGGGGCATTGTGGCTACTACCGACGCTTTATACACATGTACGCCATCATAGCAAAGCCTCTGTATGGGCTTCTGACTAACTTTGAGTGGACTAATGAATATGAGGACTCCTTCAATGAGCTCAAAAGAAGATTGTGTTCAGCATCAATCTTGACCACACCAGATTGGAATAAGCCATTTCATGTTCACGTGGATGCATCCAATTATGCTATTGGATGTGTGCTTGCACAACCTACGGGTGAAGGTAATATGGATCTTCCAATTGCCTATGCTAGTAGAAAACTAAATGCAGCTGAAGGGAACTATACCACCACCGAATGAGAAGGATTAGGCATGGTATATGCAGTTAAAAAGTTTAGACACTATTTGCTTGCAAATAAGTTTAAATTTTTTATTGATCATCAAGCACTGTTGTATTTGGTAAACAAGCCATGCAATACAGGTAGATTAGTGAGATGGTTTCTCTTACTAATGGAATACGACTTTGAGGTTGTGGTAAGAAAAGGCAAGACTCACTTGAGAGCAGACCATCTCTCTAGGCTCACATCTGGAGAAGCCGCACAAGGAGTATCAGATGACCTTCCTGATGCTTACTTGTTTAATTTGGAAGTTGTACCTCAGTGGGCCAAGTCATTAGTGTCAGTCTTGACATACGGGCCTAATCACCCAGTCATAAACACTCAAGATAGAGAGTTAGTAAAAGCACAGAAGTACCATATCATGGCAGGAAGTATGTACAAACAGACAGATCAAGGGATATTGGCTTGTTGTGTGGAAGAGGACGAGCACGCAAAATGGTTGCAATTAGCACATGTAGGTGCATTAGAGCAACACTACTTGAAGCAAAGAACTTTGCAGTCACTTAGGAGATTCAGAGTGCATTGGCCTACTATGGAAGCTGATGTCCATAAGTTGTGCAAAGAATGCCCAATCTATTGCACTAAATCACATGTGGAACATGCCACTCTTTATCAAGTTTCCATAGTGCCAGATTGGAGTGAACCATTAGTAACCTTCCTTAGGACGAGAACATTCCCTCACGATATGACACTGGCTCACTCATTGGTGATAATCTATACAAGCGTGGTAAAGATGGTTACCTGAGACTATGTGTCCATGAGAGTGAGTATCTCAAGATCTTGGAAACTGCTCACCAAGGTGTAGCAGGAGGACACTTTGGACCAGATCGGGTGATCAAGGCAATCCTATTTGCAGGATTATGGTGGCCGACCCTTCACATGGATGCACATACCTATGTGAAACGGTGTGACATTTGTCAGCGAACTCAGTATCCTATATGCAAAGATGAGATGCCTTTAGAACCTATGATGGGTGGACGTGCATTCTCTAAGTGGAGAATAGACTTTGTAGGTCCTATTAATCCCCCATCCAAGGGTTCACATGCTGAATATATCATTGTGGCCACAGACTATTTAACCAAGTGGGTAGAAGTGAAAGCTACCACAAAGAACGATGCTCAAACGACAGCTAAGTTCTTATTTGAGAATGTATTCATAAGATACTGGCTACCTATAGAGCTAGTCAGTGATAGGGGGACTCACTTCTTGAATGAGGTCATTGAAAATCTTCTCCAAGAATTCTTGGTAGTACATAAGAAGTCTGCCCCCTATCACCCACAAGCTAATGGCCAGGCTGAGAGCACAAATAAGATCCTATGCAATGTGCTGACTAAATTGGTCAATAACAAACACTCTGATTGGGACAAACAGCTACACCATGCTATTTGGGCATACCGAGTGGCCTATAAAACGGTACTCCAAGCCACACCCTTTCATATGGTATTTGGCCAAAATGTGGTGCTACCTCTGGACTTCTTGGTTCCCACATTGAGAGTAGCACAGGAGCATGAGTGGACGGGCCATGAACTCTCTTCAAGAGTTTTTGACCTCAAACGATTAGGTGAAACAAGACTAAGAGCTGTAGCAAGAATGTATGCAGCTAAGAAAAGGCAGAAGGCATATTTTGATGCCCATGTGAAGGATAAAGGATTGAAAGCAGGGGACCTAGTTTTAGTCTACACTTTGAAGCAACATGCAAGAAAATTAGAGAAACGTGGCTATGGACCTATGATCATAAATAGGATCTCAACAAGTGGAGCAGTACAACTGGCCACCTTAGAAGGTGATATTCTTCCGAGCTACATCAGCGGGTGCAGAGTCAAGTTGTATCAGGAACCTCTCACATAAGAAATGCTAAGTTGACTCAACACTGCTAAGAAATGCAAAGAAGAAGAAAAACGAGTTCGAGAAGAAGCTCAAGCAGAAGCTTTAGAACGCATCAGAAGGATGAAGTTGAGACGACAGGGTAGGGATCAACCTAGGACGGGTGCCTATGAGGATCGAGGATATCATGTGGCAATGTGTGAAGTCTCAGGAATAAGTTCCCAAAGAATAATCGATCGACGTCCTTTTGTGACCTTAGAGGTAGGACAAGGAGTTAGTGCAAAAATTGTGCAAGCATTGATTGACTCAGGTGCAGACACTAGTGCGGTGAGACTCTCTTACTGTCAAGAATTGAAATTAAAAGTCAATCCTATAGAGGCATATCTCATAGGATTGGGAGGTGTGGAAACCCCTTGCATGGGCGAGGTGGAACTCCCCCTCTACATTCAAGATGTTCTAATGACAGTTAAAGTACTAGTGTGTCAAGATGAGGACCTCACTGAACCTCTTGTCTTGGGTCAAGACTGGATCTATGACCATGCAGTCAACTTAAACCTAAGAAGTGGACTTCTTCAGGTATGGGTAAATCAGAGTCGAATTACAATTGAGTTAGATAATGGAACACTCAAGGAACTAGGAAAGGCACAGACTCCTGGTCCTTCCAGGGGTACACATGAAGTTGAGCATGGTGTTCTTGTCCAAAGCTATGTGATGCAGAGGAATGGTGACCTCAATAAAGAAGTCAAGGACTTAACGGAACTCCCTTCTTTTCCAAAGGCCAAAGGGAGGCAGCAACCAAAGGCAGATCAATTGCTGAAGACTACCTATGTTGGAGGCCAAAAGAACGTGCAAAGCAGAATGACTCAGCCATTCAAACAATTGTGGGTGCAAAAAGGTGAGCGGCCTATTGCAGTCAAGCCACAACAACTATCTCAACTTCCTATTAGTAATCAATGACATGATACTAATAAGAAGACTTCCAAAACTTCTTTTGAGAAAGTGAAATTTATCTGGGTACCCAAGAAGTCGATGAAGGCTGGCCTACAATCAAGACAAATTTGGGTGCCTAAGGCTTGCTTGCGGGCTCAAATAGTCACGCTCGAATCACATCATACACGATAGGGTTCACTCACTCAAAGAGCGGTTACCCACTCCTGTTTAACACACACGAACACATATTCGCCCAGGAGCACGAACAAACTCACTTGTAAATGGGTCCCTAAAAAGCCTCATTTCCAAGCAGACATACTCATAAAGCCCTCTAGAGTCTCCACAAAACCAGAACCGAAAGCCATCCACTATGTTTGGCAGCTTAAAACTTGTAATAAACCCCCGACCCCCATTTGTAAATTCATCTCCACTTGCTAACTACATCACTCATACACTGCATCTTTCCATCTAGCTCTTAGGACTATCCATTCATTAACTACACACACAGTCATCGTGCACTCACTGACCCATTACTCACCTCATGATAATGTTGTAACGGGGACAATAATTATTCTATCTTGCCCATTACAATGTTAACGCATGATTCTATAATATCACAGAACCAGCAAGCAAGCAATAACATGGCAGAAGCAGGAGGCACCAGTTCCCAGGCAAGGTCTAGCGCACAGATTGTGGACATTGAAACCCTCCTCCTTGAACAACCACTCATCGAGAGGCCTCAAGAAATTCAAGCGGTGCATGTGCTCCCTATTCAGGACCCTCCTCAGGGACACACTTCTCAAGTGGGGAAACACGCTCATTGGTTTAGTGATGTCGTAGGGCCATTGGGTGATGGCACCTACTTCTGGGAAGCAGAAATTGAGTTCAATGGCAAATGGGGATGCTACAATTTCTTCACTCGCGAATTTGAGAACTATCAGAATGCAGAAGTAATGCGATCGGTATGGACCAAAGCGGGCTTGGATAGCTATTTCAGGGCACATTTGCCTAAGCCAAATTTCCTACGCTGCTCCTATTTGATCAGTACCATCACTCCTAGCAGGGCCAAGGGAGGCGATAGCACTTTTGTGCTACCCTCACTGGTTCCAGGTCACGAACTCAAGAGATTCAAACTGACCCTCAATTTGGTACGGGAAGCATTGAACATGCAAGGCATGCATATTCCCACTGAGAAAGAAACAATGGTTCCAGGCAGGATGAAGCATAAGGATCTCAACAAATTGAAGGACATGGTAGCAATGACACCTACCATTGCTCTCCACCTACGAACGATCATGTAGCATTTTGCTTTTCCCACCCAAGAACGCTTCACTATGCCACCAAAAAAGATATGGTTCAGCTTGTACTTGGCGGAGACAGAGAATCTCACCATCAATATACCACACTCAATCATCGATCAAATACACCTAGCCCATCAACAGTGGAATAAGAAACAGAAAAATGTACTTCATGGATGTTGTGCTCTCACAAGAATAATTTACATGTGCTTAGCGTACGATGTGCCCATTCAAAGAGCACTAGTATGGTCTAGGGCCCAAGAGTTCCAAAGACGGCTATCAACGACAGGTCCTCCATTGAAGAAGATGAGAGGGGGAGTCCAATTACCATGTGCCCAAGCAAGGGGAGCCACCACCACACCAGAGGTGACCCCTCCACAAACGCGACGTGTCCGACCATTTACCATTCACCTCCCCAGACCAAGTGCCGAAGGACCCAATCTGGTGTTCCCTCCGATTCCATTGGACTTGGAGTTCCCACAAGGTTACACCCTTGCTGATTTGACAGATGAAGAAATTGCCCGTTTGATCAATGAGTCTAACCTGGAGACAGAAGCAGAGCAGACCCAAGGACAACAACCCACTACTACAACTTCAGCCCCGACCCAACCAGGAGTAGTAGAAGTAGAAGAGGATGAAGAAGAGATAGAAGAAGAAGAAGCAAACGAGGAGTATGATCAAGAATATGACAAACTTTCAGAACTAGCAAGTGCCCCGGCATACTCGGCCCAAATAAAAAGATTATACGAAACCATGAAGCGGGTCTAGAACAACACAAACTATCGCTCGAGATGGGAAAGATGATCATGAGCCAAATGTTAGTTGAGGAAGGTGTGGAGGACATGTTGATCGAATCAATGAACCTGCACGCTAACGCGGTAGGTTTAGATGAGGCTGTTCATGCAGCCATGGCTTATATTCATCGATTTGAGAAACGAGTGCGTACCCGTCCCATGCGATCTGGCAAACAATTCCACATCAATGTATCAGAACTAGGAGGTAACACACAAACAGAAGAACATCAGGTGGAACCACTCTCACCACCCACCTCCCCTCTCACTACACAAGTCACCTCACCACCTGGCACTACCACATGTATTTCTGCCATTACCATAGTCGTCATGGGAATTCCTCTCTCTCCCGGCATCCAATTTGGAGGAGCTACCATGCCCACTTTCACAACGCTCTTCACAAATATCACATCCACCCCACCCAATGTTCCCATCTACACAGTCACACACACGTTCGACACAATGGAAACATCACCAGCCACAACACCACTCCCTCCCCCCACGCAACCTCAATCTCCCATACCCCCTCCACCTACCTCACCACTTGACTCCACAGCATTCACAACTCCCTTTCCCTTTCCCATTCCCCCTGCATCTTCATCTTTCCCTGCATCGTTTAATGTAAATAGTATATTCATGGCATTACATCAATGTGTGTATCAACTTCAAAGTGAGTATCAGGCCTTCGAAGACCGTCATCATCAACTGACTACAAATCATCAACAACTACAGAGACGGCTTACAATTATAGAAGAAGAAAATGCAGACCTCAATCAACGTTACACCACACTCGAGCAAGCTCATCAAACCCTCCTGGAGGCACCCCAACCATCACAAGTGCCCAGAGTCAAACAACTCGAAGCTTTACTAGAAGTCTACCAAGCAGATAACCTAAGAGTCCGGTGTAATTTGACTCTACTTAGAAAACACATGGCTATCGCACTTGAAGAAAACAAGCGTCTGCAGAAGCAAAACGAAGAAGACCTGGAAGCTGCCATGGAAGGCTCTCCCCACGAAATCGACCCAGAACAATTCAAAGTAGTCCCCTCAGAAACATTGAAAACAATCTTGGAAAGCTATGCCGATCTATTAGAAGCACATGACAATTTGGAAAAGGAACGGGATGTGCTACGCCGCCCAGCTCAGGGAACAGGAGACACAACCCAAAGTCATAAAAACAACCACGACTTCAGAGGAAGTAAAGGCATTAACAGAGCAGGTGGCAGACTTGTAGAAGAAGTTACTAGAGTATGAAAGACAGCCCTCTCCAGTTTTAGAACCAAAGCCAGATGAATTGGTACCCATTGAGGTGGACGAAACGTATGAGGAACCATATGTTCCTATGCCCATGCCAGGAGGTCAGCAAACCTCAGAAGGAATGGACACCTTGGAAGTCAAAGTACCAGAATGGCTCTAGACACTCGAAAAGATAGCGAAAACCCATGAAGACCGAGTGGCAATCCAAATCCAATCAATGGCCAAATTAGAAAACACCATCATAAAGTCAGAATATTTCCGTAGTATGTCTCATCATAGATGGATAGGCACCAATGATGATCAGTATGTGCCATATTGTGTACTCCTGGCAGATTACAACGTAGAGATTCAACGACAATGTGGCAAGGCTCCAACCTTTGCCACACAATTTGGGCCCGATGATATCCCAGAGAGTGCTAAAAAAGGATCCATTCATCAACCTACCTGGAGGATCCGCCTTCTTGAGACCTATCCAGAGATGGTTCGTACTTGGACTAACATGCCACTCTTTATTAAATACAATCCCTGTTATGTTCCAGTCTTCCGCAGACGCACCTGGCCCGAATTCACCATTGCTGTAAAGAATGTCAAAGGTTGTGAAAAGTGGTTAAATTATGTCTATCTAGCACCTCCACAAGGACCTCCCACTTTTGCTTACATGATTTCTACAATTCGTCACTAGAGCATTCGCCTACGGAACACCCCTGATGTGATGGCACAGATGTGCATGAAGATCTTCGAATTAATGCTCATCACATTCAGGACATTCAAGAACATCAAGGACCCCCACTTTTCAGGAGTTGGCTTCACTGCAGGAAACCAAGGTCTGGTGTATGACATGAGCACTACCCCCTCAATAAAGGTAGTATACGCCTGGCACGCAAGAATAAAACACATCCCAGCATGCTTCAAGCAGGCCTTCGAGGAGATGTTCATCCCAGGGTTCTGGGAATATCACTCGGAAATATTTGTACCCAAGCCCTCACATCTCCTCCAACTATTCATTGTGGAGAGGACCATCTACTCAGATCAATTGCGGGTGCCCCATCCAGACGTCCCAGGTCCAGTAGATTGGGATGCATTGTTAACAGACCTAGCACGGGGGCTATGATTAGAACACCACCTCTCTTCCGATGTTGTTCAATATTATGTCCAACGCACAGCTAGACAAGGGTCTGTCAGAGATGACAGACGCGAGAGAGGGGGGGGGTGTTGGCAGTAGTCAAGGAACTGAAGGATTCACAAGACAAGGAAGCCTACGAAGGGAGTGGGAGCGAAGAGAAAGCACAAGCAGACACAGTAATCAAAGAAGATCTGGCAAGTAGGCCATTTAAAATTTTCAGGCATCAAAGAGTTGGGCACACAAGAAGAAGGAGCAAGTAGGGGGCTCCAGGAAATGTATGTCAAAATGTTAGAAGAAAAACCTACAAAAAAAGGGATTTTCATCACTAAAAACCATTGTAAATACCATTTCATATTTTTTTAGCTCCATTTTGTGCAAGGCAAGGAGTCCTTGAGCTTGAGGAGCTTTTGAAGTACCTACCTATCAGTTTTCACATTTTTTAGACTCCGTTTGAACCTCCAAATAGGACAGAGAACCTAATTTTTAACTAGGCCGGACACTAGGTCTGGACAAGGCCAAAACCTAGTCAAAAACTATAAATAGAGCTAGAGAGCTCATTTTTGGGGTTAGCTTGTAATTGAATTGAACTTATATGAGCATTTTGAAAGTAATCTAAAAGAACTCCATTGTCTTCCTCTTTGTTCTTGTTGTGTGTGCGCGTGTGTGTGTATGTGTGTGCATGTTTGTGTGCTTCTCACTCACACACTTGTTCCTTCACTTGCTCAAGGTCATCATACCACCCTCACGTCTTCCCGGATTAACATTAAAGGAGGTGCTACTCATCACTGAGCTACAATGGTTGATGTCAATGCTTAGATTGAAAAGCTTAAAAATGGAAACTACTAACCATGGTGATCTAGAATAAGCATTCTTTTGATGGGGAAAGGTTTGTGGGGGCTTGTGAGTGGTGGAGAGCCAAAAGCCTATATAGATGAGTTAAATCCAACCAATGAACAAAGAAGAGCAGTAAGAAAGTGGGATTAAAGGAAAGAAAGGGTCATTTTTATTTTGTCTCAACCATATTAGCAACTCCTTGATAAGACATATTCAATATTTGGATATATCAAAGAAGGTGTGGGAGTGCATACAGAGATTATACTCCACCTCCACAAAAGTGAGGGAAATTCAACTCGAGAATGAGCTGAATAAACTTACGAAAGGCCCCTCTCAAGGTGCTAATGATTACATATTTAAGGTTAAAGGGCTTGTCGATTCATAAGGATTAATCGCTTGTGCCCTAAATGATGATGATCTTGTAGCCCACATGCTAAATGGACTAAGGGATGATGAAAAATGGAGGACCTTCACAATTTTAGTGTATGTAAGGGACTCTCTTCCTGATTTTGATCAACTAGTCACTCTCATGGTAACTAAGGGGATGAACCTTGGTGGTCATACTGCCAAGGATAGCCAAGGGCAATTATTTTATGTAGGTAGAGGAAGAGGAAGAACAACCGAGGTGCTACAAGAGAAAGAGGAAGATATCAAGCAACCAAGAAGGTCAAGCACAACAAGAAACTGGAGGTCAAAGAGGTGGAAGAGCAAAAAATAGAGGAAGATGTGGAAGAGTTGGTGGAAGAGGAAAACCCACTTCAAATGGATGTTTTGTATGCAATCAGCTGAGTCATTTTGTGAACGAATTTTATCATAGAGATCAAAGAACAGGGAATCAAAGCACCAATAGTAACTCTAGAGCGCAAGGTAACTATGCGAACTTATCATCCGGCCAAGGGAATGATTATTTACTTGCCATGAAGTATGGTGAAGATACAACTCAACCTAGTGAAGATGCATGGTATGCAGACAACGGATGTAGCAATCACATGTCATGTCAAAAGGATCTTTTTAGTAATTTTCTGGTCTCGAAGCATTAAGGACATGTGGAAATAGGTGAAAATGTAGAGAATACCAGTCAACATGTGGGAGATATCAGTTTGGAAGGAAATCAAATGGCAAAGTGCTTATGAGAGGTATTACATGTTGCTATGATTGCGAAAAACTTAATTTTAGTAGGCCAAACGGTAGAAAAAGGCTATCAAGTTCGGTTCAGTAAAAGTGGATGTTTTGTTGAGGATCCAAGGGAATGTTTCAAGCTCATAGCAAAAGGAAAAAAGCAAGGAAGAATGATCACAATAGACATAAAACATTTAATGAATGTCACATGTGTAGACAAGAGGATAGCAGAGTTGGACCAATGGCATAAATGAATAGGTCACATCAACCTACAAAATCTCAAGGACATGCGAAGGAGGAGATTGATAAGAGGGCTACCAAAATTTACATCTAAAATGTTGTATTAAATTTGTGTAGCTTATCAACAAGGGAAACAATCAAAGCTACCCTTCACGAAGAGTACGTATGTGAGTGCAAATGTTTTAGACCTAATTCACATAGATGTTTGGGGTCTAACAAGAGAAGCATCCCTTGCTGGAAATAGATATTTTGTAACCTTCATTGATTAATTTTCAAGAAAATTATGGTTTTATTGCATTAGAAACAAATCAGATGTTTTTCATTACTTCAAGAAATTCAAGGCACAAGTGGAGAAGGAGTCTAGTCAGTTGTCTCTTGAACAATTATAGTCTTTTGAGGTAGTAGAATTGTTAATTGTAAAAAGTATGCACTCCTTCAAGCAGCATATGACTTTTCTCTTGTCTAGAGAACAAGTTGAAACACAAATGGGTCCCTCATGAAAGGGAGAAGAATCTATTACGACTCCTCTACAACTCCCAAAGTAACTCTCTTATATCTTTTCCTTGTTTCTTATTTCAAACATCTTTTATTAAAAACATCCTTCATAGCAACTAGAAATGAACCATATGTTGTTGATGACCTCATATCGAGAGATGAGAAGCTTAGCATGATGATTAAGAAAAGGGGAATTATTCCTCAAGAAAAAGAAGGGTTGAGAAAAAGGACCAATCTTTTAGACAGAGCCCTTGCTTTTGAAGAAGACTTGGATTATGAGAGAAAGAGAGAAGAACAAAGCATGACCACAAATTTAATGGGATATCATTAAATTTTGACATACCCATATGTCGTAGTAATGTCGCCCGTCACATCATACGTCGTAGTAATGTGTTTTCCCTTCCACCCATAACTCTCACATTTGATGGTAGATTTACTTTTCTTGTGGATGTGCATTAATTATCTTTTGAGATTCCAGTAGATTGCACATCATACACCAGAATCAGGCCGCTTTCTTTGCTCTTTCGTTTTCAGGTTGGAGGGAAGCTGGTTGGTCCCCTCTTCTTTTAAGAAGAGTTTGGAAAAGGGAAAAAAATAAATAAAGAAAGAAAAGGGAAGAAGGAGAAAAACAAGAAAAAAGAAGATTTAAAAGAAAGGGAAAAAATGAAAAAAAAAAGTGAAAATCAAGGAGAGAGAAAGGTGGGGAGGTTTTCGGTTAGATTAGCTTTGTTCTCTCTTTCTCTCTCTCTCTCTAAACACCTGGAAACTTTAGAAGAAAATTAAACTAAAAAATTTTCACTCCCACTCCAAAAGTGAACCTAGATGGGTTCATGAAAGTTAGAAGGAAGACAAAAAGAAGCCCTAGAAAACATAAAAACGAGAATCTTCTCATGCATGAGAAACCCCTATGATAGAGAAAGAGGTAAAGATATTTGACTACCCACATGGATTTAGTTTGGAGGAGGACACTTGAGATCTCTGAAGGGGAGAATTCACTAGAAGAGTACAGAGGACGATCCAGACAGTATGCGCTCCATCATTTGATCCTTGCTTTTGTTTGCGTGCCATGATATCAAACACATCCCGCATCAAGCTTTCTAGAATCATGCCTCTTCACCAAGAAGGATTAGGGTGGTTAAGGATTCCTAATTCATCATGTGCAATGCTAAAGGTGAGATCCAAAGAATTAAAAAAAGAAAGAGGAGAAAGACTCTATCAGAGAAAGAAGAGAAAGACTCTATCAGAGGCTTACCTTCTTGGAAGAGGACGTTAACAAAGGCAAAGTTGCACATTCGAAAAGGCTTGCTCAAAACTAGGGAAAGCTCGAACTTGAAGATGAAATTCAAAGAAAGAAGCTCTTTACATTCTCCAAAGAATGGTGGTAGGAAAAATGCACAAGCCCACTAAAGAAACGTGTAGAATTTTGAAGAAAAATAGATCAAGGAGTTCCTATCGAGAATGGTCAAAATAATGGTGTGAGTGTCTAATTGAGAAGGAAAATCATGATCGCATTGCGAGAAACTTCATCAGATCTCTTGGGTGCTCCTTCTTCTTCTTCTTCCACTTGGAGGAAAGAATGTATGGCCAATATCTTGAGAGTGAGATCCAAAAGGATTCCATAAGGCACAAACGAAGAATAGATGGTGTGTTGTCCATAGGCGAGATCAGGGCATCTATTGATACACTTCCCTCGAGGGACAACCTTGGCCTAGATGATCTCGCTAATGAATATGTAAGAGCTTAAATTTAAAGATTATCTTGTTGGGCCCTTGTGTAGTGTGGAAGGAAGGCCTCTGATTTGGTGCCCTCTTGATATGTTTGAATGAAAGAGTTATCAATCAAATTCATCCACAAGAAAGATATTAGGATAATGATTGAAAATTGTAGACTGGTTACCATGGTTCAAAGAGGAGGCAAGGTCATTCCCAAGCCATTGGCTAATGGCATTCTGAACCACCTTCATGATTTGCTTTGCAAAGATGAAAATGGTTTCATCAAGGGCTGATCCATTTTAGAAGTTATTGTGGACAATCTTGAAGGCCTTGAATTTCCAAAGAGAAGAATAAAGCATGACCACAAAATAATTAGATATCACTAACTTTTGACGTACCCACATGGATTTAGTTTGTAGGAGGACACTTGAGATCTCTCAAGGAGAGAATTCACTAGAAGAGTACTCCATACAATACGAGCTCCATCATTGGATCCACTAGTCCAAACCCATATGACAAGAAGGTTAGCGATCCAAAAGGAAGGCAAGAATTAATCTTCACCTTCCTTGGCAGTGCCCCATAAAAGGGAAAATGTCCCAAAGAAATGGCTTGACACAAAAATAGAAGGGGGGAAAGGAAAACCTAGAAGAACAAAGATAAAACTCTCAAGAACAAAGGTGGATGACCTCATTAGGCTTTGCAAGCTCCTCCCTATCTCGGTGGTTTCGATTTATGCCCTGAACTGCATCCACAAAACAACTAGAACTTGGGACTCTCTTGGTTCCCTCTCAGCTAATGTGACTCGCTTGGGTGATTTCAACATGGTTGAGACGATTTCTAACATGTAGGAGTTGAGAGGTATTCCTACAAAATGAATTGAGAAAGCCTTTTGGTTTACTTGAAGGTCCATCCACACGTGAGTCAATTCAAAGGTTATCAAGACTTCTCCTCTTCCGAATTGTATGTTGGAGAAGAGCTCCAAAAAACTAAAATTAATAGATGTTATGTGTCACAAAGTCTTGTCAGCCTCCTTGGTCCTCCATCTTTGTCTCTCTAAGTTTTAGATCGTTTCCCAATCCTCACTTCCTTCGAGTCCTCTTTCTATTGGATGAGAGCCAAATGGTTCCATGTTGACCCATTCATGTCCTTGCTTTTGTTTGTGTGCCAAGAGATCAAACATACCCGGCATCAAGCTTTTTAGAATCATGCCTCTCCACCAAGATCAGGGATTAGGGTGGTTGAGGCTTCTTAATTCATCATGTGCAATGCTAAAGTTGAGATCCAAAGAACTAGAAAAAGAAAGAAGAGAAAGACTCTATCATAGACTTACGTTCTTGGCAGAGGAAGTTAACAAAAGCAAAGTGCACATTAAAAAAGGCTTGCTCAAAACTAGGGAAAACTCAGACATGAAATTGAAAGAAAGAAGCTCTTTATATTCTTCAAAGAATAGTGGTAGGAAAAATGGAGAAGCCCAATAAAGAAACGTGTAGAAGTCTGAAGAAAAATAGATCAAGGAGTTCCTATCAAGAATGGTCATCAATAGTCTTTGGATCTCTCATAGGAAGATCTAGATGTTAGTGAGACTCTTTGCCAATGATACAAATCTTGTTGTGCTTAGTCACCATTATAGCATCCACACATTTTGGCATTGTTTAAATGTTTTCTATGCTATTAGTTGTGGCTATAAATTCATCAACACGATCTCTCTACTAATGGGGAATGACTTGACTCAAATTAATATCAATGGTTAGCTCTCTCTGATAATTAGACTAACACACTCTATTAGATATTGTTGTCCTCTCACTCCTCTCCTTTTGGCAATGGCCATCGATTGCCTTAGCTAGTTAGTTAACCATTACACCCATCTTGGATAGATCCATGGTATTTGGCTCTCTCATAGTAAGAGCTAGATGCTAATGAGACTCTTTGCCAATCATACAAATTCTTTTGTGCATAATGGCTACTATAGCATCAACACCTTTTGGCATTGTTTAATGTTATGGCATGATAAAAAATACATCACTCCAAAACTGCTATTAAGGCCATGTTTGGGCCCCCTGTGCAGTTTTTGACTAAGAAAGGATGCAAGGAGCTCTAGAGTGGTCAAATATTTTGACTCCTTGGTATCCCAATGGACTTTGAAGTTTCAATGGGCCAACATTGGAACTCAGTTTTAGCCAACTAGATGCTAAATTAACCTACTAGAAGGGCACGCAACTCAGCCTAACAAAGCAACCAATGGTGATCAAAATATTACTCTATTGTCTATTTTTTTACATGTTGGAGATCGAAAGACAAAGATTGAAAGTATTTTTAAGAATTTCCTCTAGACTAGTGATCCTAAGAGGAGGTGTGTTCCCAAAATCAAGTGGGCCTTGTGTACTAACCACATAAATTCTGGTGGGTTGGGAATTATGGATGTGGGAGGTATGGCTCATAGGCTCATAGCCAAGTGGCTGATCAAAGCATGGTGCAATGCAAAAGTTTCATTGGCTAAGTTGATTCATAGAAACAAATCCCCTTTTATGCTTACAAGAATCCTTAAGTGGAAAGATCTCGATCTACTAATCCAGATGTTTTCTCAATGTCACGTGCCTCCGAAAGGTTCAGACATTGTTTTGTCCATATGGAAGAGTTGGAACAAGATGAAACCATATATCACGGTTAATGAAGATTGAAAGTGGGCGGCTAAGATTAGGAAAAATGATTCTATTTGGTTTTGTATTAACAAAATAAAAGAGTTTGGATCGAAGAACATCCAAACAAAAAGTCGCTATGGAACAAAGCATTTAGTTAAATGGAAACATCTCTTAGACCATGAGAGAGGTCATTGAATAAGATATGAGGACATGGACCTAGTTAGGAGAGCTGACTCTAATGATTGGCACCTTCTTAGACATAGAATCAATGCTTTTGATAACTCAAAGACTCATCTCCTTCTCGAGAATGATGCACCCTAGATTGAAGGGTTAAGATGGACCAGCAGTAATAAATTGGGCAAAAATATGAGGCTCTATAAGCACCTTGACTTGCATATCCCCCTTCAAAGGAGAGAGTGCATGAACTCATGTAGCATCATATGGAAACTTATGTGTGGGAATATGTCACATCCTCTATGATTTACAACAAAAAATTGGTTCTTATGTGGCAAATCCTCCATCATGGAATCTAAAACAATGCCCATGATAATAAAATTTGTGGACTCTCTCACTAATGTGAGTGTTGCCTATGGGGCAGAGAGGACCCTGGCCATCTCTTCTTCTCATGCCCAAGAAGCTACACGATATTGCAATCTCTTAATAGGATTTTGAGTTTACAAAGGCAAATCAAGTGGAAAGAGGTGTTACTTGGTGAAAAAATTGGGTGATCTTATGCATTGTGGAACATCATCAGAGGGGAAGTGCTCTAGAAGATATGGAAAGAAAGATGTGTCATCAACTTTGATGCCCATCCAAACCAATGGTTGATTGAAAAATCCCAAGGCTTGTTAGCCAAAATTATGTAATCATAGAAAATTACCGTGTTTCAGATACCATAGGATATTTTCCTTGTAAAACAACATGATTAAAACAAGTGGGTTGCTCATGAGGGTGACAAAAAAAATCTTTAACCTTCTCAGTAACCCAATTTAAACTGTTAGTCATCCGCCATTTCTTAGGTCTCCTACTAGTTTTGAACCATCATAGCTATTACACCTTCGAGCCATCCTACCCCTGCATGATGGGAATACAAAGGATCCCAAGGGCTCTAAGCCCGTTCACTGTATAACTATTCTTTTCTTAATTCATGCAAGGGAGATTAGGCCTCAACCAAACTTCCTTGTTAAAAAAAAAAAGATGTTTCATAACAAAATCCAAGCATTAAAAAAAACTATTCATTAAAAAAACTAGAATTGTCATCTCCATTTTAAAAAAAAATTAGTTTCTTGATTTGATGGAAAAAAAAAGGCAATCCTCATTTGGCCGATTCCCCACCACGAGATGTGGACTGGCATCAAAGCCAGCATTATTTGCAATGCCCCGCCATAGTGCAAGGGGTGCATTAGTGGAAAAGAAGAGTTAAAGCCAGCATTATTTGAAATGCCCCTCCATGGTGCAAGGGGTGCATTAGTGAAAAAGAAGACTTAGATCACCGGTTCTTTTCAGTCCAAAGAGCATTTTGATTTGGTGAAATCTGCTTGCTAAATCATCAAGTGAAGAAGAAGAAAGCTTATTTTGGCAAGGTGTTCAATTGGTTAGTGGTCTTGTGGAATATTAAAAGAAGTGAATATGTCTTGAATGTCAAGAAGGAAAGGAATGCATCCACCTTCAACAATCCACCAAGAGAGTGGTCTCTCGAACAACTGTAGTCTTTCGAGGTAGAACAACTGTAGTCTCTTGAATGTCAAGAAGGAAAGGAATGCACCCACCCTCAACAATCCACCAAGAGAGTGGTCTCTCTATAACTCCCAAACCAACTCTCCTAGATCTTTTCCTTGTTTCTTATTCAAAACATCTTTTATTAAAAACATCCTTCATAGCTACTAGAAATGAACCATATGTTGTTGATGATCTCATATCTAGAGGTGAGAAGCTTAGCATGATGATTAAGAAAAGGGACTTATTCCTCAAGAAAAAGAAGGGCTAAGAAAAAGGACCAGTCTTTTAGAGAGAGCCCTTGCTTTTGAACAAGACTTGGATTATGAGAGAAAGAGAAGAACAAAGCATCACCACAAATTGATTGGATATCATTAACTTTTGACATACCCATATGTATGTCGTAGTAATGTCGCACGTCACATCATATGTCGTAGTAATGTGTCTTCCCTTCCACGCATAACTCTCACATTTGATGGTAGATTGCACATCATACACCAGAATCAGCTCGCTTTCTTTGCTCTTTCGTTCTCAGCTTGGGCGCAAGCTTGGTCTCCTCTTCTTTTAAAAAGAGTTTGGAAAAGGAAAAAAAAAAAGGACAAAAGAAGAAACAAAAAAAAGGGAGGAAGAAAAAAAAAGAAACACAAGATTCAATAGAAAAGAAAAAAATGAAAATCGAGGAGAGAGAAAGACAGGGAGGTTTTCAGTTACGTTAGCTTTGTTTTCTCTCTCTCTCTCTAAAAACCTTGAAACTTTAGACGAAAATAACACTAAAAACATTCGACTCTCACTCCAAAAGTGAACCTACATGGGTTCATGAGAGTTAGAAGGAAGACCGGAAGAAACCCTAGAAAACATAAAAATGAGAATCTTCTCATGCATGAGAAACTCTTATTATAGAGAAAGAGGTAAAGATATTTGACTACCCACATGGATTTAGTTTGGAGGAAGACACTTGAGCTCTCTCAAGGGGAGAATTCACAAGAAGAGTACTCCACCAGTAATGAGGACAATCTAGAAGATATGTTCTCCATCATTCGATTCACCAGTCTAGACCCATATGCCAAGAAGGTAAGCGATCAAAAAGGAAAGGCCGGAATTAATGTTCCCCTTCCTTGGAAGAAAGGTGGAAGGGCAGACTCAGAAGAAGAAAGATAAGACTTTGAAGATCAAAGGTGGAGGATCTGACTGTTGAAGATAAATGTACAAGCTCATTTTCATATGAGCCATGCTTGGATAAAGTTACCAAATATAAAGATAAAGAAAAAATAGAGAAAGAAAAAAGGAAAAAATAATAAAAGAAAAAGTCTAGCCAAAATTCATGATGAGTAAGAGATACAATATCTTGCCTTGTAGTTAGTAGCATGTAGTGGAGAAAGTGGTGAGTTAAGAAGGAGGCACAAACTTCTTCACATGCTCATTGGTTATTAAAGTGAAGTGGGAGCACATTCAAAACAAGGAGAGAAAGAGGCAAGAGCTCCCAGTAGTCGGATCTAGCCATTTTGTCATTTTGTCTTCCCTTAGACTCCTTCCAGCCGCACATTAGTTTGTACAAATCTCTGTTGTGGAGCTCATATCTCAGTGCATATGTAACCATTTCTTGCGTTTAAACATTCATTGGAAATCTTATCTCGTGCACTTTATGCATACCAAATATCTCTTTGAAATCTTATATACTTTGTGAGATATCAATAAAAGAGTGCAGTCCAGTTTTTAAATATGCTTGTGTAGACAAGTAGTCTATTTTGGTCGGTTAAGTTTCCCGACCAAAACATATCCAAATTGCTTGATTTCTGTCTTGTTGGAAATCTCTTGGCATCTCCATCTAAAAAAAAAAAACTAGAATTGTCATCTCCATTAAAAAAAAAATAGTTTCTTAATTTGATGGAAAAAAAAGGTAATCCTCATTTGGCCGATTCCCCACCACGAGATGTGGATTGGCATCAAAGCTAGCATTATTTGCAATGCCCCGCCATAGTGCAAGGGGTGCATTAGTGGAAAAGAAGACTTAAAGCTAGCATTATTTGCAATGTCCCTCCATGGTGCAAGGGGTGCATTAGTGCAAAAGAAGACTTAGATCACCGTTCTTTTCAGTCCAAAGAGCATTGTGATTTGGTGAAATGTAAGCAAAATCCGCTTGCTAAATCATCAAGTTAAGTAGAAGCAAGCTTTGCTTGGCAAGGTGTTCAATTGGTTAGTGGTCTTGTGGAATATTTAAAGAAGTGAATATCTCTTGAATGTCAAGAAGGAAAGGAATGCATCCACCTTCAAGAATCCACCAAGAGAGTGGTCTCTCGAACAACTATAGTCTTTCGAGATAGAACAACTGTAGTCTCTTGAATGTCAAGAAGGAAAGGAATGCATCCACCTTCTACAATCCACCAAGAGAGTGGTCTCTCGAACAACTGTAGTCTTTCGAGGTAGAGCAACTGTAGTCTCTTGAATGTCAAGAAGGAAAGGAATGCACCCACCTTCAACAATCCACCAAGAGAGTGGTCTCTCTATAACTCCCAAACCAACTCTCCTAGATCTTTTCCTTGTTTCTTATTCAAAACATCTTTTATTAAAAACATCCTTCATAGCTACTAGAAATGAACCATATGTTGTTGATGATCTCATATCTAGAGGTGAGAAGCTTAGCATGATGATTAAGAAAAGGGACTTATTCCTCAAGAAAAAGAAGGGCTAAGAAAAAGGACCAGTCTTTTAGAGAGAGCCCTTGCTTTTGAACAAGACTTGGATTATGAGAGAAAGAGAAGAACAAAGCATCACCACAAATTGATTGGATATCATTAACTTTTGACATACCCATATGTATGTCGTAGTAATGTCGCACGTCACATCATATGTCGTAGTAATGTGTCTTCCCTTCCACGCATAACTCGCACATTTGATGGTAGATTTACTTTTTTCTTTTGGATGGGCATTAATTATCATTTGATAGATTTACGTTTTTTGCGGATGGGCACTAATTATCATTTGAGATTGCCGTAGGCTGCACATCGACAAAAGCGAAAGTCGAGTGTGCTATTTATGAGGGCACGTCGCACTCTTTTTTTATGTAGGTTGGTACCCTCATGTCTATGTGGATGCAAACCTCAACTTAGACATCCCCGCTTTCCATCAATATGGATGTTGGTGATGACACTATCCTTGAGCAAGAAATAATAGTTAAGAATCTAGCTAATGCTTTTCGTTTTTGTGGAGTTCAAGGCCACAAGATTAAAAATTGCCCCTTGGAGCCAAAGATTCAAAGTAAAAGAAGACACGTGTATTATGGACATTGATAGCATGGCCAATAAACTTGCAGCTAAGTGGATGATTAAGGCGTGGTGCAGCAGAGATTCCTCTGGGCCACATTAATTTTCAGAAACACAAACGCGATTACTTTGGTAGGCTACCCTGGATGGAAAAACCTCGACATCCTCACCCTCCTATTCTCTCCGATTCCGGTCTCACCCAAAGGATCGATTCTGGTAAGATCCTTGTGGCTGAGTTGGAACACATTCAAACCTCACATAAGAATCAGTGAAGATTGGAAGTGGGTTGCTGGTATAAGAAAAAATGATTCTATTTGGTTCCCGATCCAAGGCATGAGAAACGTGGAGCCTTGGAATGTCTTGAGTGCCAAGAGACTCTGGAATAAGGGATTCAAACAATGGAAGCACCTCTAGAAACAGGACACGAATACATGGGTGGACTTTGAGGACCTTGACCCTACTACTACGGTCACTTACGAGGAATGGAATGTTTTACTGAGCAGATGCCATGCTTGGGACCGATCTGAAATTCGACTACTTATGGGACAGGAATCTCTGAACCCAATGGGCCTTAAATGGTTTAATGGTAATCGCCTCTCCAAGCTTCCATATGTTGAAGCTCGCAATGAGATTCACATCAGTCTCAACAAGAAATGGTGTCTCAACTAGACGTGACTTCGATGGGATATGAAATTTATGTCTATCTGACACCCTCTCATTGAAAACAAAAAGTCGGTTCTCCTATGGCAAATCCTACACTGTGGAATATGGACCAATGCAAAAGCTAACAAGATATGTGGGGTTCCGTCCTGGTGCAAGCGATGTTGCCGTAGCAAAGAGGATATTGGTCACCTTTTCTTCGCTTGCCCTAAATCCCTTCGGTTATGGAGGGTCCTGGGTTGTTCTTTGGGACTCCAAGAACAAATCAATTGGAAGCAAGCCCTCATGGGTGAAGCGATCGGTTGCTATGGAATGCGATTAGCGGAGAGATCCTTTGGAAGATTTGGCGAAAAAGATGTGCTCAAAACTTTGGCAATACCCCTAAGGAGTGGTCGATCGAGAAGTCCCTTTTCCTTCTTGGCAGAAGAATTGCTAACTGTAAGAAACCCCCCCCCCCCCTTCAGACATCACAAAGAGCTACAATATGTCAACAATAAGCTAAAAACCAAGTGGGCTACACATGATGGGGATGCGAGGTTTATCAACCTCCTCTATAACTCCATGTAAGCCTTGCAAGGACTACCACGAAGCCTATGGCAGATCATTGGAATGGGAACTAGTCATCACAAATATATCAGTTGGATGCCGACTCTGTTGGAAGAAGCGAGCGGTCGCTCTGCGACTCTCGAGAACGCTTGAAACACTGGCCGATTGAGTAGTCACTATTCCTCCTTGGGAAAAGGATCATTAATTGTAAGGAAGCCCCCTTTTTCTTTTTAGGAATCACCAAGTATTGCTTTTGATCAAGAAGACACTTTTCCTATGTGGGCCCCGCATGAGGGTGATGAGTGGGCGACTAATCTGTTTCTAGTAAAGCCTTCTACATGTTGTAAAAGCTTCCCCCACTCTATGGGATTCGAGGGTTCCCGTGGGCACTAGTCCCATTTTTTTGTATTTTACCTTTATTTAATTCAAGTCTGGGAGAGTAGGCTAAGGCCGAACTTCCTTTACTAAAAAAATATATATATATGAGAATCTAGCTAATGCTTTTCGTTTTTGTGGAGTTCAAGTTCACAAGATTAAAAAGTGCCCCTTGAGAAAAGAGCCAAAGATTCAAAACAAAAGAAGATGGTGGCAAGGGAAACTTAGTGAGTAATTAAATGCCTTTAAAAACACGAAACCTTAGATGAAATTAAACTCGACCTAGGAGGGTTCATGAAAGTTAGAAGGAAGACGAAAAAAAGCCCTAGAAAACATCAAAACGAGAATCTTCTCATGCTTGAGAGACCTCTATTACAGAGAAAACGGTAAACATATTTGACTACCCACATGGATTTAGTTTGGAGGAGGACACTTGAGATCTCTCAAGGAGAGAATTCACTAGAAGAGTACTCCACCAATGAAAAGGACAATCCAGACAATACGAGCTCCATCATTGGATCCACTAGTCTAAACCCATATGACAAGAAGGTTAGCGATCCAAAAGGAAGGCCAGAATTAATCTTCACCTTCCTTGGCAGTGGCCCATAAAGGGAAAGTGTCCCAAAGAAATGGCTTGACACAAAAATAGAAGGTGGAAGGGAAAAATTAGAAGAACAAAGATAAAACTTTGAAGAACAAAGGTGGATGACCTCATCTAGATAGCTCCTGATCACCATTGCTAGGTTTGTATAGCTCACCATCGAGGCACTAGTGATGCTCTTGTGGGGTACAAACAAAATTGGGCTTCTTCCTTTGTGGAATGGTCTAGCGATCCTAATCATAGGAAAGTGATGATTAGGCTTTGCCACCTCCTCCCCATCTCAGTGGTTTCGATCTATGCGCTGAACTCCATCCACAAAAGAACTAGAACTTGGGACATGTGGCTTAGCTTGGGTTATTTCAACATGGTTGAGACGATTTCTAACATGTAGAAGTTGAGAGGTATTCCTATAAAATTAATTGATAAAGCCTTTTGGTTTACTTGAAGGTCCATCGAGACCTGAGTCAATTCAACGTTTATCAAGAATTCTCCTCGTCTGAATTGTATGCTGGAGAAGAGCTCCACAAAACTAAAATTGATAGATGTTATGTGTCTCCTGACAAGTCTTGTCAGCCTCCTTCGTCCTCCATCTTTGTCTCTCTAAGTTTTACATCGTTTCCCAATCAACTCCTTCGAGTCCTCTTTTCTATTGGACGAGAGCCAAATGGTTCCATGTTGACCCATTCATGTCCTTGCTTTTGTTTGTGCGCCAAGAGATCAAACATACCCGGCATCAAGCTTTTCAGAATCATGCCTCTCCACCAAGATCAGGGATTAGGGTGGTTGAGGCTTCTTAATTCATCAAGTGCAATGCTAAAGTTGATATCCAAAGAACTAGAGAAAGAAGAGAAAGACTCTATAGAGACTTACGTTCTTGGCAGAGGAAGTTAACAAATGCAAAGTGCACATTAAAAAAGGCTTGCTCAAAACTAGGGAAAACTCAGATTTTAAGATGAAATTGGAAGAAAGAAGCTCTTTATATTCTTCAAAGAATAGTGGTAGGAAAAATGGACAAGCCCACTAAAGAAACGTGTAGAATTCTGAAGAAAAATAGATCAAAGAGTTCCTATCAAGAATGGTCAGCAATAGTCTTTGGATCTCTCATAGGAAGATCTAGATGTTAGTGAGACTCTTTGCCAATGATACAAATGTTGTTGTGCTTAGTCATCATTATAGCATCAACACCTTTTGGCATTGTTTAAATGTTTTGTATGCTATTGGTTGTGGCTATAAATTCATCAACATGATCTCTTTGCTAATGGGGAATGACTTGACTCAAATTAATATCAATGGTCAACTCTCTCTGATAATTAGATTAACACACTCTACTAGATATGGTTGTCCTCTGGCTCCTCTCCTTTTGGTAATGGCCACAGATTGCCTTAGCTAGTTGGTTAACCATTACACCCATCTTGGATAGATGCATGGTATTTGGCTCTCTCATAGTAAGAGCTAGATGCTAATAAGACTCTTTGCCAATGATACAAATTCTTTTGTGCATAATGGCTACTATAGCATCAACATCTTTTGGCATTGTTTAATGTTATGACCTGATAAAAAATACATCAGTCCAAAACTGCTATTAAGGCCATGTTTGGGCCCCCTGTGCAGTTTTTTATTAAGAAAGTATGCAAGGAGCTCTACAGTCGTCAAATCTTTTGGCTCCTTGGTATCCCAATGGACTTTGAAGTTTCAATGGGCCAACATTGGAACTCGGTTCTTGCCAACTAGATGCTAAATTTACCTACTAGAAGGGCATGCAACTCAACCTAATAGAGCAACCAATGGTGATCAAAATATTACTCATTTCATCTATTGTCTATTTTCTTACATGTAGGAGATCGAAAGACAAAGATTGAAAGCATTTTTAAGAATTTCCTCTGGACTGGTGATCCTAATAGGAGGTGTGTTCCCAAAATCAAGTGGGCCTTGTGTACTAACCACATAAATTATGGTGGGTTGGGAATTATGCATGTGGGGGGTATGGCTCGTAGGCTTGTAGCCAAGTGGCTGATCAAAGCATGGTGCAACGCAGAAGTTTCATTGGCTAAGCTGATTCAGAGAAACAAATGCCCTTTTATGCTTACAAGAATCCTTAGGTGGAAAGATCTTGATGTACTCATTCAAATGTTTTCTCAATGTCACGTGCCTCCAAAATGTTCAGATCTTATTTTGTCCATATGGAAGAGTTGGAACAAGATGAAACCATATATCACGGTTAATGAAGATTGAAAGTGGGCGGCTCGGATTAGGAAAAATGATTCTATTTGGTTTTCTATTAACAAAATAAAACAGTTTGAATCGAAGAACATCTGAACAAAAAAGACGATATGGAACAAAGCATTTAGTTAAATGGAGACATCTCTTAAACCATGAGAGAGGTCATTGAATAAGATTTGAGGACATAGACCTAGTTAGGAGATTTGACTATCATGATTGGCACCTTCTTAGACATAGAATCAATGGTCTTGATAACTCAAAGACTCGTCTCCTTCTCGAGAATGATGCACCCTAGATTGAAGGCTTAAGATGGACCAACAATAATAAATTGGGCAAAAACACGAGGCTCTATAAGCACGTTGACTTGCATATCCCCCTTAAAAGGAGAGAGTGCATGAACTCATCTAGCATCATATGGAAACTTATGTGTTGGAATTTGTGGCATCCTCTCATTGAGAACAAAAAATTGGTTCTTATGTGGCAAATCCTCCATCATGGAATCTAGAACAATGCCAAAAATAATAAAATTTGTGGAGATATTGCAATCTCTTACTAGGACTTTGAGTTTACAAAGGCAAATCAAGTGGAAAGAGGTGTTACTTGGTGAAAATTTGGGTGATCTTATGCGTTGTGCAACCTCATAAGAGGGAAAGTGCTCTAGAAGATATGGAAAGAAAGATGTGTGATCAACTTTGATACCCATCCAAGCTCTTCTCCTCGTTCGAATTGTATGTTGGAGAAGAGCTGCAAAAAACTAAAATTGATAGATGTTATGTGTCACAAAGTCTTGTCAGCCTCCTTGGTCCTCCATCTTTGCCTCTCTAAGTTTTAGATCGTTTCCCAATCCTCACTTCCTTCGAGTCCTCTTTCTATTGGATGAGAGCCAAATTGTTCCATGTTGACCCATTCATGTCCTTGCTTTTGTTTGTGTGCCAAGAGATCAAACATACCCGGCATCAAGATTCTTAGAATCATGCCTCTCCACCAAGATCAGGGATTAGGATGGTTGAGGCTTCTTAATTCATCATGTGCAATGCTAAAGTTGAGATACAAAGAACTAGACTTACGTTCTTGGCAGAGGAAGTCAACAAAGGCAAAGTGCACATTAAAAAAGGCTTGCTCAAAACTAGGGAAAACTCAGACGTTAAGATGAAATTGAAAGAAAGAAGCTCTTCATATTCTTCAAAGAATAGTGGTAGGAAAAATGGAGAAGCCCACTAAAGAAACGTGTAGAATTCTGAAGAAAAATAGATCAAAGAGTTCCTATCAAGAACGGTTATCAATAGTCTTTGGATCTCTCATAGGAAGATCTAGATGTTCGTGAGACTCTTTGCCAATGATACAAATCTTGTTGTGCTTAGTCACCATTATAGCATCAACACCTTTTGGCATTGTTTAAATGTTTTCTATGCTATTGGTTGTGGCTATAAATTCATCAACACGATCTCTCTACTAATGGGGAATGACTTGACTCAAATTAATATCAATGGTCAGCTCTCTCTGATAATTAGATTAACAGACTCTATTAGATATGGTTGTCCTATGACTCCTCTCCTTTTGGCAATGGCCACATATTGCCTTAGCTAGTGAGTTAACCATTACACCCATCTTGGATAGATCCATCGTATTTGGCTCTCTCATAGTAAGAGCTAGATGCTAATGAGACTCTTTGCCAATGATACAAATTCTTTTGTGCATAATGGCTACTATAGCATCAACACCTTTTGGCATTGTTTAATGTTATGGCCTAATAAAAAATACATCACTCCAAAACTGCTTTTAAGGCTATGTTTGGGCCCCCTTTGTAGTTTTTGACTAAGAAACGATGCAAGGAGCTCTAGAGTGGTCAAATCTTTTGGCTCCTTGGTATCCCAATGGACTTTGAAGTTTCAATGGGCCAACATTGGAACTGAGTTTTAGCCAACTAGATGCTAAATTAACCTACTAGAAGGGCATGCAACTCAACCTAATAGAGCAACCAATGGTGATCAAAATATTACTCATTTCATCTATTGTCTATTTTCTTACATGTTGGAGATCAAAAGACAAAGATTGAAAGTATTTTTAAGAATTTCCTCTAGACTAGTGATCCTAAGAGGAGGTGTGTTCCCAAAATCAAGTGGGCCTTGTGTACTAACCACATAAATTCTGGTGGGTTGGGAATTATGGATGTGGGAGGTATGGCTCATAGGCTCATAGCCAAGTGGCTGATCAAAGCATGGTGCAATGCAAAAGTTTCATTGGCTAAGTTGATTCACAGAAACAAATCCCCTTTTATGCATACAAGAATCCTTAGGTGGAAAGATCTCGATCTACTAATCCAAATGTTTTCTCAATGTCACGTGCCTCCAAAAGGTTCCGAATTTGTTTTGTCCATATGGAAGAGTTGGAACAAGATGAAACCATATATCACAGTTAATGAAGATTGAAAGTGGACAGCTCGGATTAGGAAAAATGATTCTATTTGATTTTGTATTAACAAAATAAAAGAGTTTGAATCGAAGAACATCCAAACAAAAAGTCGTTATCGAACAAAGCATTTAGTTAAATGGAAACATCTCTTAGACCATGAGAGAGGTCATTGAATAAGATTTGAGGACATGGACCTAGTTAGGAGATCTGACTGTGATGATTGGCACCTTCTTAGACATAGAATCAATGCTTTTGATAACTCAAAGACTCATCTCCTTCTCGAGAATGATGCGGGTTAAGATGGACCAACAGTAATAAATTGGGCAAAAATGCAAGGCTCTATAAGCACCTTGACTTGCATATCCCCCTTCAAAGGAGAGAGTGCATGAACTCATGTAGCATCATATGGAAACTTATGTGTGGGAATATGTCGCATCCTCTCATTTACAACAAAAAATTGGTTCTTATGTGGCAAATCCTCCGTCATGGAATCTAAAACAATGCCAAAAATAATAAAATTTGTGGAGTCCCTCACTAATGCGAGTGGTGCCTATGGGGCAGAGAGGACCCTGGCCATCTCTTCTTCTTGTGCCCAAGAAGCTACATGATATTGCAATCTCTTAATAGGATTTTGAGTTTACAAAGGCAAATCAAGTGGAAAGAGGTGTTACTTGGTGAAAAAGTTGGGTGATCTTATGCATTGTGGAACGTCATCAGAGGGGAAGTGCTCTAGAAGATATGGAAAGAAAGATGTGTGATCAACTTTGATTCCCATCCAAACCAATGGTTGATTGAAAAATCCCAAGGCTTGTTAGCCAAAAGTATGTAATCATAGAAAATTACCGTGTTTCAGATACCATAGGATGTTTTCCTTGTAAAACAACATGATTAAAACAAGTGGGTTGCTCATGAGGGTGACAAAAAAAAATGAAAATCGAGGAGAGAGAAAGACAGGGAGGTTTTCAGTTACGTTAGCTTTGTTTTCTCTCTCTCTCTCTCTCTCTCTCTAAAAACCTTGAAACTTTAAACGAAAATAACACTAAAAAATTCGACTCTCATTCCAAAAGTGAACCTACATGTGTTCATGAGAGTTAGAAGGAAGACCGGAAGAAACCCTAAAAAACATAAAAATGAGAATCTTCTCATGCATGAGAAACTCTTATTATAGAGAAAGAGGTAAAGATATTTGACTACCCACATGGATTTAGTTTGGAGGTAGACACTTGAGATATCTCAAGGGGAGAATTCACAAGAAGAGTACTCCACCAGTAATGAGGACAATCTAGAAGATATGTTCTCCATCATTCGATTCACTAGTCTAGACCCATATGCCAAGAAGGTTAGTGATAAAAAAGGAAAGGCCGGAATTAATGTTCCCCTTCCTTGGAAGAAAGGTGGAAGGGCAGAACTCAGAAGAAGAAAGATGTTCAGGTTGATAGGTTTGAGGTTGCAAAAATGACTCTGGGAACCTACCACAGGTGCAATCCATGTTGGTTGGGCTGTAAGTTGATATATGGCGCCTCAAAACTCCTCTCCCGTGTTTTGGTGGTGCTTCCGCCTAGGGCTTTCCCCATCAAATTGGGTGGGAGCTTGGATCACCTACTCCATTTCTAAGGACTCGATGAAGTTTTCATCAGGCCACCGGCTTGAGCAAGGCCCCAAGGTGTTTTTCCATGGATTTCCTCTATGATTTCTTCATCAATACATGTTTTCACACATATTTACCACACACTCCCATGTCTAAAAATATGTGGAATGAGTCTGCGATTCTCTAGTGTGATTTTGTGAAACATCTCATATCTTCATTCAGTGCTATATAAATAAGTGAATTGTTTTGAGGTGTGTTTGATGATTCATCTGATTATTTACATCATACCTAGCTTCAAAAGTATCCACAAGAATACTACACATACCCATATGGTTTTACTGTCTTGATGCATGCATGTGAATCCATTATTTGCAGTTACAGTTCTTTCTTTTCTGGGCCAAAGTACTGCTCATTCATGTTCTGATGCAGACAATAAGAGAGTTTGTTTCTTATTAACTAGTCTCATAAGCTTGATAACAATTAAGATCTGATTATGTTAAAAGTGTTGTCAGGTGCTAATTCTCGAATATAGATCTTGTAGCCAACTTCTGGATCTGCAGCAAGTGACTGTTTTCAATGATGATGGGGTTATGAAATACTCGCCTCGACGAGTGAAGATGGGCGATGATCAACCACCCGGATCATCAAACTGCATGTGTGAAGTGATTATCTTGGAATATTTTCTTACTATTCTATAATATACAAGACACACTGATGTGGTGCTTGGTTGAGAAGTTACTCTCAGGATGTAGGTTAAGATGCGTTGATGATGGTTGCTGAGTTTTTGTGATTGCCATACAGGGATAATGTGCATCTATATACCTGGAACTCGACTTTTAACTGTTTACATTTTAGGAAATGCCTTGGGGGTGCTAAAGGTCATCTGTTTGTTTTCTAGCACACCTATGTTCAGTCATTGTGTTGAGGGAATTGCTATGTGGATTCCGAACTGTGAAAATCACAAAGGATGGAGTTATTGTTTTTCTGCCAAGGAAGTAACTCTTTGGTTTCACAATGCTCTTTTAAGGCTTACTCACTCAAGAACTTCAACATTGATCCTTCGTACCTCCCATAAATGATTTGCTACTGTGCTTTGCAGGAATAACTCTAGATAAGCTGTTTGAATTTCATGAATGCTTGTAGAATGATAGAAGTCATAATGTTGCACTATTGTCTGATCATTTTTGTGAACACATAATACTCATGCTAATCTTGCTGATATGAGCATAGTCTAAATGATGGTAGGAACATAAGTTAATCATGAAACCACATTCATCTCATTCTATACAATGCAATATGTGACACACTCACATGGGGGATAGCATATTTAGGAATGACAATATGATTATGGCATCACAAAGAACATACGGGTTCTTGGGATGATCCTTGCTCTTTAGCTATAATTCTTGGATTGCAGGAACACTCAGATTTTTAGGACTTCTCTAACAGAAAGTCTTGCAGAAGAGGATGCCCCTGAAGTGGAAACTAAATTTGAAGTGTTTTTTTATTTGTGAAAATCATAGTTGATTTTATTGTATTCATGTTGCTATACAACATAGTCCTTTTCATGATTTTTCTGTTGATATATTTAGGTAGTGATCTGTATGAACACACTAGGACTGTCGAGGCACTTTTTTCCCTCTTTAGGAGGTTTTCTTCCCTCGGCTTGTATATACACCTATAGCCCTAACGGGTTAATTATCTTTGTACATTCTAGTGGTAAGACATTCAGTGTTGTGTGTTGTGCTCCAAGCTTCTTCTTCTTGCTTGTGCTATTTGTGTGCTTACCTAGACATCTAACTCCAACAATTGGTATCAGAGCAGGTCTTCTCTTCATCTAGGGTATCGTCTTCACCCCTCCAGTCACAATCTCAGAATCACACAAAATTTGGTGAACTCAAGGTGATTAGGAGATCAAAACAGCTTCACTTTGTGGAGCTCAGATCATAATATAAGCTCGTTGAGGCCTATGAACGCACTACCCTGCAAAAATCTAAAATGGTGTCATCTTTGCCCAAACTTGATGCACCTAGAAAACATGTCTATGAAGACTATATTTTGGGCAAAATGCAGCGTTCCTTCTTTCCAAAAGATGGTTTAGATTGAGCTACTCAGAAATTGCAGCTTGTTTAGAGTGATGTATGTGGTCCTATGCATACACTCTCTTTTGAAAACTATCTTTACTTTGAGACTTTCATTGATGATTTTTCCAGGCATGCATGGGTATATCCATTGAAAGAAAAGTCTGAAGTCTTCATGTGCTTCAAAAAATTTTTGGTTTTGGCTGAAAATTTGTCAGCATGAAATGAGCACCCTCCATTCTGATTGAGGGGGGAATATATGCCTTCTCACTTTAATGCATTTCTAGCTAAACAAGGGATAAAACATCAGTGGACAATATTGTATACACCTCAGCAGAATGGAGTTACTCATGGAGATGAGGTGTATGTTCAAGAGTCACGCTTTACCACATAGTTTCTGGCTTGAGGTGGTCATGTGTGCAGCATATGTACTTAATAGGTGTCCCACTAAAGCACTAAAGTCTATCACTCCATATGAGGCTTGGCATGGTTGCAAGCCATCTGTTGCTCATCCACGTGTTTTCGCTTGTCTAGCATATGCATTAGTGCTTGATCAACATCGCAAGAAAGTGGATGATAAAGAAATAAAATGTATTTTTGCTGGGTATAGTTCTGTAAGCAAACACTATCATCTGTATCATTCATATACTAAATGCACTTTGGTTAGCGGTGATGTTGTTTTTTTGGAAGATGCTATTCAACCTTTACTTTCATGTACAAAAGAGACATTTGTTAGCTCCAAAGACATGTATAATATAGTGTTATACAAATATATGTATGAAAAGATACATGCTTATTTGAGTGCACATGGTTTTGAGAATATTCCAAGTGAAAGCACCTTATATGTAGAAGCATATTGCTGATTTCAAGGCTGATATGCATCTCATTTGAGATGTCTGATTTTGGGGCATTAGCATCATTATTTGGGCATTCAGTTTATGCAAGTTGATAGTGGAACGGCTTTGTGTCAAACAAAATATATTGACACATTATTGTAGCATTTTGGCATTGAAGACTGTAAACCTATTGCCATTCCTATGGAGATAGGTTTACAATCGAGTCTTCATGATGTTGGAGATGCATTTGATGTTGTTCTCTATTATCAGGGTGTTGGATGCTTGATTTACTTATGCATTACTTGGCTAGATATTCAATTTGTTGTCTCATAGATGAGTAGGTTTATGCATTGCCCAAGAGTCAAGCATTGGTAGGTAATTAAGCACATCTTTCGCTACTTGAGTGGTACCTAGCTACTTGGATTGTTTTATCCCAAGGGGGGATCACTTACATGAGATTTACATGTTTTTTTCCTCTAACTAGGTTGGTTGCTATGATACTCGTGTGTCCACTAGTGGCTTTTGCTTCATGCTTGGTAGTTCATATCTTGGTTGAGCAAGAAGGAGCCTATTGTGGCCATTTCTAGCTGTGAGGCTGAGTTTAGGGCAGCGTTTAGAGCGATTGTTGAGTGTGTGTGCCTTAGATGCCTTATGGATGATTTGGGTGTTAGTCAGTCTTGCCACCACCATCTTCACTGACAATCAAAGCGCATTAATAGTTGCAAGGAACCATGTGTTCCATGCTCGCACTAAGCACATTGAGGTGCATTATCATGAGTTCTTATGCAAGTCTCTCTATGTACAGTGACTTATGTGTGTAGTCCTCAAAGCTCTAGCTAAAATATTAGGCTTGCTAAATGCACCAACAACTAACCCTCAAGCCTAAGAAGCTTAACTCTTCAATCCCTCAAGATCCCCTACAATCCAATCAATGGTTTGAACCTCTTTACTTTTCTTCCATCCAATGCTTTTGTCATCATATCTACACATTGTTTATGAGTTGAGACATATTAAAGTTGAATCTCTTTACTTTTAATGGTTTACTTGACATAATGATAATGAACTTCTATGTTTTTAGTTATGGCATGATAGATTCGGCTAGCTACAAGGTGTAAAGGGCCCATATTATCTCCAAAAATGTGAGGAGTACAAGCCTTTAACCCTAAATGAGAATATAGGATCTTAATCCACATTGCTTCTTGTGTAGCACTTGCAAGTCCTCTGTACTCAACCTCAATTGATGAAAGAGCAGTTGTGGGTTGCTTCTTTGAAGACCATGAAATCAGTTTTTCAACTCAAAAAGTAAGATATCCAAAGATGCTTCTTCTATCATCTTTAGAGTCTGCCCAATCTACATTTGAAAAAGTTTGATATCTATATTAGATGTGTATGGACAGTATAGTCCTTCTCTGATTGTGCCCTTCAAATACTTCAGGATTCTCTTGGTTGATTCCATATGAGATTTCCTTGGAGTATGCATGAACTGACTCAACACACTTACTCCATAGTAGATATCTACTCTAGCTAATGTAGCATAATTTAAGCTTCCAGCAAGACCTTGATAGCTAGTGACACCTTCAATTAACTCACCTTCATGAGCACTGAGCCTCAGATTTACCTCCACTAGAGTACCTAAAACTTTTGTATTCTTCATTTTGATTTTTGTGGCCAATGATGTACCACATACATACCTTTTTGGATTGCTTTCTCTCTAGTTGGTCTTCTTATGGTTTGTTGAAAAGATTTTTCTACATCTCTCAACTCTTGGACTTTGACTTTGACATTAGATTCCCAAGAATTGATTTCCCTTCTTGGATTCTTTTAGTCATCATCTTACTCACTTGATGCTTCAAGTGCATGGTCATTCTTCCTTGATAATGTTGGAAAGTCTTGTTGTAGGTCATAGGGAAGTTTGATTTTCTTGAAATCATCTTCAAACCAAGACTTTTTTTCATCAAACACAAGATCGCTACTTACAATGAATCCTTTTTTTTCTTGGATTGTTAGACTATAGCTTTTCTAATTTATAACATAGCCAATGAAGATGCATCTCTCTATCTTTGGATCAAATTTGTCTCTGATTTGTGAAGGTATGTGTGCATACGCTATGCACCCAAAGATTCTTCAATGATTAGGGCTAGGTCTTCTTCCAATCCATTTTCATATGCCGTCATACCATCCAAAGCCTTTGATGGGAGTCTAAGGATCAAGTATGTGGATGTAGATACTACCCCTGCCCACAAGTAATAGGGTAGTTCCTTTTCAATAAGAATTGACCTTGCAACCTCCACAATTGTTCTATTTCTTCTCTCTACTACTCCATTTTTATTTGGAGTATATCTGGTAGTGATCTCTCTTTTGATTCCTATCTCTTGGAGATAGGAATCAAAGTCATGGGAGACATATTCTCCCCCTCCATCTTATCTTAGTCTCTTTGGCGTTTTACTTGTTTTGTTCTCAACAAGAGCTAAATACTTTTTGAAACATGAAAGTACTTCATCCTTATGGTTCATGAAGTATAATATGGTTCATTTGCTACAATCATCAATGAATGAAACATAATACTTGGATGCAAAGATCAAAGACTCCTTGCTAGGTCCCGATACATCTGTATGGACTAACTCCAATAAGTCTCCATGTGTTTAGCCTTTCTTTGTGAAGGGTTTCCTATGTGACTTATTGTATCCATTGAATTTGTTGAATCTCCCTCTTGAGCTTCCATAGCCTTCTCTATTGTAACCTCTTCCTCTTTGGTTCCTAAGATTCCTTAAACAATTTTCAATAATGTGATTTGTTAGACCACATATGGCACATGAAGATGAGCCTTGAGCTCTCCCCTTGCCTTGTCTTTCTCATCTGCCTTTTCCTCTTGAGCCCCTACCTCTACTTGCAAACTTTGCTTGAGAGGTACTACCTTCATCATCAGATTTCTTACCTTTGCCTTTGTTGTCTTTGTTCTTATTCTTATCTATGTAGAGAGTAGAGGGTTTATTACCTTTTGAGTTATCTATATTCTTCATAAGCTTTGCCTCATGTGTAAACAATTGTCCCATGAGGGTGTGGAAATGAGGGATTTGCATGTCCATGTAGACATCCATGGCTATGGTAAAAGCTTCTCATTTCTCATCTGCCTTTATTCCATTCATTTATAGCCTTACTATTTTCTCTCCATTAATGACTTCTCCAATACTTCCAAGTTGGTCTGATATGTCCTTTATGTTGGTGACAAAATCAATCACACTCTACTTGGGCATCTTCTTGAGTGTGGTGAACTCCATCCATAATTGGTTCTTCCTTTTCTTAGTACTTGATGAGAAGAATGCTTCAAGAGCATCCATGTCTCTTGTGATTTCTTGCAACTCCTAATGTGTGGAAGGAAAAAATCAGAGATAGATTTAAGAATGTATTACATTGCTAAAGTGTCCTTTGAGCACCATGTTTTCAACCTCTTTTGTTCTTCTTGTGGTAGTTGGCCCTTGCTTTTGAGGATTTGCATCATCTCATTTCTAGATATGTAACCATAGAGGTTCCTCCCTTGAAGATAAGCTTCCATTGTGAGTGATCAACCTGAATAATTTCCTGAATCCAATTTTTCAATGGATGAGGGGAATCCATTACCCATGATGCTTAGTTGTTGTGATACCACTGGGAAGAGGTGATGGGTAAAGCTCAGAGATGAGTTTGTGCTGCAACAAACCTACTCTACACTATCCAATATAACTCCACAAGTACTTAGTAGGCTTCCTTAGCTTCCCAAAGGTGCATAAGGAACCATCAAGTCCTTTGCAACATCATTCTTAACCATTTGCATAAAAAATAGATACGTCTATTTGCAAGGAATGTGAAGAACCTTCTATTTTGGGATGAGAAGGTATTAATGTTATGCAAAGAGCTCACAACCTAGTACAAATTGACCAAAGAGCTTTTTCACAAATCTAATTGGTGTGTACCTAACTAAATCAAGTTAGTTTATGATTTTAGATGCACCATACAAGGAGAAAGAAACCGATTGAGTATGGGGGTCAGCCGTACTTTTCATGATCTAGAAGATGTGGAGACACAGTCTACTTCTAAGATTTATATCTCAAGATTTACTAAATGAGAGTTAATGACATTTGCGATTTCGACCTCAATCTAATGATCCAAATTTAAATTATAGCAAATGAATGCTTACACACAAAGGAATCCACTAAACAAGTTCATTAAGTTCATGAAAGTACTGAAGCGAAATGCAAAGAAATAGTTACTCAACGAAATGTATCAAATGTAAATGCAATAGATGACTACACTTAGATGGTATGAGCTCAATGTAGGCTTGAGTTTGTAGGTCAATCCCTCTCACATCTATTTCAGTTTCCACAACTAAGAGATATGAGTATTTATTCTCATATTTGAATTTGAATTTTGAATGTCTTTCACCTAAAAGTGATCCTAGATTTTCGGATGGATATGAATTTGATTCCTCCTACCAAATAAGTTGTGAATTTGGCTTCCTAACATCAAGAGATTCCATCTTCACTTTTGGATTTTACATTTATCCAAGATAAATACAAGAAATTTTGACAAGCATAAATTCTTATGTAAGTCTCTCTATGTAGAGTGACTTATGTGTGTAGTCCTCAAAGCTTAAGCTAAAATGTTAGGCTTGCTAAATGCACCAAAACCAAGGATTTTGGAAAATTCTATTACTTTTTTGCATGCTTGAAGATGTTCCTAAACATACCTTGTAGAGGAAGTCTGAAGATGGTTTGGAGATGGGGATCAAAGCCAAGCTTCACACACTCTAACCTACAATGCTTCATGAAGCTATTTATTTTGCTCATGGTGTGAACAAGGAGTATCAATTGATTACCAAGCTTATCTGTTTGCAACCAGCACATCAACCATAACCTTTTGTTAAGCCTAATTTACCTTTGAAGTGCAATTTTACTACCTCTTATTATCCTAGTTTTCCATGAGCTCCTCAATCTAACTATTCAATAAGTGTAGCTTTATCCCTCCAACCTATCAAACCCCCTACCCTTGAAACTTCAATGGTGAATGCTCAATAGAAGAGACAATGTATCACTTGTTGGAATTGTGGTAAACCTAGACATACTAAAGCAAAGTGGAGATTGTAGCCTCTCCATATGAAACGTCTTGTATCCCAAATGCACAACATGGAGGTAGTCCACAAAGACGTTCCTCTGTTTGGATGGGGGAGGCATTGCAAAAAGATTTAAGTATAGGGTAACAAAATTTCTATTAATTCTTTACTTTGCATGGAGGTTAGTATTTATAATAAAATTGTTAATAGCTTACATGATGATGGTAGTTCTCATGTTTTTATCTCACATATGTTTGTGACGGAACTCAAATTAAAGAATTTTTCTTCCTAGAATCTAAAGATATATGCATGTAACACGTTTCGTAGAATCATACCCAAAGTATAGAAGGGATCAACATCCCTGGAAAATTCCTAGCGCATTGGGAAAACATCCGGGTAGTAGTGGTGACGGAAAATCATCGGAAGGAAAGCGAGAAATCCGGGCTAGTGGAGTACCACCTCAGCATTTCCTTGTGCAAGGATTACAGGGTATACTAGAAGTGCAACCAACCCCATCTGTGAAAAGTAAGGTTGGTGAAGGAAGCACTGATTCTAGTGATAGTGTGGAAATTTTTGAAGCAGTTTGTGGAATTTTGGTTGAGCCTCGGATAATTCCGAGGTCGGTTTGCAGAATTTTGGTGAAAGTTCTACTCTCGGTTCTGATTTTGAGGGAACTAGTGTATTGCTGGATGAAAGTTTTGGTGAAAAGCTCACTTCAGAGGCCAGCTATGAGGAAGGGTAGTTGGGTGTAGGTGTGTGGGAACAACTTAATAATATCCGAGTATCGGAGAACGTGCAAGATGACGGGACAACATAGCAGCAATTAGGTTTAACTGGTTCAAATCATTTGGCAGTAACATTTCCTCTTGGTTTAAATACCATGAGTGGTTCGCAACAGCAACAACACCAACAACAATAGTAGCAGCAATGTCAACAGCAGCAGGCCATACCACCATGACCGGTACCCGTTGGATTTACATATACAAAATTTGGAGGCTTTCTTGGTGATGATCCGGATGCACATGTGAGAAGTTTTGAAATTAATTATGTTGTACTCAACTATCCAGCAGATCCGGCATATAAGGCTATAGTGTTCCAGTCTACGTTGGTTAATGAGGCTGCTCGGTGGTTAACTGAATATGACATTAACCATTTCGGCCAGTACGATGATGTTAAGGATGCCTTCTTACAACAATTTCGATTGAAGAAAAATGTGGCTGAGATCTTTGACTATCTGCAAAACAATAGACAAAAACCACACCAGAATGTGCAAGAGTATGCAACTTTATTTTGTACTCATCTATGGCAACTACCACCGATGCATGCTAACCTGTTAGATGATGTGATTACCCAATGGTTTATTAATGGATTGAACCCTCAACTTAAACAAGTAATGATCATACGATATGTGGGTGGTATGACTCTGGATGCGATCATAACCATGGCATTATAGTTGGAACATAAAGTGGGTGGATTCGCTGAAGATTTGGACTGGCTGAAGGTGACTAAGGGTACGATTGAGGATCCCTTGAAACAAGTGTATTGTACAAAATGTAAGAACCCGAGACACACTAATTCTGCTTGTGCACTAAATCAAATGTATTGTGCTATTTGTAATATGACGAGTCACTCCACCTAAATGTGTCCATATAATGCTAAAGTACAGGTCAGGCCAACCGTAAATTGCTGCAACATCAAGCTTACACTATGCTTGAGGTGGATTTGATCTATATCAAAGGCTATCGCGTTGAAAGAATATCCATTGGAGAGTTCTTTTTCTTATGCTCATTTATTGTATTTTTTGAGAGATTTTTGATGGCTCATTTACTGTTGTAAAGGCCATGAGCTTTACACATGTAAAGGTAAAACGATAAAGCCCAAATCCCACAAATTTGTGGTGGTTGAACTTGCATTCAATCAAGCAATCAAATCACCTAAAAGTAGATCAAACTAGATCTTCACTTTTCCTAGATTGTAGGAAAGGGAATTGATTCCCTCCAACATCCATTCCCACCTTCATTTGAATTCAAAATTCACTTGTAGAAGTCCTGGAACACTCCTAAAGACTATATAAACACTTGAAATCACTTGTACATTACATGGAAGCAATATACATACACTTGTGACCATCATTGTCTTGCTCCTTCAATTCTCTGCATCATCTGCCAACAATAATCTTGCGGAGGCTGCTGCTCTCTCTTCAGAGCTCCAAATTGAGTGCAAAATGGCTCATTGGAAAGGTATTCATGTCTAGTTTATGTTTATAAATTTTCAAAGCATTTGATTCAGTAGATTGGGAGAAATAGGAGTTGTTCTAGCTCGGGGTCAATCTCTACATATTCCTGAAAAATAGGAAGTACCACCGGTGAATGTCACATTCATTCCTATAGCATATTTTGCTTATTCCTTATACTTTTTTGCATGCTATACACTAAACCCTATGTGTATCACTCCCATAAAAGTATTTTTTCTAATTGTAATCATGCTGGTCGCTATGGGCATTTGAAGTTCATTGTCTCTTCCATAGATAGTAAGTTTTTGAGCTAGTCGACCCGCGAACCTATTTGTTTTGTATCGGCTCATTCTCCTTGATGATCCAAAGTAAATAGTGTGTTTCTTTGCACTTATCACATGATTATAAGGTCTATTTGAGTCTCCATAAGCTCAAGGGCTGGTCTTGTGCCGGTTGGCTAGACCAAACTTCGTTGCTTCGAAACGCTTTTTCTACCTTCTACAAGCTTCTCCAAGTTCTTTCAGTGGTATCAGAGCCAGATCAAGATGGCTGACGGATTTCCCTCAATGATCAAGAAGCTTGATCAACACAACTACATGTCTTGGCAAATCAGGATGGAGGCCTATTTGCAAGGTAGAAATCTTTATGGAATTGTAGCAGGTGATGAAGTTATGCCTATTCCGAGATCCAAAGGAGGACCTACACAAGAGGAGACAAATAAGCTCGCACTTTGGTGCGCAAGGGATGCTCAAGCAAGGTCGTACATATTAAACTCTATCTCTGACTTTCTATTACCACATATTAGAGGATGCAAGACATCCCAAGAGACTTGGGCTGCCCTCGAGACTTTCTTTTCTGCTAGTACCAAAGCAAGAAAGAATCATCTTTGGAACGAGTTCAACCAAATCGAGAAGACACATAAACAAACCATCACAGAGTTTGTTACCAAGGTCAAGGAGGTTGCGGATCAGTTAGCATCCATTTACAGAGAGCTAATTGAAGAAGAGGTCATCATGAGGCAAATTCTCAACGGCATTCGAAGTGATAAGCAATGGCAATCCTTCACGACGGCTTATGATCTCATCATGGATATGCAAACTCCAGACTTCAACCTCTTTCTTGGAAAACTCTTCAATCAAGAAGGCAACAATATCATAAAGGAAGGTAACTCTTATCATGGTAATTCAACTAGTTCTCTATATCCAGATAAGAAGGATAAGAAGCAGAAAGGCAAGAAGAAGGAAGAAGATGAAGAAGAGACTTCTCAAGCCAATTTTACAAGCAAGAGCAAGTGGAAAGGGAAGAAGAAAGGACCAAAGCAAGACAAAACCAAAGGTCAGAATGTTCAACCTTATGCCATATGCGATAAGACCAACCACACCACTCAGAATTGCTCGTTCAATGGGAATACCCAGAAAGGAAGTGGAAGAGGTGGATATGGAAGCAATAGAGGTAGAGGTGGACACAACTTCAACAATAACAATAGAAGCTATAATAGAAGGGACTACAATAATTATTCAGAAGATCAATCACATGAAGACTCATTGCTTCTTATGAATCTAAGCCACAAAGAAGGTAAAGAAGATGATCATTTGTTCTACATAGATTCAGGATGTTCGAATCATGTTGCAGGCAACATTGCTCTTCTATCTGATTTGGAAAGTCCAAAGCATAGACATGAAGTGCAAACAGGGGATGACATGAAGCACAATGTGGAGAAGATTGGTAATGTCAAAGCTTCCAATGGCAAGACAAACATTTTGAGTAAGGTTCTCTATGTACCCACTATCACTAAAAACTTAATAAGTGTAGGCCAAATAGTTGAAAAAGGCTTGCAAGTTAGGTTCACCCAACATGGAGCTTTTGTGGAAGATCCATGTCAAGGCTTCAAAAAGATAGCGCGAGGTGAGAAGCATGGTAGGCTCTTTACTTTTGAAGTAGAAGAAACCAGGAACATAGCTCTATTCAACTTTGAGTCTCAAACCCTAAGTGAGCTTGAAGTGTGGCATAAGAGACTTGCTCATATGAATGAAAGAACCTTGAAGGATATATGCAAGGATCAAAGTGTTCTAGGACTACCGAACATATCAAAGCAACACATGATCAACAGGTCTAATGCATGTCAGATTGGAAAGGCACAAAGACAACCATTCAACCACAAAGGCTACATCCACAACAACGTATTGGACTTAGTACATACAGATGTATGGGGACCAAGTCAAGAACCTTCATTGCCATTATGTCTCATTCATTGACGACCATAGTAGATGGACTGTTCTATACTTTATCAAGAGTAAGAATTAAGTGTTTGATTGCTTCAAGAAGTATCTTGCACATGTGGAGAATCATACAAGTAGATCATTAAAGAAGCTCAGATATGATGGAGGGGGAGAATACTTCTCCAAAGAGTTTGATGAGTTCTTGCAGGAAAAAGGTATCAAAAGGGAAGTGACTACTAGGTACTCTCCTCTACTAAATGGAATTGCAGAGACGAGAAACAAGACATTGGTTGGATCAGCCCGAACAATGCTTGAAGAGAAGAAGTTGCCACATTATCTATGGGCAGAAGCTATTTCAACTGTTGTGTACCTTGTCAATAGACTACCATCCAAATCACTTCAAGGTATGACTCCTTATGAAGCATGGCATGGACGAAAACCTAGTCTTGGACATTGCAAGGTTTTTGGTTATTTAGCTTATGTTCATGTACCATCACAAAAAAGATGTAAGCTAGATGAAAGGGCAACAAAGGCAATGTTTATTGGATATGATTCAACTCAGATGGGTTACACGTTCTTCAATCCTTCAACCAAGCAATTCACTACCAGTAGAGATGTTGTGTTTGAAGAACATAGGTCTTGGTATGATGAAGACAAACAAAAGGTAACACTACCATATGAACTTGATTCTGACTCTCATCAATTAGGAAGCAAGCATGATACATAGGTCCAGGATCCAAGAAGTGATACAGACGATGACCAAGATGAAAGAGAAAAGGATTACAAGCTATGGAAGTCAAGAGGCAAATCAAAGATGCAAGAGGTTGGAGAATGCTCCAAGAAAGTACCTAGAAGATCTGCAAGAGAGAAGAAACAACCAAAAAGGTATGGATATGATTCCACATTTGTTATGAAGCATTCAATCTACTTGGCAAAAGACTCTATTTCAGAGGAACCCTCAACCTATGAAGAGGCAAAGGGGAACCCTAATTGGGAAAAGGCCATGAACGAAGAGATAGATGCATTGAAGAAAATGGACACTTGGGATTTGGTTCCAATGTCACCAAATCAAAAGGTAATTGGTTGCAAATGGGTATATAAAGTTAAAAGACACTCAGATGGATCAGTTTGCAAGTACAAGGCAAGATTAGTTGCCAAAGGATGCTTACAGAGTCATGGTATAGACTATGAGGAAACATTCTCACCAGTTGCAAAGATGACTACAATCAGGACATTGATAAGTGTAGCTGCTGCAAGGAATTGGAGACTCCTCCAACTTGATGTGAAAAATGCATTCTTAAATGGTTGGATAAGTAAAGAGGTATACATGTCACAACCACCAGGTTTTGAAAACCCTAATCATCCATCTTATGTTTGCAAACTTAAGAAAGCATTGTATGGATTGAAACAAGCTCCTAGAGCTTGGAATTACAAGTTGGTTACATATCTTCAAGATCAAGGGTTCAAAGCTAGCAACGCAGATCCTTCTATATTCATCAAAAGGGATCACAATGAGGTTATCTATCTATGTGTATATGTAGATGATATTATTGTGACAAGTGATGATCTAAATGGCATTCAAAGGATCAAGGGACACATGCAAGAGGAGTTCAAAATCAGTGACCTAGGTGAGCTCACATATTTCCTAGGTATGCAGGTGATACACGCAGATGAAGGAATGTATTTGACTCAGAGAAGATACATTCAGGATTTTCTTCTCAAGTTCAAAATGGAGAACACTAAACCTGCAAGTACACCTTTGGAGATGAATCATAAACTAAGTGTTTATGATGGTGAGAAAATTGAAGACCTAAAAGAATATCAAAGCTTGGTAGTAAGCTTGATATATGCTACTCATACAAGGGCAGACATCTCATATAGTGTGGGAGTGCTTAGTCAGTTCATGCACATCGAGAAGACCACACCTGGATGCAGCTAAGAGAGTACTTAAGTATCTCAAAGGTACAATCAACGAAGGTATATTCTATCCTTACTCTTCAGATTTGGATATCAAAATCTACTCAGATACAGATTGGCCAGGAGCTAAGGATGATAGAAAAAGTACATCTCATTACTTAGCATTTGCAGGTTGGAAGCTAGTGTCATGGAGTTCCAAGAAGCAACCAACAATTGCTTTATCCTCGTATGTTCTCAGCTACACTCTACATCCATGGTATGATAAAATCCATAAGAACTTGATTGCTCTTGGCTACACATGTAGTCCCATTGAAATTGACTCTATGTACACAATGATGGGACTGATCTTACACTACTTGTTCTTCATGTTGATGACATACTCTTGACTGGGTCATGTGATTCAAAACTTGATATCCTTGTCACTCATTTATGACATAATTTTGATGTCACTTATCTTGGTCTTTTGAGCTCCTATCTATGTATCGAGCTTGTATCCATTGAGGAGGGAATTTTATTGCATTAAGAAAAGTATGTGGAAAAACAATAGCATTTTGACTTTGACGAATTCAAGTCAATTTCCACATGAGTCAAGACATGATTTAGGTTCTCATCGGGATTCCAGTGATGCATTTGATACTTCTCATTATCAGCACGCTGTGGGATCTCTTATATATGCATGAAACACAAGGTGAGATATATAGTATGCAGTTTCCTAGTTGAGTTGATCCATGCATAGCCCTGGCACTATGCATTGGCAAGGAGTGAATTGTGTTTAGATATACAAAAGGAACTTTGAGTTCAGGCCTCTTTCATGGTAGAGATATTCAATCATGTTTTTAGGCTTTTAGATATAATGATTGGGTTGGTTGTTATGATACTCATGTGTCCACTAGTGGTAATTTATTTTTCGTTGGAGACTCATGCATATCTTGGTTGAGTAAGAAGCAACCTAGAGTGGCAACATCAAGTTGTGAAGCTGAGTATAGGGTAGTTTTCAAACATACTATGGAGTGCATAAAACCAAGATGCCTATTGATGGATCTTTGCATGGAGACTGATGTTACTATGCATATTCTCAGTAATAGTGAGCATGCATTGGTTGTTGCATGAAATCCAATGTCTCATGCATAGACCAAATCTATTGAGGTGAATTATCACTATGTAAGAGAGCACCAACATGGAGGAGATATTGATTTGGTATATGTGGTTACATAAGATAATGTGTAAGACATATTTACCAAAGCTCTTCCATTAGAAACATTTGAAGGTTTCTCCAAAGATTTACACTTATTATGGAGTGGAGCACTGATTTGGCACTATGTGTATGTGTTCAGATCATTTGCTTCTGAGGAGTTGGTTACACTTATGTGTTCCTCAAGTAGCTTTGATGTGAACCTTTTCCCTATACATGGGTAGTTTTTACTCTACTCTTGGCTAGAGATGTTTCTGTATGTTATCACTTACATGATACACTCATATGTGGTGGTACTTTTTACTTAGGGATATTATTACAATGCTTACCTTAGTTTTGTTGATCATTAATAGACAAAGCTATTCCTATCATCTGCCTTCTTTGTGTGCCTTGGTGCATTTGTGCTCCTTGTGTGTGCTTCCTGTGTGTCTCTCACACTTCTTTACTCACCCAACAAATCTCCCCCACACACTTTGTTGGACAAGCCTCTAGAGTGTGTGTATTTATAGTTTTCTCTTATGTCCAAATAAGGAGGTTACAATGAGCGTGGCATTTCAAAAAGGAGTTATGCAAGTAAAACATTCTTATTTTTATTGTGAGACTTAGCTTTTATTGACAAAAGTCACGTTGTACAATGACCTTAGCTCAACCACTTATTTTATGAATTTCTAAAAAGAACCCTCTATGTGGGTGTTTATTTACAAAATATATGGAAAATATAACTTTTTCTTATTTGTGTCTAAATACATCCGAATAAGTACATGCCCTCACAAACCATCAACTACTATATCAAAACACAAAGCACATTAATATCTCAATAATAAAATCCAATAATTTAGCATTCGAGAAGTGATGACATGCCCCTAGTTGAAAAAGAAAGGGACCTTAGTTGATAAGAAATAGAATAGACATGGATGGCCAATCACGTGTCCCATCACTAAACAAAAATAAGCTTGTTCCAGCACATGGATGGAAATGTATCTTGGAGGAGTTAAATTGTTATGATTGTGAATGATATGCAAAAAGTTAGTGAAATAATGAGGGTTCAGTGAAGTCTTATGGATCCACTAAAATTCTTCAATAGAATAATTTTTATACTTTAATTAATCTCAGTGATATTGAGTACATGTGCATGTAGTGGTTGGCTCATGATCAATTATTTTCTCAAGAATTAAAATTTCAAATTCTTCATAGAGGAGGATCATCAAGAATATGAGTGAGTGGTAAAATTCCTTTGATAATTTTTGGTAAAATAATATGAAAAGAGTTATGCATGTTCCAATTAGATGGTATATCTAATCTCAATGATTTTTCATTGATCTTTTTAATAATGCAAAATGGTCCATAGTAGTGTGGTGCAAGTTTAACTTTCAGATGTTATAAAATAATTCAAATGTTTTATAATGATACATAACCATACTAAATCATTTTCCTTAAATTCGTTGTCTAATCATTCCTTATTAACATTACAAGTGTATTGTTCTTGACTTTTCTAAATGTTATCATGAACTTTGTTAGGTATAGAAATGTGAACTTGAGCAATAGAACCAGCCAAAGGAATATTACTTTGAGCAAGTGACATGGGAATGGGAAGCTTTTTATCATAAAAACTCTCAAAAGGTGCATGGCTAGTAGTATGTTCTGTTATCATAAGAAAATTGAAGTAATGGTAATTTATCATCCCACCTAGTGGGGCTATCTATTACACTTCCGTGTTCCTTGAGTAGCTTTGATGTGAACCTTTTCCCTCTACATGGTCACCTTTTACTCTAGTGTTGGCTAGAGGTTTTTTCCCCATGTTACCACATACATGGTACACTCATATGTGGTGGTACTTTGTACTCAGCAATATTGTTTAGATCTTACTTTTAGTTCTCTTCATCATTAATAGAGAGAGCTATTCCAACTATCCTCTTCTACACACATTGATAGTGTTATGAGAACACATTGAAATCCTTCTCAAGTTTCAGTTTTTTACATCATGGAGTGCACACTTTTGACCATGAAAATCAACTTTAGAGCACTTAACATTTATTTTCAATAGCCAAGAATCATTTCCACTAGTTAGAATCACCATCATAGTGACAGATTGTGAGCTGACGTTTCAACATTCATTTTAGGTTTCATTGAAGTAAAGGTCTTGCCACACTTTTGTTCTTTACTAAAATGGCAGGAAACAATGACTTTTTTAGAATGCTTCACGATAAGGATAAGCTTTATGGGACCCACTATCCAATGTGTTCTTACATGATAAAACATGTTCCTATTGCAAAACAACTATAGAACATAGTGGAAGATGTAGATCAAAGGCTCGTAGGTTCTTCTACTTCACATTCTACTATCATAGATGGAGTTTCTTCTTCAAGTATAGTGGTTACTCCTCCATCTACAAAGAATCAACTTAGATGGTATGGAAAAGATGCTCAAGCTTATGTATTGATTGCACTTTCTATGAAGCATTATATAGTTCCACACATTTGGTTATGTTCTACATCAAGAAAAGCATGGGGTACTCTTTCTTCTTTGTATGTCGTGCATAACTTGGAAAAGCAACTTGAGAATGTATATGGCTAAAAATGAGTATGTGGATGTGTATATGACATGCATCAAGGACTTCAAAGACCGATTGACAAACATAGATGAGATTATTTCGGCTGCAACATTCATCTCTACATTGTTGAAATGATTACAAAAATCTTTTCAAAGCTTTTCCACTACACTCCATTTGATTGCAAAAAGAATTAAAATGTGTATGTATTTGATGAAGTTGTGTCTCTTCTTTTGCAAGAATATCAATTTAGATTCAATAGGAGTGGTTTGATTGAGTGAATACAAGCACTTGCTATCTCAAAGAAAGGGAAAAGCAAGTATGGTTCGGCTTTGGGTTCATCGTCTAAATGTATGGTTGTAGTGAGGTTCATTTGGATTGGTTCTTTGATAGTGGTGCTTCAAAGCACATAGCTTCATTCAAAAGGTTTTTTGCATCTTTCAAAGATGCACCCAAAGGAGGCCCGTGGTGCATGAAAACAACACCTCTTATCCAATCATTAGAATAGGAGAAAATGAGCTTATGGCTACAAATGGAGGTCTAATTCTTTTGAAAAATGCATTCTATGTACCCAAAATCAAGAAGAACTTATTTTGAGTTCCTTTGATTGCCAAAGTTGGACTTCATGTTCACTTTGTGTATAATAAGTGTATGGTTCATGATCTCATCAATGGTGATAATATCATGATGTCTGGTACATTATGCAATGTCTTGTATTGCTTATATACATACAAGAGGACTAACTCAAATGCCTTGGTTTCTCATACTTCTGCCATGTCTAAAATGCGGGTTTGGCTTCTCACTTGAAGTTTAGTAGTTTTCTCTACTTGCAAAAGAAGGGCATGGTTATTGGTTTTCCAACACTTGAGTCCATTGAAAACCATGCATGTGAAGGTTGCTTTCTCGGGAAAATATATCGTGCCTCTTTTCCAAAAGATATTCATACACATGCTACAAAAATTTGTAGCTTGTTCATAATGATGTATGTGGTCTCATCAATACCATCTTTTACAAACCATGTATATTTTGTTACCTTCGTTGACAATGATAGTGGCCATACAGGGGATTATGCGATGAAAGCAAAGAATGAGGTATTTTCTTGCTTCAAAGCTTTTTCAGCCATGACTATTTTTTTGGAAATAGACTTTTTACTTCATGCACAGATCGTGGTGGTGAATACTTGCCATATGAGTTTAATACTTTTTTTGTGAAAGAGGAACTTCACACCAATGTATGATGCCATATACACCTCAACAAAATGGGTTGCAAAGCATAAAAATAGAATACTCCTTGAGATGGCATGATGTATGGTTAAAGGAAAGCACCTTCCTCACATGTTTTGGACCAAAGTGGTGACATGTGCAAACTATGTGTTGAATCACTACCCTACAAAAGCATCGAGAGTCATCAGTCCTTATGAGTCTTGGAATGGACATAAACCTATGGTTAGTCATATGCACATATTTGGTTATTTGGCATCTGCTCTTATGCCATCATAATAACATCACAAAATTCATGATACTCCTACCAAATGTATATTTTTTTGTCATAGTGTTGAATGTAAGGGATATTGTTTCTACCATTCTCTGACAAACACAACTATTGTGAGTAGACATGTTGTATTTTTTGAAAATTCAGTTTTCCCTCTACTCAAATGCAAGAAACAGCCAACCATTTGGCTCACAAAATGTGTTTGATACATTCATGCCTTTGTTTCAAAGCGGTGTGCTTAGCTATCAGCATGTAGAACAACCAAGTGAGGTTCCAAGGGCTAAAAAATTCCATCAAAATAGATCTAAAAATGTAGAGAGTTTCTAACCAAATATGGCTGAAATTTTCTACCCAAACATGGTTAGAACTGCCAAAATTTCCAGCCTTATATGGATGAATTTTCGCAACACAATATGGCTGAAAATAAGCATCAAATTGAGGCGAAACATGATTTACATGTTGATGATGTATTACATAATGAATGCATGTCAATGAAAGAGCACACAAAATATGTCAAAGTCGCTGAAAGAAAGTTTGGAAGAAAGCAAATTGAGTGAACTTTTACTTGGTAGAACAAGATCAAGCTCTCACTATGCATCAACTAATTTGTGGATTATTTTCTTGTTGCAAGAGCATCTAATGAAGAGCCACTTACTTTTGAAGATGCATGTGAGGATCCCCAATGGATGAATGCTATGCAATCAAAAATGGATTCATACACAGGAATGGTACTTGGGAGTGATGTGAATAGCCAAAAGGAAAGAAAGTGATTGATACAAAGAGTTTACAAATTAAGAGAAAGTCAGATGGCAGCATTGATTTTTACAAAGTTAAGTTGGTTTCCAAAGGATATGCGCAATGATATGACATTTACTACGAGTAAAATTTTGCACCTACTTCATGCAAGATTATCATTCATACCATGGTTGCATTGGATGCCCAACGAGGTTGGAAAGTACAATAGTTGGACATAAATTAGCTGTTTTGAATGGTGATTTGCAAGAAGAGGTTTACATGAAGAAACCTCTTGGATTTTCCATGAATGGGCAAGATCATATGGTCTGTCACTTTCATAAAGCCTTGTATGGTTTCAAGCAAGCTCCAAGTGCATGGTATGGAAAATTCCATAAGAACTCGAGTGCTCTTAGCTTCATATGTAGTCCAATTGAAAGCACACTCTATGCATGAAAACATGGGGTTGCTCTTATAGTGTTTGTTCTTTATGTGGATGACATACTCTTGAATAGATCATGTGATGCAAAAATTCACATTCTTGTGGATGATTTGGAGACTACTTTTAAAGTCACTTAACTTGATCTTCTAAGCTACTATCTTGGCATCTAGTTTGTATCCGTTGAGGGGGAATTGTTACGTATCAAGAAAAGTATGTGAAAATTTATTTCAGTGCTTTGATTTTGAGGATTGCAAACTAGTTTACACACTAGTGGAGATAAGATTTAGGTTCTTAGTTGAGGATCCGATTGATGCATTTGACACTTGTCTTTATCAGCAAGTTGTGTGATGTCTTATATATGCATGCAAAACAAGGCTGGATATAGAGTATGAAGTTTCCCAGCTGAAGAAATTCATGCATAGACTTAGCATTAAGCATTGGCAAGTAGCAAAATCTATGTTTAGGTATCTCAAAGGCACTTTGAGATTAGGTCTCTCTTATGGCAAAAATATCCATCCATGCTTGCATGCTTTTACAATTAATGATTAGGCTTGTTGTTTTTATACTTGCATGTCCTGGTAATATCTTTTTCCTTGGAGACACATTCATATATTATTTGAGTAAGAAGAAACCTATCGTGGGGGACATCAAGTTGTGAAGTTGAGTACATGGTAGTTTTCATAGCTATAGTGGAGTCTATATGGTAGGGACAACAATTGATTGATATTTTTATGGAGATTGATGTTGCTATGTATATTCTCACTACTAGCTAGAGTGCATTGGTTGTTGCATGAAATCTAGTGTTTTATGCACAAACCAGCCATATTGAGGTGCATTATCACTTTATAAGAGAGTGCCTTCATGAAGGAGAGATTGATTTGGTATATGTGCTTACACAAGGTAATGTGGTAGCCATATTCACCAAAACTCTTCCATGGGAAATGTTTGAGGCTTTTCGCAAAGCTTTAGGCTTATTGCATAGTGGGGTCTAATATTTCACTCCATGTATGTGTTCACGTCATTTGCTCTAGGGGGTGTTACACTTATGTGTTCCTCGAGTAGCTTTGATGTGAAACTTTTCCCTATAAATGGGAAACTTTTACTCGTGCTAGCTAGAGTTTTTCTCTACATGTTACCACATACATGATACACTCATATGTGGTGGTACTTTGTACTTAGGGATATTATTCAGATCTTACTTTCAGTTATGTTCATCATCAATAGAGAGAGCTATTACAGTCATCCATCTTCTCCATGTTTCTTGGTACATTTGTGCTTCTTGTGTGTCTCTTGCATTTCTACACACATCAAACACTATCCAAAGGATAGCAATGCAATAAATCAATAATAGTGTCATTTATAGCTTCACTTTGCCCATTACTTTGAGAATGAGTGTAGAACTAAAATCTATTTTTGAACCAAAATGTTGAAATAATGCAAGCCAAAAATGATTGCAAAAATGAACATCACAATCACACCACATGACTTTTGGAAATTCATGATGTGGGAAAATACTTTGATAAGCAACGTAGCAGTTTGAGGTGTAGACAAGGCCTTTTTCCATGAAATGTGCTACAATATTAGGTTTTCTAGGTTGATAATGATCCATAGGCTAAAAATTTTGAATAAAAGAAGCCCATTCAATATGTTTATGAGAAATTAATAGTTGATTCAATAAGTTCTTAATAGCTTGTTGGTGTATTTTTATTAAAGCCTTAGAACCTAGAAGATAGTGTTTCTAAATCCTTAAACCATGCACAACAACTAAATGTTTCTTACCATACATAGCATAACTATTTTCATAGGGCTTAAGTTTCCTACTTTCAAATGCAAAGGGATGATCATTTTTCATTAAAGCTACACATATCAACTGAAGCAGAGTACAGAGGCTTGACCATAGCAACTCAAAAGGCAATATGGTTAAAAGCATTGTATACAGATTTAAGACTTGTGAGTTCCAAACCTCACATATTTGGAGATAATGTAAGTTCCATGCATCTAGCAGCAAATCCTATTTTCCATGCGAGAACCAAGCACATAGAAGTCCATTACCTCTTCATCAGGGAGAAGCTCATGGCAAAGGAGATTGACATTTCTTTTGTTCCTACTAAAAAGAAAGTAGCAGATATGATGACGAAGGCACTCGATGAAATAAAGCTTTGTAGATTCAAAGCTATGGCAGGTATTCAACCTATCAGAGAATGAAGACTCAAGCATACTTTAGCTTGAGGGGGAGCTATTGGAACATCAAGCTTATGTTATGCTTGAGGTGGATTTGATCTACATCAAAGGCTATCGCGTTGAAAGAATATCCATTGGAGAGTTCTTTTTCGTATGCTCATTTATTGTATTTGTTGAGAGATTTTTGATGGCTCATTTACCATTGTAAAAGCCTTGAGCTTTACACATGTAAAGGTAAAAAGATAAAGCCCAAATCCCACAAATTTGTGGTGGCTGAAGTTGCATTCAATCAAGCAATCAATCACCTAAAAGTAGATCAAACTAGATCTTCACTTTTCCTAGATTGTAGGAAAGTGAATTGATTCCCTCCAACAACCATTCCCACCTTCATTTGAATTCAAAATTCACTTATAAAAGTCGTGGAACACTCCTAGAGTCTATATAAAGACTTGAAATCACTTGTACATTACATGCAAGCAATATACATACACTTGTGACCATCATTGTCTTGCTCCTTCAATTCTCTGCATCATCTTCTTCACCAACAATAATCTTGCAAAGGTTGCTGCTCTCTCTCCAGAGCTTCAAATTGAGTTGCACCATAACTCATTGAAAATTTATTAGTGTCTAATTTATGCCTATAAATTTCAAAGCATTTGGCTCAGCAGATTGGGAGAAAACTGAGTTGTTCTGTCTCAGGGTCAATCTTTGCATATTCCTGAAAAATAGGAAGTACCACTGGTGAATGTCGCATTCATGCCTATAGCATATTTTGCTCATTCCTTATACTTTTGTGCATTCTATACACTCAACCCTAGTATATCACTCCCGTAAAAGGATTTTTTCTAATTGTAATCATGCTAGGTGCTATGGGCATTTGAAGTTCATTGTCTCTTCCATAGATAGTAAGTTTTTGAGCTAGTCGACCCGCGAATCTATCTGTTTTGTATCGACTCATTCTCCTTGATGCTCCAAAGTACATAGTGTGTTTCTTTGCACTTATCACATGCTTATAAGGTCTATTTGAGTCTCCATAAGCTCAAGGGCTGGTCTTGTGCCGGTTGGCTAGACCAAACTTCGTCGCTTTGAAATGCTTTTTCTACCTTCTACAAGCTTCTCCAAGTTCTTTCATAAATGCTATAACACAGGAGCAGGGACAACAAGATGCCCACTATGTACCACCGCGGTTGAGGAATACTCCCTATCAAAATTATAAAACCTACAAGGGAACGTAAGCGAACAACTTCAGCCAGACCCGGTGGAACTCCGATCAATCGGGTGAAGGAACATGTCTGCCACCACCTAGATGCCGTTTCTGTGGTGAGATTGGACATATCCATAGATATTGTAAGGAGGCAGCCGAGTATGATAAACGAAGAAAAGAAGGACAGCATTCAATGGCCAACATGGTATATATTTCAGTAGTAGATACTCAAGCAGTAGTAGTCCAAACACAGTTTGGCAAGAAATTACAACCAGCTACTCAGATTTTTGAGCCTGGCATTCGAGAACAATAGAGAGTTTTTACCAAAGCTAGTACATGGGCCAGTCAAGAACCAACAATTTTTCCCGATCCAATATCGGTGGTCCAGTAGACAGCATCAAATCCACCACTAGAAGAATCGAGTCTGGTGAAAGCGCCGCTGAAGAGTCCACCGAACTCGATAAGGGGAACGTCAAATTTTGACTCTGTGCGGAATATTCTATCATAGGCCTCTTCGTGTACACCTGCTACGGCCACTATTAGTCTAGAAACAGATTCTACGGTGGACCATGTTGTTCCTTTAATTATGGTATGGTATAAAAATCACAAAATCACTCAAGTGTTAATTGATGGAGGCTTTGGTGTGAATATTGTGATAGCCACCCTTTGTAAACGGTTAGGATGGACTCAGATTGAACCTGTTCAATTTTTTGTGAGGATGGCGGATCAGTCCAGGGTCTATCCAGTGGGTGCGGTACGCAATATAGTAATTACTCTTCAGGGAGCAATGTTCAAAATGACTTTTATTGTTCTAGAATTATTTGACTCAACTTTGGACTACAACGTGCTATTCGAGAGGCCCTCGCTGAAACAAGCCAAAGTATTGTAGGACTGGTCAGCACACGAACTTATTTTCAAAAGTAACCACCGGAAGTATGTAGTTCTGTTGGACGAGATGAAGCCATGCGACCTCCATGCTCGACCCTACGTAGCCAAACTTGTGCATATGTTGGATGGACTTTCAGATGATGAAGAAGAATCTTTTCTCGATGCTAACCAGGATTTGCTCGCCTTGGGAACAGTCGACTTATAAGCGGTTGCATATAACTGGAATCCAGTCATTTATTGGGTAGTTTCGGTTACAGAAGAAGGGGACCTACCTATGGATCAAGCTTTGAATGCTCAGAGTTTCCACCATTTATTCGAATCACCTGAGGATATACCCATGCCATGATAGTTTTATGTACCGAAAGATCAACTTATCACCTGCGATCTGGGAAATGAGGATACATCACGACGGATCAAGATTAAGGGAGGATTATCGAAAACTTTTCAAAATGATCTACTACAGTTGTTGATAGAGTTCCAAGATGTATTTGCGTGGGACTATCGAGATATGAAAGGGTTGGACCCTTGCATCTATCAACACCGTGTGATGCTCAAGTCGGATGCACGTCCAATCAAGCAAACAGTTATCGCATGAACCCTAATTATGTTGCTCAAGTGAAAGCGGAATTGGATCGCTTGCTAAAAGTAGGTTTCATTGTTCCCATTGAGCATGCGGAATGGATTTCACCTATTGTTATCGTCCCAAAGAAAAATAAGCAGTTGCGTATCTGTGTGGATTACCAAAAATTAAATGCGACGACCGTACCGAATCTCTTCCCACTTCCCTTTTTGGATACAATGCTCGATGATGTTGCCGGACGATTCCTTTTTGGATGGTAACAGTGGCTATCATCAGGTGTGCATGGCTGAAATGTATATACCGAAGACTATGTTTATTAAAATTGGGGTGTATATGCATGTACAGTGATGTGGTTCGGTCTTCGCAATGCCCCTAGTACCTTCCAACGATCCATGCAAGAAATTTTTCCCCCCTACTTAACCACCTTTGTGCGAGTGTATCTGGATGATTTTTCGTTATCTGGGGACACATCGCCTCTATCACTTACAGTGCTTCTTTTCTAAGTGTCGAGAATTTCAGTTGTGCTTAAATCCCAAAAAGTCGGTCTTTTCAATTTCTTGTGGCAAATTACTTGGCCATATTATTTCACAACAAGGAATTCAAGTGGATCCAAATAAGGTGCAAGCAGTATTGCATGCACCTGCTCCTACGACACCAAAAGAAGTTATGTGATTCCTTGGCCAAATACACTGGCATGGGCAGTATCTTTGACGGCTCACACATTTAGCCATACCCCTAAATGAGTTGATCACTAGAAATCCCTGACAGTTCATGTGGATTGAGGAGTGCCAAATTGCCTTTGAGCGATTGAAAACACTCTTAACCCAGGCTCCTATACTGCAAGCGCCAAACTGGTAGCTTTCATTCCATGTCTTTGTGGATGCATCGGATAGTGCCATCGATAGTGTGCTCATGCAACAACAGGATAAGTGGTTCCATCCTGTCTATTATGCTAGTCGATGATTAGCTACTGCTGAACGAAATTATTCTGTCACTAAGCGCAAATGTTTGGGCGGTGAAGAAATTCTGGCACTATTTGCTGGGACGCCAATTTACCTTTCATATGGATCATGCTGCTCTTGTTTATCTTGTTTATCAACAACATTCAGGGGGCAGATTAGCCAGCTGGGTGTTATTACTGCAAGAATTTGATTATGGGGTTATCCATTGTCAAGGGTCAGCACATGCGCTAGCTGATTTCTTATCTCGGCTTGATTCTGATGAATTTCCCGATGGAATTGATGATACTACCCCAGCTATCTGTGCGACTGATTTGGTCCAAGATGATGGTCAAGAGCTCTCGGTGGCACCTTCGTATTATGACACTCTTCTGACCTTTCTCACTAGTGGAAGCCCCTCGACTAATACTTCTACTTCGACGCCTTCGGTTATTGACATGGCCCATCCTACTCTTTCCGATGGTCATTTTTTGGTCAATCTCACTTACCAAAAAATTTTGCACAATGGCTTATGGTGGCCCACTATGCAGCATGATATTTCTGCTTATGTTAAAACGTGTGATGCTTGCCAACAATCAGGACAGCCTTTACAATGACATCACTTTCCACTGCAACCTGTCTCTCCCCTGGAACCTTTTCAAAAGTGGGGCTTAGATTTCATTGGTCCCATTACACCTCTGGCTACGATTACTAATCATGGATATACTTACTTGCATGGATTATGCTACTCAATGGGCTGAAGCTTGGGCTTTACGGTCTGCAACTACGTCTGTGGTGGTCAAATGTTTGATGATTGATGTGTTCCCTCGGTTCGGTCTTCCCTTACAAATTGTTTCAGATCAGGGCACACATTTTGTTAATTCCTTACTGCAAGCGCTTACTCGCACCCTGCAGATTGTTCATAAATTTAGCTCTCCGTATTATCCTCATGCCAATGGTCTTGCTGAAAGTACCCATAAAACCTTAGTACATAGTATGATCAAAAACCTCATTCTGGAATGTCTGGAGCATCGGGATCAATTTGTTCCTTTAGTCCTGTGGATAACGTACTATTTACAAAGTGGCTACCGGGAATACACCTTTCAAATTGGCATATGGGTTGGAGGCCATTGCACCCATGGAATTGGTGGTACCTAGCCTCAGGGTGGCACTGGCTCATAAGCTCTTATCGGAGGAATCCTTTCCTTTCCGGTTGGATGTGTTGCGGTCCTTGGACGAACAACACTAGGAAAGTTTTCTAATGCTGCAAGAAGTCCAACTGAAACAAGCCATGACACATGAGCGGTTTCTCCGCACTCCTATTTTTACCAAAGGACAACTAGTTCTGTTCTATAATGCAAAGTCTAATTGTTTAGCGGGAAAGTTCAAACTTCGGTGCTTTGGTCCTTGTCGTATTGAATCGTAGGTTGGACCCGCTACGTTCCGGTTATCCACTTTAACTGGTACCCTTCTCCCTAAATCGATAAATGGATCAAAGCTTCGTCCTTATTATCCCGCACCTTCTTCATCTTGATAATTTATTGGTATTTTTATTCTCCACCCGATTTATGTCACTAGTCTAGCCCGACATGCCTTTCCACTCCGTGCGTTCTGGTTGACCGACTGACCGTAACATTCCCATTTTATTACCTAACCATGATTATCCACTGCACTATGTGTCTACGATTTTGTTAATGCATGCATGTTGTCATTATGTCTGCATATTCCCAACATCGGCTGATGATTATGCTTCTTCCCGCATTTCCATTCGGTGTTTTTACTTAATCACGTTCTACTCCATCTTTCCCGCTATTGTGTCTTTGCGAGTTTGAGTGTTCTATGTTGTCTCCTGTATTCGTGCTCTCTTGCTTGCCATGCAAGCTTTGGCCAATATTGCTACCTTCCCTGCTAATCTCGCTCCGGAATTGAGCGAGTTTTTGCGCACCCGTGGGCTTTTGGCATTTGTCGAACTGCCCTGGCATTCGATTGAATCATCCATTCTTTGCACAGATCATCTCTGCTATAGCTGATACTCCCACGATAGAGACATGTTGGCCGCTTACATGCTTTACCCATGTGTTGTCGACACCCTAAACACCGTCACTGAGGGATTCCATCTCCCTCAGGAGGGTAGTGTGGGCGGACCCCTCTTGTCGATGAAGACCATGAAACAACTCTTTCCATATCATTCTTCCAATGAATTTGCCATTCTTTGTTGCCTTGAACCAGAGCGCTCAGCACTACAGTTTCTTGAAGCGACATTTAACCTCCAAAAATGCACGTACGGCATTTTGCGACCATTTTATTCCATGATCGATGCCGGTGCACGTGAAGTAGTTAATTTTGCTTCATTTTTATTCTTGCATATTCATTGGGAATGTCAGGCGGTTTCTAGATAATTGGCGAAGGGCGATATCCCTCGGATCCGATTACCTCATCTGTTGACATTCCTCCTCCCAACAATTCAAACTGCGCAACCTCCTCCCATGAATACCCTTCTCTTCCATGAGGAATCAGTGCAAGTGATGGAGGTCAATGATGACGACGATCTCCTGCAGTTTTTAAGGGGAAGCACCACAAACTGAGCCCCTCCCATAGTCAAGTTTAGCCGTCCTCAACCATCCAGTTGAAGGATACTGCCTCTTCCGCACAAATTCTCTCTGCTCCACCATCCCCTAAGGATCAAGCCGCTTCCGACACTGTAATGGAAGATGTCCATCCTGGTGATACGATTGTGCAGCCACAGCCTCATTTACAGGAGCAAGCGCCCGACACAGTCACAGAGGTTGTGCAACTCGCGGAGAAAGTGCAACCTGAGGAGGTGATTGTGCAACTGGATATCCCGCCTCTTATGCTAACCACTCTTGCCCTGCTATCTTCACCACAAAACCCACCTCTTCCTCTTTCTCCCTCAAAGGTGCCTTTGCCGCCTGGCCCTCCTCCTTCACCATGTCATTCGACAGCCCATCCTCTCCCTTCCTCTCTTGATTACTCACCTCCTTCGTCTTTTGCCATAGTTTCAGCTAATCCCGCTTGGCCAATCTCCACCTCCATTGTCCTTGACTCATTGGCCCAACTAGCACAGATAGGCAATTACCTTATTCATCTTTCCAACCATCTCCCTCACCACCTACAAGTCGCCCAACAATCCCTACGAATGGAGTATCAATCCAAGGTGGATATTCTTGAAGCAGACATTGCACCACTTCAGGAAGAGGTGCTAGCAGCTAAAGAAGGATCAGCTAGCTCACTACAAGAAGAGTTTCAAATTTTCCAAGAACAGTTGAATGAGAAGAATGCCATCATTGCAGCTCGCGATGATGAGATCAAACAATTGACTCAGATAGTGACTGATAAGGAGGACACCATGAATGCTTCGGGTAATCTACTAGAGACCACGCACGCTGAGTTTGTTATGGTTGAGCAGAAGGGTCAAGAGATGGCTGAGTTAGCCTTATGAGCAGAAAGAGAATTAAAGAAAGTCACAGAAGAGCTCTTTCAGAAAAGTCGGTCCCTTGAAGAGGAAATAGGCCGAAATCTTCAGCTGAAGAAGGATCTTGATGCCATCTAGAAAGAAGGGCAAGATTTCTATAAAACCATGTAGTTCTAGTCCCAAGAGCTCGAACGAAGAGAGAAACAACTGGGTATCCAACACAAGCGATTATCTCGCATTGATGTAGAGATTGCCGAAATGAAGTTACAACGCGATGCTGCACTTGCTAATGACCTTTATCTTCAAGAAGCTTTTTTGTAGAGTCAAGATGACGTATTACTCTCTCAAGTGATCACTTCCAGCTCTGTGCGGACTGATGCACACATGGTTGAACCTCAAATTTTGAAGGAGATGTTAGAATCCCTCAAGCAGAAAATCTCACACACCTTTAAATTAGCTAGATCCATGTATATGCAAGGAATCATTGATCATTCCTAGATCTTGTAATTTTCCCTACTAGGTTCGAGTCCACCATGTGTGTGCTAGTGTCAGGCCGCCGAAATATTATTCAAAAGAATAATTGTAATTAGAAAAGTCGCGCACTAAAAGGGTGTCGTGCAAACATTGTAACGTTTTCCTGGTTAATAGAAGCAATGTGGGGGAAGAGACGACAGACGCGTCGTCGGACTATCTTGTCTGTGCGATCGGCTGGCATTGATTTTGTCGCATATTATTCAAACCGTGATGTCATGTCTGTTGTTAAAGATTCAGTATTGAATGAATAACGTACTATGTTAACATTTCATTACGTCATGAATGAAGCATGATTATAATAGTAATAACAAATGAATAGTATAAGTTCTGCATATGTGGTTATGGTGATGGTTAAGAAATTGTTTTGCGTTGGGAGCGTACTTGAATCTGTTGTAATTGTTCGGAGTTAATCAGTGAAGTTAATTGTCGGTGATTTGGGAAAATACATAAAGGGCCTCTAAATTATCAGACCCCTGACCATCCCAAGAACCCACATGTAGAATTAAACTTTAACAACTTTAACAGTGGGTAACTTGGGCACTTGTGATCTTTGTTTCTTTATGAAATTTTGTTTTTCCCCATAATTATTTTCTTCTAGAATTTAGTGGTACTAACAGATTTGAGGGGTTGATCCATCTCCAAAAAGAGTCTAACTAGGTTGGGTTCATCATTCTATATTTGTTGGAGTGCAACATCACGTTCTGTTATCTCCTTCTGAGCATGTTGGAGTTCATGCCACAAAAGCTCCAATTGTTGCTCAATCGGTACCCTAGGTAGGGGTGATGTACCAAAATCCTCAGTATTATGGGTAGGATCCATCGCGTTATATAAAATCAAAACATAGGACTAAACATGTACATTTTTTTTAACAATAGTGTATAATAATAAAAAATAATGATAATAAATAAATAAAATAAATGAGAGTGTTTGATAAATAAATAAATAAATAAGTAAGTAAATAAATAAATAAACCTAGGAATAGAGTTTAAATAAGTAAATAAATAAATAAGGTGAATAGTATGTTAAAAGTTGTGTTAAATATAAATTAAAAGGAATGGGGTATCAATAATTGAAAATAGGCTAGTGGATAAAGCTTATCTCTTGTAAGTGTGAGGTTATGGGTTCAAATCCCCTAAATGCTAAATAAGGAACTAAGTAAGCTAACTAGGCTAATTGGGGAAATAAGGAAGTTTTTATTGCCACTCGTAAGTTATAATTGTTTCGCATGTAGCCAACCATTGCCAATAGAACCAAAGGGAACCAAAGTGAACCAAGAGAACCATGAGTGCTAGAGAAGACAAAGATGCAAAAGTTATGCCATAGTTCTATGCCTTAGTTAACACCTTGGATTAATCAAATGATAATCAAATTGCTAAACAAACTTGATAAACAAATTTGATAACCAAACCGAGTTTGAATAGTGAGCACAGGGGGTATACTGGGTACAGTGACCAGAGTGAGTACAATGAGCACAGTGTCACACTGAACACACTACACAATGTGAGAGGAGCACAGTGCATAGTAACTAATTCGACAAAATTTTAAAAAAATGCACCAACGAGCCAAAAATAATCGAACTTGATAAATGAAAACATGGATCGGATGATCGAGATGGATGCCGAATTGCGAACGATTGCCACGAATCAAAATCAGATGCCAAAAAACCACCTCCCAAGATGCAATGTGGCTCTGATACCGCTATTGATCGGATCCCATTGATGAACATACATACAGGATAGTAGAGAAATGAAATCTCACAAAAGCATAAATAGAATAGAAAGAGATAAGAGAACTGACACTAGATTGGTTACAATCTCTATGCACATACTCTGATGGACGAGTCTATCAGAGCATGTGTATCTATAGGCATTTTTCATTTGGTCCTAAATAGAAGAAACATGAGGGCAGCGCTTCGAAAAGTGTGTGTTTATAAAAACTTGCTTTATTTACAAAATCGTTGCTTAAAAAGCGATCTACTATTTTTACGAAAACGTCGCTTTCTAAAGCAATATATTATTTTTACAAAAAAGAACTAAAATACTATCTTCTAAATATTCTTTTAAATATCTTCAAAAATATCTGAATAAATCCACACATGTTCACACCCTCACGAGTCTTCAATTGCTAAATCAAAACAAAAATCGCATTAAAACCCTCAAGTCATTAAAATCCATCTTACATTCCATTAATGATTTAGATGGCTAGATCTACTACTCATTGGTACAATGTCTCATCTCCCTTCCGATCAGCTAACTGCACTATGTAGGCATACTCTAACTGCATAGTGTCTAAGTCTAACCTTCTTACAAGTAGGGAACTAATAACATTATGTGCAGACCCAGTGTCAAAGAGGACCTTGACAGTTTGCCTAACATACTTCCTCTCATAAAAATGAGTTCTATATCAGGAAATTGGTACTCCTTTTGTGCCACTTGTGAAAGCAAGGCATCTAGCATAGAAGGTAGATTCTTCACGATCATCATGGCCATCATAGGAGATAATAGCTGATATGGGGAATATCCAAAATGTGTCCTAAGCAACCATAGTATAACCCTTGTTTTATTGCCTTCTGTTTTTGTTGACAGGTAAGGATAGACTTTTTGTAAGCCATCTCAGCCAAAGGAGACAGCTTTCTCTTATCTTCTTAAATGTGTCTTGATCATGTGCACCGTCTTAGCCTCTTTTTGAGGTTGTGAAAAATTCAAGATAGGATTACTAGTGGAAAACAAGTGACTCATCTTAGTCCATGAGGATGTCTCTCCCTAGGAGCCTATTCCCATGTGATCATCCTCATAGACTAGATCCATTTCTATGGCCTTTGCCAATGAGTGACACCTCTCCCTTCTTACTTAAGGTGTGATGGTTTCTCTAAGTCCCAAGACAAACTTGTGAGCTTGGAGAAACTTTACAATAGAGCCAAGTACTTTAAGAAGTAGTTCACTATACATATCCACATATTCCTCAAAATTTTGGCTTTTTTGACCAATGAATAAAAAATCATCATGCCTGCATCACGGATAAAATGGTAAAAATGTTGGATATTCTTTCTTCTTCCTCAATGTACCTACAAAAGAACATGCTACCATCCTACTGTTGCAATAAATGTAGAGCTAAACAAGCATATGGGCAAACATATATGCATATATACTGTGTTATGCTTGTTCTAAATGCAAAACACTACATAAAAAGAAAGTAGAAATGGAGAAAATCATGAGAAAGCTTATCTAAAGTATTGAAAAATTCACATCTAAGTGTAGTGTAGGTGCTGGAAATGATAAGTATGTAGCCCTCTTGAGTCGTCAAGTTGAACTCGATCATCCTTGGTAGAGAAGGTGATTCTACAAGAGTCATTGATTGTGGAAACCAATTTCAAGGCTTCACAAAAGTCTGTAGATGAAACAAAATGATGGCTTTCTGCTAGTCAATGGGTAGCTCTCTGGGTGAAGATTTTATAGCAATTGGATTCATTTCATTGGGCTCAGTAATGAAGAAGTTATGCCTATTTTAGTGTCGCTAGGTACTCAAAATTATGTACTTCTAGGGGGAGTTTTCGAGATGACAATGGAAGAAAAGTCGAATTCCTCCTCTTTTAAAAAAAAAAAGGAAGTTCGGCCTTGGCCTATTCTCCCGGACTTTAATTAACATAAAGAAGAAAAGTTACACGTGAATGGGACTAGTGCCCATGGAACCCCCCAAATCCCACAACGCAAGGGACAAGTATGGTAAGCTAGAGGGCATTACAAATGAGGCATACAAATCTATCATCTCCCTCATGGGGAACCCATTTGGGTTTCAACTTGTTATCAACGAGGAGATAAATACAGTGGTGCTTAAATGGTTGAGATCTCTTATCTCGGGAGATTCTTTTACCTAGAAGAAACAGGGATTTCTCAATAGATCATTCCTTTGGGGTTTGGCCAAAGTTGACAGCACATCGTTCCCTCCAAATCTTCCAAGAGTCTCGCGCCTCATGGCATTTAATTCCTCCTCTTTGTGAAGCTAAGCTCAGAGCTACGCGTAAGCTCCTCTAATACCCCATATGCATAAACATGAGTGCCGAAGGTGGTCTTATATAGATATTTTATTTACTTTTTCTCTCAACACAAGGAGGACGGAGAGAAGAGTCTCCTTGTTGTCATTTTCGTGTGTGCGTGGGGGGGTGGTGTGCCTGGTGGGGCATCCGTCCGTCAGCCCCTTCTTGGGTAGGGACTGTTGCACGCGGACTTGGGCTCCCTTGAGGGGCATTTGGCTCCTATAAAGGGCTCAACCTCCTTCTTTCTAATGAATCAAAAGATTCTCTTTTCTAATGAATCAAAAGATTCTCTACAACCTTCTCATGATGGTGAATCAAAGAAAATCCTCAAGATTATGATTGCTCAACCTCATAATTCAAAGGTGGAAAAATCCAAAAAATATTCGTGAAAAAATTCTTCTCAACATTATGATTGCTCAACCTCATAATTCAAAGGTGGAAAAATCCAAAAACTATTCGGGAAAAATTCTTCTCAACATGGTTGTGATATCAAATGTAATAAGTTCCTAAAAACTCTCTCAAGGCTTGAGACTCAAACTTGTGAATGATGTGTGTGAAAGTCTCCTTCCATCCATTATATCTTCTTGCATTCAAAATAGCAATGCTATCAAAGGATCTATGGCCGACATGTGACCATCATGCAACACTCCCATTACCATTGAATACCTTAGGATATCCACCGAGCTAGGGACCTTGTCTATGTCTAACCCTAGTCTCACACACACATGTGATGGTCTCTATGGACCAATGTCTAACAGATTCATACCCACTCTAATACGTGAGACCATATAACACACACACAACTTACTTTGTTTTTTATGTGTTGAAACTTTAAAAAATTATGGAAGTATATAGTCAACTCTAATTATCCCCTAAGCAAAGCGTTCATGGCGAGCGAATCGATAAGACTTCGACATTGAATCAACAATGAAGTTTCCATATTCAATTAAATGTGTAAAAATTAAAATTAATTAAAAGCTAGAACTTTTCAAATCATTGTAGGAAAAAATTACAATTTTAAGGATCCTAACCATCATCTTGGCAGCTATAACCATCATCGTACAACAATAAATATATCTGAAAAATTCATTAAACTATCATAAATTTCTTTACTTATTATACATTTCTTTACACTTGGAAACAGCTTTTCCTTCCATTTTTGTCCTTATTTTTCGAACACATGGACAAAACTGAAGAAAGAACATGCATAAATTCAAAAGAGGACACCTTTAGTTTACATTTATATTTGAAAGGACGGCCAACTCGTAGAATGCGAATATATTTTCTATTCTATATTCTGTCTACAATTCATTTTATATTTTGTTTCATCATTTGATCTTTGCAACGTCATTTCATGCCAAAGTATGCAAATTCCGTTAAGTTCAAGGGCACTTGTCATCCCAAGAATTATAATACCCATCTTTAAATTATAACTCATGATATGCATAAGGGATCGATTTCGAATGGACCCACAACTTCTAGCGCATGCCGATTGTCGTTTTCTCATAAACTTAGTACTCTATTGACGTGAACAAGAGTTAATAGCACAATCGACTAGAGACATAACTTTTAGGAGAGACATAACTTTGTTAGATCTACCTCGAAGGTATGACTTCCTGGCCGGTTTGTGTTGCTCCCGCGTTGTGGGACTTGGGGGGTCCCGAGGGCACTAGTTCTATTCACTTGTATTCTTCTTTTATTTAATTAAAGTCAGGGAGAGTAGGAATTGTTGAACTCCTTTTTATTAAAAAAAAACTTTTAGTAGAAACTCTAGTGGGCTCTAGTCCCCTTCTCTTGTCTTTTTCTTTTAATTAATTCAAGTCTAGGAGAGTAGACTATGGCCGAACTTCCTTTATTTAAAAAAAAAAGCTTTTAGCAAAAACTTCCTCTCGATGGGTGACCACAACAGGAGGGGGTGCTTAAAATCAAATGGTCCATGTGCACTAACCAAAGGGAGATTGGGGGCCTTGGTATTCTCAACATTGGATGCATGGCTAACAAACTTGCGGCAAAATGGATGATTAAGGTGTGATGCAACAAGGAGACTTCATGGGCCAAATTGATCTTCAGAAACAAGAATGCATTGACTTTTGTGGGAATTCCAAATTGGAAGAATCTCGACATTCTGACCCTTTTATTTTCCTTGATGCCGGTTTTCCCAAAAGGATCGAATCTAGTGTGCTCCCTATGGAAGAGTTCAAATAAAGTCAAAAGATTCATAAGAATCAGTGAAGATTGGAAGTCGGTGGCTGATATTAGACATAATGACTCTATCTGGTTTTCGATCCATGGCATCAAGAACATGAAATATTGGAACATTCCAATTGCGAAAAGGCTATGGAACAAGAGCTTTAGAAAATGGAAACATCTTTGGAAACAAGACACCAACCAAGGGATCAACTTTGAGGATATTGACCCTAGCACCAACATTTCCTATGAAGAATGGAATATTTTACAAAGCAGATGTCTTGCCTGGGACCGCTCTAAAGTTCGTCTTCTCATGGGACATGACTGGTCGTGCCCATTAGCTCTCAGATGGCTAATTGCCCATCAAAAATGGTGAATATTAGAGGAAACTTTGATTACCACACCAACTTCAACAAGAAGTGGTGTCTATCATGGACGGCAGTGCAGTGGGATATGAAGTTCATGGCTATCTAGCACCCTCTCATAGAAAACAAAAAGTCCGTCCTCTTATGGAAAATTCTTCATCGGGGAATCTAGACTAACCTAAAGGCTAGCAAAATTTGTGGGGTGTCTCCCTTGCATTAGGAAAAAGGTGAACCCTGCATCGGCCTTTTAGCTTAAGGAGTGATTAGTGATGGACCAATCAGAAGAGGGTGGTGGCCACAGTATATACCCTATAAAATACTAGGCTAAAGGGGGAAGAGGGGACAAGATTCCTCTATGTTTACGGTTGTCTTCTAGACAGAGAAGAAATCTCGTAATCAGGTTGGGCCCAAAAATTCAAAATTTTTAAAAAGTTGTAAAACTCATCATAATACCATTAAGTGACCTCCATGTCACTTTTCAGGGTCAAAAGTGCTATTTTTGACTTCTAATTCAAAATATGTGCATGTTTTTTAGCTAAAAAAGTGATTTTCTTCAAAATAACTCAAAAAACTCTACTTTCCCTCTTCAAACTCCCATTTTCATACCCAAAACCCAAAAAATCATATTTTTCACCTGTCACATAATCCTAGTAGGAGATGGTTGAACCACGCCCTAAGAGAGAGGGTTAGCAAGTAATCCTCAACCATGGCTTTTGGGGCAAGTGGTTAGCCTAACCGGGAGGTTATGAGTTCGATTCCCGACATTGGTATCAGAGCCTAGTTGCAAAATCAAGCATGACGACGGCACGTCGCGACGCGTCTTAGGGTACATCCTATTAGGGTACACTTGTCAGGGTACATCCTGTTAGACCTGCAAGGGTACATCCAGACAGGGTACACCCGTGGGCACTTGGAAGCGCTTATCCATGGTGAGTGTGAAACTAATATTGGATAAAGGTACATGGGCATTTGGGCACCCATAGTTGGGGGTGGGATAGGTCCAAATTTGGTCCATGGGCTGGAGTTTGAGGTTGGTGGAAACGCTCATGCATGGAAAGTGGGTCCAAGAGATTCAAGAAGGTCCACAAGTGAGCATTGAGGGCAATGCTCAGTTTAAGGGGGGAGGAATGTCACATAATCCTAGTAGGAGATGGTTGAACCACACCCTAAGAGAGAGGATTAGCAAGTAATCCTCAACCATGGCTTTTGGGGCAAGTGGTTAGCCCGTCGTACTCCTAACCGAGAGGTTGTGGGTTCGATTCCCGACATCACCTCTATTCCCTCCATACCATACAACAGAAGCGTTGTTTCTCCTCCTACCATTCTCCCAACTTCTGTAGCAATGACAAAAACTCTTACTCCCATGGAAACCTATAGAGCTCGTAGGAGACCAAAAGACGAAGTTCACACAATGACGTGCCACAACATCAAAACAATGGAAGGAAGTTGGCTACCACAAGAGTTTTGCAAAGGTGCATGGGTGTACATGCGACTATCTGGACTTGGTCCTCATCGTGTTCGAGATCGTGGAAATTTGGATCTTCATTGGAAAGGTAAGCTCTTAGGATTCAAGCAGCAAACACATGGTGGGATGGTTGCTATTCTACAACATGTATTCATAGTTTCAACCATCAAGTTAGAAAACTCCAATAGAATTAGATATCCAATCCCTTGTGAGTATTTCTATTTTTTCAATGCTTCGTGGTGTTAAATGTCTTAATGACTCATCTCATATGTTTTTCTTTGTTACAATCATATTTCCTTCTAGTGGAAGAGCAACCACTTCATAGTCTTATAGGAACTTTTTACATGCAAACATTGGGGCATTAGTGTTTCCAGATGTACCTCCTGCTAAACTTATTCATGAAAGGGTCTTCTTTTACACTCACAAGTACATTGTTCCTTCTACAGATGGTGAATATGGAAAGTTGGATATTATCAAAGTTGATTCTCTTCTTAGTTTAGAGTGGCCAAAACCTGATTTTTGGTCCATATCATCTTTCAAGCGTAATATGGTGATGGACATACATAACTCTTTGAAATTCACGCGAGTATCTAGATCAATAGGTCTTCATTGGGCTCTACCAATCCATTGCTTTGTTTTCATATTTCAAGGCATTCCTTTTGTAGAAACTCCCACAATGTTCCTATGTAAAGATATTACATACGAGGTAGTAGAAGGTTTGTTAGGGGAAAAATGGGGTTATGTAGAAGGATTGTCAAAAGGGGATAGATATAGTTGTAGAATTGGTGACATAGGTATAGGGTTTCGCTATTTAAAACATCGCACCTCTTTGTTTATTAGATTTTATTATGATGGTTGGATGTGCAAACTAGGAGAGTGGATACCTTTGCAAAGCTCGGAGGGATCTTTAGCTTCATTTGAAATTAATGTGAAGTTACCAAACAATGATATGGAGGTGGTTTTAGTTAATCAACACTGGAACTTGGCCAACTTGAGAGAGCACTTACTTATCATGGGATATGACGATCTTCATGATTTCAAATTTCGAATACGAGGGAACAAGGTAAGAATTGTATTCCATATATACATATATATATATATATATATATATATATATATATATATATATATATATATATATATATATATATATATATATATATATATATATATATATATATATATATATTATTCTATCACTATTGTTCATGATTTCAAAATGTTTTACTCTTTTATGAATTGTCCACAGATTGGAAAGAGATTGGAAGAAAAATTCAAGGTTCTTGCAAATTGGAGCATGGATGGAACTGAAATTTCATTGTCATAGCTCTTTTTTGTAAAGATAGTGTGAAACTTATAAACAAACCTATTTTCACAATGAAAATATTTTCACATTTGCTTCAAGGATATTTTGGCCACATTCTACTTGTACCTGTACATTCTCAAGGTTTTTCTTGAAAGAGCATTCTTATTGTTTATTTTCTTTGATGTGATCTCAAATGTCAAAGTTTTCCTTTCCAAGACTCTTATGTTTTAATTTAAGGAAAAGTCACTTCTATGAGAAAGTGGGACCCATCATTTAAAAATTCTAGAAAAGTTATAAATAGGAGTCATCTCTCCTCATTTCTAACTTTTGCAACTACATTGAGTAATAGAGCAATCCGCATTTGCAAGCTATGGCTTCCACCTATGTTCCTACTAAGAGCGCACGCCACAAGTTTCTAGAATTTTTGGAGGATTCAGATTATAAAGGTCAACATGACCTATATGATCTTCTCTCCAAGGTTCCTGACCTCCATGGAACCGTGCAAATGAATGCCGATGCTTTGGAGGAGCTACTTCAATATATGCAAGTTCATATATTGTGTTTCTCCATCAAAATAACAACATATGATGGAACTTGAGTTCCATGTGACCTTCTCACCTACATTCACAAAGGTGATGAGGCATTTGCAAAACGATTGAAATGGTTCTAGGTAATTGCAGAGGAAGCAGGGCACCTTCTTGATGAAATTGTGCCACTTATAAGGAGATTGAATAGGAAATGCAAGATGGATGAAAAATATATATCATTCATTGCTTCCACAATTTTCTTTGTGAATGAGGAACCAGAACCAATTCCTCATGAGATCCCTCATCTTCTTACAGGTGGTTTTGTCGATGATGAAAAGGAACCACCTCAAGAACCCTTGAATCTCCTATTAGAGAGAGAAGCTATTGAGAAAACTTATCCTCTTTGTGTGGATGACAAGTTGAAAGAAGTGCCTAGGTGGAGATTGAAATTTTTTCAGTGGTTCTTGTTGAGGGACAAGAATATTTGTTTTTATATGATGTAGAGAAGGCATTCGGGCTACGGCTCATGAATGCCTAAGTTTGTTTTGTACTTTGTCATAGTGTCCTTTGGATAGTACCTCTGACTTGTTGGAGACAAAGTGTTTGCCATTTGGTGACTCGGCCGACACAATAAAATTGGTTTGCAATGACATACTTACAAGTGAACATCAACATATCACAAAAGAACAATTTAGTAATGCACAAGAAAGGATATTGGAATCAAAGGTTCCCGCCTCACCAGTAATCGAGCAGAGTGGGATGTCCCACTCCAGCATTAATTTACATCTTCAAGAGAGAGGAGAAGAAGAAGATAGAGTTCAAGATGTAAGTATCTTCAATTCATTTCATTCATTCTTACAACCACATGCAATTAATAATCATAAAACTTTGTGTAGGATGTGATTTAAGTCAACAAGTTTGTAGCAAGGAGTGGAGGTGATCATGTGGTTCGTGGAGGTGGCTCATCCCTTGCAAACTACATTGGGAAACTTCCCAAAGAACATTTTGAAATTATCCATAAAGAGTTCAGTCCTCACGGCCACTTCATGACATGGTGTCTAAAGGCCTTAAGTAAATTGCTTTGTTTATCAACCATTATGCAAGGGAATAATTGTATCTTTTTAGTGAAGAAATCCCTTGTAACTACAACCTTAGGTTCCAACTTCTGTGGAAAGGTCTTAGGTCAAATAGGTATATCTCTAGGTCTAGGAGTTAGAAATGTTGATGAAATAGCAACCTCAATTTTGACTTACACCCTACCCATGGCTTTGGAGCGTCAAAAGAGATTCATTGAGAAACTCAAAGCCAATTGATGTAAACAATTGAATTAATATCAAATCTTCACTTTGCTTTATTTACAATTTGTCTCAAGTCTTTCTTTTTTAGTATATTATCTGAAATTCTTTTGGACCTGCATGTAATGTATTGAGCATGACTTCTTTACTCTCATGTAGGTTCATCTAGGGCATTGGGAGACCAAATAAAGCCCTGCCACAGAAATGCGGGAGAAGGCCCTGCAAAACGTTTGCAGGGCCTTCTCCCGCATTTCTGTGGCAGGGCTTTATTTGGTCTCCCAATGCCCTAGATGACCTTACATGAGAGTAAAACTACACTAAATGCATGTTTTCAAGAATGAAAATTTTTTAAGTTTCAAAATGGTGTGCTCATATGTTTCAAAGATATGTTTTTCATGTATGTATTTGGAAATGCATAGTGCAAGTATAGGGAGGTCAAAAGTTGTCCATCTTCACTCCTCATGAACTAGTTTTACTCTTCATGACCCTTGATGTGAAAATATGGCATTTTAACAAAGAAATAAGCCCTGCCACATAAACGCGGGAGAAGGCCCTGCAAAACGTTTGTAGGGCTTTCTCCCGCGTTTCTGTGGCAGGGCTTGGTTTTAGCATTAAATCAATATACAATGACCAAAATGACAAGATAAGAAAACAATCACTGATATATGAGAGATTATCACAAGAAAACACATGGAAATGTATAATGAGTGCTCATGTTTCATTCTAAATAATGAGATTATAAAGAGAATGGAGGAGAAGTGCTCATGTTTCATTGAAAATGGCAATATTTACAAAAAATCTCTTGTCTGTAGAGATCAGTTACAAAACTTAGCTACGATCATCCCTAATTCTCCTAGCTAACTGTATGTCCTTTGGTTGTATAGTGACTCGCTTAGCATGGATGGCACACAGGTTGGAATCCTCGAGCATTGATATCAAATATGCTTCAGCTGCCTCTTGTAAAGCTTCTAAAGCTAGAGCTTGGATCCTTAACCCTGCACAATACCTTTGTAACTCTTCTTTAACCACCCTTGCAAAGGGTCTTCTAGGTATCAGAAGCTCATTTGTCTTTTGATAGTGCCTTATCTCTGCAAATGCCTTCGTATATCTTCTTCTTCGTTGTGGTGCTCTAGCTTGTGGTGGTGGTGGTCTTCGTTGGACTTTCCTATGGTCTTAGTTAGGGTGGTCTACGATGGGGTCGAAAGACTTTCTTCTTATGTTGCACGCGTCTTGAGCTTTCTCCTTGTTCATGATGTTGTTGCTGGCTTTGCTCCCTCTCTTGATCATTTGGTATGGCCCCCTGATTTGTTGGTAGACTCTTTCCCGTTACAGTAACCCTATGATTTGTAGGTATTTCTTGGTTAACCCATGGTGGCATTGTTTGACTCTCCTCACTTGATTTTGAACGTTGTTGAGACACATCCTCATGTGATTCATCAGAATGGTCATCAGAAACTACCTCTCTGCGAGCACGCTCCTTCACCCTTGTCTTTATTGGTCTCTTTGGTGATGGAGGCTCATCATATGATGATGGTGGTGATTGGGATTGATTTACGACCTCTTCCCTGGATTGCCCATGTGCCACTTGTTCATGCAATTGTTCACTCCCAGAGGTATGACCACCACTTGTTTCGCAATGGGATGTAGAGCGTGAGACACTACGTGGCCTTTTGTGGTGATTCATCCATGGTGGCTTTTGAGTGCCTTGAACATAGGTAGGAAAGTTAATGGGATCCTTCCTTGCAGTTTGCTTTGTTCGTGCCATCCTCTATAGTGCTAGAATGTTGAGATGAGACAATTAGTCTCTTTTTATAATGTTTCACTTAAAAAGGTTATGTTCACATCTGAAAAATTGCAAACAAGAGATTAGTGTGTAGCAAACCTTATGAATGATTCAGAAAATGCCATGAATGTATTAAATGACTTCACTTCCATGATGAACCCTGTCATGTTCTTGTAGCCCGCCATTGAGCATGACGTAAAGGTCCCAATGATGACTTCCATTTTTCACTAGCTAAGTTGTGTTGATTAATTCTTGAAAGTTTTGCAACTTTCGACTCCTTGGCTCGTTCCATTGCATATGTCCTTGAAAATGCAGTACGATAAAACAATTTAAACATCTCTTCCATATAGTTTGATTGCATTGCACCACCACCATGTCGTGTGTTCTTGAAGTAAACACCTCTAGCCTTGTAATGTGACTTCTCCATTCCTTGTGTACTAAAAATCTACATATCGACGCATAAAAAATGCTCCATGTGGAAATAAAATATGTTGAAATGATATAAGTACATATAACACACTCTTATCAACAAGAAAATTGAAAAAATAAGAAAACTTACAATGTAATGTGTAATATTGCTCTCTCCCCAAGATATGATGAAACACTTTGCAAACTCCATTAATGTATCTTGAAACAACTGACGATCATTTTTGTTGGAGCTATTAAGACTCATTAAGCCTACCAACTTATCTAAGCATGACCAAACCTTCTTTCGCCTATTACTAAGGTCGATTTGAGAATCATTATCAGTGGTGATCATGCACAAGTCTTTCCATACCCTTCCCGCATTCATTTTTCTTAGGGCTCATACCTCTTCTGAAAAATTTTCTTGCCTTCTTCCCTATCATTGACACTTGTTGTAAACTATTTTGGGATTCACCAGGTTTTTTGACAACTAGAGTTACCACCATGACAACCAATCGAATTAAGCAACTCTTCCAATTTTTTGATGGCTTGTACAGATTTATCAATTGGCTTCATGGAAAATGCATATTCTATGTGCAGCTTCAATTAATCTATCAAATATTCTCATGAAAGCATGCAATGTGTAAAAGTGAACATTAACTAATGGAAATGGAATAATGGGATTCCAATATTTATCTAATGTGTCATGATTAGGTATTTCTAACATTGGACACCTTAACAAAGGTCTATCCCATTCCGTGGAAGTAGGTGCATCTATGTATTCATCTAAGCTAGATAGTATTTTTTGTTGTCCCTTTGTTACTTTATAGCCTCATGTATAATATGGACATGGATAACGAGCAGATGCACCTTGCTTGCAACCTAACATGCATTTGATAGTTTTTAAATCCCCACCCAAGTGCCAATCTATCTCAAAATCACCAAAGTTTTCTATGTTGAGCTTTGCACCATGAATTTGAGAAACTATTACCTTAGTGATCCATGGGGTCCTACTAAAAATCCATGAAAGAACATCATTGGATTCTTTAGGTACTTCAATAGCACCTAACCACCATATAACTTTCTTGGATTGAACAGTATATGTAGAGTTAGAGCTAGAGTTACTACTTTCATCAGATATGGCATGTGTCATAGCTTCATTCATGAGTGTCAAACTCAATCTCTCCATTCGTCGTCCCTTTATGACTTGGCATTCATCTAGCTTCAATATAAACTTTAATTTGGTATTACAATCTGCATAAATTACCAAAATTTTTATAACATCAAAATACAATGTATATCAAGGTAACAATAGTGGACATACCTAGTATAGTAGATTTGTAAAATCGAACCATTGCCTGTTGAAGCCTCTCCAAATTCACGAATATGTTCTTGTACTTTGTTTAAGGAAATCCATTTCCAGCTGCACTTTTCAACTCTTCTTGATAAGGTTTCCTATTCGTGACTCCAAAATACTAACCACCTGCTTGTTGGTCAAACAAGAATTTAATAACTTGAATTGATCCTCTGTTGTTGATGAAGCACTAACATCTTCAATGAATGACCTACATAACAAATATATATATATATATATATATATATATATATATATATATATATATATATATATATATATATATATATATATATATATATATATATATATATATATATATAAGTCGTCCAAAAAGAATTTGGGAAACCCATGAGAGCCAACTCATTCTTGTTTCTGAAGATCAACTTGGCCCAGGAGGCCTCCCCATTGCACCAAGCCTTAACCATCCATTTGGCCGCCAGTTTGTTAGCCATGCACCCGATGTCCAAGATACCAAGTCCCCCACTATCTCTATGGCTGGTGCAGATGGACCATTTGATTTTAGGCACCCCCCTCCTATTGTGGTCGCCCGTCCAAAGGAAGTTTCTACAAATACTATCCAGTTTGGACAGATCTTGCTCTTTCGGTCTCCAACAAGAAAGGAAGTAAATGGTAGAAGATAACAGGAATGTGTTGATAACCATAGCACGACTAGCAAGATTGATTTGCATACCTCTCCAATAGTTAAGCTTGTTTTTGAGTTTGGCGAGCACCTAGTTCCACCGCTATTCCATAGAGATGCCAAACCCTAAGGGGATCCCAAGAAGCTGAAAATTTTGACCCTGCGGAATGATTTGACAGCCATGCTCAATGAGAAGGTCGGGTTGTGACCCAACAATAGCTCTAAACGCGGTCTTAGAGTGGTTGATTGTGGATCCAGAGGCTTCACAAAAAGTAGCCAAACACCTCCAGAACGTCTCCAGTCTAGTACTATCATTGTGAACAAACACGTTCATATCATCGGCAAAGAGTCTCATGGTGATCTGACTGTGGTCATGAGGCAAACGGAGGAATTTGATATTACGAGCTTCCACTTGATGCTCCACCAGCCTGCTAAGCCCTTCCGTGGCAATGACAAAGAGAAGGGGAGCCAATGGGCACCATTGTCTGATAGATCTTCTAAGTCTGATCACCTTCGAAAGTTTTCCATTAATGTTAATTTGGGTCGATGCGTTTCCGAGAAGGGTCGCCATCATCTTGGTGAATTTCTGACTACATCCAAGATCTTGGAGCGACTATAGAATATAGTCCCATTCCAGCCTGTCATAGGCTTTATCAAAGTCGATCTTGAGGAAGACCACGTCTTGTTTAGACTCATTTGCAAATTCTAGACCTTCCCAGATATCTATAATGGTTTCCAAAATTGACCTGCCTTTGATGAAACCTTTTTGGTCCTCGCTTAACCACACTCTCAAGTGTCCAGAGATTCTGTTGGTAATGACTTTGGCAATGATCTTGTATCCTGTTTGGAGCATCGTAATAGGACGCGAGTTCTCTATTCTGTTCTTTTCCCCTTTTTTGTGTATTAACTTGATAATGCCATTGTTGAGACAAGATGGAAGCGCGCCAAACTTGAGCGCCTCTTGCCAAACCAGACGAAGAGGGGTGGCGACCACCAATTTGAAGGATTTAAAGAACTCATTAGTGAGCCCGTCGGGTCCCGGGCTTTTACGAGAAGGGAGGGCATCAATGACCTCAATGATTTTTGCTTCAGAGATAGGGGCATGTAGCAGGGAGCGAAGGTTGAGTGGTATCTTGTGGGGGGAAACCCTAGATATGGCTGCCATAAAGTCCCTTCTATGGTGGGAGAGGGGGTTCGAGGTCCCCAGGAGTCTCGTGAAGTGCCCTTCAATGATCCCAAAATTATCTTCTTCCATATTGCATATATTGCCATTTAAGTCTAGCAATAAGGGGATCGATTCTCTGTTATGTTTCCTTTTAAATGACACATCTCTTTGGTGGGTTTATCGGCTTTGCCAGCCCACCACTCCTTGAAGAAAATTTGCAAGTTTTTCCTTTGTATTTCTTCCTCGTATATCAGCAGTGCTCTGATTTTTCGAAGACCTTTCTGGGCTTGAGATTTTCCTTTGTTCACTTCCTCCTCGAGCCTCCAGAGTCTATGATATAGAGCTTCTCTACGAGCCCGCCGCACTGTCTTGAGCATCTTCCTGGATCTAATCATGATCTCTCGTGACTTATCGACCTCACTTCTCCAGCACTTGGTTGGGGACAAGCCAGAGGCGAATGCCTTCTTCCACACATCAGCAATTTCTTGATGGATGGAGGGGAGAGAGAAGGAAGGCGCACTGGCGTGGAACCAAGGAGCCTTACGGATCTTGGTGGAAGGTTGGAAAGTGATAACGATCGGGTAGTGATCAGAGATGGTGAGGTCGGTGCGTTGCCAGAGGGAAGGGTGGCCCCACTGATGAGTAAAACTATGAGAAATGTAGCATCTATCAAGTCTAGCTTTCCTCGGGTCCTCACCCGCTTGGAGATTCGACCAAGAAAAGCCATTCGAATCTTTGAATTCGACCAAATCCAAGTGCAGTTTAGTTTTGTCCCATGTTTCTTTCTCCCGATAATCGATGACTCTGCCCTTGCCCATACATCTGTCCATAGGGTCCTCCACCATGTTGAAGTCACCACAAATAAGCACGTTGTGGGGGAGCGAGTCCAAGGAGGCCCAAGTGTTCAGTCTCTCTAACTCCCCATTAGGGGCATACAAAGAAACTAAAGTAAAACAAAAAGGAGCACCAAAAGAAATAGCAATCCATCTATGGCATTCATCAGAGTTCTCAAGCTTTTCAAACCAGAATTGATTAATACCGATGATCGTTCCACCGGACCCCCGCTGGTGTGCCATTGAAATCCAAACATGGGTCGAGGAGACATGTCTCAGCCGTTTTTGGAGGTCTTCTCGTCAATTTTAATCTCTTGAATACATATAAATTCTGGGTTTAGGCTAATGTCGCGAAGCCATTGACCAATGATGGTCACTCTTGAGGGGTCTGTTAGCCCTCTAGCATTTAACGAGATGATGATCATTGTCGTAGTGAGCCCTCTTTGCAGGAGGGAGCTTTGTCCTTTCTTTTCTTTGATTCATCTTTATTTTTTTTGCTGGGATCGGATCCCAAATTAGCAATAGGTTCTTATGGAGGCTTTTCCAGGGTTCTTAAGGCCCAGAATTGTGCTATGTCGTTCATTGATAATTGATGGCCAGACTGAATCAAAGTAGAAACTATGCTTGTTATACTCATTCAGATTTATTATAATTCACATGATATAATGAGCCTCGCTTAGTTACATGGTTTTCATCTTTGAAGGTCAATTATCTGTACATGAGTTATCTGTAGGTCAAACATAAAACATTATTTGTAGATGAGTTTTCTATAGGTAAAAAATTATATCTAGATTGGATAAGTTATCTGTAGGTTAGGTTAAACATTATGTAGACTCGAGAAGTTATCTATAAGAGTCAACTCTTCTCGAGGGGTCCCATGGGAGAGTAAGCTATTGCCGAACTTTCCCTTTTGTCTTCTAAAACGTTTGTGTAGGTCAGAATTATTCAGGGCGAGATTGGAATAAACTTAGTGGAATAAAATTATTCCACTTAATCAAGATGTGCTACGGATGGATTTTTTATTTATTTATAGCGCCATGCATGTGGGTCCTCATCAATTAACGCTTATCTTGGCATGCTGACCATCACATTAGCTTCGGCGACCTTTTCGTAATGGGAGAATAAAATACTCACGAGAATAAATAAACACATAAATAAATAAAAGTATTTACGTGGCTCATTATCCATCTTACCTGTTAACAGTAGTAGTGTTTGCTAAGCTTTCATGATGACAGGTGTGCTTGCTGGTACAGTTCACAAAGAAATATATATATATATATATATATATACGGGACTGTCAAAGTTTTGCAACGAGCTTTACAATTCGCTTGTCGACATTATTATTTCGGCACCTAGAAGAAAACATAGGGAAAAGAAATGGAGAAGTGGATGGCTCTATTTTACCAACCAAGTCACGGAAAGTGAGAACTTTTGTTTATAAGACAATCTATGTATTTCTTCGCCTAGTGAATTTGCATGGATACTTGGATACTTAGAGACAAGAAGAGTGAAAGCAATAACTAAAGTCATATGTGTATCACTTTTTCTCATAGCCTGCTTTCCAAAAACGGTCCTAAACGTCTTGAGACAAGACCAATTTAAAAAAATAACCCATGATATCTTTGGAGATGAGATTCGAAAAGGACCTTACACCCACCACCTCTAGCCAACACATTGGCGATGGCATATCTCCACCTCACAAACTAGAGGACCATGCATGCCTTATTTTTTTTATTTTCTTACAAACTTCAAACTATGTTCACATGAACGATAGTTAGAAGCACAATATTCGATTACTGTATCAGCTTCCACATGGACATCAATCAAAACGGTCCCATTAAATTGGAATCTGACCGCAATGATCAAAGTAAGACAAAGGAGATCAAAGCAAAAGAAATTCACCACACGGTACTTCAAGACAGTGATTGGGTTGCTAAAGAAAACAAAGTCTTTGATAAAGGCATGTGAATGTAACAAGAAATCTTTGTATTCTTCGATTGTTTTGTTCTTCACGGCTTGCTTTGCCCACGCGTTGGTGGTAAGTAATGTGGGTCTCCCTTTGGTGGACAAAACCTTCGATGCCTCTATAGAGATTTTTGGAGTTAAGCCCCTAGAGATCTCCTTTTGAAGGGAGGATATTTTAACGAAGTAGGAAGAACTAAAGAGGACATATCTTATTGGTAAGTTGTTTGGTCTTAAATTACCTCTTGTTTTTGAAGGAAGTTCGACAATAGCCTACTTTCCCAAACTTTAATTAATAGAAAGAATAACTCTACAAGTGAACAAGTCTAGCACGTATGGGATATCCTCAATCCCACAAAGTAGGGGTTACTTAAAACTTGCTAGAAAACATTACAAAGAAGGTTGTTAACTCTATCGTCCCCCTCATGAGAGGCCCATTGGTATTAATCTGATGTCTAAAAGGCAAGGGCTTCTTATAACTAGAAATTATTTTGCCTAAAAGAGAAAAATATTTTTTGATAGACCATTCTTAAGGGGGGGCTACCAAAGTTTGCAGAACAACTCTCTTTCCAAATCTTCCAGAGGGTCTCTCCTCGTATGGCATTCCATAGTGATGATGAACAACCAATCGCTTCACCCAATAGCACTTGCTTCTAGTTGATTTGTCCCTGCAGTAATAAGATTTTCCCAAGGGCATGCCAGACTAACACATGACTTGCGGCATGAAAGAGAGGTTTCCCAAGTCCTCGTTGCCATGAAGCCAACATTTACACCATGGAGGGGCACTACAAATTTTGTTAGCTTTGGTCCAAATTCGTGCCTCGAGGATTAGCCACAAAAAAACTGATTTTTTAATCTCAATGAGGGACTTCCAAAGAGATTAGAACTTAAGATCCCATCTAAAACCCGACCAATCTAGACATGATATCCTATTTAGCATGACATGAAGGTCCACATTCTTCTTGAATCTCAGGATTTTATCAAAAATGTTGTCATTGCTCCATCTAAGACCCTCAAGGGGAGGGGAGTCTTGCCCAATAAGGAGGCAAGTCCGCAAGCACTCCCAAGCATTGAGTCTTCTCTGCAAAAGGTAGCACTCTTCATAGTCCGCTCTCCTGGCTGATTCAATGTCCTCAAATCATTTTGTCTAGTACCAACAACCATTTTCAAATCTTCATTGATCTTCACAAACTGTTTCACCTTGTTCCAACTCTTCCAAAGGAAGCAAACTATGCTCAAGCCTGTAGGAGTCACCTGATAGTGGGAGAATAAAAGAGTGAGAAGATAAATACCCTTCCACTTGGGAAGGTCCGCAAGCATAAGAGAGTGCTCTAGTTCCTAAAAATGAGTTTGTCCCAAGAGGAATCTCTCTTTCTCAACGCTCTAATAAGCAATTCGACCACCATCGTATTGTCCATACCTTCAATGTCAAGTATTTCCAAACCACCTCTTGAGTCCTTGTGGAAATGATTTCTTAAGGAATGTTTCCCTCATGAATTTATTGTCAGCAAGTGTTAGTTCTTGCAATCTTATCAGGTGCTCTTAATTTTTGAAAATGATGATTTGGCCTTCTTGGCTTTGCCAATTGGCACCTCGCAAGTATGGAGAACAACCTTGTGCATTTTTAAATTGTCTCATGAATTCATTCCAAATGGATCAAAGCTACTACACTATCCACTTTGGATAAAACTCCCGATCTTTTCCTTTTTCCTATATGGTTTATTTAGGGAGCTTGTGTCACCCATCGATTGGCCTCTCACCCCTGGAGAAGACATCAATGGTTTAATCTTTGAAGGTGCAAACCACTAACGATGGAATTCCAGAGATTTGTCTCGAATTAGATCTTAACAAAGATATCCCACCCAAAATTTCCATACACATTGGAGAAGAGAAAACAATTGCATGGGAGATTTCATACAAGAAATTGCCAAATGCTTGCTTTCATTGTGGTTTGCAAAGCCATAAAAGTAAAGACTCTCTTGTGAGATAGAAATCCATTAAGAACAAACAAAATTTGGAAAAGGCTAATGTGACATAAATCAAAGAAGTGCTAGCCCAAAGCAATGCCCCGTGCATGTCAAAAGATCATCCTTTGGATACTCCAAAAATAATTTTTTTTTTGTAATTTGAAGAAGGAGATTACTGACTTGGATTATCAAAGGGGAATGAATCTCTATGAGTCTCCCAATGATAGAAAAACCCTAAAGGATTTTTGTTGGTGAGGACCATGTTAAGAAGCTCCACCTCCTTAATGTCAATCTGCGGAAGAGATAGGAGTGATATGAAGATCGTGAATGTGAGATGAAGTGAGAGTGAAGGTGAGAAGCATAGAGATGTACACACACATACACACACACAATGAAGAGACAAGCAAGACACAATGGAAGGTAGGAAATCAAATCTATTGCTCAAGATCTCAATTACAAGCTCAAACTAGCTCTAAGCTCACACCAACCAACCTCAAAAATGAGCTCTCTAGCTCTTTTTATAGATTCTAGACTAGTTTTGACTGGTTTCACATCTAGTGACCGGCATAGTTAAAAAATAGGTTCTAGGTGCTATTTGAAAGGGTAAACGGTGTCTAAAAATAACCAAAATTGGTACACTCATTCTACATAAGCTCCTCAAGCTCGAGGACTCCTCGGCTTGCACAAAATGGAGCTATAAATTACAAAAAGGGTTTTTCTATGTTACATATGGTACAAAAGTGATGAAAATCATTGTTGGAGGTTTTAAAAAGTATTTATAAAACATAATTCTTTGAAAAAATGATTTGACTGACTCCCTGCTCTGTCTTTACATGCTTCCGCGTCTTCTATGCCTCTGACTACTGCCAACACCCCCCTCCCTCTCGCTTCTATCATCCGCGATAGAACCTTGTTGTGAGGTCTGTCGGATGTAATTTTGGAGTAGTTCCGGAGCGAGGGTGTGTTCTGATATGCGAATTCCTCGGGCACGATCTACCTCAAGTTTCTCCCAATCAATGGGTTGCGGTTCATCGATGGTGGGAGTCGATAGTGTGTGGAATATACCATCTGTTCACAGGCAAATAGTTGAAGCAAATGCGTGGGCCTGCTGATGAACACTTCTGAATGATATTCCCAGAAACCGGTTGTGAACATTTCTTCGAAGATATGCTTATAGCACATCGGTAAGTATTTAATTTGACAGTGCCAGGCGTAACACACCCGGAGCGATGGGATTGTACTCATGTCATAAGCTAAATCAAGATTGCCATGCTCGAAACCCGGGGTGTTCACATGGGGTGCTTTGACGCAATAGAAGACTTTAAATACCATTTGCATCATGTCAAATATCTTGATAGTCATGTGCGTTGCTACATCGTCCATATGTTTTAAGTGAGGGAGCCAGTGACGAATCGTTGCCATCATGTATCCAACTATTGGTGGTCCTGCTGGTGGAGTGAAGTACGGGTAATTAAGCCAATCCTGGCATTGCTTGTTGTTCTGTACCTTAATCGCAAATGCCTTCCAAGAGCGGCGACATGGTAGTGGTCCCCAACATGGGTTGTACTTGAAGTGTAGAGGTGCCTTGACCCATGTACTCATCATCTCTGGATATGCTTGTAATAAATCCTTGCGCCAATCTAGTTGATAGATTTCTCCTCGCTGCGCATCTAGTGTGTGAGAGGGTTTCTTGCTTGTTTCTTTCTCTATCGCCAACTGATATTCCACCATTAACATAAAATACGGCTTGTATTGTAGCTCATGCCCAGATATGTATCTGCATGGGGCCAAATGAGCAAAATAAGGAGACTGTAAAATTCTTTCTTCAATCATTGCCATTGCGTGTAATTGTGCCTCTACCCTTGTTGAGTGCGTTGTTCCAAGTTCTTCAATCGTCTTCATCCATGCGGGAGTTGGTAGCTCGAAAGTCGTCTGGCCTTCGGCCATGACTCGTCCGCTTGGGATGGGTTGGGGTTCATACGCTTCTTCAAAAGTTTCTTCCACTGGAATAGTCACTGTTTCTTCCTCTGCTGGTAGTTCCAGTGGGGAGTCTGGTCTGGGTGGTGCTTCATATACTGCTATTCATGACTAAAGAGTGGATACCTGGGCCCGTTATGCGTTGAGTTCCTCGATGATGTCAGGAGATGGGTCCGCAGGAGCTGGTAGTCCTTGTTGTACAGGTGCTCTTAATTGCAATATCTTATGTTCTTCCTTGAGCTTCTAGAACTCCTCGTTCATGTTGTCGTATTCATCTAACAATCTGACATGATCCTCTAGCAACATTTTCATAGATTCGGAGGGCATGGCCTTGAAGCGGCTGGGACTTAATGGTTGGTCTGGCTGATATAGAGCAGCTTCTAAATTCTCTCTGTTCTGTTCTTGTAAATGCTGGTTCTCTTCTTTCGCTGCTGCCAAGTGTTGTCTGAGTAAGCCCATGTTCCTGGTGAGCGTCGCATTGCGAATCATCTGGGCCCTTAACAAATTGTCTATGTCAGTGATGGCCTCTTTCGTCTTTTCTTCACTTTCTAGTTCAAGTTTATGATAAGCCTCTCATAGTTCTTGGTAGCGGGTGTTTAATGAGGCATTCTTGATGGTCAGTGAATTGAGCTGCGACTGTAAATCATTGGTTGTCTTCTACAACATCTGATAATTAGTTCCAAGAGATGCAAATTCATCCCTCACTTGTGTCATGCATGTGAACATCTGGCGAAATGCGGTGTCTATAGTGGGTGATAATATTAATGATGTGCTAAATGAAGATGCGGTGGGTGTTGATGCAAGGGGTAAGGGAAATGGGGGTGGGAGAGTGGATGTTGTGGTGATTGTGGGAAATCGCGATGTGCCTATGTGTGGTGGTGAAATGAATTAAGGGAGTGGTGGTGCAGTGGGCGGTGATATATCCATGTCATTGGATGTGGTATCAAGTGCGGTGACCGTGAACAATGGAGTGATAGTGGGTAAGTGTGTGGGTGTAAATATAGGATTTACAAAGGTTGAAGAGTAATTTACAGAGGGGGTTTCTTGTACTCCTTGGGGGGAAGGGGAAAGCGGACAAATGGTGGGTCGGGGAGGTGATACAGGAGAGAATGTCAAGGGGGTTAGAAATGGAAAAAGGGGTCTTGGAGGTGCGGGGAAGGATGGGAAAGATGGATGGAGAAATGGGCTGGATAGAAGGGTGGATGTCCGAGGAGGAAAACTAGGTTGGGTGGGTGTGGGAAGTGTCGGAGGAATGGAGGTGAGGATGGCTTCTGCTACTTCGCCGTGGAAGGAGGTGGATGTTCTGGGAGAAGGAGGGTGTATGGGGGAGATTGGAGAGACGAGAGGTGAGAGAGGAGCAGTTGGGGTGGCGGGTACTTTGGTTACAGTGGTGGTATGTACAGTAGTAGTGTGGGATGGGGAGTCGATGACAATGGTGTCTTCTGTCAATGAGCCTTCAGGGACGAGACAGGCTTCCCTGGCCTGTTCTGAAGATTGGCCACCTGTGGGTATGCGAATGTATTGACCTTGCTTTGATAATAGTCGTACTCGTCGGGGGTCCTATTGTGGAAGTGGTTTTCTCTGCAAGTATCTCAATGCTTCATTGGATCCCACTGATTTGACAAGTTCCCTGAAGCCTTTGATGTACACTTCTTCAAAACCACCTGAGACAAGTTCTTGTTCTATCATCGAGTGGCTCTCTTCCTCAGTCAACTTCTTATGCGCCCAGTCTTTTTCCATAGTACGATATAATTTTTTGATTGCCAGCATATAGGCTGCTGCTTCAAAGGTTTCATCTTCATGCATACTGGTATCACCCTAGGTGTCCGTTTGTTGTCCTTGTCCATCTGTCTGCACATTTTCTTGGGTGTCATGAGTGCCCTGGCTGGCTTCATCATCGCCCTCATCATCATATGTTTTTGTTCTTTCTCCATCCGAACTAGATACTACTTGTCCTTGTTGTTGATCGGGGGGAGTGACCGGGTAGCTTGGCCGTTCGTATTCCTGAGAGAAAATATGGCCTTCAGAAAGCTGAAATTCATTGGAGAAAGCATCCGGCATTTCAAAATCAAAGGTTGTATCTAGTGGCTCTGCTTCCATGTTGGGTATTGGAAAATAAAACGCTTCCGCATCAATAGTGATGGGAACTTCTGCTGTAGTAGTGGGAGGACCTGAGGCTGTGGTGGCTTGAGGAGCGATTGCATTGGTAGTACCCTCCGTTGTAACTGGTCTTGATAACCGTATGCGAATAGGTTGTACAGTTGGAATGGCTTCTGTCGGAGACTGTTCTGGAGAGGGTTGCGGTGACGGTGATTTCAGAACTTGTAGGCATGGGATGGTTCCTCTCATGCGCTTCCCTACTCGTCCTTTGCTAGCCTTCCTAGCTTTCTTTGCGGTCCCTTCAAATGCTTTCAACTCCTCACTTGTCATTGTGCGCTCGATTGGCAAGTCGTATGTCAAACACATATATACAATTCTCGTAAGAGTGCAGCAGCCATGGATTACTTTCTTCCTCTCCCAACGGTGTTGTGCTAAGTATAGCTGATCAATGATCCAACTAGCAAGATCAACTGTCTGGGGTCCAATACAAGACAAATACAGTCCAAACCAGATACGCTTGTGGGGCATGGTGAATCTATCCTGAGTGGGGAAAGCGAAATGCTACATGCATATCCTCAATGGTTTAGAGAGCTCAGCTATGATTGCTGAAATATCATCCCACTTAATGATGTCTCCACGTTTCATGGGCTCTGGAATCAGCCTTTCTCGCTCGGTCGGCGTGTGAGTTCCATGTATCTTGATTGCAGCTTTAATCAAATCTTTTGTCAAATAAAACCTTTTGAATGGAGGGTCATTTACCAAGGACGACAAAATGAACGTGCCTGGTAGATCCTTGTTCTCAGAAGTTGTCAAAGTGCTGACTTAGTAATAGCATCTGTAGAAGTCTGGTTTAGGCAAAGGGTCACTAAAATATTCTGTGAAGCTAGCTCTTGCCCAAACATGCTTTAAGTCCTCTGTATTCTGTAGTCCTTCGAACTCTCTTGAGAAAAATTAGTACTTGCCCCATGTACGGTTATCAAACACCAAATTGGCCTCAAAAATGAAATCTGCATCCACCAATGGGCCTGCTAATCCTTGAAACCAATGAGAGTTATGATGAATCTTCTCAGTATATCCCCTAGGAGGGTCATCAATTGGCATGGGTCCTGGAAATCCCTGGAATTTTGGTGGTTGAGCCGTAGGATGAGGCTTTGCTAGTAATTCGCCAATATTTGCCATAGGTACGTTGGGGCCAGCTTCAGATGGTCCTTCTGCCTGCATGATGAATGATGCGAGTGTGTACCAGATCTGCTACAAAAGATTAACACATTAGTATGGAAATTAATCATGATCCCATTAAAGTGAGACCGCAATCCCTTTACATAACCGATGTGTAACCCATGTAGCCGAGTGTTGTGATGTGGTTTATGGAATGATTGTTGCAAAAACTAATGTAGGTCTCTAGACACCTACATGCTTCAGATGATGCATACATTTCTTGATGAGATGTTATTACAAGTGATGTTGGGTTATAGTGTGTGGATTTGTACAAGGTTCAGTCGCGAATGAGTTATTACAAGGTTGTAGATTAGTCGGGATGGGAGTAATGTTAGGTAAGGGAGTCCGAGAAGGCATGTGGATACGTTTTGGTATCCATTTCCTAAGAGTTTCTGAGCGGGTGATATGTTTCTGCTACGGGACAAAAATTGATATCGGATGTGATGGTATTGAGGGGTGAAGAGATTTCTGAGGGGTATATATTACATGGCTTAAGGGTTGAGCTATAATACACTATTTAGGTACCCAAATCTACGTGGGTCTGGGTCGATTCATAAGGTACTTCTTGGCGATCCAAATCTATTGAATGTTTGTACTCGTAGAAGAAGGTCGGGAAGATGTTGAATACTCACTTTGCTTCTGCCGAGACTTCTTCTTGTCACGGTCTGCATTGGTGAAACTTTTCGGTGGTTTCTGTCATTTTGGCACCCATATTTGTCGCGTGCCTCTTGCTTTGTGATACTGATACTTCTGCTTTCTTCCTTCTGTCATCTGATATTGTCGTCGGTCTGGGTTCCTCTATTGTGGTTGACTCCTTAGTGGTTGAGGTTGAGAGGTCGGATTGACATTCTGCTTTGGAAAAGAAGGGAGGTCCAACACTCGCAAGACCTGCCCATTAGGAAGTGAGGCATTCTGTACCACAAATCTAGGCCAGTCCGCAGTAAGTGTGGAAGGATGGGCACCGTAGGGTATCTTGACCATGTGGCTACTGATGCAGTCCTCCTGACCGTTGATTGTCCCCATTTGCCCGGCAATTGTCCCCATTTGTCCGCTGCTGGAAGACCGGGGGAAAAGAGTCTCTTGACAATCTTCTATCTGGCAACGATCCATCGCCAAGCTCTCATGGGTTGACTTTGGAAGGTACACGCTTAGCCGAGGGATTTGGCCAAATATCTTCCGGTCCTCCGTCGCAAGCGTTTCATAGGGTCGGGGGTCATATACCTCAAGAGGAGGGTTGTTAGGGAAGTCAAGCGGTATCACTCGCTGCTAATCTAAGGTTCCAATCTGTAAGGAGCCTTGCCTAAGATTTAGGTCCATAGAGTGATCGTATAGCCAATCTTGGCCAAGGATTAGGGGTTCTATCAGGTCCTCGTCATGGCACACTAGTAGCTTCGTTGTCATGGTTGTTGAGATATCAAGCTCAACATGTGATGATCCAGGATGACACGTACCAGTTTTTAGTTTCTCTAACACGTATAGTGGTCACGCCGGTATATGCCACGGATACTTCATTGAGCTTTATTAGATTTATCTACCGAGAGTGATGACACATTTGTTTCTTGCCAGCTCACTCATTCACGGACATTAGGTTTTTCCTTATGCACTGGTCTTTATATATTGAACTTGTTGTATTCTTGTTTTTTAGGTCATTCTTGTACATTCCTTTTATGTAATAGAAGAAGAAGAAGAAGGCCATTCTTCCCTGTCTCAATTTGTGTGTGTGCTTCTCCTTAAGAGTGAGAGTGTGTGTGAGAGCTCTCTTCCTTATCTCCTTCCTCGTGACATGGTATCAGAGCCAGCGTGGCTGTAGAGAGCTCGTGGAGAAGGCGATGATGAAGACTACGCGGCAAGGCATGGAGAAAATGCGATTTCACAAACGGCCTCCATTTGCTACGAAAATCGGCGTGAAGGTAGAAGACCTCAAAATATTTTCGGGAGTTATCCCTTTAGGGTCACTTGTTTTTGTCAGATCGAAGTTTCGGAGCCATCTCGACCTCCATTTCGAGCTCGCAAGGTGGGGCCCATAGAAAAACCAGATCAGTTTCAAAAACTGTAACTTGCATTATGTTTGGCAACACTCATATATTCCAGATCCATAATTTCAAGCGATTCCGTGTACTGTTGATACACGAAAACTGTGCTTTTCTGAGATCGAACTGTCACGTCATAGTGCGATAGTGTTCAAGCAGAAGTGTTGCTTGTAGTGTGTTGCGGTGTTGTGAATTGTTGTAGAAATGGCAAACACAGATGGAATGAGCCAGCTTATGAGCGATAAGCTAGACAAGAACAACTTCCATGCTTGGAGATTCAGAATGACGAATTTCCTGATGGGAAAAGGCTATTGGAAGTACATCGAAAGAGAGAATGAAAATGCTCCACAGTTATCAGAAAGAAATCGGACTGCAGAACAGTTAAGAGCATATGAGGAATGGAATCAAGGAGCACAAAAGGTAATGTATTGGCTATCTGTTAGCATACAAGATAGCATGACTGAACACATACAGGATGCCAAGACTCCAAAAGAGGCTTGGAACAGTTTGGTCACTTTGTACAAGACCAATACAAAGGCACGGAAATTGCAAATCAAGAACGAGCTGCATACATTGGAGAAAAAGAGCATGTCGATAAGTGACTACACTCTAAAAATCAAAAGCATATGTGAGTCACTTGCATCTATTGGCGTGAATGTAGATGATGATGATAAGGTGGAAGTGTGCCTTCGTGGTTTAGGAGCTGCATATAAGCAGTTCAGAACTTCTATACAGACCAGGGAAAATATTCCGAATTTTGCTGATTTGGTATCTATGTTGATTATTGAAGAAAAGAATCTTGGTGAGGATTCAAACTCCCAAGGAAAGCCCAATTTTGAGCAGGTATTCTACTCTGGCAGAGGAAGAGGCAGAGGTAGAGGTTTTGGAAGTGGAAGAGGAAACAATGACCAAGACCAAGGTCAACAACAGAATCATGTAGGAGGAAGAGGACAATTTCGAGGCAGGGGGAGTCAAAGAGGTCGCAGAAATTTCCAAAGCAATGATTCAGGTAATGATAGTAAAGGATGCTGGAATTGTAGTAAACCTGGACACTTTGAACGTGATTGCCGGTTGAAGAATCAAAATAACAGAAGGCAGCAAAACAACTATGCATCCACAAGTGCATATGATTCTGAGAAGCTGTTTATGGTTCAACATCACATGATGAATACGATGTCTCTTGGTGTTTCAAAATCGAATGGTAATGTCTGGTATGTTGATTCAGGTGCTTCAAATCACATGACCTATCATGCAGAATGGTTTAGTAGTTTGCAGAAAATGCCAGTTCCTGGATATGTTGAAATAGGTGATCATACATCGCATCCTATTGAGCATACAGGAAACATAGCATTGTCTATGGAGGACGGAAAGGTAAAACATCTCGCTGATGTGCTGCATGTTCCAAATATAACAAAGAATCTAGTTTCTGTTGGACAAATGGTTGACCAGGGATTACAAGTCAGGTTCAATGATGATGGATTATATGTAGAAGAGTACAAGCAGGATGGACGATTGGTTGCCAAAGGAAACAAAGTGAGTAGGATGTTCACCTTAAATGTGAAGATTCCTAAAATGAATGCAGCCATGTTTGCAAAAGGTGCAGGAGTTATTGCAGATATAGAGATATGGCACAAACGGATTGGACATGCAAACTTGCAAAGGCTGAAACTTATGCAGTCAAAGGAGATTGTCCATGGACTACCAAATTTCAAAGTTGCAGAAATGCAAAAGGTATGTGCAGCATGTCAATTTGGAAAACAATCAAGAGCATCATTTCCACATGACAAGCATGTTAGTGAGAATGTACTAGAGGTAGTACATACAGATGTTTGGGGTCCAGCAAAGACCACATCTATGGGTGGTTGCAAGTTTTATGTTACTTTCATTGATGACCATACACGCAAAGTATGGGTATATTTCATGAAAGAAAAGAGCGAGGTGTTTACTCACTTCCAGAATGTACTAGAAGTAGTACATACAGATGTTTGGGGTCCAGCAAAGACCACATCTATGGGTGGTTGCAGGTTTTATGTTACTTTCATTGATGACCATACACGCAAAGTATGGGTATATTTCATGAAAGAAAAGAGCGAGGTGTTTACTCATGGTGGAAAAGCAAACAGGGAAGTACATTCAGACATTAAGATCTGATGGAGGAGGTGAATACATGTCAAATGAGTTCAGCAGTTTTCTAAAAAATCATGGAATTCGGCGTCAGTTTTCATGCAGGTACACACCACAACAGAATGGTGTTGTTGAATGCAAAAACAGACATATTGCAGAAATAGCAAGAGCCTTAATGGCTGAGAAGAATATGCCTCATTGTTATTGGGCAGAAGTTGTGCATACTGCTGTATACATCATGAACAGAACTTCAACTGCTGTTGTACATCAAGTTACACCTGAAGAGAAGTTTACAGGTAAAAAGCCAAACTTATCACGTCTGAAAGTTTTTTGTTGTATTGCATATGTACATGTCCCAGATGAATTGAGGACGAAGCTTGATCCAAAAGCAGAAAAGTGTGTCTTCATTGGATACTCCCTTGAGCAAAAGGGATATAAATGTTATAACCCACTCACACGATAGGTAAAGGTGAGCAGAGATGTGGTATTTGATGAAATGTCAAGCTTCTATGCAGATGCCAAAGAAGGACTGAGTCTTGAACCAAATGACAAAGAAAATGTTGAAAAATCAAGTGCAGAATCTCAGGTTTTGAGTGGATCGGATGCATCACCAAGCAATAGTTCCAACTCAAATCCATGGAGTCGAAGATTACGTGGGAATTTCAGTCCAACAAATTCATCAAATACATCCAAGAAAGGTAAAGAAAAGCTTTATGCTGGTCATAAAACATGTGCAGGTTTTGAAGACATTGATGGAGATTCAAGTGGTTCAGAAAAGATTCTTGATGAGGAACTTGGATTGCCCTCTGTGAAGACTCCAGGAGTAAGAAGGGCACATGCAAATGATACAAGGAGAAGTGACCCAGGACCAAGAAGATCTGGGAGGATGCGTAATTTAGTGCAACGATTGACATATGATAGTTACAAGGCTCGCCATTGTGCCTACATGACAAAGGTAATACAAGATGCTGAACCTTCTTGTTTTGAAGATGCAATTGGTAATGCAGATTGGGAAAAAGCTATGGATGAGGAGATGGCTGCACTTTATGGAAATGATACATGGAAGCTGGTTCCATTGCCGCAAGGAAAGAAACCCATAGGCTGTAAATGGGTTTACAAGGTAAAGCATAATGCTGATGGTAGCATAAGCAGGTATAAAGCACGATTGGTAGCTAAAGGATATGCACAGACATATGGCATTGATTATGAGGAAACATTCATCCCTGTAGCTAAAATGTCTACTGTTAGGACACTTGTTGCATTAGCTACAGCAAAAGGATGGACTTTGCATCAAATGGATGTGAAGAATGCTTTCCTACATGGTGAGTTACAGGAAGAAGTATATATGGACCAGCCACAAGGATATGAAGATTCAAAGCATCCAGAATATGTTTGTACGTTGCAAAAGGCTTTGTACGGGCTGAAGCAGGCTCCGCGTGCATGGCATGCAAGGATTGCTGATTACTTAACCAGCATTGGGTTCTCTATGTGTGATGCAGATCACTCACTATATGCAAGGAAGGCTGATGATGGCATCATTGTTGTGGTTATTTATGTTGATGACCTGATTGTAGGTGGTGATAATGAAGAAAGAAGCAAAGAGGTAAAGAACTTTCTTATGCAGGAATTCGACATGAAAGATCTTGGTGTGCTACGCTATTTCTTGGGCATTGAGTTTATACATACAGAAACAAGCATATGGATGTCGCAAAGGCAATATGCCTTGAATATGCTGCAAAAGTACGGTATGGCTGATTGTAAGCCAATTTCTATGCCTTCAGATCAGAATTTGAAATTGGATACTACATCAAGTGAAGCATTGGAAAATGCTACTATGTACAGGAAAATTGTGGGAAGTCTTATATATCTTACAATTACAAGGCCTGATTTAAGCTACACTATTGGACTTGAAAGTCAGTTTATGCAGGTTCCCAGGAAGCCACATTTGGATGCTTGGAGGTGCACTCTACGTTATGTGAGTGCTACTTTGGATTATGCATTGTTTTATGAAGATGGTGTAGACTTGTAGGTTCATGGATACACTGATGCAGATTGGGCCGGTAGTACTCCAGACAGAAGATCTACTAGTGGCCTTCTTTTCTCACTTGGAGGTGCAGCTATTACATGGAGCAGTAAGAAGCAACCCACTGTTGCTTTGTCGAGTACAGAGGCTGCGTATAGAGGTGCTGCAATGGCAGCATGTGAGGCATCATGGCTGGAGATGTTACTTGCAGATTTAGGTGTGGAAGTGCAAAAGCCTATCACTATCTATTGTGATAATCTTAGCAGCATACAGTTAGCACGGAACCCTGTTTTCCATGCTAGAACAAAGCATATCGAGGTACATTATCACTTCATCAGAGAGATGGTATTAGCAGGTGATATTGATCTTGTTTATGTGAGAACAGATGAGCAGGTTGCTGATATTTTCACCAAAGCACTTGGAGCTGAGAAGTTGAAGAAGTTTTGGAAGATGCTTGGATTACAGGATATGGCGTTGAGCTTGAGGGGGAGTTTTGAGATATCAAGCTCAACATGTGATTATCCAGGATGACACGTACCAGTTTTTCGTTTCTCTGACACGTATAGTGGTCACGTCGGTATATGTCAGGGATACTTCATTGAGCTTTATTAGATTTATCTACCGAGAGTGATGACACATTTATTTCTTGCCAGCTCACTCATTCACGGACATTAGGTTTTTCCTTATGTACTGGTCTTTATATATTGCACTTTTTGTATTCTTGTTTTTTAGGTCATTCTTGTACATTCCTTTTATGTAATAGAAGAAGAAGAAGAAGGTCATTCTTCCCTGTCTCAATTTGTGTGTATGCTTCTCCTTGAGAGTGAGAGTGTGTGTGTGAGCTCTCTTCCTTGTCTCCTTCCTCGTGACAATGGTCACATCATGTATGAGGATAGGAAGGTCCACCTCACCCATGCAAGGGGTTTCCATGCCTCCTAGCCCTAGGAGGTATGCCTCAATTGGCCGCATTTCTAATCCTGAGTCCTTATAGTGGGACCATCTAATCGCACTAGTCACAGCATCTGAATCAATTAAACCCCTGAGCTCTTGGCAAGGGTTGTCGTGCTCTAGCCTGATTGTAATGAATGGTCTCCTATCCACTATGCTAGGATGAGTACTTGACTTTGCTTGACACATGGCCATGGGGTATCTGGGTGTTGTTTCCAAATGGTTATAATGTTCTCTCCCTAGTCCTTGTCTTCTTAACTTCATGTGTTAAATGTGTTCTATAGCTTCTGCCTGAGCTTTAGCTCGTATTCTATTTTCTTCCTCCTTATGCTTCTTTGCCAATGTGAGTCGTCTAAGCATATCCTCAGTAAGAGGTTCCTGATAAAGCTTGACTCTACAGCCACTAATGTAATTAGGCATTATGTCTCCTTCAAGGGTGGCTAATTGTACTGCTCCACTTGTCAAGAGTCTGTTAATGATCACAGGTCCATAACCTCGCTTTTCTAACTTCCATGCGTGTTGTTTCATCATATATACTAGAACTAAATCTCCTTCTTTTAAGTCTTTATCTTTCACATGTGCGTCAAAATATGCTTTTTGTAGATTCTTTGCTGTGTATATGCATGTTGTTTCCTTCAACCTGGTTTCTCCTAATCGTTCCAAGTCCATTATTCTTGCTGATAATTCGTGGCCGGTCCACTGATGTTCTTGTGCAACCTTAAGGGTCGGTATCAAGAAGTCCAAAGGAAGCACATCATTCTGACCAAAAACCATCTGAAAGGGATTTTCATTGAGTACGGTCTTGTAGGCCACTCGTGCCCAAACAGCATGGTGTAACTGTTTGTCCCAATCTGAACGTTTGTTGTTCACGAGTTCCGTCAGTATGTTACAAAGGATCTTGTTAGTGCTTTCAGCCTGACCATTGGCCTGAGGATGATATGGTGCAGATTTCTAGTGAATCATCATAAAATCTTGTAACAAATATTCAATGACTTGGTTCAGAAAGTGAGTTCCTCGATCGCTCACTAACTCTATAGGCAATCCATATCTTGTAAAGAATTTTTCAAATAAGAATTTTGCAGTCGTGTGTGCATCATTCTTTTTGGTGGTTTTTGCCTCTACCCATTTGGTTAGATAATAGGTCGCAACAATAATGTATTCAGCATGTGTACCTTTTGCAGGGGGGTTAATGGGTCCTACAAAGTCTATACCCCACTTAGAAAATGCACGTCATCCCATCATGGGTTTCAATGGCATTTCATCCCTGCGAGTAGGAAACTGAGTTCTTTGGCACACATCACATCTCTTTACATAGGTATGTGCGTCCATGTGAAGAGTGGGCCACCATAATCCTATAAAGAGGATAGCTTTGATTATCCTATCGGGTCCAAAATGACCTCCTGCAACACCTTGGTGTGCAGTCTCGAGTACGCTCAAGTAATCGCTTTCATGAACACATTGTCTTAAGTATCCATCTCTTCCTCTTTTGTATAGATTGTCGCCAATAAGTGAATAGTCTTGAGCTTCCTGCTCTAGACTTCGTTGTCATGCTAAGGTCATTCCTTAAGGGAATGTTTTCGTCCTCAAGAATGTCACTAAGGGTTCACTCCATTCTGGTGTGAGAGACACGTGATATAATGTAGCATGTTCTACTGGTGGTCTTTCACAACAAACTGGGCATTATTTACACAACTTGTAGACATTTGCTTCCATAGAAGGCCAATATACTCCTAATCTATGCAGAGTCTGCAATGTATGATGTTTCGAATGATGTTGCTTTAATGCACCTATGTGTGCTAATTGCAACCAATTCACATGTTCTGATTCATCTACACAACAAGCAAGAATCTTTTGATTATCCTGTTTATATATACTTCCTACTATTATTTGATATCTCTGAGATTTGGTCATTTCTCCTTCCTTGATCCTTATTCTAGGATTCTTGGGTCCATATGTGAGAATAGATACTATAGGCTTAGCCCATTCTGGTGCTATCTCAGGTTAAACAAATATGCATCTGGTAATTCATCGGCTATTCCTTGAGGAGCTTCTCTTGAGGTCAATCTTGAAAGGTGGTCAGCTCTAAGATGTGTCTTTCCTTTCCTGACTACTACTTCAAAATCATACTCCATGAGTAATAGAAACCAACGTATTAATCGTCCCGTGTTACATGGCTTATTGACTAAGTACAGTAATGCTTGGTGATCCGTAAAGAACTTGAACTTATTTTCCAACAAATAATGCCTGAATTTCTTTATTGCATAGATCATTCCTAATCCTTCTCGTTCCGTAGTGGTGTAATTTCTTTCTGCAACGTTCGACTGTCTGCTAGCATAAGCTATGGGGAGATCTATATTACCTTCCTTTGTGGGTTGTGCTAACACATCCTATGGCATAGTTGGATGCATCCACATGTACATGGAATGGCTTACTCTAATCTGAGGTTGTCAATATAGGTGCTGAGCACAGATGTCGTTTAAGTTCATTGAATGAATTCTCACACTCATCTATCCATTCAAACTTGGTCAAAAGAGAGTACACAAGCTTGGCTATGATTGCATACATGTGTATGAATCATCTATAATAACCACAATGGCCCATAAATGCATGTACCTCTTTTACATTATTTGGTCTAGGTAGTTCTGCAATTACTTTCACTTTTTCTTCATCTGTCGAAATTCCATTCTTTGACACAATGTGTCCTAGAATTTTGCCTTGTCTGACCATGAAAACGCATTTTTCTAGGTTCAGACAAACTTGATATTCTCGACATTTGTCAAATACTTGTCTTAACTCTAGGATATGAGTCTGTCTGATATTCAAGTGTGCACATAAATCATCGACATAGACTTCCAAATTCTTGCGTAAGAATTCCTTAAAAACATGACACATGAGTCATTGGAAAGTAGCAGGTGCATTTGTGAGCCCGAATGGCATCACACGAAATGCAAATATGCCCCATTCTGTGGCAAAAGCCATCTTGTGTTGATCTTCTGGAGCAATGACTACTTGATTATAGCTTGAGAAACCATCAAGAAAGTTGTAGACTTCCTTGCCTGCAACTCTTTCCAATAGGTGTTCCGTGATAGGAAGAGGATAACTATCTCTAATCGTGGCGGCATTAACTTTTTTAAGGTTAATACACACACGCAATTTTCCATTCTTCTTGGGCACTACCACAATGGGGGATACCCATTCGCTATGCTCAATTTCATAAATGAATCCTGCTTCTATCAAACGATCTATTTCTTCTTTAATCTTCACAGTGTAGTTATCATTGTACGTGTATGGCTTCTGTTTCGTGGGTTTTGCATCTGAAGTCATAGGGATTCTTTGTAACTCCAAGCGACCACATCTCTATATTCGCGCAATAGGGCAACTAATTCTTCTTCTTCCTCATTCGTCAAATCATGCCCTATGTATGTACATTTCTCTTCTTCTCCTTCTATGGCAACTATGATTTTTTTGGTTTTCTCTCGGTTATCATATACTTCTCCAACATCAGCTTTTCTGTTAGGCATTCGTACGGATTTTTGCCCAGCCATGGGGTTCGAATTCTTCGTCTGGAAATACTACAGGTGCATAAGCTGGGTCTTGAAGGGTTCTTGGATGTTGTTCTGCACCTAAAGTCCTAGCTCCCAACCGTTCTTCCTCTTGTTTCGCTACTTTACACATCCATAAATGAGTGTCCTCGTGCAACCATGAGGGATTTGATTCTAATGAATGTACTGATTCTGCTTCTTCTTGTGTCTTATGGATGGTATTCCATTGTATTGGGGGTACATCTCGATGTGAATAGTCTTTAAGATTGACTCTAGTAGTCACTCCTAAATGTTGCAAGTACAAAGAATTAGTTCCCCAATCTTGTACAATTTGCAACTGATGCATGAATGGTTGTCCTAAAATCATCTCGTAAGCATGATTTTTTGCAAAATCACAAATGGCAAAAGTATGTTCAAATTCCACACCACAAGTGGTGAGAGATATGCCTTCTAGTAAGCCTAATGGTTTTTCTATATGTCCATCAGCCATTTGTAGCTTCATCCTAGTGGGTCTTAATGTTGGCTTACCCCAACGTTTCCATAAATCGGTGGTAGCTATGGCTACTCGAGCTCCTGAATCTAAGATGGCTTTCGTGGTGTAGCCCTGATGGGTTATTGGAAGATAAGTATTACCTTCCTCTCCTTCACTTACATCTCTGATCTTTTCTACGGGTATTTCTGGTACCTTCTTATGTGATCCTATCTGTGAGGGAGTAGTAGCAAGCTCAGGGAATTGATTTGCTACATGTTTCCACAGATCTGGTTTAACCTTTAAGAATTCCTCCAGAGTGAGGTGACATTGTACTTTGGTATTCTTG
>CM035437.1:12952898-13142898 GCA_020310875.1 Ceratopteris richardii | reverse complement strand
TATATATATATATATATATATATATATATATATATATACATGCACATAACACACACACACACACACACACACACACATATATATATATATATATATATATATATATATATATATATATATATATATATATATATATATATATATATATATATATATATATATATATATATATATATATATATATATATATATATATATACATACATATATTTACATATAGATTTATACACATATTTAGATACACAAATGTACATGCACATCAGGTCACATGCATACATGTGTATGTGTGTGCATACATGCATACACACACACACACACATATATATATATGTATATATGTATATATATATATATATATATATATATATGTGTGTGTGTGTGTGTGTGTGTGTGTGTCTGGATATGCATATGTGTGTTTATGTATGTTGGCACCATCTTTATTACTTCTACCTCTTCCTCTTCCTTTGCCACCTCCTCTTCCTCTTTGGAAGTTGGCTTGACTCATAGTGCCTTCATCTTCATTCAAAGGCTTCATTAAACCTAGTAACTCATGTTGGGCATCACTAATGCTCCTAGTAAAAAAGAAATATGGATATACGAGACTTTGTATAGATTATAGAGCATTAAATAAGGTAATAATAAAAAATAGGTTTCTAATGCTTAGGTTGGAAGAACTATTTGACCAACTATATCAAGATGGGTACTTTACCAAGCTTAATATTAGTTCAATATATCATCAGATTAAGATTAGGGTAGAGGATGTCCCTTAAACTGTGTTTCCAACTAGATATAGGCTTTATGAGTTCTTTCTGATGCCTTTTGGTCTCACCAATGCTCACATCACTTTCATGAAGCTCACAAATAGTGTATTACACCCATATCTAGGGTAGTTCTTGTTGGAACAAAGCAATCCCAAATTGATGATTATGAAGAACTTAAAGTAAGTCAAGAATCAGGATGAAGTCAAAGAAGTCATTTGAGAAAGTGAAGAGATCTCAGAAGTGAAGCTTGTATACATATGTACATTATAGATGCAAATTCTTGTACTTTGAGTTTTAAATGATCCTTAGTATGATAAGGAATATGTAATATACATGGGATGAGTCTAGAATCATATGTATAAAAGTCAATGATGTAAAGAAATAAATGAGAGATTCATTAGAAGCCAAGTGTAAATGAGATAGATGTGTAGAGAGTCATCTTTAGAAGTTAGCGTTGAGTCTTCCTCTTATTTCTCTCAGCCTGATCATGCGGGTCAGGAAATATTTTGTACACATATAATCTAGAAGCTCATGAAGCTATGTTCAAAGCTTCATGGCCTAATTCCTTTCATGCTGTGAGTATGATCAATAGGAACATGTGTATGTAAAGTTTGCAAATAGACCTCTCAGAGTCGCGCACTTTTTTGTGCCAATGTTTTGCTTAGATCTCAGTGCACAGTGTAAATTTTTTAATGAATGAGAATTCAAAATCTAAGTTAGAAGGTAAGGAACCTGTGGCTAAAAGCATTTAGCAAAACGAGATCTGTGCTGTGAGAAATCGACCTTAAAAGTTAGACATGTCAAAGTGGCTTGTTCAAGGAAACAGTTTCTGACATACTTTTGATCTTAAGGATCAAATTAAAGTTTTAATGATTCTTTTGAAGGGCTAATGATTGCTATGATTGTGCAAAGGTAGCGTGGAGATATCTACATCATTAGTTTGAAGAAATCTGAAGATATATGCAGGCAATGAAGTCAATCTTTGAAGTCGACTTCTTGAAGAAGGAAGATTTTGACTCAGAGAAGTAACAGTGGAAGATTTGATAATTGAAGGTAACATTTGTGTAAATTTTGGTCTATAACTGATATAGAAGTGCTCTTAAATCATCATAGATCTAACCTTTGGAGATTTAGAGGTCTCCAACAGTGGTATCAGAGTTGAAAGTGCAATATAAGTGAAGTAAGAGCATTGGAAGTCCCGACTATTGCAAATATTGAAGTTTCTTCTAATTGAAGGTGGACAAGGTCAAATTCTTGAAGACAACCTGAAGAAGTACAAAGCACGAGTTCAAGGGATCAAGAAGGATTAAAGCTTTATATCAAAGGTACACTATATCATCAAATCTTTGCTCATGAGGATGGAGGCACACCTCATGAGCAAAGATTTGATGGCATTCATTATAGGAGAAGAAGAAAAGCGTGAGTTTGGAGATCCTAGTGTTCCAACTAGGGAAGAGCTTGCAGATTTGAAGAACTCGATGAGAAAGGATGCTCAAGCTAGGAGCATCATTTACATGGTTGTAAATGATTATCTTCTACCTCACATTAGAGGATTAGAAAGTGCAACAGATGTGTGGAATGCTTTGAAAGAGCATTTCCAGAATCAAACTAAGTCAAGGAAGTCCTCATTATGGGCAGAGTTCACAACTTTCAAGAAGAAGAGCTCATAATCAATTTCTGATTATGTAGCAAGGATGAAGGATATTGTAGATAGCTTGGGAGCCATAGATGAAGACATTGAAGAGGATAAGTTGGTAAGACAAATACTTACAGGTCTGAGAGGAGATGAGAAGTGGAAGCCTTTCATATTGTCCATATAATTGTCATTAGATCATTTTACTCCTGATCTTAATCAATTTCTAGGACACATGCTAACTTTTGAGCAGGACATTAAGGGAGATAATGATAGGAGTGCAAGTCAAGCTATGTACTCCAAGGACAAGAAAAAGAATGGCAAAGGGAAGCAGTCAACTGATGATGAAGGAACTTCAAGTCAAGCTAATTTTACAAAAGGAAAGATGAACTTCAGAGGTAAAGGAAGAGGAGGTAAGAACAAAGACAATACTAAAGCTTGTTGGATTTGTGGTAGAACAAATAATTTGGCAAATAATTGTTGGTATAACAATCAAAATAGTGGAAGTCATAATCAGAGTTTCAATCAAAGAGGTAGAGGAGTCAAAAATCAAAGAGGTAACTTCAGAGGAAGAGGTGGTAGGACATCATATGCTAGACGAGGTGGAAGAAGCTTTCAATCTCAGTCCTACAACAACAATTACTATAATTATGCATCATATCAGAAGGATGACATGACTCTCATCTTGAATGCAACACATGAAGCAGTAGGAGAAGATCAAAGGGTGTTCTATATTGACTTAGGATGTAGCAATCATCTGAGTGGCAATATATCATTGATGACTGATATGGAAGCAAAGGTGAATGGACATACAGTTCAAATAGGAGATAACACCAAGCATAAAGTGGAAAGCATTGGATCAGTGAAGACAAAGAGTGGAAGCACACTCTTAAGCTAGGTACTTTATGTTCGTACTATTCCTAAAAACTTGATAAGTGTACAAGAAATTGTGGAGAAGGGATATGAAGTCAGATTCACAAATGATGGTGTTTATGTGCAAGATCCAAATCAAGGATATAGAAGTATTATTGCAGGTAAAAAGGAAGGAAGGCTTTTTACTCTCAAGGTCCAAGGTAATGTGGGACATGCATTTTTTACTTATGGAACTCAAAAGATGTATGAGTTAGACCTATGGCATAAAAGGCTAGGTCATTTCAATGAGAGAGCCATAAAGGAAATGTCAAAGAATGATGTAGTGCTTGGGTTGCCAAATGTTGAAGGTCAACACATGGTGTACAAGTGTGAAGCTTGTCAATTAGGTAAAGCACATAAAAGTTCATACAACAAGTCAGGATACAAGTACTCAAACAGGTTCATACAGATGTGTGAGGTCTGTCAAGGGACTATAGCATAAATGGATCCAGATATTATGTGTTGTTTATTGATGATGCAACCAGATGGATTACTTTATATGTAATCTAGGACAAATAAAAATTTTTCAAGACATTCAAGCATTATCATGCTTATGTAGAAAGGATTACAGGACAAAAGCTCAAGAGGTTGAGATCGGATGGAGGGGGAGAGTATTCTTCTGAAGAGTTTGATGATTATTTGTGGAATGCAGGTATGAAAAGAGAAGTAACTTGCAAGTACTCCCTTCAACAAAATGGAGTTCTAGAAAGAAGAAATAGAACTCTTGTAGAGTTTGCAAGAGCAATGATGAAAGAGAAGAATTGTCCAAACTACTTATGGGCAAAAGCTATCAACACTGCAACATACCTTGTGAATAGGTTACCTTGTAAGGCTTTGGATGGAAGAACACCTTATGAAGCATGGTAGGGTAAGAAACCTACTCTTGATCATTGTAAGGTGTTTGGATGTTTAGCATATGCTTATGTTCCTTCACAATTAAGACATAAGCTAGAACCCAAAGCAGAGAAGTATGTGTTTATTGGGTATGATGATAGACACATGGGTTACAGATTGTGGAGTCTATCTACAAAGCAATTTCTTGTTACAAAAGATGTTACATTTGATGAGAAAAGCACATGGTATACAGGGTCAACAAATGATTATGCAGATGTTGAAGAAATACAAAGGAAAGGGAAGACAAAAGTAAGGGTATATGAAGAAGATATTGATGATGTTGATTGTAAAAGTAATTTGCAGGGCAATGTTGAAGATGTACCAAGATTTGATCCAGAATCAAATGTGGTTGAGACTTCAAGAAGTGCAGAGGTTAGAAGATCTTTGAGAGAAAGGAAAGAACCTATCAGGTATAGCTATGATACATCTTTCTTAACAACAAAAGATTATGCTTATATTGTCAAGACAGAAGAAGATCCAACCACATATGAAGTAGTTAAAGGTAAACAGAATTCGGAGAAGGCAATGCAAGAAGATTATGATGCTCTACTTGAGAATGAGACATGGGAATTGGTGCCAAGACGAAAGAACTAGAAGGTGATTGGATGTAAGTGGGTGTATAAAACAAAAAGGTTTGCAAATGGTGAGGTGTCTAAATTCAAGGCTAGACTTGTGGTTAACGGTTATGCCCAAACTTATGGGATAGATTATGATGAAACCTTTAGTCTAGTTGCTTAGATGTCTACAATTAGATCTCTAATTGCTATTGCTGCTTGTAAAGGATGGAAGTTGTCACAATTAGATGTGAAGAATGCATTTCTGAATGGATATATTGCAGATGAAGTGTACATGGAGCAACCAGAAGGTTTCATGGATTCAATTGGATCAGATTATGTGTGTAAGCTCAAGAGATCTTTGTATGGTTTGATGCAGGCCTCAAGAGCATGGAATTATAGGCTTGTTAAGTTCTTGAATGAATATGGATATCAAGCTTCAAAGGCAGATAGTAGCTTGCTAGTGAAGGCAAGTGAAAATGGGTATATATACATGTGTATTTATGTTGATGATATTATTGTCACAGGGACAGATGCTCAAGGAATCAAGGAGCTTAAGAAACAAATAGAGAAGAATTTTAAGATAAGTGATTTGGGAAACTTATCTTATTTCTTAGGAATGCAGATTGTGTATACTCAGCATGGAGATGTTACACAAGAGAGATACTTGACATGGAAGATTGCAAGCCTTCAACCACACCATTGGAGGTAAATCATAAATTGAGCAGATATGGAGGTGAAGAATTTAATGACATGAAGAAATATCAAAGTTTGGTAGGTAGTCTAATCTATGCTACCTTGACAAGACCAGACCTATCATATGCAGTGGGTGTGTTGTCGCAATTTATGCATTGTCCAAAGAAGACCAATTGGATTGCAGCTCAAAGGGTACTCAGATATATCAAAAGAACTCTGAGTGAAGGTTTTATTATGGTTTTACTTCTGACACAAGAATCAAAGTGCTTAGTGATGCAAATTGGGCATGTGATTCAAATGATAGAAGGTCTACTCATGGTTATCTCTGTTATATTGGAGATAAATTAGTTTCTTGGTGTTCAAAGAAGCAACATATAGTTTCTTTGTCATCCACAGAAGCTGAGTATAAAGGAATGGTAGAGGCTGCAAAAGAAGTGATATGGTTAAAGACATTGTTGACGAGTTTTGGAACTGATCAGAGTACTTCAATTATTTTTGGAGACAACATGAGTTCATTATATTTGGCAGCTAATCCTATTTTTCATGCCAAGACTAAACACATAGAGATTTAGTATCATTTCTTAAGAGAAAACGTACTTGATAAAGAGATTGAAGTATTGTATACTCCAACAAAAGAGCAAGTTGTAGATATGTTGACAAAAAGGTTAGATGGACCTAAGCTACAGAAGTTCAAAGAGATGGCATGAGTAAAGAAGAATGGAATAATCACAATTAGTGATTGAGGGGGAGCTCTTGGAACAAAGCAATCCCAAATTGATGATTATGAAGAACTTAAAGCAAGTCAAGAATCAGGATGAAGTCAAATAAGTCATTTGAGAAAGTGAAGAGATCTCAGAAGTGAAGCTTGTATACATATGTACATTATAGATGCAAATTCTTGTACTTTGAGTTTTAGATTATCCTTAGGATGATAAGGAATATGTAATATACGCGGGATGAGTCTAGAATCATATGTATATAAGTCAATGATGTAAATAAATAAATGAGAGAGTCATTAGAAGCCAAGTGAAAATGAGATAGATGTGTAGAGAGTCATCTTCAGAAGTTAGCATCGAGTCTTTCTCTAATTTCTCTCAGCCTGATCATGCGGATCAGGAAATATTTTGTATACATCTAATCTAGAAGCTAATGAAGCTATGTTCAAAGTTTCATGGCCTAATTCCTTTCATGTTGTGAGTATGATCAATAGGAACATGTGTATGTAAAGTCTACAAATAGACCTCTCAGAGTCGTGCACGTTTTTGTGTCAATGTTTTGCTTAGGTCTCAGTGCACAGCGTAAAGTTTTTAATGCATGAGCATTCAAAATCTAAGTTAGAAGGTAAGGAAGCTGTGGCTAAAAGCATTTATCAAAACGGGATCTATGCTGTGAGAAATCAACCTTAGAAGTTAGATATGTCAAAGTCACTTGTTCAGGGAAACAGTTTCTCACATACTTTTGATCTTAAGGATCAAATTAAAGATTTAATGATTCTTTTGAAGGACTAATGATTGATATGATTGCACAAAGGTAGTGTGGAGATATGTACATCATTAGTTTGAAGAAATATGAAGATATGTGCAGGTAATGAAGTCAATCTTTGAAGCAGACTTCTTGAAGAAGGAAGATTTTCATTCAGAGAAGTAATAGTGGAAGATTTGATAAATGAAGGTAACATTTGTGTAAAGTTTGGTCTATAACTGATATAGAGGTGCTCTTAAACCAGTATAGATCAAAGCTTTGGAGATTTAGAGGTCTCCAATAGTTCTTAGTAGACTTTTTGGATGATATTTTGATTTTAGTAGATCACAATAGGAACACTTGGAACACCTCAGGAAAGTATTCCAAGGAATCAAAGTGTGAATTTTTCAAAATAGAGGTTAGATATCTTGGGCATATGGTCTCCCAAGATGGAATCTGAATGGATCCTGATAAAGTATGGGCAATTATGGAATGGTCACATCCTAGGAACCTTGAAGAGCTTGAGATCTTCCTAGGTTTATAAAGACTTTATCAAGATTCATTAAGAATTATGCAAAACTTGCTATCTTTATGATAGAATAGCTTAAAGGTAAAGGGAAATCCTTTCATTGGGGAGACAAAAGGAAACAAACTATGGAAAATTTGAAGGTAGCACAAACTCATATAACAAATGATAGCTTCTATGAGCAAATCTTGCTTATATCTAATTTAATGAGCCAACAAAATGAACTTCGTAAGGTGATCCTAGATCACAATGTCCTTAGGAAACAGAAGAAAAAGGGTCCTTACTCTTCCCTACCACTAAAGAATTTCTTTGCACCATGGAAGGGCACCACATGTTTTAGTTTCCTTGAAATTGGCCTATATTCCCAACAGAAGAATTTGCCACATAAGGACTACTTTCTTGTTCTCTATAAGTGGATGCCATGGATTCTTGAAGTCAAAATTGCATCTAATTTAGGACTAATTTGAACACCGATTCTTTTTTACTTTTGAAAAATATCATATTTATTTTATTTTTCCCACTCATTCCTCTAATGATGCTCATTTCAGACGAAGAAGAGATGTAAATATTGCAAGAAGGCTGGTCATACTATTGATGAGTGTATAAATCTTGCTAAGTGCGATGAAAAGAAGAAGGATTCCAACATGTCTATTGCTCAAAATTCTTCAAATGCAAAGAATGATGAAGCCAACATGGTTCAAGATTGTTGTTACATGTCATTTTTGTCAAGAGGAAGGAGATAAGGAAGAGAGCTCACACACACACTCTCACTCTCAAGGAGAAGCACACACACAGATTGAGGCAAGGAAGAATGATCTTCTTCTTCTTCTTCTATTACATAAAAGGAATGTACAAGAATGACCTAAAAACAAGAATACAACAAGTGCAATATATAAAGATCAGTACATACGGAAAAACCTAATATCCGTGAATGAGAAAGCTGGCAAGAAACAAATGTGCCATCACTCTCGGTAGATAAATCTAATAAAGCTCAATGAAGTATCCCTGACATATATCGGTATGACCACTATACATGTCAGAGAAACGAAAAACTAGTACGTGTCATCCTGGATCATCACATGTTGAGCTTGATATGTCAACACTCCCCCTCAAGCTCAACGCCATATCCTGTAATCCAAGCATCTCTCGAAACTTCTTTAACTTCTCAGCTCCAAGTGCTTTGGTGAAAATATCAGCAACCTGCTCATCTGTTCTCACATAAACAAGATCAATATCACCTGCTAATACCTTCTCTCTGATGAAGTGATAATGTACCTTGATATGCTTTGTTCTAGCATGGAAAACAGGGTTCCGTGCTAATTGTATGCTGCAAAGATTATCACAATAGATAGTGATAGGCTTTTGCACTTCCACACCTAAATCTACAAGTAACATCTCCAGCCATGATGCCTCACATGCTGCCATTGCAACACCTCTATACTCAGCCTCTGTACTCGACAAAGCAACAGTGGGTTGCTTCTTGCTGCTCCATGTTATAGCTGCACCTCCAAGTGAGAAAAGAAAGCCACTAGTAGATCTTCTATCTAGAGTACTACCAGCCCAATCTGCCTCGGTGTATCCATGAACCTGCAACTCCACACCAGCTTCATAAAACAATGCATAATCCAAAGTAGCACTCACATAACGTAGAATGCGCCTCAGAGCATCCAAATGTGGCTTCCTAGGAACCTGCATACACTGACTTTCAAGTCCAATAGTATAACTTAGATCAAGCCTTGTAATTGTGAGATATATAAGACTTCCCACAATTTTCCTGTACATAGTAGCATTTTCCAATGCTTCACCTGATGTAGTATCCAATTTCAAATTCTGATCTATGGCATAGAAATTGGCTTACAATCAGCCATACCATACTTTTGCAACATATTCAAGGCATATTGCCTTTGCGACATCCATATACCTGTTTCTGTATGTATAAACTCAATACCCAAGAAATAGCGCAGCACACCAAGATCTTTCATGTCGAATTCTTGCATAAGAAGTTTCTTTACCTCTTTGATGCTTTCTTCATTATCACCACCTACAATTAGGTCATCAACATAAATAGCCATAATAGTGATGCCATCATCAGCCTTCCTTGCATATAGTGAGTGATCTGCATCACACATAGAGAACCCAATGCTGGTTAAGTAATTAGCAATCCTTGCATGCCATGCACAAGGGGGCTTGCTTCAGCCCATACAAAGCCTTTTGCAACCTACAAACATATTCTGGATGCTTTGAATCTTCATATCCTTGTGGCTGGTCCATATATACTTCTTCCTGTAACTCACCATGTAGGAAAGCATTCTTCACATCCATCTGATGCAAAGTCCATCCTTTTGTTGTAGCTAATGCAACAAGTGTTCTAATAGTAGACATTTTAGCTACAGGGTTGAATGTTTCCTCATAATCAATGTCATATGTCTGTGCATAACCTTTAGCTACCAATCGTGCTTTATACCTGCTTATGCTACCATCAGCATTATGTTTTACCTTGTAAACCCATTTGCAGCCTATGGATTTTTTTCCTTGTGGCAATGGAACCAGCTTCCATGTATCATTTCCATAAAGTGCAGCCATCTCCTCATCCATAGCTTTTTCCCAATCTGCATTACCAATTGCATCTTCAAAACAAGAAGGTTCAGCATCTTCTATTACCTTTGTCATGTAGGCACAATGGCGAGCCATGTAACTATCATATGCCAATCGTTGCACTGAATTACGCATCCTCCCAGATCTTCTTGGTCTTGGGTCACTTCTTCTTGTATCATCTGCATGTGCCCTTCTTACTCCTGGAGTCTTCACAGAGGGCAATCCAAGTTCCTCATCAATACTCTTTTCTGAACCACTTGAATCTCCATCAACATCGTCAAAACCTGCACCTATTTTACTACCAGCAGAAAGCTTTTCTTTACCTTTCTTGGATGTATTTGATGAATTTGCTGGACTGAAATTTCCATGCAATCTTCCACTCCATGGATTTGAGTTGGAACTATTGCTTGGAGATGCATCCGGTCCACTCAAAACTTGAGATTCTGCACTAGATTTTTCAGCATTTCTTTGTCATTTGGTTCAAGATTCTGTCCTTCTTTGGCACCTGCATAGAAGCTTGGCATTTCATCAAATACCACATCTCTACTCACCTTCACCTGTCGTGTGAGTGGGTTATAACATTTGTACCCCTTTTGCTCAAGGGAATATCCAATGAAGACACATTTTTCTTCTTTTGGATCAAGCTTCTTCCTCAACTCATCTGGAACATGTACATATGCAATACAGTCAAAAACTTTTAGATGTGATAAGTTTGGCTTTTTACCTGTAAACCTCTCTTCAGGTGTAACTTGATGTACAGCAGCAGTCGGAGTTCTGTTCATGATGTATATAGCAGTATGCACAGCTTCTGCCCAATAACAATGAGGCATATTCTTCTCAGCCATCAAGGCTCTTGCTATTTCTGCAATATGTCTATTTTTGCGTTCAGCAACACCATTCTGTTGTGGTGTGTACATGCATGAAAACTAACGCCGAATTCCATGATTTTTTAGAAAACTGCTGAACTCATTTGACATGTATTCACCTCCTCCATCAGATCTTAATGTTTGAATGTACTTCCCTGTCTGCTTTTCCACCATAGCTTTAAAATTATGGAAGTGAGTGAACACCTCACTCTTCTCTTTCATGAAATATACCCATACTTTGCATGTATGATCATCAATGAAGGTAACATAAAACCTGCAACCACTCATAGATGTGGTCTTTGCTGGACCCCAAACATCTGTATGTACTACTTCTAGTACATTCTCACTAACATGCTTGTCATGTGGAAATGATGCTCTTGACTGTTTACCAAATTGACATGCTGCACATACCTTTTGCATTTTTGCAACTTTGAAATTTGCTAGTCCATGGACAATCTCCTTTGACTGCATCATTTTCAGCCTTTGCAAGTTTGCATGTCCAATCCGTTTGTGCCATATCTCTATATCTACAATAACTCCTGCACCTTTTGCAAACTTGGCTGCATTCATTTCAGGAATCTTCACATTTAAGGTGAACATCCTACCCACTTTGTTTCCTTTGGCAACCAATCGTCCATCCTGCTTGTACTCTTCTACATATAATCCATCAGCATTGAACCTGACTTGTAATCCCTGGTCAACCATTTGTCCAACAGAAACCAGATTCTTTGTTATATTTGGAACATGCAACACATCAGCAAGATGTTTTACCTTCCCGTCCTCCATAGATAATGCTATGTTTCCTGTATGCTCAATAGGATGCGATGTATCATCACCTGTTTCAATATATCCAGGAACTGGCATTTTTTGCAAACTACTAAACCATTCTGCATGACTGGTCATGTGATTTGAAGCACCTGAATCAACATACCAGACATTATCATTCGATTTTGAAACACCAGCAGACATCGTATTCATCATGTGATGTTGAACCATAAACAGCTTCTCAGAATCATCTACACTTGTGGATGCATAGTTGTTTTGCTGCCTTCTGTTATTTTGATTCTTTAACCTGCAATCACGTTCAAAGTGTCCAGGTTTACCACAATTCCAGCATCCTTTACTATCATTACCTGAATCATTTCTTTGAAAATTTCTACGACCTCTTTGGCTCCCCCTGCCTCAAAACTGTCCTCCTGCATGATTTTGTTGTTGACCTTGGTCTTGGTTAATGTTTCCTCTTCCACTTCCAAAACCTCTACCTCTGCCTCTTCCTCTGCCAGAGTAGAATACCTGCTCAGAACTGGGCTTTCCTTGGGAGTTTGAGTCCTCACCAAGATTCTTTTCTTCAATAATCAGCATAGATACGAGATCAGCAAAATTCGGAATATTTTCCCTGGTCTGTATGGAAGTTATGAACTGCTTATATGCAGCTTCTAAACCACGATTGCACACTTCCACCTTATCATCATCATCTACATTCACGCCAATAGATGCAAGTGACTCACATATGCCTTTGATTTTAAGAGTGGTCACTTATCGACATGCTCTTCTTTTCCAATGTATGCAGCTCGTTCTTGAGTTGCAATTTCCGTGCCTTTGTATTAGTCTCATACAAAGTGACCAAGCTGTTCCAAGCCTCTTTTGGAGTCTTGGCATCCTGTATGTGTCCAATCATGCTATCTTGTATGCTAACAGATAGCCAGTACATTACCTTTCGTGCTCCTTGATTCCATTCCTCATATGCTCTTAACTGATCTGCAGTCCGATTCCTTTCTGGTAACTGTGGAGCATTTTCATTCTCTCCTTTGATGTACTTCCAGTAGCCTTTTCCCATCAGGAAATTTATCATTCTGAATCTCCAAGCATGGAAGTTGTTCTTGTCCAGCTTATCGCTCATAAGCTGACTCATTCCATCTGCGTTTGCCATTTCTGCAACAATTCACAACACTGCAAAACACTACAAGCAGCACTTCTGCTTGAACACTGTCGCACTATGACGTGACAGTTCGATCTCAGAAAAAACACAGTTTTCGTGTATCAACAGTACATGGAATTGCTTGAAATTCTGGGTCTGGAATATATGAGTATCGCCGAACACAACGCAAGTTACAGTTTCTGAAACTGACCTAGTTTATCTCTGGGCCCCACCTTATGGGCTCGAAATGGAGGTCGAGATGGCTCCAAAACTTCGATCTGACAAAAACAAGTGACCCTAAAGGGATAACTCTCGAAAATATTTTGAGGTCTTCTACCTTCACGGTGATTTTCGTAGCAAATGGAGGCCGTTTGTGAAATCGCGTTTTCTCCATGCCTTGCCGCGTAGTCTTCACCGTCGCCTTCTCCACGAGCTCTCTACTGCCACGTTGGCTCTGGTACCATGTCACAAGGAAGGAGATAAGGAAGAGAGCTCACACACACACTCTCACTCTCAAGGAGAAGCACACACACAGATTGAGGCAAGGAAGAATGATCTTCTTCTTCTTCTTCTATTACATAAAAGAAATGTACAAGAATGACATAAAAACAAGAATACAACAAGTGCAATATATAAAGATCAGTACATACGGAAAAACCTAATATCTGTGAATGAGTGAGCTGGCAAGAAACAAATGTGCCATCACTCTCGGTAGATAAATCTAATAAAGCTCAATGAAGTATCCCTGACATATATCGGTATGACCACTATACATGTCAGAGAAACGAAAAATTGGTACGTGTCATCCTGGATCATCACATGTTGAGCTTGATATCTCAACAATTTTGATGCATCATTGCATCATAAATTTATGGTTGTGAGTGAGGTTGATTCTGATTGGTTCTTTGATAATGGTGCTTCAAAGCATATTAATTCATGCAAAAGTTGTTTTGCATCTTTGAAAGATGCACCCAAAGGAGAAAATGTGGTGTGCAAACAATGCCTCTTATCCTATCATTGGAGTAGGAGAAATTGAGCTTATAGATGCAAATGTAGGTGTGATTTTTGTGAAAAATGCATTGTATGTACATGGTATCAAAAAGAACTTTATTTCTCTTTCTTTGATTGCCAAAGTTGGATTTCATGTACACGTTTATGAATTCAGAAATGGTGATATTATCATGATGTATGGTACATTATGCAATTTTTTGTATTGGTTGGATGCATACAAGAGGGGTGCCTCAAATGCCTTGGTTGCTCATACTTCCTCCATGGAAAAAATGGAGCTTTGGCATGCTCATTTTGGTCACTTGAACTTCAATAGTATTCTTTACTTGTAAAAGAAGGACATGGTTATTGGTTTGCGAACACTTGAGTCCTTTAAAAGCATGCATGTGAAGGTTGCATTCTTAGAGAAATGCACCATGCTTCTTTTCCAAAAGATAGTCATACACACATTATAAGAAATTTGTAGCTTGTTCATAGTGATGTATGTGGTCCCATCAAGACTTGATCTTTTGGAAACATGTATATTTTTTCACCTTCATTGATGATGGTATTCTCCATACATGGGTGTATCATATGAAACTCAAGAATGAGGTATTTTCTTGCTTCAAAACATTTTATCTATGACTAAACATTTTTCAAGAAACAAGGTCTTGACTCTATGCATAGATCGTGATGGTCAATACATGTCACATGAGTTTAATTTTTTTCTTCGTGAGAGAAAAATTTCACACCAATATACGGTTCCATATACACCTCAACAAAATCGTGTTGCATAGCATAAAAATAGAACACTTCTTGAACTAGCATGATATATGGTTAATGGAAAGCCCCTTCCTCACAAGTTTGGATGGAAGCACTCATGTGTGAAAACCATGTATTGAATCACTACCCTACAATAGCATTGAGATTCATCACATCTTATGAGGCTAAAAATGGACATAAACCTATGATTAGTCATATGAGCATGTTTGGTTGTTTGGCATATGCTCTTATGCCATTACAAAAATGTCACAACCTTGATGACAAGGCAAAGACATTTATAATTATTGGTTATCGTGCTAAAATTAAGGGATATCATTTGTACCATCCATTGATGGACACAATTGTTATGAATTGAGATGTGGTATGTGTTGAAATTTTAGTTTTCCCTCTGATTGAATGCAAAAAATAGCCAATATTTAGCTCACAAGATGTCTTCAACTATTGAAAATTTCCATCCACATATGGCTAAACATTTGTGCAAAAATATGGCTAAAAATGAGCATGAAATTCAACCCATGCATGATTTACATGTTGATGATGTATTGCATAATGAAAGCATGTATATCAAGAGTGCACACACAATGCCAAATTGGTTTAAACAAACTTTTGAAGACAATAGATTGAGTGAACCTTTACTTGGTAGAACAAGATCAAACTCTCATCATGCATCAAATAATTTTTTGGGTTATTATCTTATTGTAGTAGCATGTAATGTATACCCATTTACATTTGAAGATGCATGTGATGATCCACTTTGGATGAGTTCTATGCAATAAAAATGGATTCCATACATAGGAATGCTACTTGGGAGTTATGTGAATTGCTCAAAGGAAAAATGCCATTGGTACAAAGTGGGTTACAAGATTAAGAGAAAGTTCGATGGTAGCATTGATGAATATAAAGCTAGATCTATCGCCAAAGCATATGCACAACAATATAGCATTGACTATGAGGAAACTTTTGCACCTAATTCATGCATGAACAACATTCCTAGTGTGGTTGCACTTATTGTTCAATGAAGTTGAAAAGTTCATAAGTTAGACATAAAAACAACTTTCTTGAATGGTGATCTACAAGAATAGGTTTATGTGAATCAACCTCTTGGATTCACCATGAAAGGGCAAAAGCATATGGTTTGTCATTTGCATAAAGCTTTGTATGGTTTCAGCTACACTCCACATCCATGCTATGATAAAATCCATAAGAACTTGATTGCTCTTGGTTACACATGTAGTCCCATTGAAATAGACTCTATGCACACAACGATGGGGCTGATCTTATAGTACTTGTTCTTCATGTTGATGACATACTCTTGACTGGGTCATGTGATTCAAAACTTGATATCCTTGTCACTCATTTATGACATAATTTTGATGTCACTTATCTTGGTCTTTTGAGCTCCTATCTATGTATCGAGCTTGTATCCATTGAGGAGGGAATTTTAATGCATTAAGAAAAGTATGTGGAAAAACGATAGCATTTTGACTTTGAGGAATTCAAGTCGATTTCCACATGAGCAAAGACATGATTTAGGTTCTCACTAGGATTCCAGTAATGCATTTGATACTTCTCATTATCAGCACGCTATGGGATCTCTTATATATGCATGAAACACAAGGTGAGATATATAGTATGTAGTTCCCTAGTTGAGTTGATCCATGCATAGCCTTGGCACCATGCATTGGCAAGGATTGAAATGTGTGTTTAGATATATAAAAGGAACTTTGAGTTTAGGTCTTTTTTATGGTAGATATATTCAATCATTTTGTAGGCCTTTACATATGGTGATTGGGTTGGTTGTTATGATACTCGTGTGTGCACTAGTGGTAATTTATTTTTCCTTGGAGACTCATGCATATCTTGGTTGAGTAAGAAGCAACCTACAGTGGCAACATCGAGTTGTGAAGCTGAGCATAGGGTAGTTTTCAAACATACTATGGAGTGCATAAACCCAAGATGCCTATTGATTGATCTTTGCATGGAGACTGATGTTACTATGCATATTCTCAATAAGAGTCAGCATGCATTGGTTGTTGCATGAAATCCAATTTCTTATGCATAGAACAAATATATTGAGGTGAATTATCACTATGTAAGAGAGCGCCAACATGGAGGAGATATTGATTTGGTATATGTGGCTACATAAGATAATGTGTAAGACATATTTACCAAAGCTCTTCCATTGGAAATGTTTGAAGATTTTTCCAAAGCTTTAGGCTTATTGCTGAGTGGGGCACTACTTTGGCACTATGTGTGTGTGTCCAGATCATTTGCTCTAGAGGAGTTTGTTACACTTATGTGTTCCTCAAGTAGCTTTGATGTGAACCTTTTCCCTATATATAGGTAGTTTTTACTCTACTCTTGGCTAGAGATGTTTTTGCATGTTATCACTTACATGATACACTCATATGTGATGGTACTTTTTACTTAGGGATATTATTACAATGCTTGCCTTAGTTTTGTTGATCATTAATAGAGAGAGCTATTTCTATCATCTATCTTTTTTGTGTCCCTTGGTGCATTTGTGCTCCGGGTGTGTGCTTCTTGTGTGCTTCTTGTGTGCTTCTTGTGTGTCTCTCACACTTCTTTGCTCACCCAACAAATCTCCCCCACACACTTTGTTGGACGAGTCTCCAGAGTATGTGTATTTATAGTTTTCTCTTATGTCGAAATAAGGAGGTTACAATGAGGCTGGCATTTCAAAAAGGAGTTATGCAAGTAAAACATTCTTATTTTTATTGTGAGACTTAGGTTTTGTTGACAAAAGTCACATTGTACAATGACCTTATCTCAACCACTTATTTTATGAATTTATAAAAAGAACCCTCTATGTGGGTGTTTATTTACAAAATATATGGAAAATGTAACTTTTCTTATTTGTGTCTAGATACATAGGAATAAGTCCATGCCCTCAGAAACCATCAACTCCTATATCAAAACACAAAGCACATTAATATCTCAATACTAAAATCCAATAATTCAGCATTCTAGAAGTGATGACATGCCCCTAGTTGAAAAAGAAAGGGACCTTTGTTGATAAGAAATAAAATAGACATGGATGCCCAATCACATGTCCCATCACTAAATAAAAATTATCTTGTTCCATATAAAAGCACATGGATGGAAATGTATCTTGCAGGAGTTAAATTATTGTGATTGTGAATGATATGCAAAAATTAAGTGATCATAATGAGGGCTCAGTGACGTCTTATGGATCCACTAACATTCTTCAGTAGAATAATTTTTATACTTTAATTAATCTCAATGATATTGAATACATGTGTATGTAGTGGTTACCTCATGATCAGTTATTTTCTCACGAATTAAGATTTTGAATTCTTCTTAGAGGAGGATCATCAAGAATAGGAGTGAGTGGTAAAATGCCTTTGATAATTTTTGGTAAACTAATATGAAAAGAGTTATGCATGTTCCAATTAGATGGTATATCTAATCTTAATGATTTTTCATTGATCTTTCTAATAATGCAAAATGGTCCATAATAGTGTGGTGCAAGTTTAACTTTAGGATGTTATAAAATAATTTAAACGTTTTGTAATGATACGTAACCAAACTAAATCATTTTCCTTAACTTCTTTGTCTAATCATTACTTATTAACATTACAAGTGTACTATTTTTTACTTTTCTTAATGTTATCATGAACCTTGTTAGGTAAAGAAATGTGAACTTAATCAATAGAACTAGCCAAAGGAATATTACTTTGAGCAAATGACATGGGAATGGGAAGCTTTTTACGATAAAAACTTTCAAAAGGTGCACGACCAGTAGTTGTATGTTCTATTATTGTGAGAAAATTGAAGTAATGGTAATTTCTCATCCCAGCTAGTGGGGCTATCTATTACACTTAGGTGTTCCTTGAGTAGCTTTGATGTGAAACTTTTCCCTATACATGGTCACCTTTTACTCTAGTGTCGGCCAAAGGTTTTTGCCCTATGTTACCACATACATGATACACTCATATGTGGTGGTACTTTGTACTCAACAATATTGTTTAGATCTTACTTTTAGTTCTCTTCATCATAAATAGAGAGAGCTATTCCAACTATCCATCTTTTTTGTGTGCCTTGCTAATTTTTTGCTCCTTGTGTGTGCTTCTTGTGTGTCTCTTGCTCTTCTACACACATCCAATAGTGTTATTAGAGTAGGTTAAAATCCTTCTCAAGTTTCAGTTTTTTACATCATGGAGTGCACACTTTTGGCCGTGAAAATAAAATTTAGAGCATAGAACATTGATTTTCAAAAGCCAAGAAGCATTTCCACTGGTTAGAATCAGCATCATAGTGACACATTATGAGCTGAAGTCTCATCATTCATTTTAGGTTTCATTGAAGTAAAGATGTTGCCACACTTTTGTTCTTTAGTAAAATGGCAAGCAACAATGACTTGTTTATAATGCTTCAACCTAAGGATAAGCTTTATGGGACCCACTATCCAATGTTTTCTTACATGATAAAACATGTTCGTGTTGGAAAACAATTATAGAGCATAGTGGCAGATGTAGATCAAAGGCTCATAGGTTCTTCTACTTCACATTCTACTATCATAGATGGAGTTCTTCTTCAAGTATAGTGGTTACTCCATCTACAAAGAAGCAACTTAGATGGTATGGAAAAGATGTTCAAGCTTATGTATTGATTGCATTTTCTATAAAGTATCATATAGTTCCACACATTTGGTTATGTTCTACATCAAGATAAGCATGGGGCGCTCTTTCTTCTTTGTATGTCATGCATAATGAAGCATTTGTTGCATACTTGAAAAAGAAACTTCAGGATGTATATGACTGAAAATGAGTATGTGGATGTGTATATGACATGCATCAAGGACTTCAAAGAGCGATTGACAAACATAGATGAGATTATTTCGGATGCATCATTCATCTCTACATTGTTGAAATGATTACAAAAATCTTTTAAAAGCTTTGCCACTACACTCCATTTGGTTGCAAAAAGAATTAAAATATGTATGTATTTGATGAGGTTGTGTCTCTTCTTTTGCAAGAATATCAATCTAGAGTGAATAGGAGTGGTTTGATTGAGTGAATACAAGCACTTGCTATCTCACAAAAAGTGAAAATCAAGTATGTTTCAGCTTTGGGTTCATCAAAACCAAAGCCTCAATCTTCCTCTTCCACTCATTCCTCATATGATGCTGATTTGCAAAAGAAGAAGAGATGCAAATATTGCCAGAAGCTTGGTCATACTATTGATGAGTGTAGAAATATTGCTAAGCACAATAAAAAAAAGAAGGAATCCATCATGTCTATTGCTGAGAATTCTTCAAATGTAAACGATGATAAATCCATGGGTCAAAATTTTTGTGTCTGTGTTGTTAAATGTCATTATGATGCATCATTTCATTCTAAATGTATGGTTGTGAGTGAGGCTCATTTGGATTGGTTCTTTGATAGTGGTGCTTCAAAGCACATAGCTTCATTCAAAAGGTTTTTTGCATCTTTCAAAGATGCACCCAAAGGAGGCCATGTGGTGTGTGAAAACAACACCTCTCATCCTATCATTGGAATAGGAGAAATTGAGCTTATGGCTACAAATGGAGGTCGAATTCTTTTGAAAAATGCATTGTATGTACCCAAAATCAAGAAGAACTTATTTTCAATTCCTTTGATTGCCAAAGTTCGACTTCATGTTCACTTTGTGTATAATAAGTGTATGGTTCATGATCTCATCGATGGTGATATTATCATGATGTATGGTACATTATGCAATGGCTTGTATCGCTTATATACATACAAGAGGACTGCCTCAAATGCCTTGGTTTCTCATACTTCCACCATGTCGAAAATGGAGGTTTGGCATGCTCTCACTTGAAGCTCAATAGTTTGCTCTACTTGCAAAAGAAGGGCATGGTTATTGGTTTTCCGACACTTGAGTCCATTCAAAAGCATGTATGTGAAGGTTGCTTTCTCAGGAAAATACATCGTGCCTCTTTTCCAAAAGATATTCATACACACACTACAAGAAATTTGTAGCTTGATCATAATGATGTATGTGGTCTCGTCAATAACATCCTTTATAAACCATGTATATTTTGTTACCTTCATTGACAATGCTACTTGGCATATAGGGGATTATACGATGAAAGCAAAGAATGAGGTATTTCCCAACTTCAAAGCTTTTTTAGCCATGACTATTTTTTTGGAAATAAGCTTTTTACTCCATGCACAAATCGTGGTGGTGAATACATGTCACATGAGTTTAATAGTTTTTTGTGAAACAGGAACTTCACACCAATGTATGATGCCATATACACCTCAAGGAAATGGGTTGCAAAGCATAAAAATAGAATACTCCTTGAAATGGCATGATGTATGGTTAAAGGAAAGCACCTTCCTCACATGTTTTGGACCGAAGTGGTGACATGTGCAAACTATGTGTTGAATCAGTGCCCTACAAAAGCATTGAGAGTCATCAATCCTTATGAGTCTTGGAATGGACATAAACCTATGGTTAGTCGTATGCATGTATTTGGTTATTTGGCATATGCTCTTATGCCATCAGAATAACATCACAAACTTCATGATACTGCTAAGAAATGTATACTTTTTTGTTATAGTGTTGAATGTAAGGGATATTATTTCTACCATTCTCTGACAAACACAACTATTGTGAGTTGACATGTTTTATTTGTTGAAAATTCAGTTCCCTCAACTTGAATGCAAGAAACATCCAACCATTTGGCTCACAAAATGTGTTTGATACATTCATGCCTTTGTTTCAAAATGGTGTGCTTAGCTATCAACATGTAGACCAACCAAGTGAGGTTCCAAGGGCTAACAAATTCCATCAAAATAGAGCTAAAAATATAGAAAGTTTCTAGCCAAATATGGCTAAAATTTTATACCCAAACATGGTCAGAACTGCCAAAATTTCCAGCCACATATGGTAGAATTTTTGCAACACAATATGGCTAAAAATGAGCATCAAATTGAGCCGACGCATGATTTACATGTTGATGATGTATTACATAATGAATGTATGTCAATGAAAGATTGCACAAACTATGTCAAAGTGACTGAAAGAAAGTTTGCAAGAAAGCAAATTGAGTGCAATTTTATTTGGTAGAACAAGATCAATCTCTCACTATGCATCAAGTAATTTGTGGATTATTTTCTTGTTGCAAGAGCATCTAATGAAGAGCCACTTACTTTTGAAGATGTGAGGATCCACAATGGATGAACGTTATGCAATCAAAAATGGATTCCATACATAGGAATGGTACTTGGGAGTGATGTGAATAGCCAAAAGGAAAAAATGTGATTGATACAATGTTAATTTACAAGATTAAGAGAAAGCCAAATGGTAGCATTGATTTTTACAAAGCTAAGTTGGTCTCCAAAGGATATGCGCAATGATATGACATTTACTATGAGGAAAATTTTGCACCTACTTCATGTAGGATTATCATTCATAGCATGGTTGCATTGGATGCCCAACGAGGTTGGAAAGTACATTAATTGGACATAAAATAGCTATCTTGAATGGCAATTTGCAAGAAGAGGTTTACATGAAGAAACCTCTTGGATTTTCCATGAGTGGTCAAGACCATATGGTTTGTCACTTGCATAAATCCTTGTATGGTTTCAAGCAATCTCTAAGTGCATGGTATGGCAAATTCCATAAGAACTCGATTGATCTTAGCTTCATATTAGTCCAATTGAAAGCACACTCTATGCATGCAAAGATGGGCTTGATCTTATAGTGTCTATTTTTTATGTGGATGACATACTCTTGAATAGATCATGTGATGAAAAAATTCACATCCTTATGGCTAATTTGGGACTACTTTTGAAGTCACTTAACTTGGTCCTCTAAGCTACTATTTTGGCATCTAGTTTGTATCCGTTGAGGGGGAGTTGTTATGTATCAAGAAAAGTATGTGAAAAATTACTTCACTGTTTTGACTTTGAGGATTGCAAACTAGTTTACACACTAGTGGAGACAAGATTTAGGTTCTTAGTTGAGGACTTCATTGATGCATTTGACACTTGTCTTTATCAGCAAGTTGTGCGATGTCTTATATATGCATGCAACACAAGGACGGATATACAATATGTAGTTTCCCAGTTGAGGCAGTTCATGCATAGCCCTTACACTAAGCATTGGCAAGCAGAAAAATCTATGTTTAGGTATCTTAAAGGCACTTTGAGATTAGGTCTCTTTTATGGCAGAAATATACATCCATGCTTGCATACTTTTACAACTAATGATTAGGCTTGTTCTTTTTATACTTGCATGTCCTAGTATTATCTTTTTCCTTGGAGACACATTTATATATTGTTTGAGAAAGAAGAAACCTATAGTCAAGTTGCGAAGCTGAGTACATGGTAATTTTCATAGCTATAGTGGAGTCTATATGGAAGGGACACCAATTGGTTGATAGTTTTCATGGAGATTGATGTTGCTATGTATATTATCACTAGTAGCTAGAGTGCATTGGTTGTTGCATGAAATCTAGTGTTTTATGCACAAACCAACCATATTGAGGTGCATTATCACTTTATGAGAGAGTTCCTTCATGAAGGAGAGATTGATTTGGTATATGTGCTTACACAAGGTAATGTGGTAGCCATATTCACCAAAAAGCTTCCATGGGAAACATTTGAGGATTTTCGCAAAGCTTTAGCCTTATTGCATAGTGGGGGATAATATTTCACTCCATGTATGTGTTCACATCATTTGTTCTAGGGGGGTTTATTACACTTATGTGTTCCTCGAGTATCTTTGATGTGAAACTTTTCCCTATACATGGGAAACTTTTACTCTAGTGCTAGCTAGAGGTTTTCTCTACATGTTTCTGTAGAGAGTACGCATGCGGAAGCAAAATGAAACGTAAAGTACTGTCACAAAACAAAGAATGTGTGAGTCACAATTTGAGTAGACCATGAAATGGGTAAACTCATGTGGATTAGAAATGAGCTTGCCAAGAGCATGGAGTAGGCTCCTCAAGCTTCTAACCAAATACAAATGGGGGAGAGGCCCTCCTTATATAGATTTGTGAGGGGCTCTCCAAAATACATCATATGTGGGATAAGTCTCCCGAAAGGAGAATGAATACAACCGGTAGAAGCAAATGGCAAGGTACCCAAATACAAAGGAAATACAAGGAAATGCAATGGAAATGAAATGGAAATAGAGTGACTCCATGATACAAAAGGGAGATGCACTCTCATATTTTCAACACCCCCTCTGCAACTCCATTTTGTAGTGTATGGAGGCTGCTAGGGTATGTGAGAACGGTCCACCAAGAATGTATCAGCAGCAGCACGAGCACCGGGAAGTCGACGTCTGGGAATCCATAGCCTTGAAGTGGTATCAATCATGCGGGATCGCCAGGTACTCCATAATATGTCCATCAGATGGATCAAGCGGATGCTCCAAAGGTATGCTACCAACGAGGTACAGGAACGGAACAAGATCTCACTACACGAGATCACCTCCGTGTGCGAGAGATAGGATGACTCCATGTGGTACATAGGAACCTTCAAAGCTTTGGCAATGTCCACCACACTATGTGTATCACCAAGAAGTAGGTCCTGCAAGAGTGAAACATAAAGCATGAAGCATAAAATCATAGTCACATGGCAGTACATCTGTATGTTGTAAGCCTCCATGGAGTGGACAAAGTCCTGTGGTGTATCAGTAGAACCATGGTAACCCCCTTTGAAACGAGAAGCTGACTCAAAAGATGATCCAACTGAGGGATGAATCCAAATAGATGTCAGAGTATCATGTGGTAACTGAAAGGATGTTGGACTCCATGAACGAAAAAATACATGCTCGGAATGCTGTTGTAGACGAAGTAAGTGGACTCTCGAAGATAGGAATGGAAAATGACGAGTCACTAATCCTGGAGTAATACCCAACTGAAGCTGAGGTGAAATATAAACCTTCAATGGGATGATAGGCATATCCATCTGAGGTATAAGCTGAGATGATATCTCTGATTCCTCATGCTCCAAAACCGTACCATGATCAGGAAAGTCATGTACAAAGAGAGCATGCTCCACATAGTGTGACTGTTCAAAATTGGAATGATCCTCCTCTGAATCTGAAATGGGAGGATCCAAAAGGGATGAATACTTAGATTATTCATCAAAGGTGCAGTCTTTGGTTACTGTAACTGAGTGACTCTTTGGGTTGTAGAGTTTGTATGCCTTTTGTCGTTCACTGTACCCGATGAAATGTACTGCTTAGGCCGATCATTATCATGGCCTTGGATGTAGGCATCACTACCAAAGACGCGAAAATAGCTTACACTTGGCTTCTTTTGAAAGTAAGCCTCAAATGGTGTTTTGTTCTTCAAAACATCTGAAAAACCTCTATTCTGAATGTGTACTGCTGTTTGTACTGCTTCACCCCAATAGTTTAGTGGAAGTTGCTTTTGTCTAAGCATAACTTTGGCCATTTGGATCACACTTCGACTCTTTTGTAATGCAATACATGGTTGAGTATCTTGCTTGGCTTGATACTTGATTCCATGTTGCTTCAAGTACTTGGAGAAGTTTTGGTTGACAAAGCTACTATCTCCATCAGATCGGATGGTCTTCAAAGAACTTGGAAAGTCTTCTTCAACTGTTGTTGTCCACTCCTTAAACTTGGAAATGGCATCTTCTTTATGCTTGAGTGAATAAACCCATGTGTATCTAGTGAAGTCATCTACAATCAGGAAGAAGTAAATTGACCCACTTAGAGAAGGTGTACTCATTGGTCCACAAATATCAATATGGACTAATGCTAAGGGTTTATTTGCAGAAATGGATGCTTCTTTAGGCAAAGAGAAAGTTGTTTGCTTGTCACATGCTTTGCAATTCAATTCCACTTGTGCGATCCTGGGTAGACCTTTGACAAGATGATTGGAAGAGATCTTAGCTAAGCAAGAGCTATGTCCAAATCTACAATGCCACAAGTTGAGACTTGAATCCTTGGCCATAAAACTAGAAAGCTTGTAGAGACCCTTATCTTCATATCCTTGAGCTATCACTTCATTGGATGCACGATCAATGACTTGAACTTTGTTGTTATCGAACTGAACTGTCATGTTGCACTTTGTGATGGATTTGACTGAAAGAAGATTCTTACAAAGACTTGGTACATAAAGAACATCTTTTAGTGACTTGGTCTCGCCTTCAGAGTTGATGACTTGAACTTTTCCTCTTCCTTGGATTTCAATGCACTTGTTGTCTCCAAGGTAAACTTGTCCTTGGTGCTCTTCAAACTCATGGAAATCATCTTTGTCATGGCACATGTGGGATGAAGCACCACTATCAAAAATCCATTCTTTCTTGGGAGTGGTTGCCACAAGTGCTTTGTGTTCACTTGTGAAAAATAGGTCTTCACTTGTGCAGTGAGAATGATGTTCACTCTTGGAATTAGACTTAAACTTGTCCTAGTTCTTTTTCTTGAAGCAATATTTTTCAATGTGTCCAGGTTTGCCACAAAAATTACAAGTGAATTTCTTTAATGAATTGTATGATCCTCGCTTAGATCCATTGCTAGCCTGATGAATTGAGGTTTTACCTTTAGTGAATGGGCCTTTGGCCTTCATGGCTGACTCTTGTGAGGAAGTCGATTTGGCTCGCGAGTCGTGAAGGAGCAATAGTCGACGAACCTCTTCCCAAGATAGGACTTGGCCACGATTATACAAAGTTGTGATAAATATCTCGTATGATTTAGGTAACTTGTTAAGAAGTCTAATGGCCATGTCTTCACTAGAGATCTGTCTACCACATAGTGCTAATTTATGCTGGTAATCCTCAAATTGAGTTATGACCTTGGTAATTGTGTCGTGTGGCCTGATTGTCAAACTATGAAACTCGGCCTCTAATGCATATATCTTCGAAGGGGTTTTGTCTTCATACAAAGTAGCTAATGTATCCCAAGCATCCTTGGATGTCTTGCAGGCTGTGATATGACCTTTCGTCAGTTCGTCGCAGGCAAGTAGCGATTGACCTAAAGCTCTTTTGTCCTTGACATTCCACACATGCCAATTGTCTAAGTTGGTATGCCTATTGGGTTCGGGGTCTGACCCATCTACGACTTCATGAAGAAGATTCGTATAGAGATAAGCGCGCATGACATCTTTCCATAGACTATAATTTTGTCCATTGAGGCGTTCATCCTTAGGCAAAAAAATTGGGGTGAAAGAGGGTAAGAAGTTAGCCATAGATGATGAGCTACCTGCACTTTTGATCATTACAAAGCTTTGAGGGTAAAGTATTGAGAAACACTATCAAGGATATTTGCCGAAAATACTGCTGCAAAATAATTGCCAAGCTTGAAATGAGTAACGAGACACCAAACTTAAAATTTTTGGGGAGGGGGGAGGGCTTAGAGTAGCCCTACTTTTGCAAAACACCAAGATGAGTCGCCACGAGAGGAGAGGGCTTAGATTAGCCCGTTGCACACCGATTGAGCCTTAGAGGCTTTAGAACTTAAGAAACTTTGTGGGTGGGCTTAGAGTAGCCTCCAACCCACAAAAGTGCAGACACACGATACTGTTCTTCTTATATTTTGAGTGTACAAAGATGGAGGCACTTAGTGCCTTGAGGGTGCCAAAAGAGGTATGCTCTTGTGAAGGGTGGGTACCCTTAAAACATACAATATGGATGGTCTAAATAAGGTAACTCTAGATTAAGTGCCAAAGGGTGGGTACCCTTAAAACATACAATATGGATGGTCTAAATAAGGTAGCACTTGATGCAATGGGCACATAAAATAGAAGATATGGCACATTGAGGTAAAACTGGACAATTGTTATGATAGCACTTGATGCATTGGGTGCATAAGGTAGAAGATCAATTAGAGTGACAATGTCTACCTAATGCAAAGAAACCAAAAATATGGTTTGAGGGACTAAAATTCAAAGTGTTGTCTTTGAAGCGTTTGAATGATCCAAGCGTTCGAATGATCCCAAACAAGATCATTAGAAGTGCACTAATGATTTATAAACGCATTTCACAGAAGGCACGCCTGGTGTTGATGGGATATTCTTCGAGTGAGCCAAATGCCAGCAATCTCACTCCGCGATGTGTGCCGAAACATGCAGAAAATAATTCATGAAAGATTGCATCCATATCATTCAATGTATTTGCAGTGTACATCACGGTTGATATCATATGGCAACGTGAATCACCAAACAACGAAAGAGAAATGTCAGCACAACTTTCTTTGATGATGATTCCTGCAAGCGCAACTTTCTCTCACGCTGATTCACTCTGGTATGGAGGAGTCACGATAGCAACTTTCTCTCACGCTGATTCACTCTGGTATGGAGGAGTCACGATCTCGTCCTGTAGCCGAGCAGGTATGTCAGATATGGACAAGGGCTGAAGCCTGAGAGATTAATCTCTCTCTGTGTTCTCCTTCTTTGTTTCACTCTCTCTCTACGACACAGAGAGAAGCGAGCAGAGGATGGTCTTTCTGTCACTCTCTCTCAGTCACAGCCAGGCGCAGGCAGTAGAGTGACTCTCACTATCTCTCTCTCTCTGTCGTAGCAGATGGAGAGCGATGGAGAATATCCGCTTCGTCGTACTGCACTAGGATTGGTGTTTGGGAGATAACCATGCGGCTTCTCTCTTTCCCCTCCCCCTTTGCAAATAATCAGACGTGTGCCATATAACAGCTACTGTAGATGCGCTGTGAGTTTGTGAGCAGGGGCTTGTGAGGTACAAGACGTTTTTTTTTTTTTCAATAAAAGGAAGTTCGGCCTTAGCCTATTCTCTCGGACTTTAATTAAACTAAAGAAGAAAAGTTACAATTGAGTGGGACTAGTGCCCATGGGACCCCCCAAATCCCACAATGCAAGGGACGAGTGTGGCAAGCTAGAGGGCATTACAAATGAGGTGGATAAATCTATCATCACCCTCATGTGGGACCCATTTCGGTTTCAACTTGTTGTTTTCGAGGAGATAAATACAGTGATGTATAAATGGTGGAGATCTCTTATCTCGGGAGATTCTTTTACCTAGAAGAAACAATGATTTCTCGATCGACCATTCCTTAGGAGTTTGGTCAAAATTGACAGCACATCGCTCCCTCCAAATCTTCCAAAGAGTCTCACCCCTGATGGCATTCCACAGCCTCGAAGAACAACCGACCGCCTCACCCAACAGCGCCTGTTGCCAATTGATTTGGTGTGTGAATCTCAAAACCCGTGTCACGTGATGCCAGATAATACGGGACTTGGGGCAATCGAAGAACAGGTGAGCTAAATCTTCGATGCATTGATGGCAACGTTTGCACCATGGTGGCACACCACATATTTTATTCGCCCTTGAATTGGACCAAATTGCCTTATGCAAGATCTGCCACATGAGAACAGACTTTTTGGTCTCAATTAGGGGGTGCCAAATAGACATGAACTTTAGTTCCCATCGAAGTTTGGTCCAAGAAAGACACCACCTCTTGTTGAGGGTGTGATGAACATCTAAGTTCTCTTTGAAGTTAGGTATTTTGGATATTCTCTTACCATTGCTCCATTTGAGGCCTTCAAGGCAAGGAAGATCCTGTCCGGAGAGAAGGCGAGAAGTTGAGCGGTCCCATGCCAAACATCTGCCTTGAAGAAGAATCCATTCCTCGAGGGTAACTCTATGTCTTGGGTCTAAGTCTTCGAACCTAATCCACTAGTTGGTCTCTTGTTTCCAGAGTTGTTTCCACTGTTTGAACCCCTTGTTCCATAACCGCTTTGCAGTTTGGAGGTTCCAAGGCTCCACTCCTCTAATGCCACTGATCGGGAACCAGATAGAGTCATTTTGTCTTATCGCAGCCGCCCACTTCCACTCATCATTGATTCTGATGAATTGTTTGGCCTTGTTCCAACTCTTCCAAAAAGAACACACGAGGCTAGAGCCTTTAGGGGACACCAGAAGGGGGGAGAACAAAAGCATGAGAATCCCTAGTCCTTCCAGCCAAGATGGACAACAAAGATAAGGTCTTTCAAGTTTCTAAATATCAATTTAGCCCAAGAGGACTCACTATTGCTCTAGGCCTTGATAAGCCACTTAACTGCCAGCTTGTCAGCCAAAGCCACGATATCCAGAATACCTAAGCCCCCTGAGTCTTTCGAGCTAGTGCAAGTTTCCCAATTGATTTTCGAGATCCCCCTCCTGTTGGGGTCCCCAGTCCAGAGGAAGTTTCTGCAGATTCTTTCCACTTTGGTCAACTCTTTCTCCTTCGGTCTCCAACACGAGATAAAGTAAATAGTCTTTGAAAACATAAATGTGTTAACAACCATAGCACGCCCTACCAAGTTGACTTGCATACCTTTCCAATAATTTAGTTTGCTATCCAGCTTGGCCAGCACCCAGTTCCATCATTGGTCCATTGTGATGTCGAAGCCCATCGGGATGCCGAGGAGACGGAAGACTTGACCTCTGGGGATAACTTGACACCCCTGATCTAACAACAATTGGGGTGGGGGTCCGCGGATTGCTCTGAAAGCAGTTTTAGCATGGTTGATTTTTGAGTGTGATGCCACACAAAAGGTGTCAAGGTAACTCCAGAACACCTCAATGCTGTTCATATCGTTATGCACAAAGGCATTCATATCATCGGCAAAGAGTCTAGCAATCAATTGGCCATGATTTAGAGGTAGGGAAAGACCCATGAGATTGCCAGAGTCGATGTGATGCTTTAATAGGCGACTAAGGCCGTTCGAGGCAATAGCGAAGAGTAGAGGAGGCAGAGGGCAGCCTTTCCTGATAGATCTTTTTAAACGTATGGGCTCAGAGAGCTTACCATTTATATTTATTCTAGTTGAAGCATTTCCGAGAAGAGTAGAAACCATTTTTGTGAACTTTTGGGTGCATCCAAGGTCTTTCAATGATTGGAGAATAAAGTCCCATTCCAATCTGTCATATGCTTTGTCGAAGTCGATCTTAATGAATACCAGATCTTGTGCAGATTCCTTAGCAAATGTAAGGCCTTCCCAAAGGTCGACAATTGCTTCAAGTATAGATCTACCTTTGACAAAACCTTTTTGGTCCTCACAAAGCCATGACTTTAAATGACAAGAGATTCTGTTGGCAATAACTTTTGCAATTATCTTGTATCCAGTTTGGAGCATGGTAATCGACTGCCAGTTTTCAATTTTGTTCTTATCTCCCCTTTTGTGAATTAACTTGATGACGCCATTATTAAGACACTCAGGAAGGGCACCGAAGGACAGAGCCTCGAGCCACACCAAACGTAGTGGGGTGGTCAACACATGCTTGAAGGACTTGAAAAACTCATTGGTGAGGCCATCAGGACCTGGACTTTTTCCATTTGGAAGGGCATCAATAACCTCGATAGTTTCGTTCTCAGAAATGTTAGCTTCTAGAAGAGAACTCATGTTCTGAGGGATTCTAGAATGAGCTACCCTTGAGATGGTAGCCATGCAGTCCCGCCTGTGTGGGGAAAGAGGAGTCGAGATCCCAAGGAGATGGGTAAAGTGCTCGACGATGATAGATTTGTTCTCGGCTTCCGTGCTACATTCGATCCCATTGTTATCAACCAAGAAGGGGATGGATTCCCTAACTTGTTTCTTTTTGAGGATGTTACACATCTCTTTCGAAGGTTTTTTGGCCTTCTCTGCCCACCAGTCTTTGAAGAATATCTGAAGATTTTTCCTTTGAATCTCCTCCTCGAATCTTAGTCTTCCCCTGATTTTCAGAAGACCTTGATGGCATTGCAAGTTACCTTTGTTCACTTCTTCTTCAAGTCGTGAGAGTCTCCGGTATACCTTTTCTCTTCTTTTTTTCCGGATATCTCTTATGGCCTTATGAGTCCTGATCAGAATTTGTCGAGTCCTTTCCACCGCGCTTCTCCAGCACTTAGCCGGTTCATTACAGCAGGCAAAGGCCTCCGTCCAAACAGCGGAAATTTCTCGGTGGACAGAGGGGAGGGAAAATGACGTCTAACAAGCGTGGAACCAAGGAGCTTTCTGGAGCGTGGAAATCGGTTTGAAAGAAAGAGTAATCGGGTAGTGGTCCGAGATAGTCAGGTCCATGTGTTGGGAAATCGAAGGAATACCCCACTAGAGGATGGTGTTTTGGTCGATGTAACATCTATCAAGTCTTGCTTTCCTCAGAGAGTCCCCCAGTTGGAGGTTAGACCATGAGAACCCCTTCATATCTTTTACCTCGACCAAGTCGAGATGAAGCTTGATTTTATCCCATATCTCTTTCTCCTGACCGTCAATAATTTTCCCCTTGTTGTTCCAACGGTCCTCAGGAAATTCAACCATGTTGAAGTCCCCACAGAGCAAAACATTGTGTGAGAGGGAGTCGAGCGAAGTCCAAGTGTTTATTCTATCCGTCTCTATTAGGGGCATAAAGTGAGACCACGGTGAATTGTTTAGGGAGCCCAATAGAGGCAGCAATCCAACGATGATTTCGATCTTCACAAGTCGATGTCAACCTGTTGGACCAGGAGTGACTAATACCAATTGCAGCGCTGCCCGCGCCCCTAGGGTGCGAAGTGGAGAGCCAAAGGTGGTTTGGAGAAATGCATTTAAGTCGTTTCTGGAGATCCTCTGCGTCGATTTTAATCTCTTGTAAGCAGATAAAGTCAGGGTTGAGGCACTTGTCTTTGAACCATTGGCCAAGAATTGCCGCTCTTGAGGGGTCGGACAACCCCTTGACGTTAAGTGAGGTGATTTTCATTATTGACGGTTTCCCTCTTTGAGGGGAGGGACCCGATCTTTTTTTTCTTCTTTTGATCTTCTTTTTTACCTCCAACTTCTTTACTCAGGATCCTACTCTTGAGGGGGCTCTTCCAAGGCATGCCTGACGGTTGTTTCCCTTTAAGCTTTGACTTTTGTTGCAGTGCACAAAACAAAGGGCAGTAAAGCGGTTGTGGAAGCCATAGCTTCCATGCATTCGCTCTTCAGAGTCGATCGTGCAGGTACAGAAAGGAGAATGGAGTTGTAGCTGGATTGGATGCGGGTTCTCTGTCGCGTTAAAAGAAAGCTTCTCGCACTTTGAGGTGGGTGAATGATCCAGCGTCTTAAAACCACTGCAAGCAAGTGAACGAGTCTTCCTTTAAACTCTTCTGCAAGCTCTCCTACTCTGCTGGGTGTAGGAAATGTAACAGGCCGTAATTCTCCAAATGTCGTTTGCCTGACATCTATCTTCGTGAACAATGCGAACCTGCTACATCTGCTTACCTCTTCTCTGCTGGTTCCTTCTCGGGTTTATGTCATCTTGCACTCTCTCTCACCCAAGAAATGGGGCAGCACAGACGACTCTCTCTCTCTCTCTTTATGTTTGTGTGTGATTGCAAGTTCTGTTCTCCGCCATGGCGTGCTTCCCGTTCTGCGTCTTGTTCCTGCTTTTTTTTTTAAATAAAGGAAGTTCGGCCTTAGCCTAATCTCTCGGACTTTAATTATAATAAAGAGAAAAAGTTACAAGTGAATGGGACTAGTGCCCATGGGACCCCCCAAATCCCACAATGCAGGGGAGGAGTATGGCAAGCTACAGGGCATTACAAATGAGGTGGATAAAATTATCATCACCCTCATGTGGGACCCATTTTGGTTTCAACTTGTTGTTTTCGAGGAGATAAATAAAGTGATGTCTAAACGGCGGCGATCTCTTGACTCGGGAGATTCTTTTACCAAGGAGAAACAAGGATTTCTCGATCGACCATTCCTTAGGGGTTTGGTCAAAATTGACAGCACAACGCTCCCTCCAAATCTTCCAGAGAGCCTCACCTCTGATGGCATTCCACAGCCTCGAAGAGCAACCGATCGCCTCACCCAACATCACTTGTTGCCAGTTGATTTGACTCGTGAGTCTCAAAACCCGGGTCACGTGATGCCAGATAGCGTGGGACTTGGGGCAGTCGAAGAACAAGTGAGCTAAATCTTCGATGCACCGATGGCAACGTTTGCACCATGGCGGCACACCACAGATTTTGTTAGCCCTTGCATTGGTCCAGATACCTTTGTGCAAGATCTGCCACATGAGAACGGACTTTTTGACCTCAATTAGGGGGTGCCAAATAGACATGAATTTTAGCTCCCACCGAAGTTTGGTCCAAGAAAGGCACCATCTCTTGTTAAGGGTGTGGTGAACATCCAAATCCTCTTTGAAGTTGGGGATTCTGGAAAGCTTCTTACCATTGCTCCATTTGAGGCCCTCCAAGGAAGGAAGATCCTGACCGCAGAGAAGGCGGGTAGTTGAGCGGTCACAGGCTAAACACCTGCTTTGGAGAAGAGTCCATTCCTCAAAGGTAACTCTAAGTCTCGGGTCCAATTCTTCGAACCTAATCCACTGGCTGGTCTCTTGTTTCCAGAGTTGTTTCCACTGTTTGAACCCCTTGTTCCATAACCGCCTTGCAGTTTGGAGGTTCCAAGACTCCACCCCCCGAATGCCACTGATCGGGAACCAAATAGAATCATTTTGTCTTATGCCAGCCGCCCCCTTCCACTCATCACTGATTCTGATGAATTGTTTGACCTTGTTCCAATTCTTCCATAAGGAACATACGAGGCTAGAGCCTTTAGGGAAGACCGGGTGGGGGGAGAACAAAAGCGTGAGAAGCCCTAAGTCCTTCCAACCAGGGTGGCCAACAAAGGTAAGGTCTTCCGTGTTTCTGAAGATCAATTTGGCCCAAGAGGACTCCCTATTGCTCCAAGCCTTGATAAGCCACTTTGCAGCCAACTTGTCAGCCAATCCACCAATATCCAAAATTCCCAATCCCCCTGAGTCTTTAGGGCTAATGCAAGTTTCCCATTTGATTTTGGGAATCCCCCTTCTATTGGGGTCCCCAGTCCAAAGGAAGTTTCTGCAGATTCTTTCCACTTTGGCCAAGTCTTTCTCCTTAGGTCTCCAACACGAGATAAAGTAAATAATTGTAGAGAGCATAAATGTGTTAACAACCATAGCACGCCCTGCCAGGTTGACTTGCATACCTTTCCACTGATTCAGCTTCCTATCCAGCTTGGATAGCACCCAGTTCCAGCGTTGGTCCATTGAAATATTGAAACCCATCGGAATGCCAAGGAGACGGAAGACTTGACCGCTAGGGATAACTTGACACCCCTGATCCACCAACAATTGGGGAGTATGTCCACTGATTGCTCTAAAAGCAGTTTTAGCATGGTTGATTTTTGAGCCTGATGCCACACAAAAGGTGTGGAGGCACCACCAAAACACCTCAATGCTGTTTATATCGTTATGCACAAAGGCATTCATGTCATCAGCAAAAAGTCTCACAATCATTTGGCCGTGATTTAGAGGTAAGGAAAGACCCTTGAGATTGCCAGCGTCCATGTGATGTTTTAATAGGCAGCTGAGTCCATTCGAGGCGATGGCGAATAGTAATGGAGCTAGAGGGAAGCCTTGCCTAATTGATCTTTTTAAACGAATGGGCTCAGAGAGCTTACCGTTGATGTTTATTCTAGTTGAAGCATTTCCAAGAAGAGTGGAAACCATCTTCGTGAACTTTTGGCTGCATCCAAGGTCTTTCAATGATTGAAGAATAAAGTCCCATTCCAATCTGTCATACGCTTTGTCGAAGTCGATCTTAATGAAAACCAGATCTTGATCTGACTCCTCAGCAAAAGCAAGGCCTTCCCAAATATCGATAATTGCTTCAAGTATGGATCTACCTTTGATAAAACCTTTCTGGTCCTCGTACAGCCATGACTTTAAATGACAAGAGATTCTGTTGGCGATAACTTTTGCAATTATCTTGTATCCAGTTTGGAGCATGGTAATCGGATGCCAGTTTTCAATTTTGTTCTTATCTCCCCGTTTGTGGATTAACTTGATGACGCCGTTATTCAGGCACTCAGGGAGGGCGCCGAAGGAGAGAGCCTCTTGCCACACGAGGCGCAGCGGGGTGGCCACCTGATGTTTGAAGGACTTGAAAAACTCATTGGTAAGGCCATCCGGACCCGGACTTTTCCCATTAGGAAGGGCATCAATAACCTCGATAATTTCATTCTCGGAGATGTTAGCATCCAGTAGAGCAATCAAGTTCTGTGGGATTCTCGTTTGAGCAGCCCTTGAGATGGTTGCCATGGCTTCGCACCTGTGGGGGGAAAGAGGAGTTGAGACCCCGAGAAGATTGTTAAAGTGTTCGACAATGATAGATCTATTCTCCATTTCCGTGCAACATTCATTTCCATTGTTATCGACCATTAGGGGGATGGATTCCCTAGCTTGTTTCCTTTTGAGGATGTTACACATCTCTTTCGTTGGTTTGTCGGCCTTCCCTGCCCACCAATCTTTGAAGAAAATTTGAAGATTTTCCCTTTGAACCTCCTCCTCTAACCTTAGCCTTCCCCTGATTTTCAAAAGACCTTGTTGGCAATGTAGCTTACCTTTGTTCACCTCTTCTTCAAGCCGTGAGAGCCTCCGGTACACTGTTTCTCTTCTTTTTTTTCGGATTTCTCTTATAGCCTTTTGAGTCCTGATTAGAATTTTTCGAGTCCTTTCGACTGCGCTTCTCCAACACTTAGCCGGTTCATTACAGTAAGCAAAGGCTTCCGTCCACACCTCAGAAATTTCTTGGTGGACAGAGGGGAGGGAAAACGATGTCTGACAAGCATGAAACCAAGGAGCTTTCTGGAGCATGGGAATCGGTTTGAAAGACAGAGTAATCGGATAGTGGTCTGAGATAGTCAGGTCCATGTGTTGGGAAATCGAAGGCATACCCCACTGATGGATGGTGTTCTGATCGATGTAGCATCTATCAAGTCTTGCTTTCCTCAAAGAGTCCCCCGACTGGAGATTTGACCAGGAGAACCCCTTAATGTCTTTCACCTCAACCAGGTCGAGATGGAGCTTGATTTTATCCCATATCTCTTTCTCCTGACCGTCAATAATTTTTCCTTTGTTATTCCATCGGTCCTCAGGAAACTCAACCATGTTGAAGTCCCCACAAATCAGAACATTGTGTGAAAGGGAGTCGAGGGACGCCCAGGTGTCCATTCTATCTGCTTCACCATTAGGGGCATAAATTGAGACCACCGTGAACTGGAAAGGGAACCCGAAAGAGGCAGCAATCCAACGATGATTCCGACCTTCAAAGGTCGAGGTCACATTGCCAGACACGGAGTGACTAATGCCGATAGAAGCACCCCCCGTCCCTCTAGAGTGAGAAGTGGAGAACCAAAGGTGGTTCGGAGAAATGCATTTAAGCCGTTTTTGTAAATCCTCTCCGTCAATTTTAACCTCTTGTAAGCAAATAAAGTCCGGGGCGAAGCACTTGTCTTTGAACCACTGGCCAAGAATCGAAGCTCTTGACGGGTCAGACAGACCCCTGACGTTTAAAGATGTGAATTTCATTGATGATGGTTGCCCTCTTTGAGGGGAGGGACCCGATCTTTTTTCTTCTTGTGGTCTTCTTTTTTCCTCCCTACTTCTTGACTAAGGATCCTACTCTTGAGGGGGCTCTTCCAAGGCATGCCGGAAGGTTGTTTTCCTTTAAGCTTAGACTTTTGTTGCGGTAATCTTGGAAAGCATACCGGGAGGGTAGGACCTAGAGAGGAGCTTTCGCTGTCTGGGTTGTCTTCATTGCTGGTAGTGAAGCCTTCCTCTTTACTCGTGGTATAACCTTCTTGGTTGTCTTCTTTGCTGGTAGAGCACCCAAGGGTATTATCAGTGGGGTCTTCTTCAAAGTGGTTGTCCCCTGGGAAGTCGATCTCATTAATCTCTTTTTCTAGGTTACTGTATATGTTATTCGAGGGGGCAACTGTCGTCGTATTCCTTGCTGCTGATCTTCGAGGGCTAACTTTCCTCCTGCGTCTCACTTCGGTGAATCCTTCTGAATCTGTCTCAGCAACGCGAGTTCCCTCTTCTTCCTCCATTGGAGGGGGATGACCCCGAGTGTCATCTTGGGGGAGAGGGTCTAGGGTCCCATCTGGTTTAAGCTTGTTTTTATTGGAACTTTTCTTCAGGGGGCAGTCTTTGATCCTATGACCTTGATGCCCGCACCGAAAGCACGCGTTTGGCAAATTCTTGTAAGTGACCTCTTGTGTCCAAGTCTTACCATCTCCACAGTTTATGGCGATCTTCGAGGGAAGGACCTGGTTCAAGTCTGTTTCAACGCAGATCTGTGGATGCCATCTTGCATTGAAAGAATGTTGAGCACCGTCGTAGATTAACCCCCCAACATCCTGTCTTGCGGCCATCGGGCGACCGATCGGTGATACGATTTCACGAAGAAATCCATACATGAAGAAAGGCAGATTGGGAAGCTCTACCCAAAGCGGGTAACGAAGAGGCTTTGATCTGTTCGGGACAAAGTCTGGGGTCCACTTAAATAGGCAAAGGGTGGATCGGCCCACTTGCCAGGAGCCGGCTTGCAGGGCTTGGAAAGCCATCTCTTCGTTCTCAAATACTAGAAGCAGGTGGTTCGCTGGCAGGAATTGACATTTGGACACAATTAGGCCACGTGGGAACCACTCCTTGCGAAGCCAAGTTCTCACACTTTCAAGAGCAGTTATGTTCATCATCAATAGAGACAGCTATTCCAACCATCCATCTTATCCATGTTTCTTGGTACATTTGTGCTCCTTGTGTGTGCTTCTTATAAGTCTCTCACATTTCTACACACATCAAACACTATCCAAAGGATAGCAATGCAATAAATAAATAATATTGTTATTTATAGCTTCACTTTGCCCATTACTTTGAGAATGAGTGTAGAACAAAAATCTATTTTTGAACCAACTATCTATAGCTCTGCTTTATGGCATCAGCTGCAAGGCGCTCAAACGGATCTCCGAGGTGTGCAGGCATTTCAAGTTTGCTCTCCCACTCTCTCTCACTGTTTCTCGGTTTCTCAGAGATGACACAAGAGCCCGAGCAGTAGAGCTTCGAATTTGTAGCAGGTGCAAGGTGATTGAAGATCTCTCTGTGCACGAGTGAGTAGTTCTCACAGGGAGTTCGTGGAGAACCCTTTAGTTCTGCAATTCTCCCTTCGCATTTGGCTCCCGGTCCTCTCCTCTATATTTGTTGGTTGTGCTGAAGTTGTTGTGTTGTTCATGCGCATCGAAGTCGTCTTTCAACACAAAAGAGGAATACGAAAACGTTGAGCACACGCCCTTCTAGGAGAGCATGCATGCTCAGTTTCTGTCACTTTTCATCTCAACACAGAGACGAATGAGGACTTTGCACTGTCGTCTTCTCATGCATCTCAAATGTGCAATAATAATAAACACAACGTTACTGAAATAAAAATGTGTTGAAGATGATTACAGAAGTGTTTTTAAACACTCTATAAACTTCAAATGCAACAAGATCTGGACAACTACCAACAACGTGCATGAGAGAGTGCTTTGAAGCACTAAAAAATTGTTGAAATATATCGTCAAAATAAAAGTATAAGGGTGGGATGGTGGGAAAATGGGATAAAGGGAGGCACAAAATGATGAAAATGGGTGGGAGGGTGGGCAAATGGGTAAATTGAATCCCAAAAACTGATGGCAAAAGGCCTCTCTCAATGAGGAGAATGCACGCCACCAAAATGAAGCACCACCACCAAAACAACCACCAAACGCACCACCAAGACCTCCACCTATCGCTCTAATACCATGTAGAGAGTACGCATGCGGAAGCAAAATGAAACGTAAAGTACTCTCACAAAACAAAGAATGTGTGAGTCACAAAATGAGTAGACCATGAAATGGGTAAACTCATGTGGATTAGAAATGAGCTTGCCAAGAGCATGAAGTAGGCTCCTCAAGATTCTAACCAAATACAAATGGGGGAGAGGCCCTCCTTGTATAGATTTGTGAGGGGCTCTCCAAAATATATCATATGTGGGATAAGTCTCCTGAAAGGAGAATGAATACAACCGGTAGAAGCAAATGGCAAGGTACCCAAATACAAAGGAAATACAAGGAAATGTAATGGAAATGAAATGGAAATAGAGTGACTCCATGATACAAAAGGGAGATGCACTCTCATATTCTCAACAGTTTCCACATACATGATACACTCATATGTGGTGGTACTTTGTACTTAGGGATATTATTCAGATCTTACTTTTAGTTATGTTCATCATCAATAGAGACAGCTATTCCAACCATCCATCTTATCCATGTTTCTTGGTACATTTGTGCTCCTTGTGTGTGCTTCTTATAAGTCTCTCACATTTCTACACACATCAAACACTATCCAAAGGATAGCAATGCAATAAATAAATAATATTGTTATTTATAGCTTCACTTTGCCCATTACTTTGAGAATGAGTGTAGAACAAAAATCTATTTTTGAACCAAAATGATGAAATAATGCAACCCAAAAATGATTGCAAAAATGAACATCACAATCACACAACACGACTTTTGGAAAGTCATGATGTGGGAAAATACTTTTGATAAGCAACGTAGCATTTTGAGGTGTAGACAAGGCCTTTTTCCATGAAATGTGCTACAATATTACATTTTCTAGGTTGATAATGACCCATAGGATAAAAATTTTAAATAAAAGAATCCAATTCAGTATTTTTATGAGAAGTCGGTGATCACGGTGATACATGATACTCGATGATCGCGGTCATACACGATATAGAGAGGGTCACGATACACGATACTTGGGCATCGTGATACTCCACCCAACAATACACGATACCAAGGTATTATGATACACCGGGAGTATAGGTATCGGCAATACACGATACCTGCCAGGTATCGTGATACACGGGAATTCAAGTATCGAGATACTTGAACTCAACTAGTCGTGATACTTGGGCTTATCTCACTCAAATGAAAGAATTTTTTTGAAATTTTTGTGTTTATGTGATCCTTGTGCACTCCTCTCCACCGATATGTGCTTGTGGAAAGTAAACTCTCACTCTATCCCATGATACTTCTCCGGTGATACCGATCACAACCTCGGTCACATTTTTAGTGGATTTAAGTTGATTTTAACTAGTACTTTTATTGGATCTCACCTCACTGATGCTCTTTCTTGGTTCTCCACTTGATTAGTTGCTCTCTAAGGCTATAAGCACATGTGATACCAGACCCACGATACCTATCATCAGAACTTAATGATACTTGCATAAACAAGTGACTTACTAAATGATTTTTTTGGCTTTTATACCCCTGGGTTAACCCAAGGCTGAGAAGTATTGAAATGAGAAATTCTTTGGGATTTTGGGGAATCTACCTACCTAATTTTATGCTACTCCTTTCTTCCTACTCTCTACTCTTACTCACTCACTTCCCTAGGTGTATCAACTTATTACACACACTTTCCAAGTGCGAAGTAATAAGTGCAAAAAGAATCCACTTACCAAAGCAGAGTACTCACCTCTTCACAACTCATACCTTCTCCTAAGAGCTCTTACCATCATGCGAGTACCTCGGTTGGACTCATATTTCCCCGACAATGGCACCGAAAAATGTGTGTACCTAAGTGGCAACTTAGGGACTCATGACGAAAGAGAATATTCCTCTATCACCAACAAGTGCATATAGTGGGGTTCACATATTTAAATTATCAATCCAAGGAGTATCTTGAGTGTATGAGGACTTGCACTTACACAATGGTCAATGAAGTGAAGAAACTACCTTTATATGCAAATGAGTATTATCCCTCATATTCATCACTCACACAGGACCTGGAAATGGTGTCGCGATACATGAAACAATAGTAAGCACAAAAATGGACTTTTCTCTTAGCTCCGAACTTAGAATATGGTCAATACCGAGTTCATTTCAAAGCTCTCGATGAGATGCATCAATGATAGTAAAAGAGTCTGATTGTGACAAACATACTTCAAGATAAGGGCAAAAAACTAAGCTGTGCGACTCATCTAGTTTCACCACACACCTCCTCATGCTTCACACACACAATCCACACTTCAGAAAAGCAATGAATCGGATAGACAACACTTCCATGCACTCATTCCAAGCTACAACCACACATGCAAGCTCACAAGAAAGGAGATACAAGAGAAAGAAGAAGCAAATTTGGAAATCAGAGTTCTCTCTTACTCACAATGGCCAAAAGTCTTTATAAAGTGTCACCAAGTGACTTATATACATGTGCCTTGAAAATGGTCCTTTCACAAAAGAGACCGGCACTTTATTAAAGAAAGCCTAAATTCCTACTATTCTATAAAGATTATGATACAATGTTTGGAATTTATGCATCTAGAGAACTCCTCTAGTGCATTTACATGGCTTCATGAGAATTTCATAGACATTTGAACAAGAAAATTGGTGCTCATAATTTGAAAATTTTGGGGCTCCTTTTCCTATGCTTCTTTAGTCTGCAACACTATGTTTCCTAGAAACGTATCGATAACTTAACACTCTCTACTAGAATTGTGTTGAGATGCTTACCTAGTGATGCCTTGTTTCCCTCTTTAGGATGTTTTTTTCCCCCTACTTGTATATACACCTATAAACCTAACGGGCACTTATCTTTGTACATTCTCTTGGTAATACATTCAGTATTGTGTGTTGTGATCCAATCTTCTTCTTCTTCCTTGTGCTATTTGCAGGCTTCCACATACCTCAAAATCCATAATTTGTAACACAGCAAGTCGTCGTTTCATCTAGCGCATCATTGACACCCCTCCGATCACAGTCTCAAAATTGCAAGGAATTTGGTGAGCATATTGAGGGAAATTAGGAGTTCAAAAATCCTTCGCTTTGTGGTGTCGAAATCACAACCCAAGCTCGTTTTTTCCTCTAAATGCATTATCATAGTGCCTGTGCAAGTAATTTTCTCATTTTGTAACAAAGATATATATATGTTTTGGTTCACCAACATACGCATCGCGAAGTCTGCTATAGGTTTAGCAAAAACTCAATGGACTAGTTCTGTTCAACTTTTTGAGATACAATCATGTTTCTCCATCAAGGTATTTTAGTCGGTGGCCATGCCTAAAAGCAGTGGTGTATTCTGTATGTTGGTTGTTGAGGATAAGTTGGATAGTACTAATTACCTATGATGGGCTTATATGATGCAACATGTATTGGTTGCAAAAGGACTCTAGAATATTGTGTAGGGTGTTGAAAAACATCCTATTACACCCGTAAATATAGTTATAGAAGGTGATGTAGATGGCATTGAAGATTGTGATATTCTTAAGGTTCTTGTTTATGCAGTGGTTCCTACTGCACCTACTGTAGAGCAACTTCATTGGGATGGAAAAGATTCTCAAGCATGTGCATTGATAGCCTTATATGTCAAACATGCCATTATTCCTCACATTCACTCTTGCAGAACAACAAAGGATGCTTGGGATACATTTACCACTTTATACCAGGCAAGGAATGAGGCTCGTGTTGCTTACCTCTCAAAATAGTTGGACACTGATCACATGAATGAAGAAGATTCCATGGATAGTTTTTTGACAAAGATCGAAGATTTGAAGGAGTAGATGATTTTTGCTGATGAAATCTTCCTTTAGAGCTCAGTTGTGCAGATTGTTCTCAATGGTCGTCCAAGTTCATAGCAGATTTTTTCATCTTCTCTTCAATTGATGATGAAAGGAAATCCAAATGCCTTAACATTTGAGGAGTTTGTCTTTGTTTTGTTACAAGAAGATCAGTCTAGAAAAAACAAGTCCATTATCTGTGTTGTAGATCAATCTTTCTTGGCTAGTCAGAAGGGCAAAGATAAATGGAGCTCATCTACTAGTAAGCAGAAATCTGCTAATCCTGCATAATCAAAAGAAATGAAAGATATGAGAAGGAAACAAAAAAGCAATTTTCCTTTTGCAAATACTGTAAAGGAAATGATCATGCCATAGAGAGTTGTCCAAAACTAGTTGCAAAAGACGGAAAGAAGAAAGAGGTTGGAATGGTTGTTGTAGAGGTCTCTATACCTAAAATGGAGTCTCCTAATCTTGTGTAGAATAAAGAATTGGCATTTACTACTATTTGCAGTTATGACCCATCTTCACATGAACAATGCATGTCTATAGTAAACTCAGATATTTGGTACTTTGATGGTGGGGAAACCAAACATATTACCTTGCAATGCATTTTATTCACTTCACTTGGTGTGCCCCTATAGAGAATACTCTCACATGCACCAAGAAATCCTCTTATCCTATCATGGGAGTTGGTAAGAACATTCTCACTATTGTTGTGGTAGTTCTTTTACATTTTTAGATGCTTTGTTTGTGACAAGGATCAAGAAAAATTTGTTATGAGTTTCAACATTAGCCAAGATTGGCTTGATTGTGAAATTTATTGATGACATATGTGTAGTTCATGATCTGTCAAATGGCAACATCATTACTGCTTATGGAATTTTATGTCCCAGGCTATATAAGCTCATTGATTATGCAAAATTTGTGAATGATTTCGCATGTGCAATTCAAGATTATTAGGCTACATCAGATGCAAAGTTTTGGCATGCACGCTTTGGTCATCTGAATTTGCTAGTTTTCTATGCATGTAGAAATCTGAAATGGTGTCATCTTTCCCTAAACTTGAGGCACCTGGTAAACATGTTTGTGAAGCTTTATTTTGGGCAAAATGTAGTGTTCCTCCTTCCCAAAAAGATGGTTCAATTCGAGCTACTCAAAAATTGTAGCTTGTTCACAATGATGTTTTTGGTCCTATGCAGACACCTTCTTTTGGGAACTATCTTTACTTCTTGAATTTCATCGATGATTTTTCTAGGCATGTATGGGTATATCCATTGGAACCAAAGTCTGAAGTGTTTATGTGCTTCAAATAGTTTCTCCTTTTGGCTGAAAATCCGTTAGTATGTAAAATAGGAACCCTTCATTCTAATCAAGGGGGGAATATACATCTTCTTATTTTAAAGCATTTTTGGTTGAACATGGGATAAAAAATCAGTGTACAGTGCTTTATACACCTCAATAGAATGGAGTTACTGAAAGGAAGAACAGGCCAATCATGGAGATGGCGAGGTGTATGGTCAAGAGTCTAGATTTACCACATAATTTTTGGCTTGAGGTTGTTATGTGCGGAGCATATGTACTTAACAGATATCCCACTAAAGCATTGTAGTATACCACTCCATATGAGGCTTAGCATGGTCATAACCCATCTATTGCTCACCTGCATGTTTTTGGTTGTCTGGCATATGCATTAGTGCTTGAAAAACAATGCAGGAAAATCGGATGATAAAGCGGTGAAATGTATTTTTGTTGGGTACAATTTTAAAGCAAAGGTTATCGTCTATATCATCCACAGACTAAATGTATTTTGGTTAGCCATGATGTTGTTTTTGTGGAAGATCATATTCAGCCATTACTTTCATGTACTACGGAGACATCGATTAGCTCCAAAGACATGTATGACAATTTGCTACCTCTTTTTACGGGTGGACAATCTAGTGTCGGTCCTAATGAGGCAACTTGTAACCCTTCACAGGTTTCACATGATGATGCAGATCATTCCATTTGTAATGCAGATTTACATGATGCACTTATTGATGAGAGAATTGATATAGAGGAGGCAAAAACTATGCCTAAATGGTTGGTCTGGACTTTGGCAGATAGCAAATTATATGCACCTCTGTCATCTCATACTCATTCAAGCTCTCATAGTGCTTCTTTTGCATCAGATTACTATGCTATGGCTACCTCGAGTCTTTGCGATGAGAATGAGCTAGCCTTGTTTGATGAAGCACAAAATTCAAAAAATTGGATGGTTGCTATGCAATCAAAATATGATGCTATTATGAAACCTGGTCTTTATGTCACTTGCCTCTTGACAAGAAGGCTATTGGCACTAACTTGGTATACAAGTTGAAGCATAAACCTAATAGAACAATTGACATGTATAAGGCTAGGCTTGTTGCAAAGGGTTATGCTCAAGAAAGAGGCATTGATTTTGATAAGACCTTTGCTCCTACGTGTTGAATGACTATTATTTTTAGCGTATGTGCACTTGCAGCTCACCATGGTTGGAATGTACATCGGTTGGACATTAAAACTACATTTTTGAATGGTGATCTGCATGAAGAAGTGTATGTTTTTCAACCCTGTGGTTTTGTGGAGAAAGAGCATGAAAACAAAGTGTGCATGTTGAAAAAGGCATTATATGGTTTGAAGCAAGCACCACATGCTTGGTATGAAAAAATACATGCCTACCTCATTGTACATGGTTTTCAGAAGAGTCCAACTGAGAGCATCCTATATGTTAAGCATGCAAATGATGTGCTTTTGATCATTGTTGTCTATGTTGATGGCATGCTGCCCACTGGTCCTCATGAGAAGCATATTGCTGATTTTAAGGCTGATTTGCATGTCTCATTTGAGATGTCAAATTTCAAGCATTTGCATCATTATTTGGGCATTCAGCTTATGCACATTGATGGCAGACTAACTTTGTGCCAAACAAAATATATTAACACATTATTGTAGTGTTTTGGCCTTGAAGACTGCAAACTTATTGCCACTCCTATGGAGACAAGTTTACAACTGAGTCTTCATGATGTTGTGCATGCATTTGATATTGGTCTATATTAGCAGGCTATTGGATGCTTGATTTACTTATGCATTACTTAGCCAGATATTCAGTTTTTTGTCTCATAAATGAGTAGGTTTATGCATTGCCTAGATGTCAAGCAGCAATAGGCAGTTAGGCACATCTTTGGCTACTTGAGTGGTACCCAATTACTTGGATTGTTTTATCCCAAAGGGGTATCATTATCCCCAGATTTACATGTTTGTTCTGACTTTGAGTGGGTTGATTGCTATGACACTCTTGTGTCCATGAGTGGTCTTTGCTTCATGCTTAGTAGCTCATCCATATCTTGGTTGAGTAAGAAGCAGCCTAATGTGGCCACTTCTAGTTGTGAGGCTGAGTATAGGGTAACTTTCACAATGATTGTTGAGTGTGTGTGGCTCAGATGCCTTATGGCTGATTTGGGTGTTGGTCAATCTTCTACCACACCATCTTCTCTGATAGTCAAAGTGCATTGGCAATTGTGATTTGGAAGGTAAACAAGATCAAGGACACAGTTCCTTGTACTTAGAGCATCCCTCTCTCCAATGGAATCAAATTTATAAGGAAGTGGATGAAGTCTCCATTCACAATGTCGACTCAAGCAACCAATGCTAGATGCATAAGGAGACCGACTTGTGGATATGCAAGGTATCAAAGAGAGAGGAAAATAGATTTTGGATAATGACTTCTATGAAACCAAGACATAGTCTACTTGAAGTCCCAATCTATATGCTACACATCTTTCTAGAAAATGTGTTTTGAGCCCCATGGATGGATGGAAATATTCTCCATTCTAGGTGCTTGTATAAATGAATAGGTTGCGACTATGACAGAGTGTATAGATGAAGATGGGTATGACATGAGCCTATTCATGGTCATGATCTCGGATGAAGTATTTGATCAAGAATATTTAGATCGAGAAGATGCAACAAGGAAATAACGTTGAATGTTTCAAGGCTCTAGAAAATCACATGAGAAATAAAGAAGGAGAGCACAAAATATGCATTCACGGCATGCAATAACGAAGAGAAAACTACAAATGCGGGGAAAATGAAGAAAGATGGATTTCACAGGTAAGAGTGGATTGAAAGATGAAGAAGAACGGTTGAGAGAGTCTCAAGGCATCTTTGACCTACGAATACTTAAAGGGATTTTATCCAAAGCTTTCTTCATAGAAGAGTGATGATCGTATTTTCTAAGACATCAATCAAAGACCATACACATGAAATGACGTATATTCAATGAAAATGAAGGAGGAGCTCGTATTTAGTATTTGTCTTCCAAGCTACTACTTGATAAGTTCGTGCATGCATAGGATCTTGAATCTTGTAGTTAGAGAAGAGTGTATATGCTTCATTATATAGAGAGAAGTGAGTGTTGTGTGCATTGCACAACAAACCTCGAAAATCTATGTCGTCTAGTAGGTAACCTCATTTTCATTACAAAAATCACAGGGAAATAGTGCATGGGTCCAAAAGCTGAGACCACCATCAGTGCATTAGATTACTAAAAGTTACCGGGATTATTGCAAGTTAAGTGTATCTATTGCTAAGTGCTTATTTTCTTTTATAAAAAAAGGGAAGTTTGTCTTGAGGCCTATTCTCTTCGAATGCACTTGAAGGTGGGGGTAGTACCTATGGGACCTCTATATCCACAAAGCACATGGTGATCCCTCATTTGATTATGCATGCAACAAGAAAGTGCCACCGTGCAATGTGAAGCCCCCCTTAGAATGTGAAGCCCCCCTTAGAGCCTCATGTCTAAAATATATATGTGTGTTTGTATACGATGCATATGTGTCTTTGTGCACTTTTCGTTTCATTATCTAATGTGACAAACATCTTATCGAGATGCTAATTTTATAGCCATTGGTCATACTCAGGAGTGCAAGTTGTAAGGAATTTATACCACTTCTTGTTAAATATTATATCCATAGTTTCTCTTTTAGAAACACGATGACCTAGCAAGTAGTCCCATCGGACACAAGTTGTTCTCTTTTTGTACTTTAATGGGAGGTTGCTGATGGCTCACACACACACACACACACACACATATATATATATATATATATATATATATATATATATATATATATATATATATATATATATATATAATGAGCATGAAACCTTCCGTGATATAATGTATCTTTTCCACCTTTCGAGACTTTGTATTCTTTTTATTTTCTGTTTGCGTTACAAAGAAAAGAGATAAGAGTGAATGCGTGGCACTCTGCTTATCCTACCAAAGCATTTCTTCTTTTTGGCTGTTTCGATAATTCCTTTACATTAATTGAGCGCGGAAAATTGTAAACAAGAAGAGAGTCTCCACATGACTTATAGCAAGTTGCTGCAAAGGATATGGATAAGGGATCTAACTAACCACATATATGGATATGGATAAAGGATCTATCTCATCACACTCACAATTCATGAATTGTTTAATTTTCATTTATTCATTTAAAAAATATGTAAAGGTAAATAAAGGATGAGTCGAGAAGGAGTGTTGGATGATGATTTTTCATATCCACCATTTTCTTTGACAATTTTCTAAAACAAAGAGGAAAGCACACAAACAAGTGAAGTTGGAAAGATTTCTTATTCTATCTAAGATCTTAAAAAACAAGAGCGAAACTTTCCACTTTTGAAACAAACAACCATATCACTTCAAAAGGTTCCTACAATAGTTCATTATAAAAGTTCAAAAAGTTCCAAACACCTTATAAATTTGAGCGTTTTTTCCACTTGTTTTCTCATCTTTCTCATTTTCATTAGAAAAATATATCCAAAAAGGTAACTCGTATGGAGATGCTGTAGTATTTTATTCACTGAGGTTTTTTGTTTTGGTAATATTAGGCTCAAACTTAATTTAAAACGAAAGCAAGCAAAAAAAGAATAATAAGGAATCACAAAACAGGTTAGTAAACATGTCATCCGCATGCTTTTTTAAGTTCATCTTCTTTGATTGCGAAGTCCATCTCATGTGTAAATGAGGAACATTATCATTGTAAGCGAGGGGCCTTTCAAGCTTGGAGGCCTTAGAAGTTTCATTAAAAACTATACAAATATTCTTAACCATCAAGGGATCCTCTTCTTTAGGCTAAGAATCCTTTGTAGCAAAAACCGGATTCTTTTACTTTTGGGACATGCAATAAGTCCTTTTATACCATATGGTATTTTTCACACCATGAGAAGATGTTGATCATATCCTAGGCTCCACCATAACGTTCTCCATTTATGTTTCAACATAAGGTTCACTCTTTCTTGGTGGCTCCAGGAATATCTTTGATGTTGTTTCTATTCTCCCATCAAATATCCTTGTTATGAGAAGTGTTTCTATAGAGCAATGGCCTCTCACTCTTGGATTGTAGTGTTGATTAGACTCCAGTTTTTGTAGTCCAACCTCAAGTTATTGTCGAAATCCTATCTTTTTTATCTATTGGTTAGTTTCATAGACCTATACCTATTTGTAACATTCGAGATCTTTGGTAGAGGGCTTCTTGCATGTGAGAGTATCCTCTTTTCTAATGCATCAACCAAATGGAGACATTTTTCCTAGTATGAGTGCCCTGCTTATCCAATAAGTAGTTTCTTTAAAGTAAATAGATGCCTTCTTTTGCATAAACAACTTCTATACCAAGGAAATACTTTAGCTCTTAAATATGATATTTTGAACTCCTTTCCAGGTTTCTTTTCGATATCTTTTATACCTAGAATATCTTTCCCTATTATGATTAGGTCATGTACATAGATGCATATGAAGACAACCTTGTGATTGAATAATAGCAACATATTGTGATTGAATAATAGCTATCAAAATTTCTAAATTTTATGTTTCATCAAGAGAAACAAGATCATTCTCATCAAAAAGACTAGACGCATGCATTGTATAGAAGTCTGATGCAAAGGAAGCAACATGAGAGCGTGAAGGATTATGATATGATAAAGGTACATCTAATTTGCTACCTTTTAAAGTTTGTACCAACTATTTAGACATAGTTTTAACCTCTTCTATGTCAGACCTCTCATCGAGAAGTGCATCATAAAAATTTGCATCAGAAATGGAATGATCTGTGTCAATAGGTGGAACCTGTAAAGGCTAAGGAATTGCCTCATTTGGATCAACACTTGACTGTCCATTTATAAAAAAAGGGCAACAAGTATCATAGACATCTTTAGAGCTAATTGAAGTCTCCTCGGTACATGAAAGTAATGGTTGAATTGCATCTTTAACAAAGAAAACATCATGGCTAACCAAAATGCATCTATTTTGTGGATGGTACATAGGATAACATTATATTTCAAAATTGTATCAAACAAAAATTCATTTCACTACTTTATCATTCAATTTTGTGTCTTGTTGCTTAGGTACTAATGCAAATGCCAAGAAACTAAAGACATGTAGGTGAGCAACATATGGCTTGTGACCATGCCAAGCCTCACATGGAATGATTGATTGGAGTGCTTAGGTGGGACACTTGTTAAATACATATGTTTCATCCATAACAACCTCAAACCAATGTTGCATACATAACAACGTCAAACCAAAAGCTATGTGGTAAATCTTGACTTTTGACAATACACCTCCCCATCTCCGTGAGAGACCTATTCTTTCTTTTAGCAGCTTCATTTTTTGAGGTGTATGCAGAAGTTTATAGTGATGTTTTATCCCATGCCCAACTAGAAATGCATTAAAATCCGAGGACATGTATCCCCCTCCCCAATCAAAATGGAGGGTGTTGATCATGAATTGTACATCTGCCATCAACAAATCTGAGAACCAAGCCAACCTTGGCTAATGTTGAAATTGAGAGCATATTTGTCTTGCTCCATGGAACATATAAAGCATTTTAAAATATAAAAGAACTACCATCATTAGTAGTAAAAATGATCTTACAAACTCACATTATAGGATAAGGAGGAGTAGATGGTGTTGTGATAGTATTCCTCATAGGCGCAAGCTCAACTAAAGAAATTGTGCTACCATGTAATATGTTTGGTTGCCCCACTATCAAAATAACAAACATCTGAGTGTATTGCAGACTTACACTACTCATAAAAAGATGGATCATAGATGCAAATAGTAGTAAATGCTCATTCTTCATTCTAAACAAAACTAGTAGACTTTGTTTTATATGTAGTGGCCTCTATAACAACCATTCCAACCTCTTTTTTCTTTGCCTCTTTTGCAGCCACTTTGGGACAACTCTTTATGAAATAATCATTTCCCTTATATTATTTGCAAAACTATTTCTACTTTTATGTTTTTCTTCTCATCTTTGTCTTCCTTCTTTGACCCTGCAACATTAGCATATTTTTTCTTACAAGTGGATGCACTCCATTTTCCTTTGCCTATATCACTAGCTAAGAAAGCTTGATCTACAACATGCATGATCAACCTCTTCTACCTGGACTAATCTTCCTGCAATGGAACAGAGACTAATTCCTAAAACTTTAAGGCATTATGATTGCGTTTCATCATCCATCAAAGAGTAAAAGCAAAACTCTGATATCAATCTAGGAGACTGTTAAGAAGATTCTATGGACTATCTGGCAAGACTTCATCAATAGAAATTAATTGCTCCTTCAAATTTTTTTATCTCTGTCAAAAAACTATCCATAGAATCTCCTTCACTCATATGCTCACTGGATGTGTTTTCAAGGGTAAGCAACAAGATCCTCATTTCTTGTCGGGTATAAAGTGGTAAGTGTATCCCAAGCATCCTTTGCTAATTTGCAAGAGCTAATGTGAGGGACAATGGCATGTTAGATAGGAAAAGCTATCAATGCTTTTGACTGATCATCTCTACAATCCCAATGAAGTTGTTATGTCTTCAGTGCAAATGTAACTGCAACATAAACAAGAATCTGAAGGTCATCAATAAACGCCATCTATGTCACCCTCAATAATTGTATTTCTAGGTGTAATAGGACATGTGTCAACACCTTGGACAATATTCCACGGCCCTTTTGCTACCAATACATGACACATCATATATGCACACAATGGGTAATTAGTGCCATCCAACTTATCCTCAATATCCAACATACTAAATACATCATTGTTTTCACCCATTGCTAGTGACTAAATACCTTGATGTAAAAAAGATGATTGTATCTCAAAAATTTGAAGAGAAAAACCATGCCGATCTCTACTAAATATGTAGAAGACTTTGAGCTGTTTATACTAGCAAACCAAACTCATATAAATGCTTGGCATAAAAGGGAAAATTTTCTTGCACAATCATTGTGATAGTTCATTCGATGCCACATTGCAAAGTTGTTTTGAAATTCTAATCTCCCAAAGTATGCTTGCCAATTCTCATGTGATTGTGAGACTTCAATTGGAGGGGTGTTGATGATGCCCTAAACTAAGTGAAGGACTACTTTGATGCCAATATTTGGAGTTCAAGGTCTATGGAAGCATAGAAATAACACTAGGAAGAACAAGAATCTTGGAGCAGAAGACAATATTGAATGTATTACTGACTAGATGTACAAGGATAAGTCACCCATTAGCGTTATAGGCATATATACAAGCTGAGGAAAACGTTGGGTATGTCTAACCACTTATGGCAGTACCTTTACATTTTATTGAGGCCTCTAGATCTAGAATCAACCACTCAAAAACTACTTAGAGGTCCCTTCATGGACCACCTCTTATTTTTCTTAGGGATGAAGGGTGTCAATGATAGTATGTAACTATGAAATGATCTAGGGGAGACCCTTCATGTGTGAGTTGGAAGTTGTACAAGATCAAATACATAGTTCCTTGTACTTAGAGCATCCGTCTCTCCAATGGAATCAAATTCATCGTGCTAGATGCATAAGGACATCGACTTGTGGATATGCAAGGTATCAAAGGGAGAGGAAAATAGATCTTGGAGAATGACTTTTATGAAACCAAGAGGCACTCTAGTTGAATTCCCAATCTATATGTTGCACATCTTTCTAGAAAATGCTTTTTGAGCCCCATCGATGGATAAAATATGCATTCACTGCATGCAATAACGAAGAGAAAACTAGAAATGTGGGGGAAATGAAAAAAGATGGATTTCATAGGTAAGAGTGGATTGAAAGATGAAGAAGAACGGTTGAGAGAGTCTCAAGGCATCTTTGCATGGATCTACGAATACTTAAAGGGAGTTGATCCAAAGATTTCTTCACAAAGAATAGTGATGATCCTATTTCCTAAGACATCAAGCAAAGACCATACACATAAAATGATGTATATTCAATCAAAATCAAGGAGGAACTCACATTTAGTATTTGTCTTACAAGTTACTAGTTGATAAGTTCGTGCATGCATAGGAGCTTGAATCTTGTAGTTAAAGAAGAGTGTATATGCTTCATTATATAGAGAGAAAGGAGTGTTGTGTGCATTGGTGGTGATGGATGCACAACAACTCTTGAAAATCTATGTCATCTGGTAGGTAACCTCATTGTCATTACAAAAATCACAAAGAAATAGAGAAGGGGTCCAAAAGCTTAGAGCACCATCAGCGCATTAGATTACCAAAAGTTAGAGGGATTATTGCAAGTTAAGTGTATCTGCTGCTAGGTGCTAAATTTTTTTTTCAATGGAAGTTTGTCTTGAGGCCTATTCTCTCCAAATGCACTTGACGGTGGCCATAGTACCTATGGGACCTCTCTATCCATAAAGCACATGGTGATCCCTCATTTGATTAATGTACTTAAATATATTAATGTGTACTTTTTCTTTAATTATCTAATATGACAAACATCTTATCGAGGTGCTAATTTTATGGCCATTGGCCATACTCTGGAGTGCAAGTTGTGAAGAATTTATACCACGTTTTGTTGAATATTGTATCCATAGTTTCTCTTTTAGAAACACGATAACCTAGCAAGTAGTCCCATGGGACACAAGTTCTTCTCTTTTTGTACTTTAATAGGAGGTTTCTGATGGCTTTTACACACACACACACACACACACACATATATATATATATATATATATATATATATATATATATATATATATATATATATAATGAGCATGAAACCTTCCGTGATATAATGTATCTTTTCCACCTTTCGAGACTTTGTATTCTGTTTATTTTCTATTTGCGTTACAAAGAAAAGGGTTAAGAGTGAATGCGTGGGTGTTTTCATAATTCCTTTACATTAATTGCGCGGAAAATTGTAACAAGAAGAGAGTCTCTACATGACTTATAGCAAGTTGCTGCAAGGGATATGAATAAGGGATCTACCTAACCACATCTATGGATATGGATAAGGGATCTATCTTATCACACTCACAATTGATGGATTTTTTAATTTTTATTTATTCATTTAAAAATATGTAAAGGTAAATAAAGGGTGAGTCCAGAAGGAGTGAACAGAATAGCTGAAGTGTAGGATGATGATTTTTAAAATCCACCATCTTCTTGGACGTTTTCTCTTACAAAGAGGAAAACACACAAACAAGTGAGATGGAAAAATTTCTTAATTTATCTAACATCTTAAAAAGCAAGAGCGAATCTTTTGACTTTTGAAACAAACAACCATATCACTTCAAAAGGTTCCTACAATAGCTCATTATAAAAGTTCTTAAAGTTCCAAACACCATATAGATGTGAGCGTTTTTTCCATTTGTTTTCTTATTTCTCCCACACTAGTTCATGAAAAAGACTTCTCTTTCTCATTTTCATTATAAAAATATATCCAAAAAAGGTAACCCGTATGGAAATGCTGTAGTATTTTATTCATTAAGGTTTTTTGTTTTGGTAACATTAGGCTCAAACTTAATTTAAAAAGAAAACAAGCAAAAAAAAAGAATAATAAGAAATCACAAAATAGGTTAGTAAACATGTCATCCCCATGATTTTTTAAGTTCGTCCTCAAGTGTGTAAATGAGGAACATTATTACAAATCTTCAAGTGCAAATGAGGAACATTATTACAAATCTTCATGTGCAAATGAGGAACATTTATTACAACTCTTCATTCGAAAGCCTAGTTGAGCGAGGGGCCTTTCAAGCTTGGAAGCCTCATAAGTTTCATTAAAACTATACAAACATTCTTAACCATCAACGGAATCCTTTGTAGCAAAAATCAGATTCTTTTACTTTTGGTATTTTTCACCATATGGTATTTTTCACGCCATGAGAAGGTAATGATCATATCCTAGGCTCTGCCATAATGTTCTCCATTATTGTTGCAACATAAGATTCACTCTTTTTATGTTGTTTCTATTCGCCTCTAATAAACAAGTACTAATCTTTTCTACTAAAGTCTTGCATTCTACTGATGATTACACTCCCATCTTTGTAGTCCAACCTCAAACTATTGTCGAAATCCTATCTTTTTTATCTATTGGTTAGCTTCATAGACCTATACCTATTTATAACATTCGAGGAATTCTTGCATTTGAGAGTATTCTCTTTTCTCATGCATCAACAAAATGGAGACATTTTTCCTAGTATGAGTGCCCTGCTTATCCAACAAGTACTTTCTTTAAAGTAAATAGATGCCTTCTTCTGCATAAACAACTTCTATACCAAGGAAATACTTTAGCTCTCTTAAATATGATATTTTGAAGTCCTTTCCAAGTTTTTTTTACATCTTTTATACCTATAATATCTTTCCCTATTATGATTAGGTCATCTACATAAATGCATATGAAGACTACCTTGTTTCCTTCTTTCTTCATGTATAGAGTTGGATGGTATCCTCACTTGATCAAGTAACCCACCAACCTTTGATTCCAAGAATTTGGGGCTTGTTTAAGACCATACAATGCCTTCTTCAACCTACATATTGTTGGAGTTAGACATCTGCGGATGCACTCGAATAGCACAAGGAAGGAGAAGAAGCTTGGAGCACAACACACAATACTGAATGTATTAATAAAGAATGTGCAAATATTAGTAGCCCATTAGGGCAATAGGCGTATATACAAGCCGGGGGGAAAAACCTCCTAAAGAGGGAAAAAAGTGCCCCGGCGGTCCTAGAGTGTTCACATACATCACTACCTAAATATATCAACGAATCCCCCCTAGGAGTGATGCGGTGAACAAGTAGCTGGCACTCATGTATAAGGAAGTGCCAAGCTATGTGGAAATCACTCCACAAAAGGAAGCCCACAGCTTTGCGGAAATCTTCAAACTTCTCCCTAGGTAGAGCCTTCGTGAAAAGGTCTGCAATGTTCTCCTGCATGGGCACATATGCCAAGCTGATCTCCCCAGCAGAGAACCTCTCTCTGACATAATGATAATGCACTTCAATGTGCTTAGTTCGAGCATGGAACACAGGGTTCCTCGCAACTGCCAATGCACTCTAACTGTCAATGAAGATGGTGGTGGAAGAAGACTAACCAACACCCAAATCAGCCATAAGGCGTCTCAGCCACACACACTCAACAGTCGCTGTGAAAGTTGCCCTATACTCAGCCTCACAACTAGAAGTGGCCACAGTAGGCTGCTTCTTGCTCAACCAAGATATACATGAGCTACCAAGCATGAAGCAAAAACCACTAGTGGACACACGAGTGTCAAAGCAACCAACCCAATCAGAGTCAAAAAAAGCATGCAAATCTGGTGGTAGTGATCCCCCCTTGGGATAAAATAGCCCAAGTAGCTGAGTACCACTCAAGTAGCGAAAGATATGCTTAACTGCCTGGCAATGCTTGACTCCTGGGCAATGCATAAACCTGCTCATCTTTGAGACACCAAACTGAATATCTGGCCGAATAATGCATAAGTAAATCAAGCATCCAACAGTCTACTGATAGAGAACAGCATCAAATGCATCTCCAGCATCATCAAGACTCAATCGTAAACATGTCTCCATAGGAGTGGCAATAGGTTTACAGTCTTCAAGGCCAAAACACTGCAATAATGTATCAATATATTTCGTTTGACACAAAGCCATTCCACCATCAACTTGCATAAACGGAATGCCCAAATAATGATGCAAATGCCCCAAATCAGACATCTCAAAGGAGGCATGCAAATCAGCCTTAAAATCAGCAATATGCCTCTCATGAGGACCAGTGAGCAGCATGTCATCAACATAAACCACAATGATCATAAGTACATCATTAGCATGCTTAACATATAAGGTGCTTTCAGTTGGACTGTTCTCAAAACCTTGTGCAATCAGATAGGCATGTATCTTTTCATACCAAGCACGTGATGCTTGCTTTAAACCATATAATGCCTTCTTTAACCTGCACACCAGGTTCTCATGCCCTTTCTGCACAAAGCCACAGGGCTGAAAAACATACACTTCTTCATGCAAGTCACCATTCAGAAATGTTGTTTCAATGTCCAACTGATGTACATTCCAACCATGATGGGCTGCAAGTGCACAGATGCTCTAAACTGTAGTCATACAGCATTTAGGTGCAAAGGTCTAATCAAAATCAATGTCTCTTTCCTATGCATACCCTTTGCAACAAGCCCAAAATACAGCCTTCACAAACATGTTTTCCAGGTGCCTCAAGTTTGGGCAAAGAGGACACCATTTTTTTGCAGGCGTAGCAAATTAGCAAAATTCAGATGAACAAAGCGTGCATGCCAAAGCTTTGCATCTGACATAGCCTGAGAATCATTTATTGCACATGCCAAATCATTTACAGATATTTCATAGTCTACGATCTTATACAGCCCACGACATAAAATGCCAAAAGCAATAATCACATCGCCATTTGACAGATCATGAACTGTACACCTGTCATCAACAAATTTCACAACCAAGCCAATCTTGGCTAATGCAGAAACTGATAACAGGTTCTTCTTGATCCTTGGCACAAATAAAGCATCTGAAAAAGTGAAAGAACTACCATCAACAGTAGTCAAAATGATCTTACCAACTCCCATAACATGATAAGAGGAGTTGTTGACGCATGTAACAGTATTCCCTGTAGGGGCAGGCTCGAGTGAGAGAAGAAACTGTGCTGCGAGGTAATATGTTTGGTCGCCCCACTGTCAAAATACCAAACATCTGAGTCTACTGCAGACATGCACTACTCATGAGAAGATGGGTCAAAACTACAGACAGTAGTAAACGCCCATTCTTCTTCCTACACAAGATTAGCAGACTCTATTTTTGGTGTAGAGGCCTCTACAACAGCCATTCTAGCCTCTTTCTTCTTTGCCTCTTTAGCAGCCAGTTTTGGACAGTTCTTTATGATATGATCATTCCTTTTACAGTACTTACAAAACAATTTCTGCTTTTTTGATTTCTTCTCATCTTTATCTTCCTTTTTCGAATATGCAAAAATATTAGATTTTTGCTTATTAGTTGAAGAGCTCCATTTTCCTTTGCCCTTCTGACTAGCCAGGAAAGCTTGATCTGCAACTCGCATAATGGACCTGTTCTGCCTGGACTAATCTTCCTGCAACAGAACAGAGACTAACTCCTCAAATGATAAGGCATTCGGATTGCCTTTCATCATCAACCAAAGAGTAGAAGCAAAACTCTGATATGAATTAGGAAGACCATTCAGAACAGTCTGCACAAGTGAGCTATCTAGTATAACCTCATCAGCAGAAATCAATTGTTCCTTCAAGTCTTTGATCTTCGTTAGGAAATTAGCCATAGAATCACCTTCATTCATGTGCTCCCTCTCCAACTGTTTTTGGAGGTAAGCAACACGAGCCTCATTCCTAGCTTGGTACAATGTGGTAAGTGTATCCCAAGCATCCTTAGTTGTTCTACAAGAGCGAATGTGAGGAATAATGGCACGTTTGACAGAAAAAGCTATCAATGCATGTGCTTGGGTATCTTTGCCATCCCAACGAATCTGCTCTACAATAGGTGTAGCAAAAACCACAGCACGAACAGGAATATGTAGAATATCATCATCTTCGACACCTTCTACATCAGCTTCAGTACCTGCAGTTGTAATAGTTGCAGGTGTGATAGGACATTTTTTGACACCCTGCACAATGTTCCACGGTCCTTTTGCAACAAGCACATGTCACACCATATAAGCCCATAACGGGTAGTTGGTACCATCCAACTTATCCTCAACAGCCAACATACGGAATACATCACTACTTTCAGCCATGGCCGGTGACTAAAATACCTTGATGCAGAAAATTGACTGTATCTCAAAAAGTTGAACAGAACTGCCCATACAAATTCCGCTAGACCTGTAGCAGACTTTGAGACGCTTATACTGGCGAACAGAAACTGGTATATACCTTTGGCACAAAAAGATGAAATAGCCTGCACAAGCACTGCGATAGTGCATTTGGAGGCCGAAACAAGCTCAGATCGCGATTTCAGCACCACATAGCAAAGTTGTTTTGATCTCGAAAACACACTGAGTATGCTCACCAAAATTCATGCGATTCTGAGACTGCAACCGGAGGAGTGTCGATGGCGCCCTAGATGAAGCGATGACCTGCTCTGATACCAATTGGCACCACATAGCAAAGTTGTTTTGATCTCGAAAACACACTGAGTATGCTCACCAAAATTCATGCGATTCTGAGACTGCAACCCGAGGAGTGTCGACGGCACCCTAGATGAAGCGATGACCTGTTGGAGTTAGACGTCTACGGAAGCATGCGAACAGCACAAGGAAGAAGAAGAATCTTGGAGCACAACACACAATACTGAATGTATTACTAGAGAATGTACAAAGATTAGTAGCCCATTAGGGTAATAGACATATATACAAGCCGGGGAAAAAAACCTCCTAAAGAGGGAAAAAAGTGCCCCGACGGTCCTAGAGTGTTCACACACATCACTACCTAAATATATCAACACATATAAAACTAGGATGTTTTACATCCTCGTATCTTGTTGGTTGGCTCATATACACCTTTTCTTGAAGGTCATCATTCAAGAATAATAACACTGAGTCACAACAAAGGAGAACAAAGACATGTTCTCTATTCCTTTTGACCTAAAGACCATGATATCAAGCAATAAAGTGGGCATTTTACAATATCCAGAAAGCATCACTTGTTCTTGCTTGTAAATATTGACTAGAAGCTTGATCCCATATCCCAAGTAGTCAAGATAGATATGTTAAAATACTTGGTGCCTTGAAAACTAGTTGTTCAGCACAATCAAGAATCCCACATCATGATCTTTGACAAGAGATTAGAGTTGAAGGTACAAGTAAGAATTGGGGAAACTCCTTCATTACATCTAGAACCTCAACAAGCACAGATTATAGCTGATTAAAAGCTACTCGAAAATCACAGTACATGTGTTGCAAAAGTCGAAACATTTTAACAAGGCAATTAAGATCATCCCCTTTGTATAGTTAAGATCCTCATTGAATGTTGGGCCATATTCATAGCATATGAAATAAATTTCACAAAAGCACTCCCAAGAGAAGATTATAATCAACAAAATTATACTAAGAAACATTCACACATTCATCAGAGAAATGCTCAAGATAAGTCAAGCGTCACACAAAGTGGAAGCAGAACTCGGCATTATATTTCTATTAAAATGATGCTTTACATTTCATGTGTTTTACAAGAATAATATGAATCTACAATAGAAGTTGATCATAGCTTTCCTCAAGCTCAAGCATAATGGGATCCTCTGGAACATTAGAACACATCTCCTACCTCTCTTGCTCCAAGATTGGCTCTTCAAGGTCAGCCATGTCCCCCAGTTCATCTGCAAGTGGGGGAACAGGCTCCCTTGAAGCTGGTTGGAATCTCTCCGTGTCTGCAATGTGCTTCCTTCCAACCTCTTGGTCTTCATCTGGGCATTCATTCAGCCCATTGATTCTCATTCTAATGAAGCTCACTTGAGCATCATCCTTCTCCACAGCTATGCAGTGCCTGAACATCTTTAAGGAGCAAGCCAGAGTCGTTCCTGAAACAGAAGAAAACCACTTAGAGGCCAATCAACATCATGGCTAATGAAAAATGTTACAATTGAAATTACATGTGCCCAAAAAAAGGTCTAGGACCTAGTCATCATCATTGGAGAATAGTTGAAGCAATCTCATTATGAGCTTCTGATAGGGGTTAACCAATGTCCTGTCCCCAGCTACATGACGAAGTTTCTTGGTAACGGCTAGGAACATGAGCACATTTGAGATCCCATTCTCATTGCAATGCTCTCTGACTCTCCTTTTGCTTACTTCATCATAATAGCCAACTGTAATGCATATAGTGGAGCTCACAAACCTATGCAAAGGAGTGTGATTGATGTTTGTCTTCACCCTGTCAACAAGAACTATAAGTGATAGAGAGCATCATTAAAGCCATGGAGATAGAAAGAAGATTACTTACCACGTGAGGCACTCCACAGCATGACATCTTGACTTCATAGCAGTTGAAACAGAGAAAGACTGGCCTCTGCTATGGAAAATTACTATCCTCCAAAGAGGAGACATAGTCAACTCTACAAAATCAGTGATCATCTTCCGAATCTGAGGGTGTTTGAAGGGTTCATCGTCATTAACTGATCCCAACATCCTAAATCCATAGGGTATTTCTACTATAAGAAGGGAGAAATGCTTTCTAGGCACAACAGTACAAATATTATTTACATCACTATAGAATACATTATAATATACAGGCCTAAGGGGGTCTAGGGGATTGGAGAAACATTTCAGATCAGGTTCATCATCAAAATCAATCTGCTTGGCTTTCAGTCTGGATTTCTCATGCCTTGCTCTTTGAATGTGAGCCAAGAATGTAGGGGGGCAATCATCTACTACCTCTGCAGACTTAGTTTTCTTTGGTTTCTGTAGAATAAAGTGGAAAGACAATTAAATGAGCTCTTCCATATACCAAAGGAAACATAAGGAATCGATGCATGGCATCGATTTCGTGTCTGGGTCGATGCCAGGCATCGACTTTCTACTGAAAGTCGATGCCTGGCATCGATATCTCGCATAACCCGATGCCTGGCATCGACTTATGCCACCAGGTCGATGCCAAGCATCGACTTATGCCCCCAAGTCGATGCCAGGCATCGACTTATGCCATGAGGTTGATGACAGGCATCGACTTATGGCACCAGGTCGATGTCAGGCATCGACTTATGCCACTAAGTCGATGCCAGGCATCAACATTCAGCAGTAAGTCGATGCCAGGCATCGAGTTCCTACTAAAAGCCTGGCATCGAATTGGTTAGGTGAATCAAGGCATCTAGTCTAATAGCAAACCAGGCATGCTCTCTGAAAAAGAACCTACCCAATCATGAAACAGGATAAAATATTCTGATAAAGCTTTGTATGATGATGTGGTTGGATAGTCTGCTTGGACCTCTGTCCAAGAAAAGCAACCCAGCCTCTTTAGCATCACCTCCTGAATCTCCATGTATACTTTATGACTACAGTCACAGAAATGAAAAAGAGACTAGGTTAGACCAGAAACATGGGAGGAGGGAAAAAGGATCTGAGAATAACATATATACTTATTGAGCTCAGTCACCATCTCCTCCAGGCTTAACTCCTTGGAGATTACCCTTGATAAAGTTGATATAATCAATGTATCATCTTTGATTCCTTGAAGGGATCTCCATGGTGTCAGCTTCATGTCCTCAGGAGCCTCTTCAATTGAAAGGTCAATTTTCCTTCCCTTTCCCTTCAGATCAACTTGTGGGTCTGGCCTCGACTTCCGTTGCTTCTGGCCCTTGACCTCCTTGTTCTTCCACATTGTGAAAATCTTATCCTGCACATCCCAGATCTCACCTGTTCTGAATGCCAGTTGAAACCATGGATCATCTTTTCTCAAAGCATCAGACTTTCTATTCTCATCCAGTGCAATGCCAACCTCAATAAGGCATTGCTTTCGTAGATTGGGATGTATTCTTCCAGCCTCCTTCACGAGACAATCTTCATATTCATGGTGGAAGAATCGAATTCTCTCTATGGAGGAAATTTTTTGCCTCTAGTCATTGTCATTGTTGTGATCCCAAGCAAGAAGCTTGGCTTCCTCAGTTGTAAGACCAACATATATTTTGCACTCTGCATACCTAAATAAGAATGTGGTGGGGTGCTCCTTCACTAGCTGCCTGCGGGCCTCTGTAGAGTGTGAACCACCAATCACATAATATGTATAATACTCAAACAAACCCTCATTGAACTCTTCCACAGAGCTGCACTCATTCGGATCCACCATGACAAGGAAAGGCACAACAGTAGCATGAGGATTTATCTTCATTTTCTTCTTAAGATTCTGCACGTGCAAATTGTGTGGCTCCCTTATCTCAAGGGGCCTCCTCCCTATGATTGGATCCATTGGTGGCCTATGGATGATATTGATTGGCAGGTGGAACAACTGCCCCTTCTTCACTTTTCTTCTAGCTATGTCCTCCCTCATCTTGTTCTACTCAGTACCAAGTGTTGGAGATAGACGTCTGCGGAAGCACGCTAACAGCAGAAGGAAGAAGAAGAAGCTTGGAGCACAACACACAATACTGAATGTATTACTAGAGAATGTACAAAGATAAGTAGCCCATTAGGGCAATAGCCGTATATACAAGCCGGGGGAAAAAACCTCCTAAAGAGGGAAAAAAGTGTCCCAGTGGTCCTAGAGTGTTCACACACATCACTAACTAAATATATCAACAAATGCCCCTTGGGAGTGATGCGGTGAACAAGTAGCTGGCACTCATGTATAAGGAAGTGCCAAGCTATGTGGAAATCACTCCACAAAAGGAAGTAAGCCCAAAGCTTTGCGGAAAGCTTCAAACTTCTCCCTGGGCAGAGCCTTCGTGAAAAGGTCTGCAATGTTCTCTTGCATGGGCACATATGCCAAGCTGATGTCCCCAGCAGAGAACCTCTCCCTGACATAATGATAATGCACCTCAATGTGCTTAGTGCGAGCATGGAACACAGGGTTCCTCGCAACTGCCAATGTGCTCTGACTGTCAGTGAAGATGGTGGTGGCAGAAGATTGACCAACACCCAAATCAGCCATAAGGCGTCTGAGCCACACACACTCAACAATAGCTATGAAAGCTTCCCTATACTCAACCTCACAACTGGAAGTGGCCACAGTAGGCTGCTTCTTGCTCAACCAAGATATACATGAGCTACCAAGCATGAAGCAAAAGCAACTAGTGGACACACGAGTGTCATAGCAACCAGCCCAATCAGAGTTAGAAAAAGCATGCAAATCTGGTGGTAGTGATCCCCCCTTAGGATAAAACAACCCACGTAGCCGAGTACCACTCAAGTAGCGAAAGATATGCTTAACCGCCTGCCAATGTTTGACTCCTGGGCAATGCATAAACCTGCTCATCTGTGAGATAGCAAACTGAATATCTGGTCGAGTAATGCATAAGTAAATCAAGCATCCAACAGCCTGCTGATAGAGAACAGCATCAAATGCATCTCCAACATCATGAGGACTCAAGCATAAACCTGTCTCCACAGGAGTGGTAATAGGCTTACAGTCTTCAAGGCCAAAACGCTGCAATAATGTGTCAATATATTTTGTTTGACACAAAGCCATTCCACCACCAACTTGCATAAACTGAATGTCCAAATAGTGATGCAAATGCCCCAAATCAGATATGATCTCAAATGAGGCATGCAAATCAACCTTAAAATCAGCAATATGCTTCTCAATAGGACCAATGAGCAACATGTCGTCAACATAGACAACAATGATCAGAAGCACATCATTAGCACGCTTAATATATAAGGTGCTTTCAGTTGGACTGTTCTCAAAACCATGTGCAACCAGATAGGCATGTATCTTCTCATACCAAGCACGTGATGCTTGCTTTAAACCATATAATGCCTTCTTTAACCTGCACATCTGGTTTTCATGCCCTTTCTGCACAAAGCCATGGGGCTGAAAAACATACACTTCTTCATGCAAGTCACCATTCAGAAATGTTGTTTCAATGTCCAACTGATGTACATTCCAACCATGATGGGCTGCAAGTGCACAAATACTCCGAACAGTAGTCATACGTCATGTAGGTGCAAAGGTCTCATCAAAATCAATGCCTCTTTCCTGCACATAACCCTTTGCAACAAGCCTAGCCTTATACCTGTCAACTGTACCATCAAGTTTACGCTTCAGCTTGTATATCCACTTAGTGCCAATGGCCTTCTTGCCAAGAGGCAAGTCACATAAAGACCAAGTACCATTCTTCATTATTGCATCATATTCAGATTGCATAGCAGCCATCCAATTTTCTGAATTTTGTGCTTCATCAAATGAAACAGGCTCATTCTCATCACAAAACGATGCAGCCATAACATAGCAATCTGATGCAAAAGAGGCACTATGAGAGCCTAATCGAGTACGATATGACAGAGGTGCATCTAATTTGCTGTCACACAAAGTCTGCACCAGCCATTTTGGCATAGTTCTTGCCTGCTCAATATCAGCTCTCTCATCAATAAGTGCATCATGTAAATCTGCATCAAAAATGGAATGATCTGCATCATCATATGAAACCTGCAAAGGCTGAGAAGTTGCCTCATGTGTTTTATCCCACGTTCAGCTAGAAATGCATTAAAATCAGAAGACATATATTCCCCCCCTTGATCAGAACGGAGGGTGCCCATTTTACATGCTGACAGATTTTTAGTCAAAACCAAAAACTGTTTGAAGCACATGAACACTTCGGACTTTCCCTTCAATGGAAAGTCACGAAGTAAAGATAATTCCCAAAAGAAGGTGTCTGCATAGGACCACAGACATCACTATGTACAAGCTGCAATTTTTGAGTAGCCCGAACTGAACCATCTTTTGGAAAGGATGAATGCTGCATTTTGCCCAAAATACAGCCTTCACAAACATTTTTTCCAGGTGCCTCGACTTTGGCCAAAGAGGACACCATTTCATATTTCTGTAGGTGTAGCAAACTAGCAAAATTCAGATGACCAAAGCATGCATGCCAAAGCTTTGCAGACATGCACTACTCATGAGAAGATGGGTCAAAACTACAGACAGTAGTAAACGCCCATTCTTCTTCCTGCACAAGATTTACAGACTCTGTTTTTGGTGTAGAGGCCTCTGCAACAACCATTCTAGCCTCTTTCTTCTTTGCCTCTTTAGCAGCCAATTTTGGACAGTTCTTTATGATATGATCGTTCCTTTACAGTACTTACAAAACAATTTCTGCTTTTCTGATTTCTTCTCATCTTTATCTTCCTTCTTCGAATATGCAGAATTAGCATATTTCTGCTTACTAGTTGAAGAGCTCCATTTTCCTATGCCCTTCTGACTAGCCAGGAAAGCTTGATCTGCAACTCGCATAATGGACCTGTTTTGCCTGGACTGATCTTCCTGCAACAGAACAGAGACTAACTCCTCAAATGATAAGGCATTTGGATTGCCTTTCATCATCAACCGAAGAGTAGAAGCAAAACTCTGATATGAATCAAGAAGACCATTCAGAATGGTCTACACAAGTGAGCTATCTGGTATAACCTCATCAGCAGAAATCAACTGTTCCTTCAAGTCTTCGATCTTCGTTAGGAAACTGTCCATAGAATCACCTTCATTCATGTGCTCACTCTCCAACTGTTTTCGGAGGTAAGCAACATGAGCCTCATTCCTAGCTTGGTACAATGTGGTAAATGTATCCCAAGCATCCTTAGTTGTTCTGCAAGAGCGAATATGTGGAATAATGGCACGTTTGACAAACAAAGCTATCAATGCATGTGCATGGGCATCTCTACCATCCCAACAAATCTGCTCTGTAGTAGGTGCAGCAGAAACAGCAGCACGAACAGGAATCTGTGGAATATCATCTTTGACACCATCTTCATCAGCTCCAGCACTTGTATTTGCAGTACCTGTAGTTAGAGGTGTAACAGGACGTCTTTCAACACCCTGCACAATGTTCCACAATCCTTTTGCAACCAATACATGTTGCATCATGTAAGCCCACAATGGGTAGTTGGTACCATCCAACTTATCCTCAACAGCCAACGTGCGAAATACATCACTGCTTTCAGCCATGGCCGGTGACTAAAATACCTTGATGCAAAAAATCGACTATATCTCAAAAAGTTGAACGGAACTTCCCAAACGAGTTCTGCTAGACCTGTAGCAGACTTCGAGACACTTCAACTAGCAAACAGAAACTGGTATATAGATTTGGCACAAAAAGACGAAATAGCCTACACAAACATTGCGATAGTGTGTTCAGAGGCCGAAACGAGCTCAGATCGCGATTTCGGCACCATACAGCAAAGCTGTTTTGATCTCTGAAACACCCTGAGTATGCACACCAAATTTCGTGCGAATCTGAGACTACAAACGGAGGAGTGTCGACGGTGCCCTAGATGAGGCGACGACCTGCTCTGATACCAATTGTTGGAGATAGACGTTTGTGGAAGCATGTGAACAGCACAAGGAAGGAGAAGAAGCTTGGAGCACAACACACAATACTGAATGTATTACTAGAGAATGTACAAAGATAAGTAGCCCATTAGGGCAATAGGCATATATACAAGCGGGGGGGAAAAAACCTCCTAAAGAGGGAAAAAAGTGCCCCGGTGGTCCTAGAGTGTTCACACACATCATGGCTAAATATATCAACACCAAAAATACCCGAGGCAAGCTCCCCACCAGGTGCAACTATTATATCCTCAGAGCTAGAGCTTAAGTCAGAATATTCATAAGGTACACATATGTATTTACAACCTCATCCCAATAAGATAATGGCATATTCATTTCATTTATCATACATCTAACTACCTTTGTAATCTACCTATACTTTCTTTCAACTATCCCATTTTTTTGCAGTGTGTACCTACATGTAAGTTGTCTTCTCATGCCACTATCCACCAAGTACTAAGAGATACCTTTGAGAAGTACTCTCCTCCACCATCCGATGTTAGTACTTTAATGCTTCTACGTGTTTCCTTCTCAACTTGTGATCTAAACTTTTGAACATGTCAAACACATCTGATTTCTCTTTTATGCAATAGATCCAAATATTTATTGAATGAATAAAAGTTACAAAATGCCTAGATTCATCTATGAGGACTTCCTTAGAGGCTTTGTGCACATAAGTATATATCAAATCCAATACATTTGGTGCTTTATATGCACTGATTTGAATGGCTCATGGAGATGGGGAGGTGTGTTTTCAAAAGTCAATATGTACCACAAAGCTTTTGGTTTGGGGTTGTTATGTATGCAACATATGTAATTAACAAGTGTCCCACATAAGCACTCCAATCAATCACTCCATGTGAGGCTTGGCATGGCCACAAGCCATCTGTTGATCATCTACATGCCTTTAGTTTCTTGGCATATGCATTAGTACCTAAGCAACAACACCTGAAATTGAATTATAAAGTAGTGAAATGTATTTCATTGGATATAATTTTGAAATATTAGGTTATCCTATGTATCACTCATAAAATAAATGCATTTTGGTTAGCCATGATGTTGTCTGTGTTAAAGATGCAATTCATTATTACTTTTATGTACCAAGGACTCTTTAGTTAGCTCTAAAGATGTGTATGACACTTGCTTCCCTTTTTTATAGGTGGACAGTCAAGTGCTAATCCAAATGAGGAAATTCCTTAGCCTTTATAGCTTCCACATGTTGAAATAGATCATTCCATTTCTAATGCAAATTTACATAATGCACTTCTCGATGAGAGGTCTGACATAGAAGAGGTTAAAACTATGCCTAAATGGTTGGTACAAACTTTAAGAGATAGCAAATTAGATGCACCTTTATCATATCATACTCCCTCAGGATCTCATGTTGATTCCTTTGCGTCAAATTTCTATGCAATGGCTACCACTAGTATTTTTTATGAGAATGAGCTTGTTTCTTTTGATGAAACATAAACTTTAGAAATTTTCATAGCTATTATGTAATGAGAATATGATGCTATTATGAACTTTTTCTTTATGTGATTTGCATCTAGGAAAAAAGATCATTGGCACTAAATGGGTATACAAGAAGAGAAGGAAGGTTGTTTACCTTGGACATCTCACCTCAAAAATGCAATGTAATGTATGTTATGTTTGGAAATAAGACGATTGCTCAGCTTGATCTTTGGTATAAGAGGATACAACACGTCAAGTTGCCCAATTTGAAGAATATGAATAGGTTTGAAGTGGAAAAAGAGTTATCAGATTTGAAGCAAATTATGTACATAAGTTTTGTGAAGCTTGCTAAGTTGGAAAACAAACTTGGCAGCCATAGATTACAAAGGTAGTTAGGTGTATGATAAACGAAATGAATATGCCATTACATCCATGTTCCTTATGAATATGGTTCAAACAAGTGAGTTGCATGAATTGACCCATGATGAATTCTATTTTAGTGAGAAACCTGATGTACATCATGTCAAGGTGTTTAGGTGTGTATGTTATTTGCACATACCACAAGAGGTAAGATGGATCCTAGATTTATGAAAAAAATGCATTCTTATTGGCCAATATTTCAAGAAAAAGGTTTATAAATGCTATTATCCTAGTAACAATAATCTAAGAGTCTCAAGGGATGGTTCTTTGATGAATTGTAACCATGGTATGGAGATAAAGGTAGAGACAAACTACTTGAAGATGATGTGGATGACTACAAGATTAATCCAAGTGTTTATGTGTAGCAAGAAACCACTTCTATTTTAAGTCGAGAGGCTTCAAAATCTTCATCAAACATCAAAGGGTGCAAGGAAAGAGATTGAAGTCATTGTTCATCTTCTATCTCAAAGAAAAACATGGTTAAAGTTGAAGAAGGAGTGTTGGAGTTAGACGTCTGCAGAAGCACGTGAACGGCACAAGGAAGAAGAGGAAGCTTGGAGCACAACACACAATACTGAATGTATTACTAGAGAATGTACAAAGATAAGTAGCCCATTAGGGCAATAGGCGTATATACAAGCCGGGGGAAAAAAACCTCCTAAAGAGGGAAAAAAATGCCCCGGCGGTCCTAGTGTGTTCACACACATCACTACCTAAATATATCAACAAATCCCCCCTGGGAGTGATGCAGTGAACAACGAGCTGGCACTCATGTATAAGGAAGTGTCAAGCTATGTGGAAATCACTCCACAAAAGGAAGTAAGCCCAAAGCTTTGCAAAAAGCTTCAAACTTCTCCCTAGGCAGAGCCTTCGTGAAAAGGTGTGCAATGTTCTCCTGCGTGGGCACATATGCCAAGCTGATCTCCCCAACAGAGAACCTCTCCCTGACATAGTGATAATGCACCTCAATGTGCTTAGTGCGAGCATGGAACACAGGGTTCCTTGCAACTTCCAATGCGCTCTGACTGTCAGTGAAGACGGTGGTGGCAGAAGACTGTCCAACACCCAAATCAGTCGTAAGGCATCTGAGCCACACACACTCAAGAGTCGCTGTGAAAGCTGCCCTATAACCTCATCAGCAGAAATCAACTGTTCCTTCAAGTCTTTGATCTTTGTTAGGAAATTGTCCATAGAATCACCTTCATTCATGTGCTCACTCTCCAACTGTTTTCGGAGGTAAACAACACGAGCCTCATTCCTAGCTTGGTACAATGTGGTAAGTGTATCCAAAGCATCCTTAGCTGTTCTGCAAGAGCAAATATGAGGAATAATGGCACGTTTGACAGACAAAGCTATCAATGCATGTGCCTGGGCATCTCTGCCATCCCAACGAATCTGCTCTGCAGTAGGTGCAGCAGAAACAGCAGCACGAACAGGAATCTGCACAATATCATCTTCGACACCATCTTCATTAGCTCCAACACCTGTATTTGCAGTACCTGTTGTTACAAGTGTAACAGGACGTCTTTCAACACCCTGCACAATGTTCCACAATCCTTTTGCAACCAATACATGTCGCATCATATAAGCCCATAATGGGTAATTGGTACCATCCAACTTATCCTCAACAGCCAACATACGGAATACATCACTGCTTTCAGCCATGGCCGGTGACTAAAATACCTTGATGCAGAAAATTGACTGTATCTCAAAAAGTTGAACAGAACTGCCCAGACAAATTTTGCTAGACCTGTAGCAGACTTCGAGACGCTTATACTTGCGAACAAAAACTGGTATATACCTTTGGCACAAAAAGACGAAATAGCCTACACAAGCGCTACGATAGTGCGTTCGGAGGTCGAAACGAGCTCAGATCGCGATTTCGACACCACAAAGCGAAGCGGTTGTGATCTCAGAAACACGCTAAGTATGCTCACTAAAATTCGTGCGATTCTAAGACTACAAACTTGTTATACTTTATGGAATATTTGGAATGAAGGTTTAATGCCTTGAGGATTTTAATGTGTTTTGTGTTTTGATTTAGCAGGTGGAGATCCATGAGGGTATGAACAAGTTCAAGTGTGAACGAGTGTGAACGCAAGAGGATTTATTCACATACTTTTTGGAGTTATTTTTAGAAGATAGTTATTTTTAGTTATTTTTAGCTATTTTTATAAATAAAGCAAAAGCACACTATTTTTAGTGTGGCCCTCATGTATCTTCCATCAAGGACATAATATGAATCACCTATAAATACGCATACTCTCATAGAGTGTCCATGAGAGCATGTGGGGGGAGATTGCACCCAATCTTGTGTCGTCTCTTTTCTCTCTCTCTTGTCTATATTTGCTGCGTGTATGCTCTGCGGGTTCCGATCGTCAACAGTGGTATCAGAGCTTGGACGTCCGCAGAGTATGGTGTGTCGGATTTTTCAATCATCATCCTTTTGATGGGAGCTTGTTTTTCTTGGTCATATGTTCATCATCTTCACAAGAAGAGAGAACAGGAGCCTGCGTGACTTCTGGCGAAGCCACTGGCCTGGATTCAACGTGAGAACGCCAGTGTTCCACAGACAGACCATCTTCAAGAGATCCGCAGACGACGAGCCTCACTAGCGTCAGAGGTTGCCACATGGACACATCACGCCCGAGGCATACGGCATCTGTATGGATATCCCTCCGTATTTCGCGCGGGAGTCGCTCGTCTAGCCGAGAGCAGAGAGAAGGCATCACCATCTCTTCCTTCTTTTGGGGAACGCTGCGTCAGCCACGACTCACGAGCCTCTCTGCCCGCGTTTTCAGGCGCTGCCTCAAACACAGACGGCCGTTTTTTTTGCGAATAACTCAATATTTTATTTAATTATTTTGTATTTATTTTATTTATTATCTTTGAAGTCTGCAGCTCCTGTCCCACAGGGGGTACAGGCCTTAAAACGCCTGCGCAAAATCGTCTTGAGGTCGCCAGGGACAGCTCGCATCGGCGTTGCTACACGCATCTTCTTTTTCAGGATTATTGGCTTAGTGTTCACCCGCAAGGCTCGTCAGCCGTCGAGGACACATGGTTTTTCCGCATGGAATTCCAACTACACGCGCATCGCCCGGATTTTCCGCCACGTAGCCTGCTCAATTTTTCGGAAGAAGCTGCGTTTCCAGCTATTTTCGCCATCAGAGAGAGCAATACGTCTACATTCTGAACGGAGCTTTTGCGGCCGCATATATAGGATATCGAAGTCAAATCGCGTATATGGGATATATATGTTGTTCGTTAAGGCCCTTAATTTATTTTCACAGAGCTGACGATGACTCACATAACGATGACTCACATAGTTGATTGAAATATGTTATATGGATTAAACTCCTTGCGTGCGTTTTCTGCTGTGGAGGAGTATATACACAAAGGATTTTCGAATTATCTTTGAAGGGTATAGCCACAGTTTGCTACTTGCGCCAAATTCACCCATTTCTCTCCACTTTTTTGATCCTAATATGAGCAAATCTCCTCCAAATCTTGAGTTTTTTGTTGCTGTGGAAAGCCCACTCAGAGATCTTTCCAAAGAATGGTTGCAAGTCCCTCTTTCTTTTCAATCATGTTTACCCTCAGAATTGGGAGTTTACTTGTTTCTCTACTTCAAGCTCTTTCAGAGCTCTTTTCATCGAGTGGCTGCAAGTCATACCTTGGCTTCACTTTCCATCATATTCCGAGTTTGGAGTTTACCCATTCATCCTCAACGACCTTCTTTCTTCCGATTATTGTTTTTAAGTATTGACTCTTGGAGAAGTATTGACACACTATTCCAACAAAGGATGGACCATCTTCAGCATTACACACATCGGCAAATTATTTTTGAACCTCCAGATAAGTTTCTTGTCAATTTATATGCATCGTTATGCTCTTTTCGCATCAAATTATATTTCGGACATGCAAGTTTTGCATCGTACCTAGAATAAATGCATCATCTATACATGGTTTGTCTTGTATGGTGCATGGATTTTTTTTATTGCAGGGACAGGTATGTATTTTTCTTGTAGGTTGGCAAGGAGAAAATACATTTGTTAGGGTGTGTAATCCTCTTCTTGGTCTTTTTGTAGATACATTATGCCTATCGGCACTAATATCATGGAAATTGTTAATCGGAAATTTTCCGGTTTTCAAAATCACGCCGTTATGCTGTCGAAATTTTTACAAAATTGGTATGCACATGCATTCAAGTATAAATTCATGATTAATACATCGACTATTATTTTATCACATCGCGATATTCATTTTTTTATCGTCACTTTTGGATTGCATTTTGACTTAAACCCTGCTAATCATTCACATTCACATTAAATTCCAGTTTTCCAGTTCCATGCATGTTTTTTTTTTACATGGCACATGCGTATGATTGTTCAGTGATGCGACATGTGATTTGGCCATCCATGTCTATTTTATTCTTATCAACTGAGGTCAGTTGCTCGACAACTGGAGGGCATGTTATACTTTATGGAATATTTGGAATGAAGGTTTAATGCCTTGAGGATTTTAATGTGTTTTGTGTTTTGATTTAGCAGGTGGAGATCCATGAGGGTATGAACAAGTTCAAGTGTGAACGAGTGTGAACGCAAGAGGATTTATTCACATACTTTTTGGAGTTATTTTTAGAAGATAGTTATTTTTAGCTATTTTTAGCTATTTTTATAAATAAAGCAAAAGCACACTATTTTTAGTGTGGCCCTCATGTATCTTCCATCAAGGACATAATATGAATCACCTATAAATACGCATACTCTCATAGAGTGTCCATGAGAGCATGTGGGGGGAGATTGCACCCAATCTTGTGTCGTCTCTTTTCTCTCTCTCTTGTCTATATTTGTTGCGTGTATGCTCTGCGGGTTCCGATCGTCAACAAAACTGAGGAGTGTCGACGGTGCCCTAGATAAAGCGATGACCTGCTCTGATACCAATTGTTGGAGATAGACGTCTGCGGAAGCACGCGAACAGCACAAGGAAGAAGAGGAAGCTTGGAGCACAACACACAATACTGAATGTATTACTAGAGAATGTACAAAGATAAGTAGCCCATTAGGGCAATAGGCGTATATACAAGCTGGGGGAAAAAAACCTCCTAAAGAGGGGAAAAAATGCCCCGGCGGTCCTAGTATGTTCACACACATCACTACCTAAATATATCAACAAGGAGGACCTGGTGATGGCACACCTAGTGAAGATTAAGATGATTATGAAGAAGTGGTTACACTACAAGTAAAGCTACCAAGAATGAGGAAAACATTCTCAAAAGGCAATGAAAGGTGGTCAACTAGAAGAAAGAACCCCATGCAATGGATAAGCTATGATAGTTTCATGGCTAAAACATTTTCTTATATGATGGAGGTTGTTCAAGACATGGATCATGATACATATGAAGAAGATTCAATCAAGGATGAATGAAGAAAAAATGGATGAAGAAATCAAAGAATTAAATGAGAATGACACTTAGGAGTTGGTACATAAGAAGGAAGAAATGAAGATTGTGCAAATTAAATAGGTCTACAAAAGAAAAAGAAATTTTGATGGAAGCTTCAAGGTACAAGGCAAGGTTAGTAGCAAAGTGTTTCACTCAAAAACATGGAATGGATTATGAATAGACCTTTAGTCCCATGGAGAATAAGGTTACTATTAAAACTTTATTGGCTATTTGTGCTTCCAAAAGATGGCCCATTTATTAGATTAAGATAAAAAATGCATTATTCTTGAATGGTAACCTTCAAGAACAGGTGTATATGAGCCAACCAATGAGATATGAGGATGCAAAGCATCCTACTTTTATATGTAGGTTGAAGAAGGCTTTCTATGGCATTAAGCAAGCCCCAAGTTCTTTCCGTGTTCACTTGTTTGTGTGTTTTCCTCTTTGTAAGAGAAAATTATCAACGAAAATGGTGGATTTGAAAAATCATCATCCAACACTTCAGCTATTCTGTTCACTCCTTCTCGACTCACCCTTTATTTACCTTTACATATTTTTCTAAATGAATAAATCAAAATTAAAAAATTCATAAATTGTGAGTGTGATGAGATAGATCCCTTATCCTTTGCAGCAACTTGCTATAAGTTATGTAGAGACTCTCTTCTTGTTACAATTTTCCGCGCTCAATTAATGTAAAGGAATTATCAAAACAGCCACGCATTCACTCTTATCTCTTTTCTTTGTAAGGCAAACAGAAAATAAAAAGAACACAAAGTCTCGAAAGGTGGAAAAGATCCATTATATCACGGAAGGTTACATGCTCATATATATATATATATATATATATATATATATATATATATATATATATAGATAGATAGATAGACATGAGGTACATTTACATTTAGACATGAGGTTCTAAGGGGGCTTCAGATTGCACGGTGGCACTTTCTTGCTGCATGCATAATCGAATGAGGTACTATGCCCACCTTCAAGTGCATTCATCACCATTCATCACCATCAATGCACACAACATCAATCCTTTTTAGTAACTTTTGGACATAGATTTTTGTAACGGCAGAGTAACACCATCCATCACCACCAATGCACACAACACTCACTTCTCTCTATATAATGAAGCATATACACTCTTCTCTCACTTATCAGGTAGTAACTTGTAAGAAAAATACTAAATATGAGTTCGTCCTTAATTTTGATTGAATATACATCATTTTATGTGTATGATTTTTGCTTGATGTCTTAGCATATAGGATCATCACTATTCTCTATGAAAAAAATATTCGGATCAACTCCTTTTAAGTATTCGTAGGTCCATGCAAAGATGCCTTGAGACTCTCTCAACCGTTCTTCTTCATCTTTCAATCCACTCCTACCTATGAATCCATCTTTCTTCATTTTTCCCACATTTGTAGTTTTCTCTTCGTTATTGCATGCCGTGAATGTATATTTTGTGCTCTCCTACTTTATTTCTCATGTAATTTTCTAGAGCCTTGAAACATTCAACATTATTTCCTTGTTGCATCTTCTCTTCTTGCTTGAGACTTGCCTTTAGATGAAACTCCTCTATGCTGAAAGAGGATTGTTTCACATCTTGATATAAGGGAGATGCTCCAACATTTCGGTAACTTTCCTCCTAATAAAATTCGATCATAATTGGTCCATCTCCATCTTCTCGATCTAAATGTTCTTGATTGAATACTTCATCCCAGATCATGACCATGAATAGGCTCATGTCATACCCATCTTCGTCTATACACTCTGTCATAGTCACAACCTATTCATTTACACAAGTACCTAGAATGGCCAATATTTCCATCCATCCATGGGGCTCAAAAAGCATTTTTTAGAAAGATGTGTAGCATATAGATTGGGACTTCAACTAGACTATCTCTTGGTTTCATAGAAGTTATTCTCCAAAATCTAGTTTCCTCTCTCTTTGATACCTTGCATATCCACAAGCCGGTGTCCTTATGCATCTAGCACTCATCGCTTGAGTCGAGACTATGAATAGAGACTTCATCCACTTCCTTATGAATTTGATTCCATTGAAGAGAGGGATGTTCTAAGTACAAGGACCTTTGTCCTTGATCTTGTACACCTTACAACTCGCACATAAAGGGTCTCCCCTAAATCATTTCATAGTTGCATACTATGATTGACACCCTTGATCCCTCAAAAAAATTAGAGGTGGTTCATGAAGGGACCTCTAAGTAGCTTTTGAATGGTTGATTCTAGATCTAGAAGGCTCACTAAAATGTCAAGGTATTGCCATAAGTGGGAGACACACCAAGTATCATTCTATATAAACACATTTGTGTCATCGACAAAGAGTCTTAAAACCATTTGATCCTTGCTATAGGGTAGAGAGAGACCTTGCATATGTCCCAACTTGACTTGATTATTAGCAAATTAGCTAAAATGATCAACCACAATAGTGAAGGTAACAAGGCAAGTGGGAAACCTTTTGTGATGAGTAGCTAGCCAAGGACAGCTAGCAATTAATCTAAATACAAGAAGAAATATTCCACATGAGCTGGGAATCCATTTTTAGAAACTTAGTGCCACATCTGAGGTCTTTGAAGGTCAAAAATTTTAGGATAAAGTCCCATTCTAGATTGTCATACATTGTCAAAATCAATTTCAACAAAGAGAATCCTTTGCAAAGGCTCCTCAACATAATCAAGTCCCTCCCAAACATCAATGGTGCCTTTGAGAATGGATCTACCTTTGATGAAACCTTTATGTTTTTCATTGCATGACAAGTAAAGATGTCCAATAATGCGGTTGGCAATGACCTTCATAAAGACTTTTGTAGCATATTCAAAGTATGGTGGTAAGCCATGAATTTTTAATTGTGATATTGCTCTCTTTCTTATGGATAAGCTTAATTATCCTTTCATTCAAGCATCTCCGTAGTGCACCAACCTAACCACCTTGCACCAGACTAAGAAAATAGAGAACACAAATTATCCTTTCATTCAAGCATCTCCGTAGTGCACCAACCTAACCACCTTGCACCAGACTAAGAAAATAGAGAACACAAGAACATCTTTAAAGGTTTTGAACAAACACATTAGTAAGGCCATCAAGTCGAGGGATTTTACCTTTGGAGAGGGTTTCAATCACTTCAAGAATGCACATAGTTTCTCTCGAAAGCTTTTGAATCTAACTCTCAAGATGGTGGCCATGTATTCATGGATTTGAACAGAAAGGGAAGTAGAAATCCCAAGAGGTTGGTTGAAGTGATTGACAATCACTTCACAATTTTCTTAATCTATAGTGCGTCCCACAATATTGTCGTTAATCATGCAAGGACGAGATTATATGCTTTGCTTTTTCTTTAAGACTACACACTTATTTAGTGCATATGTCAATCTTACGTGCCTATTGTTCTTCAAAGTAAATCTCAAGCTTTTTCACACGATTTCTCTTAGTATGTAAGGATGTTCTTAATCTTAAGCCAACCTTTTTGTAGGGGGCATTTTCCACTATTGACTTTAGTCTCTAGCCCAAAAACTCTTCTATAAAGGTTCTCCATTCTAACCCTTATGATATTTTGGATTTAATTATGAGCTCTACAGAGGATGTCATGGATGTGGTTGAAAGCTTCAATCCAAATGCTAGAAGGAGATCAGTGCTCACTAAAGGCATGTATTTTAGTAGGAAAGACTTCATGTTGAATGGAGAGGATGAAAAAGATACTTAGATTGGCATGGAAACAAGCAACTCTCCTATTCTTGAAAAGAGATTTATACGTTAAAATAGAAGGGTAAATGTAATAAAGTAAGTCTATGATCCAAGGGTCTGGCGGGTACAGACAGATCTGAAATCGGACACTGTTTGGTGATCCGTGCGTATGACCAAAGATCTCGAGTTTAGACTTACTAGGAGGTCTTGTGCTCTTGAGAACAAGTGATCCACTTAGCTTAGTGGTTAAGTCTCAAGGATGTGAAGGAAGAGGTCTTGGGTTCAATCCCCATGGGGGACATGGGGAGAGTATTTTGCCCAATGAGATCCAGAACCTTCTAGAAGCATCCACTTCGAGTTAACTCAAGTTAATTTGGACACTTGGCGCACATGTAGTTGCATGGTTGACACTTGGATGGTTAGTATCCACCTGCCCAAGAAGGCAGTCCCCTGGAGAGAGCTATATATAGAGGCATTTGGTTGGGAGGAGAGTCATCTCTCTAGCATGTGGTGGTCGTAATCCTTGTTCTCTTGCATTGGTATCAGAGCCCTCTAAGATTCATGGAGACCTTGCTAGGCTCATCACCTTTCTTAAAGTTCCATGGAGATATTCTTTTATATCGTCGCCTTTGTGCGAGCAATCTGCTGTGTCTTCTCCATGCGAATATTCGTCTCAAATTGACGTTGGATTTCGACAGTAAACCCCATCTCTTCGGATTTCGGGAGTAAAAGATTTTCTTGTCGAACCTCGCAATTGTAAAACGCAAGGTTTGAACTCACAACATACCTGCGGACGGCCAAACATCTAACCACGAAGTCAAACGAGAGCAATGCCTTTTGACGGGGCTGATTCATCTATAGTTTGTGGCTTTTGAATTTGAGCTTGCCCCCTCAACAAAATGATTTTGTAGAGGCAAGTGTTCAAATTCCGAATTGAGACAGCAGACCACTTGGAGGATTGCGCCGGCTGAGATGGTATGTGCATCGATCCCTCCTCACAGAGATGATCGCCGCCAGAGAAAACGTGATGTCATGACCTTCCGCAATAGCAAAAAGGTCGTTGTCCGATTGGCTCCAGTCAGAGATTGTCGACTTTGCCTGTCCACAGCAGTTTTGCGTCATTTCCAATAGCGCATATTTCCCTCTGTTATTCGAAGGAGTAGAAAAAGCCCATCTCCAGGCGAAATTCCCCTCTTCTTCCTACTGTCCCTTCACACACAACTCGCCACGCATACAGTGATCAAACCAGATTGGCGTCCGTGCGAATTGTGTGCTGCAGGAGTATTCTAAGGCACAGGAGTATTCTAAAACAGATGCATAATGGATTAACTCCATGGAGTGCTTCAGATTCTCTGTTATGGCGCAGCAGAGTACTTGTGTAGCAGAAGCAATCGGTGGCAGTAGAGACAGGCAAATTATAAATTTGCTCGCGGCAGAAGTGGAGATGGAGGTCAAATCATCGCGGACAACTACAAACCGGTTTCTAACCGACCACTTCCATTAAGAAAGCATAGATCTACACCAATCGACCTCGAGCCATATTCCATAGATTGATTTACTTCTTAATTATTCAGTTGGGCAGAAGCAAAAGGCCACACTTCAGCAAAGTGCTCTGAATCGTCGGCTACAAGATTCGATCTCAATGCATATCGTGTAGTTGATGTTCATCCCGCTGTTGTAGCCATTACAGTGGCAAGGAGTTTTTTTTTTAATATAAAGGAAGTTCGGCATTAGCCTACTCTCCCGGACTTGAATTAAATAAAGAAAAGTACAAGAGAAGGGGACTAGTGCCCACGGGACCCCCCAAATCCCACAAAGCAGGGGAAGCTTTTACAGAGCTTAGATGGCATTACAAAGAAGGTTAATTACCCTCTCATCACCCTCATGTGGGGCCCACTTGGGTTTAAACTTGTTATCGATCAAAAGGAGTACTTGATGATGCCTAAAGGGGGGGGATTTTTTACAGTTGACAATCCTTTTGCCAAGGAGGAACAGCGATTTCTCAATTGACCACTCCTTGGGGGAGTCACCGAAGTTGAAAGCACATCTTTCCCGCCAGATTTTCCATAGGACCTCCCCTCTGATGGCGTTCTAGAGAGTCGCGGAGCAGCCGATCGCTTCTCCCAGCTGGGCTTGCTGCCAACTGAGACGTTTTTGAAGTCTAATTCTCTTTCCAACCACCTGCCAGAGTCTGTTGGAGTTGGGGCAGGTAAAGAAGATATGTGAAACATCTTCGATAGACCGGTAGCAGCGTTTGCACCAGGGAGGGATCCCACAAATTTTGCTAGCCTTAAGGTTGGTCCAGATTCCATGATGAAGAATTTGCCATAAAAGGACAGACTTTTTGATTTCTATGAGGGGTTGCCAGATAGCCATGAACTTCATGTCCCACCGAAGTCGCGTCCATGACAGGCACCACTTTTTGTTGAGGTTAACCTGATAGTCGATCGTTTCTTTGATGTTCGGGATTTTTGATAGGCTATTCCCATTGTGCCATTTGAGACCAAGCGAGCTCGACATGTCGTGTCCCATGAGAAGGCGAACTTTGTGTCGGTCCCAGGCGAGACATCTGCTTTGCAAAGTGTTCCATTCTTCATGTGAAATGTTGATGCTAGGGTCAATATCCTCAAAGTTGATCCAGCGGTTGGTGTCTTGTTTCCAGAGATGTTTCCATTTTTTGAAGCCTTTGTTCCATAGCTTCTTGGCATTTTGAATGTTCCAAGATTCCACACTCCGGATGCCATGGATCGGAAACCAGATAGAGTCGTTTTGTCTGATACTGGCAGCCCACTTCCAGTCTTCACTTATTCTTGTGAAGCTTTTGACTTTATTCCAACTCTTCCAAAGGGAGCACACCAGATTAGAGCCTTTCGGGAAGACGGGGATCGGGGAAAACAGCAAGGTCAAGATGTCAAGATTCTTCCAATTTGGGAAACCCATGAGCGCCAACTCATTCTTGTTTTTGAAGATCAACTTGGCCCACGAGGCCTCCCCGTTGCACCAAGCCTTAATCATCCATTTGGCCGACAGTTTGTTAGCCATGCACCCAATGTCCAAGATACCAAGTCCCCCACTATCTCTATGGCTGGTGCAGATGGACCATTTGATTTTAGGCACCCCCCTCCTATTGTGGTCGCCCGTCCAAAGGAAGTTTCTACAAATACTATCCAGTTTGGACAGATCTTGCTCTTTCGGTCTCCAACAAGAAAGGAAATAAATGGTAGATGATAAGAGGAACGTGTTGATAACCATAGCACGACCAGCAAGATTGATTTGCATACCTCTCCAATAGTTAAGCTTGTTTTCGAGTTTGACAAGCACCCAGTTCCACCGCTGTTCCATAGAGACGCCAAACCCCAAGGGAATCCCAAGAAGCCGAAAAATTTGGCCCTGCGGAATGATTTGACAGCCATGATCAATGAGAAGGTCGGGCTGTGACCCACCAATAGCTCTAAAGGCGGTCTTAGAGTGGTTGATTATGGATCCAGAGGCTTCACAAAAAGTAGCAAGACACTTCCAGAACGTCTCCAGGCTGGTACTATCATTGTGAACAAAAGCGTTCATATCATCGGCAAAAAGTCTCATGGTGATCTGACTGTGGTCATGCGGCAAACGAAGGCCTTTAATGTTACCAGCTTCCACCTGATGCTCCACCAGCCTGCTAAGCCCTTCCGTGGCAATGGCAAAGAGAAGGGGAGCCAATGGGCACCCTTGTCTGATAGATCTTCTAAGTTTGATCACCTTTGAAAGTTTTCCATTAATGTTAATTTGGGTCGATGCGTTTCCGAGAAGGGTCGCGATCATCTTGGTGAATTTCTGACTACATCCAAGATCTTGTAGCGACTGTAGAATATAGTTCCATTCTAGCCTGTCGTAGGCTTTATCAAAGTCGATCTTGAGGAATACAACTTCTTGTTTAGACTCATTTGCAAATTCAAGACCTTCCCAGATATCTATAATGGTTTCCAAAATTGACCTGCCTTTGATGAAACCTTTTTGGTCCTCGCTTAACCACGCTCTCAAGTGGCAAGAGATTCTGTTTGCAATGACTTTGGCGATGATCTTGTATCCTGTTTGGAGCATTGTAATGGGACGCCAGTTCTCTATTCTGTTCTTTTCCCCTTTTTTGTGTACTAACTTGATAATGCCATTGTTGAGACAAGAAGGAAGCGCGCCAAACTTGAGTGCCTCTTGCCAAACCAAACGAAGAGGGGTGGCAACCACCAACTTGAAGGATTTAAAGAACTCATTAGTGAGCCCGTCGGGTCCCGGGCTTTTACCTGAAGGGAGGGCATCAATGACCTCAATGATTTCGGCTTCAGAGATAGAGGCATGAAGCAGAGAGTGAAGGTTGAGTGGTATCCTGTGGGGGGAAACCCTAGATATGGCTGCCATACAGTCCCTTCTATGGTGGGAGAGGGGGTTTGAGGTCCCCAGGAGTCTCGTGAAGTGCCCTTCAATGATCCCAAAATTATCTTCTTCCGTATTGCATACATTGCCATTTGCGTCTAGCAATAAGGGGATCGATTCTCTGTTGTGTTTCCTTTTGAGGATACGGCACATCTCTTTGGTGGGTTTGTCGGCTTTGCCAGCCCACCACTCCTTGAAGAAAATTTACAAATTTTTCCTTTGTATCTCTTCCTCGTATCTCAGCAGTGCTCTGATTTTTCGAAGTCCTTTCTGGGCTTGAGATTTTCCTTTGTTCACTTCCTCCTCGAGCCGCCAGAGTCTATGATAAAGAGCTTCTCTACGAGCCCGCCTCACAGTCTCTAGCATCTTCCTGGATCTAATCATGATCTGTCGTGACTTATCGATCGCACTTCTCCAACACTTTGCTGGGGACAAGCCAGAGGCGAATGCCTCCTTCCACACATCAGAAATTTCTTGATGGATGGAGGGGAGAGAGAAGGAGGGCACACTGGCATGGAACCAAGGAGCCTTACGGATCTTGATGTGGCAAGGAGTTGATGTGCTGCCACATCTTCGCATTAAATATCATGGATATAAACCGACTGTATATAGTATTCATGCAGCTGGTTCATTGGCGATCTTGCCACCATGCTCCGTCCATTCATCTGTAGAGGGCATGGCGAGCAATGATGCGAGTGGCAGGGTTACTGTGCTCCTGCATCCTCCTTTTGTTCCCTTGCCCGCGTTAGTGCAAAAGTTGGAGGAGCGATATACAGTTCTGCAATGGGATGAATTCAACGCTGATTCTCTGCACAAATGTCTGTCCTCGTTTGCAGCTGAAAAGTTGATGCCAGGCATCTGGATTCACTGCCGCATTTGTGCATTATTTTCAATACGGGGATCGGAGCTAAGTATTTTCCAAATTATGTTTTCATCTCTTGATATTTGTTTGCTCGAATGCTTTCATTTAGGATGCATTAATTAGGACTAAAAGCATAGTCCAATTATGATTATCTCAACACGAAAGCTAATTAGAGAACTAAATGGTATTGAAATGACACAGAAGTATACAAAGTACTTTTTCAGTTTTAAACATGCAATTGAAATTTCTACTTCCATTCATGCACAAAAATGAAAAAGATTATTTGTGCATAAAAGAATGTTTTATGCACATCAAGTTCGCACTTGCTTGGGAAAGGTAGTTAAATCTCCAGTTCATGCACTTGAATAGTTACCTTTTGTCAGAATAGCAAGCAGGTTGTTTTTGCATGGATGCTTGTTTGCATACCTAATAAGCTTGAGATTTGCTTAAGTTCATTACACTTGCATGAACACACCTGCATTTGCATCCAAGAATGGGTATTTGCATACATGAACATACATTTGCATGCAATTAGATGCATGTGCATACGCATGATCTTTTGGTAAGTAACTGAACACGTATACTTTCATTCCTTTCTTTTTCTAACTTGACTTAGCTAGGTGGAAAAAAATAGAAAATTACCTAGTTGCAAGGATCTTGACCATCATGCAACTAAGTATCTAGTCTATTTTTTCCCAAAAAGTGATACGTAGGTACCACTTAGTAGGAGTCTTATTAAGGAAAATAAAGCATATTGAAAGTAAGTATTCATAGAGCTACTTTCCAATGTGCATGCTCAATCTAAGTTTGGGGAGAAACCTAGACATTCTTAGCAACTAACGTGGATTTAGTTGTTTTTGGATGTTCATGTTCATGCACCCAAGTAGGGAAGTTTCTGTTGAAACACAAACCAATTGAACTCGTAAGTTCAATAAATTTTAGAAGGTTCAATGCTTTAATATTCATCAAACATTGATGAAAATAAGTAGAAGTATTGAACTTCTAGAATCTCTGGAACTCTAGTGTTCATAGATGTTAGTTTCCAGAAATGCATCTCGAGGCATGATGCAAGGGCGAAAACTTTTGAAGGAAACTTGCTTGATTCTATTTAAGCTAATTCAAGGCTTAAAAAAGAAAGACAAATATTAATTGATCTTTAGGAATCAAGTAATTTCCTAAAGTCATGACAATTAATGAAATGATTCAAATTATTTTTTGAAACAGATATATCTTAGGAAATCACGATATTTCCTAAAGACAATTTAGGAAACAAGTTCTTTCCTGAAAGATTATTTTCAAGTGATAAGGCCTTGAAGAGACCTAAGTAAATTAATCTTTGGAAATTAAGCTATTTCCTAAAGATAAGCTAATGAAAGAGTCCAATTAACTATTTCATTGGTTAAAAGAGAATATCTTTTGGACAAGCAAAAGCCTTAAGTCTTGGTCTTATCCAAAAGTCTAGAATTCCATTTGAAGATCTTTCCAGTAAAGGACAAGATTCCAAGATGAATCATTAGCTTAGTATTACTTGATTCCTTGGTAGGAATCAAAAAGTTCTTGAAAGAATAATCTCCCCAGATGTGAGACTAGCATCTTTCAAGAGAAGTTTCATAGCAAGTAGTTCCCAGCAAATCCCTAACCACCAGTTTTGGTATTTAAGTCCAAATAAGTGATATAACCTAAAGGTATATCAAAGATTCTTAGCTTTGGAATATGAAAAGCATTAGAAAATGCTTGGACTTAAGTTGAGGGAAAGATCTCTAAAATCCTCTAGGTAAGCAAAGAAGCTTAAGATAGTTTACGAGATCTTAAAGATAAAGACTAAGTCTTTATTTTTATCGCAAGTATCAACCAGACTTGATCAAACTTGGTCATGATTGTCCAAGAATGTGCGATTAGAACTACTCTGTAGATTGCCCAAGTAGTGGTAATAATAATTCCGTTAGAAATTATTCACTCAAGTTCCATTTATCCAATGGAAAATTGTGAAAAAGTAAGCCGTTCCAAGTATGAACAGAGAGAAGAAATTCCAAGAGTGTAGTCTGCAACCGTGAAAATGGTACTTAAGTCTGTGGAAGGTAAAACATAAGTGTTTGCCTATCCTTAAAGGGATTTTGGTACAAATCTAGAGAGCATGAGCGGATGCTTAGACTTAAGCAGTAGAGAGATTCCTATAAAATCCTGACCAGGATAGGTACCTAGAAGCAATAGTAGAAAGGAATCTAAAGATAAGAAGTCAAAAGCTCTTGTCACTACAAAATTGGTCAAGAATAACCAATTGAACTTGAATTTGAGAAAATTCAAGTACTTGGAATTCTGATTGGTTTTCATTTGAAAATCCTAGCAAAAAGGATTGGAGATATTCTATTAAAGGTTTTCAAGTTCCCAAGGTTAAGCACAAGATCGTGAAACGATCATGTTAAGGGATTAAAACTTAGAATATCAAGATAGAGATAGTGCCTGAAACTGCGAAATTCTTGTCAAGAATTAAAGCTAGAAGGTTCTCTATCAAAAGATGTTGTAGACTTTAGGATAAAATTCACTCACATGTCAATGTGAGTATAAAATAGGGTGGTATGGGACACCATATTTTATACTCAGATTGATGTAGGAAAGATGGTATGGGACATCGGACTGTGACATGATGATTATCTTTTAGTCATTGTTTGGATCTTGAAGTTAGGTTTGATCTTCAAGGGAATTAAAACTTCAAAGAAGGAGTTTAAATTCAAGAAGGATCTCAAGATACTTCAAGATGACTTCAAGATCAAGGAAACTGAAGATATGAAGTAAGTAACTTCCAAGATCTTCTTAGAACACTTCAAGCTTAAGTGTTATTGATCAGAAATATTTGATAAATTTCTGAAAGAAGTTGGACTTTGATTTTGAGTTGATCTTTTCAACTAAGGATTTAATTGACTAAGTCAAGCATCAAGTTCCTAGTGTAACTTGGTAAATTCACTCTTTTGACTCAAAGAAATGCACAAGAATTGCATTCACGATTAGGAGTCAAAAAAACTGAATATGACCTGAACTTAGTGTCAAGTGAAGCATTATTTGAGAACAAAAATCATCAACAGAACCCCAGTGGGTCGACACACTGATGTTGGTTACCACACTAGTATCTTGTGGTTGGATGATGTTTTTTATTTTCTTTGAATCTTTTTGAGAATTCAGCTTATTTCTCTTAAAGATAAAGACAATGCTTCAATACCTTGTTGAAATAGATCTTTGAAAAGTTGAAGTCCTGAGTCATCTAGCCATTGACTCATAACAAGCTCGAAGTTTGAATTGATTGTACAGAGTTCTAGTTATTCCTTTCCCATTTCCAAAACTTTTGGAATAGGCTCAGACATCGTATCTGATTCATTTTGCAAAAGACCAGGGTTAGCCGGTTAGAATTAGATAACTAACTTGAACATCCTAGATAGATGTTATATACAAGAACCTTTTCAATCTTCAAAAGATAATAAGTCTAAATGAACTTATTTATTCGAGTTTGCTTCAAGTTATAGCATAAATGATTTCTTAGAGTCCAATAGACTCTAGAATAGACAAGTTAGGAATTGCTCAACATATTGACAATTGCCAAGAACTTTTAGCTCAAGTCTTTGAGAAAATGTCTTAAGTTGGACAATTTTCATTTTGAAATTGTATTGGTCAAGTTGGTATGGTTGACTCCACCAAAATGGTAAACTTTCTCCTATAATTTACAAAGGATTTTTAACTCATTAGGACAAAGTAGTCCTCTATTCGGGTGAAAAAATCAAGTAACTGTTGGATCAAAGTAAACCATTATACAAACATCTAAGTTAGATGTTTGGGACAACCAAACTTCAAGTTCTCTAAAACAAATTTAGGTGAATTAAGAATTCTCAAATTCTTGTAAGGGATAAGAATCCCACCTTCATTACTAAGTTCATGCATCAGTTATGCCTAGAAATGGACTAGTAATTTGAATCCATCTAGTTCACATGTTTGTGCCTAGATCGCACATCCGGAAAACTGTGAATTAGTCACGGATGTGTTTAGATCCACCCTCACTATTCTTCACTAGTTTGTACTTTGTCCCGTTCATCAAAGTGCACAACCAGACAGTATTTAGAATCATTTGGGCAGGGACGCCACCACAGAGATGAGACATGTTCTTCAAGTTTTAGAACATGACCATGTTCTTCTAGTTTTAGAACATGAGGCTCGGGGTTTGCCTATAGTATGTATATAGCTCCATTTTCGAGGACGAAAATCTTTTCCAAGGGGAGAAGAATGTAATAAAGTAAGTCTATGATCCAAGGGTCTTGCCGGTTCAGACAGATATGAAATCGGACACCGTTTGGTGATCCGTGTGTATGACCAAAGATCTCGAGTTCAGACTTATTAGGAGGTCTTGTGCTCTTGTGAACAAGTGATCCACTTAGCTTAGTGGTTAAGTCTCAAGGATGTGAAGGAAGAGGTCTTGGGTTCAATCCCCATGGGGGACATGGGGAGAGTATTTTACCCAATGAGATCTAGAATCTTCTAGAAGCATCCACTTGAGTTAACTCAAGTTAACTGGGACACTTGGCGCACATGTAGTTACATGGCTGACACTTGGATGGTTAGTATCCACCTGCCCAAGAAGGCAGTCCCCTGGAGAGAGCTATATATAGAGGCATTTGGTTGGGAAGAGAGTCATCTCTCTAGCATGTGGTGGTCGTAATCCTTGTTCTCTTACAGTAAAGATCGTATACAACAATGTGTTGGAGTTTGAGGTCTACGGAAGCATGTGAATATCACACAGAAGAAGAAGAAGCTTGGAGTGCAACACTTATTGCAATGGTAGTAATGATCAAGCACATGCATTGAGAGCTTTTCCTGTCAAACATGCCATTGTCCCTCACATTCGCTCTTGCAAATCAGGAAAGGATGCTTGAGATACACTACCGGACGAGAAATGAGGCTCATGTTGCTTACCTTTGAAAACATATGGAGTGAGCATATGAATGAAGGAGATTCTATGGACTTTTTTTTTGACAAAGATAAAAAAATTTGAAAGAGCAAATGATATTTGTTGATGAAGTCTTGCGAGATGTTTCATTTCTCTAGACTCTTCTTAACATCCTTCTAGATTCATATCAGAGTTTTGCTTCTACTCTTCGATTGATGATGAAGGGCAATTATAATGCCTTAACATTTGAGGAGTTAGTCATTGTTCTAGTGCAAGAAGATTAGTCCACGTAGAATAGGTCAATCATGCATGTTGCAAATCAAGCTTTCTTAGCTAGTCATATAGGCAAAGGAAAATGGAGCTCATCTACTAGTACGCAAAAATATGGTAATGTCATAGAGTCGAAGATGAAGAAGGAAGACAAAGATGAGAAGAAAAACTTAAAAGTAGAAATACTTTTTCAAATATTATGAGGGAAATGATTATGTCGTAAAGAGTTGTCCAAAACTGGCTACAAAAGGAGCAAAGAAAAAAGAGTTTGGAATGGTTGTTTTGGAGGCCTCTACACCTAAAACAAAGCCTACTAGTCTTGTTTAGAATGAAGAATGAGCATTTACTACTATTTGCAGCTCTGATCCATCTTCTCATGAGCAGTGTAAGTCTGCAATAGGCCCAGATGTTTTATTTGTTCTAAGGAGCAAGAAAAGTATGCTCTAAATTTCAACATTAGCCAAGATTGGCTTGGTTGTCAGATTTGTTGATGATAGATGTACAATTCATGCTTTCTCAAATGGCGATGTTATTATTGCTTTTGGAATTTGAAGTAGTTAGTTGTATAAGCTCATAGAATATTCAAAATTTTTTAATGATTCAACATGTGTAGTTTGTGACTCAGGCTATCTCAAATGCAAAATTTTGGCATGTATGCTTTGGTCATCTTAATTTTGCTAGTTTGCTAAACATCCAAAGATCTAAAATGGTGGCCTATCTACCCAAACTTGAGGCACCTTGTGAACATGTTTGTGAAGGCTATTTTTTGGGCAACATGTGAAATTCCTCCTTCCCAAAAGATGGTTTAGTTTGAGCTACACATAAATGGTAGCTTGTTCATAATGATGTTTGTGGTCCCATGCAGATACCTTCTTTTGGGAACTGCCTTTACTTCATGAGTTTTATTGATGATTTCTCCAAGAATGCATGGGTATATCCATTGAAATTCTTTTTAAGTGTTTATGTGCTTCAAACAATTTTTGTTTATGGCTAAGAATCTATTAGCATGTAAATTAAGCACCCTCTATTTTTGATCGGGGAGGGGCATACATGTCCTCTGATTTTAATTCATTTCTAGTTGGGTATGGGATAAAACATCAGTGTAAACTTCTGTATACACCTCAACAAAATGAAGTTGTTAAAAGAAAGAATAGGTCTCTCATGGAGATGGTGAGGTATATTGTCAAAAGTCAAGCTTTACCACATAGCTTTTGGTTTGAGGTTTTTATGTATGCAGCATATGTACTTAACAAGTATCCCACCTAAGCACTCCAATCAATCACTCCATGTGAGGCTTGACATGGTCACAAGCCATTTGTTGCTCATCTACATGCCTTTAGTTTCTTGGCATATGCATTAGTATGTAAACAACAACACAGAAAATTGAATGATAAAGCATTGCAATGTATTTTTTGTGGATACAATTTTGAAATGTAAGGTTATCCTATGTATCATCCACATGCCACCTAAACAACAACACGTAAACTTGAATGATTAAGCACTGAAATGTATTTTTGTCAAATACAATTTTGAAATATAAAGTTATCCTATGTATCATTCACAAACTAAACGCATTTTGGTTAGCCATGATGTTGTCTTTGTTAAATATGCAATTCAACCATTACTTTCATTTATCAAGGAGACTTGAGTTAGCTCTAAAGATGTGTATGACACTTTGCTACCCTTTTTATAGATGGATAGTCAAGTGGTGATCCAAATGAGGCAATTCCTTCCCCTTTATTGGTTCCACATGTTGACCCAGATCATTCCATTTTCGATGAAAATTTACATACTGCACTTATCAATGAGAGGTCTAACATAGAAGAGTTTAAAACTATATGTAAATGGCTGGTACAAACTTCAAGAGATAGCAAATTAAATGCACCTTTATCATATCATACTCCTTCAGCCTCTCATGTTGCTTCCTTTGCATCAGATTTCTATGCAATGGCTGCCTCTAGTCTTTTTTATGAGAATGAGCTTGTTTCATTTGATGAAACATAAAATTTAGAAATTTTAATAGCTATTATGCAATCTGAATATGATGCTATTATGAAATTGGTCTTTATGTGATTTGCATCTAGGCAAAAAGATCATTGGCACTGAATGGGTATATAAGAAGAGAAGGAAGGTTGTTTACCTTGGACATCTCACCTCAGACATGCAAGGTAATGTATGTTATGCTTGGATATAAGAAGATTACTAAGCTTGATCTTTGGCACAAAAGGATAGAGCACGTCAATGTGCCCAGTTTGAAGAATATGAATAGGTTTTAAGTGGAAAGAGGCTTAGTGGATTTGAAGCAAATTATGTACATGAGTTTTGTCAAGCTTTGCATATATATATATATATATATATATATATATATATATATAGAGAGAGAGAGAGAGAGAGAGAGAGAGAGAATGTAACCTTCCGTGATATAATGTATCTTTTCCACCTTTCGAGACTTTGTGTTCTTTTTATTTTCTATTTGCGTTACAAAGAAAAGGGATAAGAGTGAATGCATGGCTGCTCTGATAACTCCTTTACATTAATTGAGCGCGGAAAATTATAACAAGAAGAGAGTCTCTACATGACTTATAGCAAGTTGCTGTAAGGGATATGGATAAGGGATCTATCTAACTACATCTATGGATATGGATAAAGGATCTATCTCATGACACTCACAATTTATGATTTTGATTTATTCATTCAAAAGATATGTAAAGCTAAATACAGGGTGAGCCCAAAGGAGTGAAGAGAATAGCTGAAGTGTTGGATGATGATTTCTCAAATCCATTATTTTCTTTGATAGTTTTCTCTTACAAAGAGGAAAACACACAAACAAGTGAAGATGGAAAAATTTCTTAATTCATCTAACATCTTCTCTACTCCACTCTTGGATTCTAGTGTTGATTAGACTCCAATCTTTGTAGTCCAACCTCAAGCTATTGTCGAAATCCTATCTTTTTTATCTATTGGTTAGTTTCATAGACCTGTACCTATTTGTAACATTCGAGATCTTTGGTAGAGGGCTTCTTGCATTTGAGAGTATCCTCTTTTCTAATGCATCAACAAAATGGAGACATGTTTCCTAGTATGCGTTCCCTGCGTACCCAACAAAAAAGTCTACTAATCTTTTCTACTAAAGTCTTGCATTTTAGTGATGATTACACTCCCGTCTTTGTAGTCCAACCTCAAACCATTGTCGAAATCCTATCTTTTTTATCTATTGGTTAGCTTCATAGACCTATACCTATTTATAACATTCGAGGAATTCTTGCATTTGAGAGTATGAGTGCCTGCTTATCCAACAAGTACTTTCTTATAGATGCCTTCTTTTTAAGCTCTCTTAACAACCATCTTTTGAACTCCTCTCCAAGTTTCTTTTTGATATCTTTTATACCTATAATATCTTTCCATGTTATGATTAGATGCATATGAAGAAGACCAACCATGTATAGAGTTGGATAATTCTTTAATTGATCACGTAACCCACCAACCTTTCATTCCAAGAACTTGGGGCCTACTTAAAGCCATACAAAGTCTTCTTCAACCTACATATAAAACTAGGATTCTTTGCATCCTCATATCTCGTTGGTTGGCTCATATACACATGTACTTGAAGGTCACCATTCAAGAATAATGCATGTTTTATGTCAATCTAATAAATATGCCATCTTTTGGAAGCACAAATAGCCAATAAATTTTTAATAGTCACCTTATTTTCCATGGGACTAAAGTTTTCTTCATAATCTAAGCCATGTGTTTGAGTGAAACACTTTGCTGCTAACCTTGACTTGTACCTTGAGGCTTCCATCAAAATTTCTTTTTGTTTTGTAGACCTATTTATTTTGTACAATCTTCATTTCTTCCTTGTTAGGTACCAACTCCCAAGTGCCATTCTCCTTTAATGCTTTGATTTCTTCATCCATATTTTTCTTCATTCATCCTTGATTGAAGCTTCTTCACATGTATCATGATCCTTGTCTTGAGCAACCTCCATCATATAAGCAAATTTTTTGGCCAAGAAACTATCATAGCTTAGCCATTGCATGGGGTTCTTCCTTCTAGTTGACCTCCTTTCATTGCCTTTTGATAACTTTTTCTTCATCCTTGATAGCTTTACCTGCAATGTAACCACTTCTTCATAATCATCTTAACCTTCACTAGGTGTGTCATCACTATGTGTGCCATCACTAGGTCCTTCTTCTTCACCTTGAACCATGCTTTTCCTTGAGATAAAAGATGAACAATGACTTCAAACTCTTTCCTTGCATCCTTTGATGTTTGATGAAGATTTTGAAGCCTCTCCGCTTGAAATAGAAGTGGTTTCTTGCTACACATAAACATTTGGATTAATCTTGTAGTCATCCACATCATCTTCAAGGAGCTTGTCTCTAGCTTTATCGCCATACCATGGTCATAATTAATCAAAGAACCGTCCCTTGAGACTCTTAGTTTTGTGGTACTAGGGTTATAGCATTTATAGTCTTTTTTGTCAAAATATTGGCCAATAAACATGCATTTTTTTTCAAAAATCTAGAATCCATCTTACCTCTTGTGGTATATGCAAATAACATACACACCCGAACACCATGAGATGTTGTACATCACGTTTCTCACCAAAATAGACTTCTCACCGAAATAGACTTCATCATGGGTCAATTCATTCATGTGTTTGACTTGTTTGAACCATATTCATAAGGTACACAGATGTATTTACACCCTCATCCAAATAAGATAATGGCATATTCATTTCATTTATCATACACCTAACTACCTATGTATTCGGCGTATACTTTCTTTCAGTTAATCTATCTTTTGTGGTGTGTACCTGCATGAAAATTGTCTTCTGATGCCATTATCCACCAACTATTGAGAGAATACCTTTGAGAACTACTCTCCTCCACCATCCGATCTTAGTACTTTAACACTTCTACGTGTTTCCTTCTAAACTTGTGGTCTAAACTTTTGGAACATGTCAAACACATCTTATTTCTCTTTAATGCAATACATCCAAACATTTCTTGAATGAATAAAAGTTACAAAATGTGTAGATTCACCTATGGAGACATCCTTGGAGGGTTCGTACACATAAGTATATATCAAATCCAATACATTTGGGGCTTTATATGCACTGCTTTGAATGGCTTCCAAGTTTGTTTTCCAAGTCGGAAAGCTTCACAAAACTTATGTATATAACTTGCTTCAAATTTGGTAACCCTCTTTCCACTTAAAATCTATTCATATTCTTCATATTGGGTAGATTGACGTGCTCTATCCTCTTATGCCAAAGATCAAGCTTAGCAATCTTCTTATATCAAAACATAACATACATTACCTTGCACGTTTGAGGTGAGATGTCCAAGATAAACAGCCTGCCTTCTCTTCATATGCAAATCACTTAAAGATGAAGTTCATAATAGCATCGTATTATGATTGCATAATAGCTATCAAAATTTTTAAATTTTGTGTTTCATCAAAAGAAACAAGCTGATTATCATTAAAAAAACTAGACGCAGCCATTGCATAAAAATCTGATGCAAAGGAAGCAACATGAGAGCCTGAAGGAGTATGATACGATAAAGGTGCATCTAATTTGCTATCTCTTAAAGTTTGTACCAGCCATTTAGGCATAGTTTTAACCTCTTCTATGTCAAATCTCTCATTGAGAAGTGCATCATGTAAATTTGCATCATAAATGGAATGATTTGGGTCAATATGTGGAACCTACAAAGGGTAAGGAATTGCCTCATTTGGATAAGCACTTGATTGTCCATCTATAAAAAAGGGCAGTAAGTGTCATAAGAATCTTTAGAACTAACTAAAATCTGCTTGGTAAATGAAAGTAATGGTTGAATTGCATCTTTAACAAAGAAAACATTACGGCTAACCAAAATGCATCTATTTTGTGGATGATACATAGGATAACATTATATTTCAAAATTGTATCCAAGGAAAATACATTTCACTACTTTATCATTCAATTTGTTTGTTGTTGCTTAGGTACTAATGCATATCCCAAGAAACTAAAGACATGTACATTAGCAACATATGTCTTGAAAATGCTGTGACAATAGGTGAGGCTTTTTTTTATTGAGCATCCTTATGCCCACTCAAATATGTATGCTACAGAGAGAGAGAGAGAGAGGGAAAGACAGATAGACAGAGAGAGAGAGATTGAACGAGAAAAACATGTGTTTACAATAGGCATACGAACTTGAAGTAGAAGTAAAGTCAAAACAAAAATGAAAATATCGATTTAAATATGTCTAATATGCACTTTTCTTTTTATTATCTAATGTGGCAAACATCTTATTGAGATGCTAATTTCATGGCCATTGACATACTTTGGAGTCAAGTTGTGAAGAATTTATACCACTTTTTGTTGAATATTTATGTACCTATGTATTGACTTAGGGACTTGAGGAGAAAGAGACTATACCTCAATCCCCTACAAGTGCACATAGTGGGGATTCACGCTTTAATTATCAATCCAAGAAGTATCATAACCTAACCAAGTGTATGAGGATATGCATTCAAATGACGGTCAATGCAAATGTAAACTAACAAAGGTGCATACAAGTGTAAAATATCACATTCAAAGCTTTCATGGTTGGCTATGGTGTCATGACACCTAGAGTAGCAGCCAACAGTAAATCGAGCTTTTCTCTCAGCTCTGAACTCAGAATATAGGGAATAGCGGGTTTGTTTCAAAGCTCTCGAGAAGACACATCTAATATTGGTATCTTCACTCGATTCTAATACTTCTGCTTCAAGTGATAAGCAAAATATTGAGCCACAAGAATGACTTACCTACGCTTCAACACTTCCTACACTTCACATACACATTACCAATAGCAAACAAGTACTACCATGGATAGACAACACTTCAAAGCACTCTTTTCAAGCCACATACATGCATGCAAGCTCACAACAAAAAAGATATAGAGAGGAGAAGGCACAAATTCGAAATTATGTGCTCTTGATTCTCAGAATGCAAAAAGTCTTTACAAAGAGTCACAAAATGACTTATATACATGTGCCCTAAAAATGATCTTTTCATACAAGAGATCGGCACTTTATTGACTAAAAGACTAATTCCCTCCTAGTTTACAAGGATAATGATACAGATATCTATGGATATGCATCTAGAGGACTCCTCTAGTGCATTTACATCGAAAAATATATTGCAAGGTGACTATATTACAAAAATAAAGTGTCCAAATAAGTATCATAACCTAGCCGAGTGTATGAGGATATGCATTCAAATGACGGTCAATGCAAATGTAAACTAACAAAGGTGCATACAAGTGTAAACTATCACATTCAAAGCTTTCATGGTTGGCTATGGTGTCGTGACACCTAGAGCAGCAGCCAATAGTAAACGAGCTTTTGTCTCAACTCCGAACTCGGAATATAGGGAATAGCGGGTTTGTTTTGAAGCTCTCAAGAAGACACATCCAATATTGGTATTTTCACTCTATTCTAATACTTCTGCTTCAAGTGATGAGCAAAATACTGAGCCATGGGAATGACCTACCTACACTTCAGCACTTCCCATACTTCACATACATATTACCAATAGCAAACAAGCACTACCATGGATAGACAACACTTCAAAGCACTCTTTTCAAGCCACATACATGCATGCAAGCTCACAACGAAGAAGATACAGAGAGGAGAAGACACAAGTTCAAAATTCTAGGCTCTTGATTCTCACAATGGCAAAAAGTCTTTACAAAGAGTCACAAAATGACTTATATACATGTGCCCTAAAAATGGTCCTTTCACACAAGAGATCGGCACTTTATTGACTAAAAGACTAATTCCCTACTAGTTTACAAGGATAATGATACAGATATCTATGGATATGCGTCTAGAGGACTCCTCTAGTGGACATCAAAAAATATATTACAAGGTGATTATGTTACAAAAATAAAGTGTCCAAATCAGAAAAATTTTGGGGCCTTTCTTTTTCTTTGATTCGCAACACTCTCCCCCTCTTTGTCTCTATCATCCCTTGTCAGGCTTTGCTTTTTATTTTTGTTTGTTGTGTTAATTCGGGCTACCATGCATGCATCCAATGGAGATGGACTACAATAGATTTGTAGTCTAACTCTCCAATAACCTCTTTGTATTTGCAGTGCAAGCACCATATGGAAGGTATGAAGGTCTGGATTTCCAACCTTCGATCTGGACCTCCCAAAGATCAAGAGGTTGAAGCACCTTCCAAGGCTCGGGATCCGTCGGATATCTTCTTGCCTTTCTTCATGGGTAGTTGCTGGCCTTCATCCATCCTTGCCTATTGCATACTTTCCACTGTTGTGTGCCCCTGTGGGGCTCTGTGTAGAGATGGATGTTGTGTGCCCCTACACGGCTTCCTGCAGTGTTAATTCTTTAGATTGATCCTGTTTAGTGAAGCTTCTTTCTTGATTTTCTTCTTCTTTTCTTTTTGCTTGACTCTTCTTCTACACCACCCCCCTCTTGAACTATATCATCCCCGATAGGCTTTGGATGTTGATGGGAGTACGTCCTATATACCTTTTGCTCTATTTCATTAAGCAGATTGGCTTCATGTATCATGAGTTGCTTCCATTGTTCTGCTTTTACACCATCATGTGGTGCCTGTCTGTGGTCTTCAAAGAAGTTTAATTCATACGCCACAAGTCTGGCATTCAAATTACTTGACATCTTCAAGAAAATTTTTGAGTCAATCTCAAAAAATCTTGTAAAAAAACGCTTCCTCAAAAGTTTGCATGTATGGGCTCGGCAAAAACATAAGTCTGGAGTAATATTCCATGATTATAGGACGACTAGGCATAAAAGATAGATCGAAGATAAGGATATCTATGCCTTGGTTAATGTCGATGAAATTCAAAAATGTATATTATGCATGTTTAAAAACTTTGAGTATTGTGAGTATCATACTGAGGATTTTATTGGTCATCTTTATTGTGAGATCGGGTACTGTCACATAACGGTTTAGCCAAAACTCGATGGATCTCACCATGTATTCCTCAGTCGGTAAATAGTTGTGAGGCGTACTTGGAAGTAAAGGGTAATTCAACCATTGCTTATTGAGCTTACCCGTTCTCTATAATTCCAAAAATTCATGTGCATCATGTTGACGTGGCATCGGGCAAAAAGAAGGATTCACCTGTAATAAATATGGTGCTGCTTGCCAGTGCACCTGTAATGTTGGATTCTTTTCCAAAAACTTCCTTCTCCATAATGGTTGTGCTGCCTCAAATTCTTCTTGAGTGTAAGTGAATGTGTTTGAATTGAACTTCAAGTGGTCATCTGGATCTTTTTGTGCAATCTGCTTTATATAATGGTGTCTCTGCTCTTTCAACAGCCCATAAGGTATGTTGAACATCTTTATTATCTGTTCCAAGTCTGTGCCTTTAATTTTTGCTTCTTTCATTACTTTGACTACTTCCTTTTCGAAATTTTCCGTCAATCAAGACACCACTAGTGTCCGTTCCTTCTGACCTAGTTGTATAGTATACGGCATTGTATGATCATCACTATGTTTGTTCGCGTGATCCCTTGTCGGTGAATGATAGATCGGGGGAGATAGAGGATGTACCTCTACCTCAATAGGATTCCCTTGTTGTGGCTCTACTGGTGTCCCGAGTTTCCTAGCATTTTCTAACTGTTTCTAGTTGAGCAATGGCTTTATCTTTTTCTTCATTGTCTTTGATGTTGGCCTTGAGCTTCTCTTCAATACTAGTATTTTCTTCATATATGATCCTCACTTGATCTGCGTCTTGTATACATTGCTCAGTATACTTTGCAACTGCATCTTTCCAGTTGAGATTCAACTCCTTAGTGTTTGTAGAATATTTTGTTTCTAATAGCTTGTAGCTCTCCTGTGCTTGTTTAAGCTGATTTTCCATACCTTCCAATTGTTTGCATACCTCATGTGTGGCACTGTCGTCGATATTCGGTACCTCTAAGGGTTTATCCATTAAGAGAGAATTCATGAGTTCTTTGTTCCTACTCCTCAGATTATCATTTTCGTCCATATATACTTTGATTTGAGCTTCAATGAGTTTTCTTTGCTTGAGTATACGACCTTTCTCTATGTCAGAAGCTGCTTTTTGTTGTTCTAAGTCTTTAAATTTCTTTTGTAATTCTTCAACTTGTTGCATAAGACCATTTTGTTGTTCTTGTGATACTTGTAAATCTGCTTGCGCGGTCTTCAATTCGGTATTCCATTGAGATGACGCACTTTGTAAATTGACTATGGTGGTTGTGAGTTCTTCACTCATTGTCTGAAATCTGTACTTGTCAGCCATCAACATTTCTTTCTCTTGATCTTCTTCCATGAGCACCGGTTGTGCAGTCATTGCGTTATCAATCATGGTCTTTACAAGGGGCTTCAGTTTATTGACATCCAAATTTAACCAAGTTTGCGGTATAATAGGTTCTTTACCTGTGGTAACGTCCTTTCCTTGTGCCATGTGTAGTGTTGTTTAGTGGGGCTACCGAATATGGAGTTGTATCATTGGCTCAACCTCTTGGATGGTGTGCCTTCCTTCAGAGGGTTCTTCCTAATTCTATACTTGTAGATTTTGATCTTCGGGGGTGTGGTGGATTTGATGAATCTCCATCCAATCTTCATCATTAGTCTCTGTTCTTATATCTGTGTCCAATGTATCTTGTTCGTGACTAGATTCATCATTGGAACTTGAATCGCCAAGCCCCAATTCCTTGTATCGGGTGGCTTGTGATGGGATGTAGTCTTTTTGACTCTTTTTCTGCAAGCGTCTAGACTGCTTTTATTGGTGTCCTTGTACAGTAAGATTTACCTGGCCTCACATGTAAGTATGTGTTTCTTCTAAAGCGGCTGACACATCCCTTTGTGTTATTGGAGGTTGAGTTAACGAGACCCGTGGTAGTAGGTGTGTTCGTTTAGATTGGGGGTCTCCTGTGCTTCTTCTTCTCTAGCCCGCTTGGCTCCACGCATCGTAGTTCTGGAAGTTGTTCCAACTTCTTCTCTTGATATGGATACTTTCTTCTTCTTTCGAATTGTTGCAGACTTCACGTATCTAGCCATTTCAATAGAGGTTGGCATTAATCGTAAGCATTCCTTCATCTCTAGTGCTTCGTAGATCAATAGGGTCAAGGCAAAGCTCCCATTAAAAAACTTCTTATGGTCCCATTTCCTCTTAGCTTCGAATAGTGACTCTTGTATGTATGGCATAAAGTTGACTTTGTTCCCGATTTGTCTCATAGCATGAGATAGCAATTGGACTACAATCTTTTGAGGTGTTGTGTATCTGTTCATGCTTGGGAAACAGAAATGTTGATGCACCACCGGAACTGACTCTTCAATATCCGTTCTGTTGATTTCTATAAAGGTCTTCTTTTTAGCATCGTGACATTCATTTTTGAGATTTGTTAGGCCGTCTTGATTCCATCTAAAAGCTTTGTTGATGAGCTCATGCGTAAATCAAACATGTTTCCATTCTCAAGTTTTCTTAAGAGTTGTAGCTTCTGGTACTTAGGGCATATCAAATGCTGCCTACAGCGTGTTCATCACCTGGGTACATCATTGAAAATCTGGTAGATAAATTGGAAGTCATAAAAATGCATCGATTCCTACCCTTGTCCATACATCCGTAATGCTTGGTAATCCATGTTGTAGAGTTTAGAAATCCTACGACATCAATGGAAATTGATGGTCTCGGTCCATAATCTTGATTGTGGCAAAAAAGGTAAGGTTTGCCACCGGTTGGTCTTCACGGAACCAATGACCTCTTGCTTTCATAATTGACTCCAAAGGAAGAACCGAGACCTCTTCCTCATGCGTAGCTTCTGAATCAAATGAGGCCATCTGCACTTAAAGCACACCACAATCAGTGTTAAAGTGGTCGCATGACTTATCTCCAATTAGCCTCCATGAATCGAACAGTTCTCCGAGTGACTTGTGTCTCCCTTCCCCCGTGGGTGTAAGGAAGGTAGTATCTGGGATTTTTTCCTTTGGGATCCATAATTGAACAATCTTCTGTAGACCTAGTGATCCAGCTTGGCTTGTAGTCTTGACCTATTGTTGGTTCCTTTGTAAGTGATGGCTTTGTTGTTGATGATATGCTGCTACTTGATCTTTCTGAATCCATGTCTGTCTGGTTCCTTGAATGGGATATATTCGAATGGTGGAGGGTTCTGGTTGATTACTATGAACAATCTTACTAGGACTAAGCTCCTTTCTCGGGTTCTCAAGGTTCGATGAAGGGTTGAGCAGTAGATGACCAATAGAGTGTGTGGGCACAGGTGAATGACTTGGAGAAGTGGGTTCCTCATTAGAGATAGGTGCACATTCACATTCACATGTTTACTTGATCTTTCCATGCTAGACAAGTGGCTTTGACAGGTCCTTCTTCTAATAAACTAAATACTTTGTGATGCCCTATCTTGGCTGATATGTAGCCTAAGGCTAGTTGGATGGTTACCTCATATTCATATATCCAATCTTGACCTAACACAAGGTCTTCTAATAGATCTTGATCATGGCACACTAATAGTTTTTGTTGCATCGTGTTATTTCCTAGGTGCAATGATAAGGTAATCTCGCCTATGCATTCAGTAACATTGCCTCCTACTCCAATTATACATGTTTTGGTTGGATGTAATTGGGCTTTGAGCTGATGAGTCAAAGAGGATCTGATGCAACTAATAGATGCTTGTGTGTCAATGAGGGCATCCATCAAGTGGTACTCCTTTGTTCCCACTCCTAGGTTCAAATATGGTTGCCTCACTTGATGTCCTAGGGTTTTTTAGGTTCTAAAGTTAGCCAGTGGGATGGGCTCCTCTCATAGCCGATATCTTTCATCCCTCTCTCTCATCCACTCTTTCCATTTCCTTATTCATTCTAGGGCTTCCTGTCGTGCTTCCTCGCGTATTTTTTCATCTTCTTCTCGTCTACTCATTGCTGCTAGGAGTGTTGACATCGTCTCCTATGTTAATGGCTCGAGATACTTCTTCACTCGACAACCGCTTATATAGTTTGATAATACCTCTCCATCTATGGTTGCTAGATTGATAGCTCCACTAGTTGATATGTGATTGATCACCAAGGGTCCATATCCTCTTTTTTGCAGTTTCTTTGCATGTTGCTTTAAAGTATATACCAGAGCTAAATCTCCTTCTTTCAAACCTTTATCCTTAATATGAGCATCAAAGTATGCCTTTTATCACCTTTTTGTAGCATAAATGCATGCTACCACTTGCAATCTTGTTTCATGTAGCTTCTCGATTTGGTCCAATTGATTAGCTAACTCATGTCCAGTCCATTCATAGGTCGATGCTACTCTAAGAGTAGGAACTAGGAAATCAATCGATAAGATGGCATTCTGGCTGTACACTAGATTAAAAGGAGTAGTTCCTATAGCTATCTTGTATGCTACTCTGAATGCCCATAAAGCATGATGTAATTGCTTGTCCTGATCACATCTTCCATTATTAACAATCTTTGTAAGCATTGTACACAAGATCTTGTTTGAACTTTAAGCCTCTCCATTGGCTTGTGGGTGATAGGGAGCTGATTTCTTGTGTGTCACTAGGAATTCATTCATCAAGGCTTCTATTACTCCATTGATGAAGTGTGTGCCTCTATCACTCACAATTTCTATTGGCAATCCAAATATAGTGAATATGTTCTCAAAGAGAAACTTAGCCGTGGTCCTTGCATCGTTCTTCTTAGTTGCCTTGACTTCTACCCATTTGGTCAAATAGTCCGTTGCTACAATTATGTATTCTACATGGGAACCTTTTGCTGGTGGGCTAATAGGTCCTACAAAATATATTCCGCATTTGGTAAATGCTCTGGCACTTATCATAGGTCATAATGGCATTTCATCTCTTCTAATAGGATACTTTGTTCGTTGACAAGTATCACATCTTTGGACATGTGTGGTTGCATCTTGATATAGCATTGGCCACCACATCCCAACAAAGAGAATCATTTTTTCCATTTTATCTACAAAAAAATTTCCTCCTGCGGCTCCTGTATGAGCCATTTCTAAGACTGGAATATACTTGTCTTCATGGATGCATAGTCTTAATTGGTTGTCCCTCCCTCTTTTAAAAAGTTGATTGCCTATGAGTACATAATCTTTGCCTTACTCTGCAAGGGCTCGCTTCCTTGCCAAACTAGATCCTTTGGGGTATTCTTTGGTTCTCAAGAATTCCACTAGGGGCATGCTTCACCTAGGTGCTACTGTAGAGTAACATAAAGTAGAGTTCTCTTTAGGTGTTCTTTCTTGACAAATGGGACATGCTGAGACATAAACATGTGCAGCTTTCTGCATATCTAGCCAATACACTCCTAATCTCTTGAGCTCTTGCCAGGTTCCATTGACACTTTGATGGGTTTTCCATTGATTCACGTGTGATTTTTGAAACCACATCTCTTGCTCATATTCCTCTACACATCTCATAAGTAGTCCACTTGGTTCTTGATGGTATAGGCTTCCAACTATGATATGGAGGTTTTTAGTTTTCCATAATTCTTGGCTCTTGTTCAAAGTTGATCCTATGCTGAGGTCCATGCGTGAGTATGGGAATCAATTTTTCAGCCCATTGTGGACATACTTCCAGGTTGAAGAGATAAGTATCCGGCAAATCATCGGGCACTCCTATAGGAGGTTCTCCATGTGTCATTCTTGATAGGTGATCAGCACGGATGTGTCTATTTCCTTTTTTGACTACTACTTCAAAATCAAATTCCATTAACAATAGAAACCATCATACTAGTTGTCTGGCCTGATCATCAATGAAGAATTTGAATTTGTTTTCCAGTAAGTAGTGTCTAAATTTCTTCACTGCATATACCATTCCTAAGCCTTCTCATTCCATAGTCGTATAATTATTCTCCGCTTGGTTTAATTGTCTACTAGCATAGGCTATAGGGTGGTCTAGCTTTCTTGTATCTGCTGGTTGTGCTAAGATGCAAGCAATGGCAAAGTTGGAGGCATCCACATGAATATGAAATGGTTTATTCCAATCTGGTACTTTCAAAATTGGTGTTGAACTTAAACGACTCTTTAATTCGTTGAACGCTTTTTCACATTCTTTTGTCCAAGTAAACTGAGTCAGCAATCCATAAAGAGGCCTCGCAATTATTGCATACATGTGAATAAATCTACGATAATATCCACAATGTCCCATAAATGCTTGCACTTATTTAGCGGTCTTTGGTCTTGGCAAATCCAAAATTAGTTTGATTTGATCTTCATAGGTGGAAATTCCATTCTTAGAGACAGTGTGTCCTAAGATCTTTCTTTGTCGAACCATGAAGAAACATTTTTTTGGATTAAGGCATACTCCATACTGACTACATTTGGCAAATATTTTTCTTAGTTCTGGGATGTGATCTGGTCTTATAGCTGAATAGGTACATAAATCATCCACATATACCTCCATACTCTTCCTCAAAAATTCCTTGAACACATGGCACATCAGTCTTCAGAAAGTGGTTGGGGTGTTAGTTAGACCAAATGGCATAACCCTAAAAGCATAGACTCCCCATTCAGTTGCAAAGGCTATCTTATGTTGGTCTTGAGGAGCAATGGCTACCTGATTATATTCTGAAAAGCTGTCAAGGAAGCTATAGACTTCCTTGCTTGCAACCCTTTCCAACAGATGATATGTGATGGGTGATGGGTAACTATCACATATGGTGGTTATGTTTACCTTCTTAAGATCAATGCACACCCTTAATTTGCCATTCTTTTTCCGCACTACCACTAATGGCGATACCCATTCTGTGTGTTCAATTTCATAAATATTGGGATTTTAACAGTAGCTACTTCATCCCTCTCATTTTTTTCTGACTTAATTTCCATTTGGCTGGTGATTTTCTCTCCTAATTGAGGCTTCACTTTCAAGAGTTCTTCTAAATTCAAGGTGCATGGTATTTTTACTTTTCTCAGGTGTTATAATATATCCAAAGTTGAGGTTGATGTCTTCGGTTCCTTTTTCCTCATGGTGGGAACATGATACAATTCTGAGTTATGTTCATATTCTCCCATGTAGTGTGGTAATGCATTCACACTGCCTTCCTCATCTTTATTGTCCAATTGAGATGATCTTTCAGGGTTTAATTTAGGAATTGACAATTCAAGCTCACCTACTGCTTCTAACTCCTCAAAAGGTGGTTCAATTCCTTCTACATTCTTCCATCTATCTTCTTGGACTCTTGCCCATAAGTCTCTAGGCCATTCCGCATCTACTTCTGAATCTACAACTACTTGTGGTGCTAGGGTGTTCAACTCCTTGTTTTGGTTATCATTTTCTTTCGATTTATCTAGGGTCTCTCTTGCTTTTGCCCTAGTTATCGCTTTCAATGGCACAGTTATCACTCCCTGATGACTCTACCACTTCTATAACATTTATTTGTGCAGTGGGATTGATTTTATTAGGATTTTTAGGGCAATCCCTAAAAAGGTGTTCCTTGCCACAATCATTGCAGTAGCCTTCCCAAACTTTCTAATGTGGAGGTGGATTGGGTAATGTGCACTCCCTAATAAATTGATCACCTCTGCATCTATAACATGGTCCTCTAGGGGCAGGTGGTCTACTCAGTGGCCTTGGAAGTACTGATGCTCTAGGAGTAATGTACATTAGAGACACATAGTCTTGATAATATCCGAGATAGCCATCATAACTATCAGATCCATATGTATATGGCTCATAGGATTGTCCACACTCAGCCATAGTATTTTCATAGGTGGAATAAATTCCCTAACTAAGGTCATAAGATTGACCATAAGTGTCAGTACTAGTCAATGGGGTTGCTGGTACTATTGCTCTTTTAGGATTCTCTTCAATTTGAGCGATTTTCACTGGTACAACATTTTGTGGGCGAGGTGGTTGTTGTCCTAGTACTGGTTGAGGTTGATTGTATCCTTGATATGCATAAGGCCTTGGTGTAGGTGCTTGCTGCTGGAAAGGAGGGTATCTATAGGCTTCTCCTCCTTGATCTCTGGGGGGTATCCGTAAGGCCTAAATGGTGGTTGTGTAGGTGTTGGTTGTCGATTGTAAGGACAATTCTTCGTACTATGATTTGTGTACATTTGCTCTATACTACAGTAATGAGTTGGACCCTGGGCAGGTGGTCTGTTGTAGGCATATGGAGGCGATGGGACCACTCCCCTATTGCACATGTGAGAAGGATGATCTCCTCCACAGTGAGCACATCTCCTGAGCATCGACATTCTCATGGGAGGGTTGGGATAATTCCTTTGTCCTTGGACATTTAGCTTCTTGGCCACTAAATTGCCTATCTCTTCTACATTGTTCCTAGGATTGGAAGTACTGCTAGCACTATCCTCACTCTTAACACTTCCTTGAGGTATGTTTAAGTCTTCCACCAGATTGTCTTCTAGATCGACACACTCCTTTATGCATTCTTGTAAACTTTGGAATCTCTTCACATATACTAAGGATCTCAATGACCCATTCACCAATCCTTCCAAGAATAATGAGACCATTTTATTTTGGGTGGGTCTCTCTTCTGCAAGACATCTATCCACATATTGCTTGAATCGTCTCGCTGTTAACATCACTGATTCCATAGGTGACTGCTTGAAACTATGGATTAATGATGAAGAGTTGTTTTTTATACTAGTCTTAGTGAATTCCTCGATCAATTCTTGATATACTTGTTCCATGTTTTGAAAATTATTAGGATCTAAGGGCTGGAACCATGTTAAGGCCGTGTCTGTGAGGGTTAGGCCAAATGATTCATATTGGACCATGAAATCTTCTACTTGTTTAGCTCTTACCACTTGCTTGAATTCAGCAATGTGATTGTATGGCTCACCAGAACCATCATAGTGGCTTCTCATGCATTTGGCCACTTGAATGGGTCTTAATCATCTTCCTAGTTCATGTGGCCTTGGCATTATAGGGAAAATTGGTTGTCCTATTGGTATACCTACATCTCTTCCTACTGGTGGTCTCTCAGGAACAGGAATCTTATTTCTTGGTTCTGCATTTGCAAGAGGTCGATAGTTGGGATTAACACCTGGTGTAGCAAACTAGACTTGAGGTCTAACAGGAATGATCTCTTGTTGTGTCTAGCCTGACTACTGATAAGATGAATTTTGGTAAGTTCCTTGGGGATTTTGAGAAGTAGTGGCTTGATCCCTAGGAGGGAATATAGATATCTTCTGATATCTCAGCCTAGCTCTCTCCGATTCATTCATGGACCAATATCTTCTCTGATTCTTATCTAAGTAAGTAATGTGAGTGGGGTTTTCAGGATCTTGTAACTCATAGATGGTGGCTGGGTTTGTTACTTCTTCCCATAACGAAGAGTTGGTTTTAAGTAAATGATCGATCCATTCCATTCACCATGTAGACATCCATTAAGGAGTCCTCTTGGGGAATTAGGTCTCCTCACCAAACCCTAATTACAATGGAATTTTCTATAGGGGTTAACACATGTTCTTCTTGCCCCTCTTCATTAGGGTTTTGGGCATTATCTTCTTCCCTTTTCCCGTTAATGCTCTCTGGATGCTTCGTGACTGCATACATAATCCCTCTTTTATCTATATAAAATCCTCCCACGTACTTGAATGTTGGTCTAGGCACTATGTAAGCATCCCTAGGTTTCTTCAACCTTGCCACTGATCTATTCAATCCATCTATGTAGATGGGTAGGTCATGTTGATCGATGTTCACATATTCTAAGGAGGTTTTGTACTCTCCCTCAATGATAGACATTAGGCCTGCTATGGGTATAGAGCTATGCATTTCTTCTGAGGTCATAATGGTTTCTTCTTCAGACTCACTCGAGGTCTCATAATAATGTGAATGAATAATAGGCTCGGCTACACTTCCTACAGATGATATCACACTCCTTCGGCTTCCTAGGACTCTTCCCAATCTCAAGTTCATTCACTAATGGCTCTATTTGAGTCTAGACAGAGCTCGGCTCCAAAACTCTCTCTGGAATTTATAGATATATATGTATTTTTTCTTAATTTGGAGTCTCCTTGATGAGGTATCATTGAAATTCACTAGCACGATACACGATAATTGCTGTTCAGATGACACTCGATACCTAGCTTCCCATGATATCTCGCCTCCACGACACATGATATTTGTGATCCACACGACACCTGAACGGTCACGACACACGACACCTGAGTGGTCACGACACATGACACCTGAACGGTCACGACACATGACACTTGAAAGTCACAACACACGACACCTGAACGGTCATGACACACGACACTTGAATATCGTGACACTTGGCCATGAACATGACACTTGGGTGTCACCACACTCGATCCAATCTTAGATGATACCAAGATATCCCGACACTTGACCTAATGCCACACGATACCAAGATATCACGACACTTGGCTCAATGTCACGACACTTAGATGTCCCGACACTCGACCTTGGGAGGTCACGACACCTGGATGTCATGACACTTGACCTAATGTCACCCTATACCAAGATATCGTGACACTTGACCTAATGTCACATGATACCAGGATATCGTGACACTTGGCACAATGTCACGACACTTGGAAGTCGTGACACTCGACCTTGGGAGGTCACGACACCTAGATATCACGACACTCGACCTTGGGAGGTTATAAAGCTCACCTCACCAAGCTACCCTCAAGCTAGCTTCAACCCACACTTGCTCCTTCTAGCTCCAATAGCCACAATCTCTCTCCCTCGACACTTGTCATCAGCACTCTCTCAACACTTGCTAGGAATCAAATGATCTCAAAATGACTTTTTTTTTGTTTTCAAGCCTCTGAAATGCACAAACGCTGAAAGATGCTGAAAGGAAAAAAAAACTACTTGGGATTTGAACCTACCTACCTATCCTAACCTACTACCTACTCTAACTTCCCTCTCTAGCTCACTTCGCTAAACTAACAACTCACTATACACACTCCAAAAGTGAGAAGTAGTAAGTGCAGATGAAAGTGACTTACCAAAGAAGAGAAATTCACAACTACTCTACTCACTTCAATGCTAAGAGCTTTCAGCATCACACGAATGCCTCGGTTTGATTCGACACGCCCCAGCAATGGCACCAAAAAATGTGTGTACCTATGTATCGACTTAGGTACTTGAGGAGAAAGAGACTATACCTCAATCCCCTACAAGTGCATATAATGGGGATTCACGCTTTAATTATCAATCCAAGAAGTATCATAACCTAGCCGAGTATATGAGGTCATGCATTTAAATGACGGTCAATGCAAATGTAAACTAACAAAGGTGCATACAAGTGTAAACTATCACATTCAAAGCTTTCATGGTTGGCTATGGTGTCGTGACACTTTGACCAGAAGCCAACAATCAATCGAGCCGAACTTAGAATATAGTGAGTAGCGGGTTCATTTCAAAGCTCTCGAGAAGACACATCCAATAGTGATATTTTCACTCGATTCTGACACTTTTGCTTCAAGTGATTAGTGAAATACTGAGCCACGGGAATGACTTATCTATGCTTCAGCACTTTCCACACATCACATACATATTACCAACAGCAAACAAGCACTACCATGGATAGACAACACTTCAAAGCACTCTTTTCAAGCCACATACATGCATGCAAGCTCACAACGAAGAAGATACAGAGAGGAGAAGACACAAATTCGAAATTATGTGCTCTTGATTCTCACAATGGCAAAAAGTCTTTACAAAGAGTCACAAAATGACTTATATACGGTGCTTTCACACAAGAGACCGGCACTTTATTGACTAAAAGACTAATTCCCTACTAGTTTACAAGGGTAATGATACATATATCTATGGATATGCATCTAGAGGACTCCTCTAGTGCATTTACATCGAAAAATATATTACAGGGTGACTATGTTACAAAAATAAAGTGTCCAAATCGGAAAACTTTTGGGGCCCTTCTTTTTCTTTGCATATCTGCTCTGCAACAATATTGTATCCATAGTTTCTCTTTTAGAAACACGATGACCTAGCAAGTAGTCCCATGGGACACAAGTTCTTCTCTTTTTGTAATTTAATAGGAGGTTGTTGATGACTTACACACACACACACACACACACACACACACACACACATATATATATATATATATATATATATATATATATATATATATATATATATATATATATATATATATTCATGAGCATGTAACCTTTCGTGATATAATGTATATTTTCCACCTTTCGAGACTTTGTGTTCTTTTTATTTTCTGTTTGGCTTACAAAGAAAAGGGATAAGAGTGAATGCATGGCTGTTTTGAACATTCCTTTACATTAATTGAGCATGGAAATTGTAACAAGAAGAGAGTTGCTGCAAAAGATATGGATAAGGGATCCACATCTATGGATATAGATAGAGGATCTATCTCATCAGGCTCACAATTTATGAATTTTTTAATTTTGATAGAGGATCTATCTCATCACGCTCACAATAAAGCGTGAGTCCAGAAGGAGTGAACACGATAGCTGAAGTGTTGGATGATGATTTTTCAAATCCACCATCTTTTTTAGTAATTTTCTCTTACAAAGAGGAAAACACAACAAGTGAAGATGGAAAATTTTCAACAGCAAGACCGAAACTTTCTACTTTTGAAAGAAACAACCATATCACTTCAAAAGGTTCATTCTAAAAGTTCCAAAAGTTCTAAACACCATATAGATTTGAGCGTTTTTTCCAATAATTTTCTTATTTCTCCTACAATAGTTCATGAAAAAGACTTCTCTTTCTCATTTTCGTTATAAATATATCGAAAAAGGTAAGTCGTATGGAGTATTTTATTCATTGAGCGTTTTTTGTTTTGGTAAAAATAGGTTAGTAAACATGTCATCTTCTTTGTTCTCCATTTATGTTTCAACATAAGCTTCGCTCCTTTTTGTTGGCCCCACGAATATCTTTGACGTTGTTTCTATTCTCACATCAAATATCCTTGTTATGAGAATTGTTTCTATAGAGCAATGACCTCTAAGAAACAAGGACTACTCTTCTCTATTGCACTCTTGGATTCTAGTGTTGATTAGACTCCAATCTTTGTAGTCCAACCTCAAGCTATTGTCGAAATCCTATCTTTTTTATATGTTGGTTAGTTTCATAGACATGTACCTATTTGTAACATTCCAGATCTTTGGTAGAGGGCTTCTTGCATTTGAGAGTATCCTCTTTTCTAATGCATCAACAAAATGGAGACATTTCTCCTAGTATGAGTGCGCTACATATCCAACAAGTACTTTCTTTAAAGTAATAGATGCCTTCTTTTGCATAAACTTGTATACCAATGAAATATTTTATCTCTCTTAAATATGATATTTTGAACTCCTTTCCAAGTTTCTTTTTTATATCTTCTATACCTAGGATATCTTTCCCTGATATGATTAGGTCATCTACATAGATGCATATGAAGACAACCTTGTTTCCTTCTTTCTTCATGTATAGAGTTGGATGGTATACTCACTTCATCACGTAACCCACCAACCTTTGATTCCAATAACTCCGGGCTTGCTTAAGGCCATACAAAGCCTTCTTCAACCTACATATAAAACTAGGATGCTTTTCATCCTCATATCTCATTGGCTGCTCATCTTTTGGAAGCACAAATAGCCAATAAAGTTTTAATAGTAACCTTATTTTCCATGACTAAAGGTTTCTTCATAAACTACACCATGTGTTTGAGTGAAACACTTTGCTACTAACCTTGCCTTGTACCTTGAGGCTTCCATCAAAATTTCTTTTTGTTTTGTAGACCTATTTATTTTGTACAATCTTCATTTCTTCCTTCTTAGGTATCAACTCCCAAGTGTCATTCTCCTTTTATGCTTTGATTTCTTTATCCATATTTTTCTTCATTCATCCTTGATTGAAGCTTCTTCATATGTATCACGATCCTTGTCTTGAACAACCTCCATCATACAAGCAACATTTTTGGCCATGAAACTATCATAGCTTAGCCATTGTATGGGGTTATTCCTTCAAGTTGACCTCCTTTCATTGCCTTTTGAGAACGTTTTCCTCATCCTTGATAGTTTTACTTGCAGTATAACCACTTCTTCATAATCGTCTTAGCCTTCACTAGGTGTGTCATCCCTAGGTGTACCATCACTAGGTCCTTCTTCTTCACCTTAAACCATGCTTTTCCTTGACATAGAAGATGAACAATGACTTCAATCTCTTTCCTTGCATCCTTTGATGTTTGATGAAGATTTGAAGCCTCTTCGCCTGAAATAGAAGTGGTTTCTTGCTACATATAAACATTTCCATTAATCTTGTAGTCATCCATATCATCTTCAAGTAGCTTGTCTCTACCTTTATCTCCATACCATGGTCATAATTCATCAAAGAACTATACCCTGGGAATCTTAGTTTCTTGATACTAGGGTTATGGCATTTATAATCTTTTTTGTTAAAATACTGGCCAATAAAATGCATTTTTTTCAAAAATATAGGATCTATCTTACCTCTTGTGGTATGTGCAAATAACATACACACCCGAACACCTTGATATGTTGTACATCACGTTTTGCACCAATATATACTTCATCATGGGTCAATTCATGTCACTTGTTTGAACCATATTCATAAGGTACACAGATGTATTTATAGCCTCATCCCAATAAGATAATGGCATATTCGTTTCAGTTATCATACACCTAACTACCTTTGTAATCTATGTATATGTTCTTTCAACTATCCATCTTTTTGTGGTGTGTACCTGCATGTAAATTTTCATCTGATTCCACTATCCACCAAGTACTAAGAGAAAACCTTTGAGAACTACTCTCCTCCACCATCTGATCTTAGTACTTTAATGCTTCTACATGTTTCCTTCTCAACTTGTGATCTAAACTTTTGAAACATGTCAAATACATCTTATTTCTCTTTAATGCAATAGATCCAAACATTTCTTGAATGAATAAAAGTTACAAAATGCTTAGATTCACCTATGGTGACTTCCTTGGAGGGTTCGTACACATAACTATATAACAAATCCAATACATTTGGGGATTTATATGCACTGCTTTGAATGGCTTCCAAGTTTGTTTTACAAGTTGGCAAGCTTCACATATCTTATGTACATAATTTGCTTCAAATTTGGTAAACCTCTTTCCACTTAAAACCTATTCATATTCTTTGAATTGGGAAGATTGACATGCTCTATCCTCTTATGCCAAATGTCAAGCTTAGAAAGCTTTTATATCCAAACATAACATACATTAGCTTGAATGTTATAGGTGAGACGTCAAGGTAAACAAACTTCCTTCTCATCGTGTATATCCATTTAATGCCAATGACCTTTTTGCCTAGACATAAATCACATAAAGACCGAGTTCATAATAGCATCATTCCTATTGCATAATAACTATCAAAATTACTAAATTTTATGTTTCATCAAAAGAAACAAGCTCATTCTCAACAAAATGACTAGAGACAATGATTGCGTAGAAATCTGACACAAAGGAAGCGACATGAGATCCCGAAGAAGTATGATATGATAAAGGTGCATCGAATTTGTTATCTCTTAAAGTCTGTACTAGCCATTTAGGCATAATTTTAACCTCTTCTATGTCAGACCTCTCATCATGAAGTGCATCATGTAAATTTGCATCAGAAATGGAATGATATGGGTCAACACATGGAGCCTGTAAAGGCTAAGGAATTGCCTCATTTGGATCAGTATTTGATTGTCCATCTATAAAAAAGGGCATCAAGTGTCACATATCTTTAGAGCTAACTGAACTCTCCTTGGTACATTAAAGTAATGGTTGAATTGCATCTTTAACAAAAGAAACATCATGGCTAACCAAAATGCATCTATTTTATGGATGATACATAGGATAACATTATATTTCAAGATTGTATACAACAAAATAACATTTCACTACTTTATCATTCAATTTCATGTGTTATTGCTTAGTTACTAATGCATATGCCAAGAAACTAAAGACACGTAAATGAGCAATGGATGTCTTGTGACCATGCCAAGCCTCACATGGAGTGATTGATTGGAGTGCTTAGGTGGGATACTTGTTAAGTACATATGCTGCATACATAACAACCTCAAACTAATGTTGCATACATAACAACCTCAGAACAAGAGTTGTGTGGTAAATCTTGACTTTTGATAATACACCTCTCCATCTCCATGAGAGACCTATTCTTTCTTTTAGCAACTTCATTTTCTTGAGGTGTATACAGTAGTTTACACTCATGCTTTACCCCATGCCTAGCTAGAAATGCATTAAAATCAGAGGACATGTCTCCCCCTCCCCGATCAAAATGGAGGGTGCTTAATGTACATGCTGATAGATTTCTAGCCATAAACAAAAACTTTTTAAACCATATAAACACTTCAAGAAATTTTCAGAGATATACCCATACATGCTTGGAGGAATTATTAATAAAAGTCATGAAGTAAAGGTAGTTCCCAAAAGAAGGTATGTGCATGGGACTACAAACATCACTATGAAAAAGCTTTAAGTTATGTGTAGCTCAAACTAAACTATCTTTTGGGAAGGAGAAATTTCACATGTTGCCCAAAAAATAGGCTTCACAAACATGTTCACAAGGTGCCTCAAGTTTGGGTAGATAGGCCACCATTTTAGATTTTTGGAGGTGTAGTAAACTAGCAAAATTAAGATGACCAAAGTGTACATGCCAAAGGTTTGCATTCGAGATATCCTGAGACACACTCTACATATGTTGAATCATTCAAAATTTTTGGATATTCTATGAGCTTATACAACCCATGACATATAGTTCCAAAAGCAATAATATCATCGCCATTGGAGAGATCATGAATTGTACATCTGTCATCAACAAATTTGACAATCAAGCCAATCTTGGCTAATCTTGAAATTGAGAGCATATTTTTCTTGCTCCTTGGAACATATAAAGCATTTGAAAACATAAAAGAACTACCATCAATAGTAGTAAAAATGATCTCACAAACTCCCATTATAGGATAAGAGGTGATTGTTGGTTTTGTGATAGTATTTCCTATAGGGGCAAGCTCAACTACAGAAACTGTGCTACGAGGTAATATGTTTGGTTGCCCCACTATCAAAGTAACAATCATCTGAGCCTATTGTAGACTTACATTGCTCATGAGAAGATGGATCATAGCTGCAAATAGTAGTAAATGCTCAATCTTCATTCTAAACAAGACTAGTAGACTTTGTTTTAGGTGTAATGGCCTCTACAACAACCATTCCAACCTCTTTTTTCTTTGCCTCTTTTGCAGCCACTTTTGGACAAATCTTTATGACATAATCATTTCCCTTATATTATTTGCAAGACTATTTCTACTTTTATGTTTTTCTTCTCATCTTTGTCTTCCTTCTTCGACTCTACAACATTAGCATATTACTTTTGCTTACTAGCAGATGATCTCCATTTTCCTTTGCCTATATGACTAGCTAAGAAAGCTTGATCTGCAACATTCATGATTGACTTGTTCTACCTGGACTAATCTTCCTGCAATGGAACAGAGACTAACTCCTCAAAAATTAAGGCACTATGATTGCCTTTCATCATTAATCAAAGAGTAGAAGAAAAACTATGATATCAATCTAGAAGATTGTTAAGAGGAGTCTACATAAATGAACTATTTGGCATGACTTCATCAATAGAAATCAATTTCTCCTTCAAAATTTTTTATCTTTGTCAAAAAACTATCCATAGAATCTCCTTCATTCAGATGCTCACTCGATTTATTTTCAAAGGTAAGCAACATGAATCTCGTTTCTTGTTAGGTATAAAGTGGTAAGTGTATCCCAAGGATCCTTTTCTGATTTGCAAGAGTGAATGTGAGGGACAATGGCATGTTTGACAACAAAATCTATCAATCCAGGTGCGTGATCATCCCTACCATCCCAATGAAGTTGTTATGTCATAGATGCAAATGTAACCGCAACATAAACAGGAATTGGAAGATCATCAATAAACGCCATCTACATCATCCTCAATAACTATATCTGCAGGTGTAGTAGGACATGTTTCAACACCTTGCAAAATATTCCATAGCCCTTTTGCTACCAATACATGACACATCATATATGCACACAATTGGTAATTAGACCCATCCAACTTATCCTGAATATCCAACATACAAAATACATCATTGCTTTCACCCATTACTATTGACTAAATACCTTGATGCAAAAAAGATGATTGTATCTCAAAAAGTTGAACAGAAAAACCCTGTCAATCTCTACTAAATATGTAGGAGACTTTGAGCTGCTTGTACTAGCAAACCACAATTCATATACATGCTTGGCATAAAAGGGCAAAATTTCTTGCACAATCGTTGTAACAGTGCATTCGATGCCACATTGCAAAGTTGTTTTGAAATACTAATCTCCCAAAGCATGCTTGCTAGTTCTCATGTGATGGTGAGACTTCAATTGGAGGGGTTTCAATGATGCCCTAAATGAAGCAAAGAACTATTATGATACCAATTTTTGGAGTTCAAGGTCTATGTAAGCACAGAAATAGCACTAGGAAGAAGGAGAAACTTGGAGCACAAGACAATATTGAATGTATTATTGCCTGAATGTATAAAGATAAGTAGAGCTAAACTTTCCAAGTAAATGGATAAAAGCATAGGGATGAATGATTTCTACAAAGTGCATGTGTACAAATTGATATACTACTAGAATGCCTATGTGACTTGTAGCATACTGTCTAAGAACATCTTATACGTCTTGGTGAGGACATGACTAGGGGATCTTCTTCACTATCTCCTTCACATGTCCACAAATGATAATGTCCAAAAACCTTCTACATAGGGAGAAACTTGCATGGAAACTTGTGTCTCTTCATCTATCCTTATGTTAGCACAATGATGAGAAGCAATGGGAGGAGACCAACCTCATAACTTTCAATCTATGGGGATGTGAGTGTGGTATGATGACCATGATCAAGTGGAATGCACAAGACTTGCATAAGTGAGAAGCATACAAACATGCACACACATACACACACATGCACACAAGGTAAGACAAAGAGTGGAACAATGGAATCTGGTATTAAACTAACTTCAAAGCACAATGTTGCTCTTACAATATCGATTCCCAAAAATGATAACCTCTTGAATGATCTCTCTAGCTCATTTTATAGTTTTTGTACTAGTTTTGACCTAGTCCAGACCTAGTGTCTGGCCTACTTAAAAGTTATCTTCCTAAGCTTTTTTGGAGGCTCAAATGAGCTTTAAAAATTATGAAAATTGATACACACCTTCTCCTAATACTCATCAAGCTTTAAGGACTCCTTGAATTGAACAAAATGGTGTCTAAATTACCAAAAAAGAAAATTTTTACAATTAGGCATAGTGATAACAATCACTATTTGAATGAATGATGGATTGCGAAAAATTCTGATTAGGCCTATTCCTTGCATGATTGGAATTGACTAATCTACTTGCTTAGACCTTCTTTCTCTCATCTTTGGATCTCTTATCTCTCAATTCCCTGCCACATACTTTGTTGGCAGCTTAGTGCACCTTGGTTGTAACACTCCCGCCTCTCTCATGTCTGCCATCCTTGATAGACGCTTGTTGTGGAGGGTGATTTGTGAAATATTGTACCACGTGGGTTTCCAATTTGCGTTATCATAGCTTGATTCCTCTAGTGAGATCCATCATAAGGTGATCCCAATCTACAAGGCCAATGACATCTAGATTTGGCATCCATAACCATTCACTGTGGATGGCTTGCTCGATAGCAAAAAGGTGTAACATATGAGTAGGTGGTGGTATAAATATCTCTTAATGATATTCCCAAAACCCACTTTAGACTATTTCTTCAGAGGTCTCTCTGTAGAAGGCAGATAAATATCTTATGCAAGCATGTCAAGCATATATGATATTCGTAGAGGGTGTCATGCTCATATCATAGAACAAGTCAAAATTCCCTTCGTTGAAACTAGGTGCTAAGATATATGGAGCTTTGACTCTCTTGAACATCTTGAAGACCATTGTCATCAATTCAAATATCTTCATGCATAACTTGGTGGCTACATCTGACATTTTCTTTGATTGGGGGATCCAATGGAAGATTGTGCTCATCATATAGGCAATGGTACGAGGTCCTCAGGGTGGAGAAAAGTAAGGATAATTTAACCGATCAGGGCACCCAAGACTCTTTGTGAATTTGACTGCAAAATCTAACCATGGTCGTCGTGTAGGTATTGGTCACCATCTATCTAATCACATCTATGGATATAGATAAAGGATCTATCTCATCACACTCACAATTTATGAATTTTTTTATTTTTATTTATTCATTTAAAAAATATGTAAAGGTAAATAAAGGGTGAGTTCGGAAGGAGTGAACAGAATAGCCTTGTTGATTCCCTAGGGAAAAGGTTGGGCAGCTGAAGTGTTGGATGATGTTTTTTAAATCCACCATTTTCTTTGACAATTTTCTCTTACAAATAGGAACACATAGAAACAAGTGAAGATGGAAGAATTCCAAAAGTTCCTACAATAGTTCATTATAAAAGTTCCAAAAGTTCCTACAATTGTTCCAAACACCATGTAGATTTGAGCATTTTTTTCATTTGTTTTCTTATTTTTCCTATAGTTCATGAAAAAGACTTCTCTGTCTGATTTTCATTATAAAATATATTTAAACTTAATTTAAAAAGAAAACAAGCAGAAAGAGTAATAAGGAATTACAAAAGAGGTTAGTAAACATCTAATCCCCGTGCTTTTTTGAGTTGAGCGAGGGGCCTTTCACCTCTTCATTCGAGAGCCAAGTTGAGCGAGGGGCCTTTCAAGCTTGGAAGCCTCGGAAGTTTCATTAAAAGTATACAAACATGTATCTTTCCATATCATCCCATAGAGCTTCACCTTTTGATTCAAAAGGAAACTAAGAAATTTAATGCTTCCCCCAAGATGGCTTTCCATCAAGAGATCCTATTCTTTAGGTCGACAATCCTTTGCACCAAAAACCAAATTGTTTTACTTTTAGAACATGCAAAAGAGCGATAGCATATCCCTTCTCTACCATATGGTATTTTCTACACCATGCAAAGGTGTTGATCATATCCTAGGCTCTAACATTGGTCGAGATTCCTTTACGCAGAATTTCTCGAAAATTCATAAGCTTCCTCATGCCAATGAGAAGATCCCAAAGCAAAACGAATTTTATCCCCCAAAGAGCTAAGACCATAATGTTCTCCATTTATGGTTCAACATAAGATTTACTCTTTTTTGTTGGCTCTAGGAATATCTTTCTTGTTTCAATTCTCCCATCAAAGACCCTTGCTATGAAAATTGTTTCTATAGAGCAATGAACTCTAAGAAACAAGGACTACTCTTCTCTATTGTACTCTTGGATTCTAGTGTTAATTAGACTCCATTCTTTATAATCCAACCTCAAATTATTGTCAAAATCCTACTTTTTTATCTATTGGTTAGTTTCATAGACCTATAGCTATTTGTAATATTAGAGATCTTTGGTAGAGGGCCTCTTGTACTTGAGAGTATCCTCTTTTCTACTAGAAATATTTTTCTACTAGAAACATTTTTCTACTGGAAACATTTTTCCTAGTATGAGTGCCCCACTTATCCAACAGTACTTTCTTTAAAGTAAATAAATGCCTTCTTTTGCATAAGCAGTTTCTATGCCAATGAAATACTTTAGCTCTCTTAAATATGATATTTTGAACTTATTTCCAAGTTTTTTTTTATATCTTTTATACTTACAATATCATTCCCTGTTATGATTAAGTCATCTACATACAATTTCCTTCTGTTATGATTAGGTCATCTATATACAATTTCCTTCTTTCTTCATGTATAGAGTTGGATGGTATCCTCACTTGACCAAGTAACCCACCAACCTTTAATTCCAAGAACTTGGGGAATTTTTAAGTCCGTAGAAATCCTCTTGGTGAGATGTCTAGAGGCAAGGTGGCTCCTCTAGGTTGGGCACATGGGATGGATCCTCGCATGTGCTAGGATGGAGGTGTAGAGGCATTTTTGCTCTTACGTTTTTGCAGTCTATTCCAGGACAATGCTCACTAGATTGGTATGTCATAAGCTAAACATCTTTAAATTATGTGGATGAGAGCATAACATCCATGCATTATTTCTTTGCAAGGCCTTCTATGCAGCGTGGGTTTGCTCAATAATCCGAATGGGGAGATTAATGTTCATGTTACTAGACTCATCCAAGTATAGACTAGACTCGGATTTCATTTGTCTTCAGGAGATTAAAATTGAAGGAGAAGACCTCCAAAAAAGACTTAAGGGAGTCTCTCAGTCCCATGTGTGGTTTTCCACAACCCATCAACGCGGTTCTGGTGGAACTGCCATTGGTATCAATCACTTATGTGCTAATAAGCTTGACCACACCAGCGAAGACATAAACCATAGGTGGATGGTAGTTACATTCAGCACCCCCTTTCAATTCTCCGTGATCTCTATGTATGCTCCAAATGAGGATACTGCGAGGATCGATACTTGGTCCTCCTTGGACTTGTTTTCTCATAATGTCATGATTTGTGGTGACTTCAATATGGTGGAAGACCCCTCTGATAGGTGGAACAAGAAGGGCCGCATCATTGATGGCCAAGAGAAATACTCATGGGACCAAACCAAACTGTATTTGGATCTGGTCGAAGTCAAGGACCCGAACAGTTTTTCTTGTTCCAATCTTCAATTGGGTGAGGACTTGTGGAAAGCAAGACTCGGCAGAAGGTACATTTCGTAGAATCTCGTCCATCAATGGGGTCCTCCCACCCTAACGTAACGTATCGACCTCACTATCTTAGATCATTACCCAATGGTGCTTACCTCTATCTAAAAGTCACAAGGCACCATGGTTTCACACCAGTCCATTTGTCTTATCACTCCCCTCTATCTATCAAGCCTCCCCAACCAAGTGTTGGAGGCCTTCATCGTCTGCACCTCCCCAGCTAAGTGTTGGAGAAACGCGGTGGAAAAGTCCCTTTAGATCTTGATTAGGACCACGAAGGCTCTCAAAACCATCCACCAAAGACGTAGAGAAAACCTATATCGCCGACTCCGGAGACTCGAAGAAGAAGTTAATAAAGGGAAGATTCAATCTCAAAAGGGACTCCAAAATATCAGAGGAAGATTAAGATATGAGGAGGAGATCAAAAGGAAAAATCTTCAAATTTATTTTAAGGAATGGTGGGCTGGTAAGGCACATAGACCTTCCAAAGAGATGTGCAATATTCTCAAAAGAAAACAAATTAGAGACGAGATCCCGCTACTGCTTGACAAGAATGGGGTGGAATGTAAGACAGAGGAAGAGAACATTGGCATTATAGAAGCTCACTTCACGAGTCTCTTTGGTGGTGCTTGTCCCCTCCCCCCCCATAGGCGGGATTGCATGGCCACCATCTCTCGGACTTCCTTGCACAGAATCCCATGTAACTTGAGCGCTCTACTTGATGCCACCATTTCTGAACAAGAGATCCTTGAAGTTATTGATTCGCTTCTGAATGGCAAGAGTCGGGGGCTTGATGGGCTCACTAATGAGTTCTTTAAATCATTCAAATATGTGGTGGCCACCCCCTTGCGTCTTGTTTGGCTTGAGGCACTCGAGTTTGGTGCCCTTCCCGCTTGTCTCAACAACGACATCATCAAACTTATTCATAAAAAAGGGGAGAGGAACAGAATTGAGAATTGGAGACCTATCACAATGCTTCAAACCAGGTATAAGATTCTTGCTAAAGTCATTGCCAACAAGATATCCTGCCATCTAGACTAGTGGCTTAGCAAAGACCAAAAAGGTTTCATTAAGGGAAGGTCAATATTGGAAGCCATCATTGATATATGGGAAGGTCTGGACTTCGTTGAAGAATCTAATCAAGACATTGTCTTCCCCAAGATTGACTTTGACAAAGCCTACGATAGATTGGAATGGGACTATATTTTACAATCACTAAAAGACCTCGGGTGTAGTCAAAGATTCCTCAGGATGATCTCCACTCTCCTTGGTAATGCTTTGACCAAAGTCAATGTCAATGGGCAACTTTCAAAGACAATCAAACTAAAACGATCCATCAGGCAAGGTTGCCCGTTGGCCCCACTACTCTTCGCCATCGCCACATAAGGACTTAGCCATCTTGTGGAGTGACAAATGGAGCTTGATCGCATAAGGGGCATCACTTTGCCACATAACTCTGGGCAAATGACCATGAGGATATTTACCGATGACACAAATGCCTTTGTTCACAATGAAGATACTAGCCTAGAAACCTTTTGGTGGTGCCTTGACACTTTTTGTGTTGCCTTTGGGTCCAGAATTAACCATTCCAAGACTGCATTCAGGGCTATCAAAGGGACTCAACCCAATATCCTCACTGTGTAGGGATGCCAAAGCATTCAACCTGGTCAGGTCGTTCACATTCTTGGTATCCCCATGGGATTTGGTGTTACTCTAGAACAAAGATGGGCTTGGTTCCTCGCTAGACTCAATAACAAACTTAACTATTGGAAGGTTTTGCAAATTAATCTTGCTGGCCATGCCATGGTGGTCAACACATTCCTCATATCCTCAATCATATACTTTCTTTCTTGCTCGAGACTGAAGGATCAAGAATTAGCCAAATTGGAAAGTACTTGTAGGAACTTTCTTTGGACTGGGGACCATAACAGGAGGGAAGTGCCTAAAATCAAATGGTCCATATGCACTAGCCGGAAGGAGAGTGGAGGTCTGGGTATTATGGACATTGGCAGCATGGCCAATAAACTTGCAGCAAAGTGGATGATTAAGGCCTGGTGCAACAGAGATTCCTCTTAGGCCACATTAATTTTCAGAAACACAAATGCAATTACTCTCGTGGGCTACCCCGGATGGAAAAACCTCGACATCCTCACCCTCTTATTCTCTCTGATCCCAGTCTCACCCAAAGGATTGATCCTGGTAAGATCCTTGTGGTTGAGCTAGAACAGATTCAAACCTCACATAAGAATTAGTGAAGATTGGAAGTGGGCTACAGGTATAAGACAAAATGATTCTATTTGGTTCCCAATACAAGGCATGAGAAACGTGGAGCCTTGGAATGTCTTAAGTGCCAAGAGACTCTGGAATAAGGGATTCAAACAATGGAACCACATCTAGAAATAGGACATGAACAAATGGGTGGACTTTGAGGACCTTGATCCTAGTGCTGCAGTCACATATGAGGAATGGAATGTTTTATTGAATAGACGCCATGCTTGGGACCGCTCTAAAATCTAACTACTGATGGGACAGGACGCCCCAGAATTTATGGGCCTTAAATGGTTTAATGGTAATCACCTCTCCAAGCTTCCTTATGTCGAAGCTCGCAATGACTTTCAGAAGCAAGCCCTCATTGGTGAAGCGATCAGTTGCTCTGTGGCGTTGTGGAATGCGATCAGGGGAGAGATCCTTTGGAAGATTTGGCGGGAAAGGTGTGCTCACAACTTTGGCAATACCCCCAAGGAGTGGTCGATCGAGAAGTCCCTATTCCTTCTCGGCAAAAGAATTGCTAACTATAAGAACCCCCCCCCCCCCTTCAGATATCACAAAGAGCTACAGTATGTCAACAATAAGCTTAAAACCAAGTGGGCTCCGCATGATGGGGATGCGAGGTTTATCAACCTCCTCTATAACATCATGTAAGCTTGTAAGTTCCACCACGAAGGCTCTGGCAGAGTGTCGGAAAGAAAATTAGACTTGAGAAACATATCAATTGGATGCATGCTCGACTGGGAGAAGCGTTCAGTTGCTCTGCCTCTCTGGAATGCCATAAGAGGGGAGGCCTTATGGAAGATCTGGTGGGAAAGGTGTGCTTGCAACTTTGCTGACTCCCTCACAATGTGGTCGATTGAGAAATCACTGTTCCTCCTTAGCAAAAGGATTGATAATTGTAAGAAATCCCCCCTTTTAAGGCCTCAACAAGTGCTCCGTACAACAAGATTAAACCCATGTGGGCCCCGCATGAGGGTGATTAGAGGGTGACTAACGTTCTTTGTAAAGCCATCTAAACTCTGTAAAAGCTACCCCCGCTCTATGGGATTCGGGAGATCCCATGGGCACTTGTCCCCTTCTCTTGTACTTTTCTTTTAATTAATTCAAGTCCAGGAGAGTAGGCTAAGACCGAACTTCCTTTATTAAAAAAAAAAGTATAGACTAGACCAAACTCTTTTGTGTGGTTGTATGAATGAATCTTGCATGGGAACGACAAAGTGTTGCATAGTCATCACCATTCTATGTGAATAAATCTTTGGATCAACTCCTTTATATATTTTTATGTTCATGCAAAGATGCCTTTATAACTTCCCAAAAGATATGTTAACTCTTATTCTTCATCTTTTACTCTATCCCTACCTATAATTCTTTGAGTCACTTTGTCCACTTGTCTCTAATCTTCTCTCTTTGTTCTTCCATTTTTTGAGATTTCCTTATATATGATGATTCCAATGGATGTATCTAGTATTGAACTATCACTCGTAGGGGATCTTTTAGTATTTGGCGTTTCGAACTCATAGTGTTGCTCTGACTTTGACTACTTTTAACCACTTCTTCCTAGTCTGAGCCCTTTGTAATGGTTTGCACTAGTAACACACTCTCCATGTCACTTCGTGAAGGATCAATTTCTTCTATCACATTTACTTGTGTTGGAGGCTATGCATTGGATGCATTCTTGGGACAATATGGATAGACATGTTCCTTGCCACAATCATCACAATATCCTTTAATCCATTTGCTCACAGCAGGCTAGTTGGGCATGGAAAATTATCTTACGGAATGATTTCTGCCCCAACATTAACCTTGTCCTCTACGAGCATCCTGTCTCATGTTTTCATGGACATGTGTAGGACCTCATTGTGCCACATGCATTACACTTGCATATTCAATTCCATAAGGATTGGATTAGCAATCATACTCATACCATTGATGCTCATATGAGGTTCCATCCTTTGATGGAATATTCTTATAGTAGTAGTACACTCATTATTGTTGGCCATAGCTCTAATCAATTGAGTAGGAGCTCTTTGTGCCACATACATCTATCTTTCCGTCTCCTTCCTATCATGTGAGTACTTGCTAGGCCCAACAATATCCAACAAGAAGTGGTATAAACTGCACAATTTGCACTCTTCAGTATGGCCATAAAATTAGCATCTCGTCAAAGTTGTTTGTCACATTAGGATCAACTACACTTTGTCTTAAAGTTAGAAGATAATAAACGAAAAATGTACAGACATATATGCAGTGTGTGTATATATATATGTATATATATATATATATATATATATATATATGTGTGTGTGTGTGTGTGTAACATATGCTTTATGCGCTATGATATTGTAAAGTGCATCTTTTTTTTCTTATAAGTTTCGCATATTCTTCGTTTATGTAAAGAGAGAAATTTCATTTAAACAAACTTTTATTTTGCTCGAGGGTCTCAGGTTGAAGGATTGTATCGTGTGTGACACATTCCCTCGCAAATTCAATGACAAATTTGAAGGAAACCTTGATTTTTTAGCGAGTGGAATCATCCTAAAGCTCTGCCCATTAGGGTTAGACCAAATACTTGAAGTTGTGTGAACCAATCCAATATTCGTTCAACTCTTGGCACTCGGTGAAACTTTCTCTCATGCATCTTAGGCTCACTTGCCCCTAAAAAAGGCCTCTCATGCACCTTGCTACCTTATTAGGATATAGCCATGGTCTTGGAGAAGTAACCTTGACTTATTCACTCGCACTAGCTTGTATAGCTTCACTTAGTTGTCCACTCACACTAGCTTGTATAGCTTCACTCAACTGTCCATTCGCCTAAGCACTAATTTGAGCACTTGGCTTGGTAGGATTAGGAGATGAGGGTGCAAATGGCTTTGGAATCCCATTTTAAAAGAGGAGTTGGTCCTTGGGGAAATACATATCATGCTCTTTCCTTGGTGGGTGTGGAAAGCACCACAATGTTTTTTGAGAGTCAGGAGCAAAGTATAACTCAATAAATGCATTTTCTTGGTGTGCCTAGTGAGCCACAAGGATTCTTTCCAAAGTTGGCATGTCTTGAGCTCATCTGTCATGGTTCCCGTGTAATTAGATGCTTGATGCATGAGGATTTGATCTCAAATTGAGCCATAATGAAGGAACCACTTGAGAGAGCCCTATAATGACTATGTTTCTCTCAATTTTCTTTCTTCTCCTGTGTTCTCTCTAGCCCTATTTATAACCCCCACGAATTAGCACACACCCTTTCCTTGTTACTCTCGCTTGCTTTGTTTATAGGGATTTTCATGTGGCCTATGGGTTGACATGGAACTTTGATGTTCTAGCCTTTGAAGATTGTTCAAAACTATGAATGCCCAAATGATTGTCTATGATCTACTTGCACCCAAGTGTGAAGACTTGAGGGGCCTCTCATTGAATCCAATAAAACTTTTGGGAGTGGAATCTTTCTCTCTCTCTCTCTCTCTCTAACTTGCAGACTTCAATGGGCACGGGGAGGATGACTCTGGCTGAGTTAAAAAAAAAACTCTCTCATTTTCACGGCCTTTGCAACACCTCCTTGGAATCTCTCACCAATTTTGGGCATGCGGCAGTACACTTGATTTGTGCCTAGAGCAATGCATTTGGGTATTTTTCCAAATGGCCCCTCCTTCAAAAAAATATCATGAGATTGATATTTTTTTTTTTAATGTAAAGGAAGTTCTGCATTAGCCTACTCTCCCGGACTTGAATTAAATAAAGAAGAGTACAAGAGAAGGGGACTAGTGCCCACGGGACCCCCCTAATCCCACAAAGCAGGGGAAGCTTTTACAGAGCTTAGATGACATTACAAAGAAGGTTAATTACCCTCTCATCACCCTCATGTGGGGCCCACTTGGGTTTGAGCTTGTTATCGATCAAAAGGAGTACTTGATGATGCCTAAAGGGGGGGGATTTTTTACAGTTGACAATCCTTTTGCCAAGGAGGAACATCGATTTCTCAATTGAACACTCCTTGGGGGAGTCACCGAAGTTGAAAGCACATCTTTCCCGCCAGATTTTCCATAGGACCTCCCCTCTGATGGCGTTCCAGAGAGCCGCGGAGCAGCCGATCGCTTCTCCCAGCAGGGCTTGCTGCCAACTGAGACGTTTTTGAAGTCTAATTCTCTTTCCAACCACCTGCCAGAGTCTGTTGGAGTTGGGGCAGGTAAAGAAGATGTGTGAAACATCTTCGATAGACCGGTAGCAGCGTTTGCACCAGGGAGGGATCCCACAAATTTTGCTAGCCTTAAGGTTGGTCCAGATTCCATGATGAAGAATTTGCCATAAGAGGACATACTTTTTGATTTCTATGAGGGGGTGCCAGATAGCCATGAACTTCATGTCCCACCGAAGCCGCGTCCATGACAGGCACCACTTTTTGTTGAGGTTAACCTGATAGTCGATCGTTTCTTTGATGTTTGGGATTTTTGATAGACTATTCCCATTGTGCCATTTGAGACCAAGTGAGCTCGCCATGTCGTGTCCCATGAGAAGACGAACTTTGTGTCGGTCCCAGGCGAGACATCTGCTTTGCAAAGTGTTCCATTCTTCATGGAAAATGTTGGTACAAGGGTCAATATCCTCAAAGTTGATCCAGCAGTTGGTGTCTTGTTTCCAGAGATGTTTCCATTTTTTGAAACCTTTGTTCCATAGCTTCTTGGCATTTTGAATGTTCCAATATTCCACACTCCGGATGCCATGGATCGGAAACCAGATAGAGTCGTTTTGTCTGATACCGGTAGCCCACTTCCAGTCTTCACTAATTCTTGTGAAGCTTTTGACTTTATTCCAGCTCTTCCAAAGGGAGCACACCATATTAGAGCCTTTAGGGAAGACGGGGATCGGGGAGAACAACAAGGTCAAGATGTCAAGGTTCTTCCAATTTGGGAAACCCATGAGCGCCAGCTCATTCTTGTTTCTGAAGATCAGCTTGGCCCACGAGGCCTCCCCGTTGCACCAAGCCTTAATCATCCATTTGGCCGACAGTTTGTTAGCCATGCACCCAATGTCCAAGATACCAAGTCCCCCACTATCTCTATGGCTGGTGCAGATGGACCATTTGATTTTAGGCATCCCCATTGATTTTAGGCATCCCCCTCCTATTGTGGTCGCCCGTCCAAAGGAAGTTTCTACAAATGTTATCCAGTTTGGACAGATCTTGCTCTTTCGGTCTCCAACAAGAAAGGAAATAAATGGTGGAAGATAGGAGGAACGTGTTGATAACCATAGCACGACCAACAAGATTGATTTGCATACCTCTCCAATAGTTAAGCTTGTTTTCGAGTTTGGCAAGCACCCAGTTCCACCGTTGTTCCATAGAGACTCCAAACCCCAAGGGAATCCCAAGAAGCCAAAAAATTTGGCCCTGCGGAATGATTTGACAGCCATGATCACTGAGAAGGTCGGGCTGTGACCCACCAATAGCTCTATAGGCGGTCTTAGAGTGGTTGATTATGGAACCAGAGGCTTCACAAAAGGTAGCAAGACACTTCCAGATTGTCTCCAGGCTGGTACTATCATTGTGAACAAAAGCGTTCATATCATCGGCAAAAAGTCTCATGGTGATCTGACTGTGGTCATGCGGCAAGCGAAGGCCTTTTATGTTGCCAGCTTCCACCTGATGCTCCACCAGCCTGCTAAGCCCTTCCGTGGCAATGGCGAAGAGAAGGGGGGCCAAAGGGCACCCTTGTCTGATAGATCTTCTAAGTTTGATCACCTTTGAAAGTTTTCCATTAATGTTAATTTGGGTCGATGCGTTTCCGAGAAGGGTCGCGATCATCTTGGTGAATTTCTGACTACATCCAAGATCTTGTAGCGACTGTAGAATATAGTCCCATTCTAGCCTGTCGTAGGCTTTATCAAGGTCGATCTTGAGGAAAACCACTTCTTGTTTAGACTCATTAGCAAATTCAAGACCTTCCCAGATATCTATAATGGCTTCCAAAATAGACCTGCCTTTGACGAAACCTTTTTGGTCCTCGCTTAACCACGCTCTCAAGTGGCAGGAGATTCTGTTGGCAATGACTTTGGCGATGATCTTGTATCCTGTTTGTAGCATTGTAATGGGACGCCAGTTCTCTATTCTGTTCTTTTCCCCTTTTTTGTGTACTAACTTGATAATGCCATTGTTGAGACAAGAAGGAAGCGCGCCAAACTTGAGTGCCTCTTGCCAAACCAAGCGAAGAGGGGTTGCAACCACCATCTTGAAGGATTTAAAGAACTCATTAGTGAGCCCGTCGGGTCCTGGGGTTTTACCTGAAGGGAGGGCATCAATGACCTCAATGATTTCGGCTTCAGAGATAGAGGCGTGAAGCAGAGAGAGAAGGTTGAGAGGTATCCTGCGGGGGGAAACCCTAGATATGGCAGCCATGCAGTCCCTTCTATGGTGGGAGAGGGGGTTAGAGGTCCCCAGGAGTCTCGTGAAGTGCCCCTCAATGATCCCAAAGTTATCTTCTTCCGTATTGCATACATTGCCATTTGCGTCTAGCAATAAGGGGATCGACTCTCTGTTGTGTTTCCTTTTGAGGATACGGCACATCTCTTTGGTGGGTTTGTCGGCTTTGCCAGCCCACCACTCCTTGAAGAAAATTTGCAAATTTTTCCTTTGTATCTCTTCCTCGTATCTCAGCATCGCTCTGATTTTTCGAAGCCCTTTCTGGGCTTGAGATTTGCCTTTGTTCACTTCCTCCTCAAGCCGCCAGAGTCTATGATATATAGCTTCTCTACGAGCCCGCCTCACAGTCTCTAGCATCTTCCTGGATCTAATCATGATCTGTCGTGACTTATCGACCGCACTTCTCCAACACTTGGCTGGGGACAAGCCAGAAGCGAATGCCTCCTTCCACACCTCTGAAATTTCTTGATGGACTGAGGGGAGAGAGAAGGAGGGCACACTGGCATGGAACCAGGGAGCCTTACGGATCTTGGTGGGGGGTAGAAAAGTGATGACGATCGGGTAGTGGTCAGAGATGGTGAGGTCGGTACGTTGCGTGAGGGAAGGGTGGCCCCACTGACGAGTAAGACTCTGAGAAATGTAGCATCTATCAAGTCTAGCTTTCCTCAGGTCCTCGCCTGCTTGGAGATTGGACCAAGAAAAGCCATTCGGGTCTTTGAATTCGACCAAATCCAAGTGTAGTTTAGTTTTGTCCCACGTTTCTTTCTCCCGACTACCGATGACCCTACCCTTGCCCATCCATCTGTCCATGGGGTCCTCAACCATGTTGAAGTCACCACAGACAAGAACGTTGTGGGGGAGCGAGTCCAAGGAGGCCCAAGTGTTAAGTCTCTCTAACTCCCCATTAGGGGCGTACAAAGAAACTAAAGTAAAGCAAAAGGGAGCACCGAAAGAAACAGCAATCCATCGATGGCATTCATCTTCAATGGAGTTCTCAAGATTTTCAAACCAGAGTTGTTTAATACCGATTGCCGTTCCACCGGACCCCCGCTGATGCGCCGTTGAAATCCAAACATGGGTCGAGGAGACCTGTCTAAGCCGTTTCTGGAGGTCTTCTCCGTCAATTTTAATCTCTTGAATACATATAAAATCTGGGTTTAGGCTAATGTCGCGAAGCCATTGACCAATGATGATCGCTCTTGAGGGGTCGGTTAGCCCCCTAGCGTTTAACGAGATGATGATCATTGTCGAAGTGATCCCTCTTTGCGGGAGGGAGCTTTGTCCTTTCTTTTCTTGGATTCATCTTTCTTTTTCGCTCGGATCGGATCCCGAGTTAGCAGTAGGTTCTTGTGGGGGCTTTTCCACAGTACCTCCATAGGTTGTTTTCCTTTGCGGGATGCCTCCTGCTGGGAAGGGCTAGGCGCTGTTTTCATCTCCGTTTCCGGAATAGTCGATCCAATGATGGAGCTTTCACTATCCATGTTATCTTCGTTGCTAGTAGTAAAGCCGTCTTCTTTGCTTGTAGTGTACCCCTCCTGCAAGGTTTCTTTACTGTCAGGGATCTCCAGGCCTTTGACGTCGGTGTCCACCTCAAGTTGGTTCCCACCTGGGTAGTCAAACTCATTGATGTCCTTTTCCAGATTGCAATACAAGTTGCTGGAGGGGGTAACTGACATGTTGTTTCGCTCAGAAGTCGCCCTAGGGCTTCTTTTCCTTCTTCTTCTGACTTCGATGAACCCGTCTGCATCAACTTCTGGATTAAGGGGGCTCTTGAAATCCTCTACTTTCGTCGATTGATTCAATGCTCCATTGCTATCTTGAGCATTCTTGGGGGCTTCTTGGTTTTGCTTGCTTTTTCGTCTCAAAGGGCAGTCTTTAATCCTGTGACCTTGTTGGCCACAACGAAAGCACGCGTTGGGAAGGTTTTTGTAACTGATGTCTTGCTCCCAAACATCCCCTTCGCCCAAGTCCAGTTTGATCTTCGATGGGAGTGGCAAACTGAGATCAGCCTCAACACAGATTTGGGGGTGCCACCTAGCGTTGAACGAGTGTCTTGCACCTTCATAGATGAGACCACCAATGTCCTCGCGTGAGGCCAACGGCTTGCCGATAGGAGAAACGATGTCCCCCACGAAGTTGTACAAGAAGTATGGCAGATTAGGGAGCTCAACCCAGAGAGGGTACCGAAGCGATTTCGATTTGTCGAGAGTAAAATCAGGGGACCATCTGAATAGGCACAGAGTCGTCCGGCCGAGTTGCCAAGTTCCGACACTAAGGGCCCGAAACGCCATATCTTCATTTTCAAAGACTAGCAGCAAGTGGCTTGCCGGTAAGAACTGACACTTACAAACGACTAGTCCACGGGGGAACCACTCGTTGCGAAGCCATTGTCGCACGGTTTTGAGCGGGGGCTTAGGGCCGAACATTTGACCGACGAGGCAGACTTTCTTGAGCTCCTCCTGAGTTGACAGGATTGCAGATCTACTGAGGGAGACCAAGGGGGGTTCAGCACTTTCGGAGGCCCCTAGGGCGGCACAAGAACCCCCCTCCAACAAAGAGGCCAGGTTAGCGGTCTCCCCGGGAGGAGGGGCCAGGTTACTTCTCACTAGAGAAGGGGTTGCCGAATCCATGACAGAAGAGGAACACCCCGCGAAGAAAATCTTATTCTTTTTGACGAACAAACTCCTCTTGCAATTACTTCTTGGATTTGAGAAAACGAGCTAATGAGGGAGCCGATTGCAGGAATAGAAGGCAAAGGCTCCGAAAGCAAAGGTCAACACGTATGACTTTGAAGACATCACAAACCAGAGCCAACCTCCGAAAGCATTGGAGTGCGTCTTCAATTTCCCAAGGCCGCGCATGACCTGAGCCCAACCCCGCAATTACAAGCTTTTCCCACTTCTTCCCCCTTAAAAGCAAACGGGAGCGACTCTGTCGACAGCTAAGGCGGCGCCAGCCCCGAAGGCAGAGTATGGAGCAAAATCGGCCACGAGAAGCACTCCCAAAGATAGCCTATCGCAGCGCACCCGCCAATCGCAGCGAAGGAAGGCGGACTATCGCCGGAGCGCAGGACCAGCAATCGCCGACGTCCGCCGGAGCCCGCCTATCGCCGGAACCCGTCAGTCGCCGGAGCCCAGCTGTCGCCGGAGCCCGTCTGTCGCCGGAGTTCGCCAGTCGCCGGAGTCCACCTATCGCCGGAGCCCACCTATCACCGAATCCCGTCCATCGCCGGTGCCCGTCAATTGCCGGAGCCGAACCATCGCCGGAGCCCGTCGGGGCCCAACTATCGCCGGAGCCCGACTATCGCCGGAGCCCAGCTATCGCCGGAGCCCGACTATCGCCGTCTGACGCCGAGAGAGTCCCTAGACTGCCGCTAGTTGAAGTCTGTTGACGACGACAGGACCAACACCGGCAATAGTTGCTGCAGAAAGTACTCCGCCAGCTTCCACGATGAATCCTGCGGTCAACAGTGAATGTCTTCCGCCCAGTCTCATGAGATTGATATTGAGCACCTAGGATTTGGAGCCATTAGTGGCCTTTTTACTCTTTCGCGCTTCATGCAATGAAGTAACTATGCGCTCTATACCCCCTTTGTTGTAGCCTTCCCCATCACGTTTCTGTCTGCTTGGGCTCCTCTCGCCAGCCTTCCCTAGTCAGGGAGGGCATGGCCATCCACGAAGCCTTGAGAGACGGATATAGCTCAGGTCTACAAATGGACATACAAGTTAATGGAGATGTTGAGCTTGCCAGAAGGTCGTTCGCGAACGTTACAAGAGAAGGTGGTATGCATACCAACCCTTTGTACATTGCTGGAGTTTCTGGTAAGCCCTCTGACCTTGAGCTAGCTGAAAATAGGAAAGGGAAAGGTAAAGTTTTTGATGATGACTCCTCTGTCTTCGAACATAAGGATGAAGCTATGCTTGTAGTTGACTAAAGTTCTTTAGACCAATGGCATAATCAGCTCTATGAAAAAGTTGTTATAGGCCTATGCCTTGGCCCCAGGCCACCACAAGAGGTCCTGAAAAATTGGATTCAACATAACTGGGAAAACAGAGGTTTGTTTGTGAAGCAAATTCAATATCTTCCAAACAAGTACCAGGTTTTTTTTTATGATTCTAATAGCAACTTGCAAATTATAGTGGAGGGGCAGTAGCCTGTAAAAAATACTTCGGTTACATACTTTAAGTGCAACCCCAGAGGTCCTAAGCCATCTAGGATTCAGGTTTCGGTCAAGTCTCCCAACCTCCCTATTGACTTTCACCCATGGGTAAATAGTCTTGGCAATGTCATAGGGGAAGTGCTAGGGCAAAAATCCCGCAGAGGGATTAACCCTAAGGCGGATCCTCAAATATAAGTTGAAGTTGATATTTCATATTAAAACTGAAGTCTATATTAAAGACTCTGTGGGTTGAAATTTGCACGAACAGAAGTCTCTGTATCGAAATCTGCCTAATGGCTGCATTAATTGCTACATGCAGTGGCATTGGGCAAGATATTGCCCTCTGCTTAAGTCTAACCTAAACTCTGAGGAGGTTCCCAGAGACCCAAAATCACCTGCTAAAGAACCTCAAGCTACTACTGCAGCAGGCTCCTTGACTGCTACGAAATCGATGATCCGAAGGAATAAAAAGAAGAGCACAAAAATCTTTAACTTCTTTGATGTTCTTTTGGAGGATGTGTTTAACCCATGGATGCTTGTGTCACTAGGGAAAATGAAGATATTCCGTCCGATTAAAAAGAAAATTGTTTGCCCAATATCTCTACCAGTGGAGATTTGAAAGGAAAAGAGGGCTATAATTCAGGTGCTGATCCTCAACCTAAATCTGATAACAAAGGATGGACCAAATTTGAGAATTAAAAGGAGCTAAACAAAGGTAATCTCTCGGCTACTGAGCATGTTAAGGTTCCTGAAAAAAATGGAGGAATTAATAACCAGGGATTTTCTGAGCAACTAGAAAAACATGATGAAAACCAGTATGACAAGTACTCTCAAGAGTCTTCTCACAGTGAAGACATCCTGATGACTCAAGCTGAAATTTATGAAACTTCTCATAATTTTAGTGGAAGATCCAAATAGAAATACTCCGTGAGAACCTCACAGACCGAGCTTAAGCCTCCCAAGAATTATAAAAATTGAGTTTTGATGTTCTGTTTTTTTTTTTTTTTTTGTGGATGTTGTAATATGTCTGCTTATTTCAAGGATATCGATCTGCTTGGAATTTGTTTTTTCTTGTTCCTTTTCTTGGTTTACAATATGAAGTCCTTCAATTTTTTATCTTTTTACGTCAAGGGGCTCACTGATCCAGTGAGATGTAAAGCCTTTAATAGATGGCTGAAAGATTGTCTTTCTTCCCCAATTTCCTCTAACATCAAGAAGTCGAAATTGGAGGATCTAACCTCCACTCTAACCTCAAAATCATCTCTAACTCTCATGTCTAGTACTTCACCAAGCATGGGAATGGTAAAGATGGGTCAGTGATAGGTGTCTTCTCTGTGTTCTCTTACCTCATCACCAAAGTTGAGTATAGTCACACACATCCGTGGGTGTCTGTCATTTTAAGTAGTCTTGACATTTTTCTTGTGAGTATATATGCTAGTAACTCTAGTAACCTTAGAAAGATTTGTTGGGAAGAGATCTCAAATCTTAACAATTCCCTTATGTTACTTGGGGAAGTTAATATGGTTACCCACATTCAAGATAGGCTTAATCATAAAGGGAACACTATTTTTGGAGTTGAGAAATCTTTGTGGTTTAACCTGATCTTTGGTAGAGATCTGATTGATATCTCTCAAGACACGAGCTTCAGTTGGTGCAACAATAAAAAACGTAACAAGTGCCTTGCTCCTCATCTTGACAGATGCTACTGTAGTGCTTTTTATCTTAATATATTTTGGGAGGTCAAATGCTCCCTTGATCACTCTATTTGCTTACCTAATCACATTCCCCTTTGTGTCTCTTGTCACAAAGATTGCCCAAACAACAGATCTAGATTTGGATGGCCTCAAATTGATATTTCTTTACTTAAAATTATGTACATCATATCTCACAAATAGACTTTCTTCAAAGGCATGCAAGGTATCACTCCGTATGAGGCTTGGATATAGTAAGAGGTCTAGCTTAGATCAATGGAGAATTTTTGGATGTGTTGCCTATGTACATATGCCTTCACAAGTTAGGGGAAGGATGGAGGTAGAGGCAAAAAATGCATATTCATTAACTACTATATGAATTAAAAAGGATACAAATCATCAACACTTGATTCACATGGAATAGTTTCAAAATACAATGCAAAAATTCAAGAGTATACAGATATAACAGTCATCTAGTCAATCACTAAAGAGATCCACTAGAAAAAAAATGAAATTCATGGATATGATACCTCATTGGTGATCAAGCATCCAATTTTTATGACAAATAACTTAATCAATGAAGAACCAACATTAAGGAAGGAAACTCAAGAGAGACCTAAATGGAATTAGGCATTGGAGGAAGAAGTCAAAGCATTGGAAGATAACTAGATTTGGGAGCTAGTACCTAGGACTTACAATAGAAGGTAATTGGATCTCAATGAGTGTACTAGTTAAAATAAAATTATGATGGTACAATTAGCAAGTATAAAGCAAGACTGGTAGCTAAGGAATATTCACAAACATAGGGTATAGATTATGAAAACATTCTCGTATGTGGTTAAAATGCCAACCATCATAGCATTGCTTAGTATAGGTGCAACTAGAGGTTGTAGAATCTATGAGATAAATGTCAAGAATGCTTTCTATAATGGATGGATCACTAAGGAAGTGTATATGGATCAACCTCCTAGATACAAAGATAATAGCTTCCATAATCATATGTGCAAACTAAAGAATGCTTTATAGAGACTTAAGCAAACACCAAGGCCTAAAATTATAGGTTAGTTACATTGCTTAATAACTGAGGATTTCTATTAAGCAAAGCAGACCCATTTCTCTTCACAGAGAAGTCAAGTGATGATACAATGTATTTGTGTGTATATGTTGATGACATAATACTCACAGACGATATATAGGAATAAGATGGCTTAAAGCTAGAATGCAAATGGAGTTCAAAAAAGGTGATTTAGGTCAACTCACGTACTTCTTAGGGATGCAGTTCACCTATATAAAGGAACACATATATCTCACTCAAAATAAGTATATCAAATGCTCATTAAGTTCAAGATGGTCAATATCAAACCTGCAAGTACTCCCATTGAAGTAAATTAGAAGCTTGGTGCATATGAAGGTGAACTCATTGAAGACACCAAAGGCTATCGAAGTCTAATTGGAGGTTCAAATTATGCTACCTTGACAAGACCAGTGTGATAGGAGTGCTGATTCAATTCATGCAGAGTCTTTGGAAGCCACACATGGATGCAACCAAAAGAGTACTAAAGTAGTTAAAAGGAACTACAAATGAGGTCACCGTTTATTCATTCAGCACAGATTTAAAGCTAAGGACATGTAGATTGGGCAAGCTCCGAGGATTATAAAAGAAGCACTATCTCTTTCATCAATTGAAGCTTAGCTGAGTATCAAGGATTCATTATTGCTACACAAGTAGCAATATGGATGAAAGGTCTATTGAAGAACTAGGTATCAACGTGCAAGTATGATTGTTTCTTGAAGACAATATGAGTTCTATGCATCAAGAATCTAATTCTCTCTATGATGCTAGAATTAAACATATCGAAATCCAATATCACTTCACTAGAGAAAAAGCGAATAGCAGGCAAATTGAATGCTCATATGTACCTACTCAAAATCAAATTGAATGCTCATATGTACCTACTCAAAATCAATGTGCATACATAATGAACAAGGCACTTGATGGAGTAAAACTAAAAAGATTCAAAGCTATGGCAAGAATGCAAACCATTATGAAGAGATGAAGACTCAAACATCTAAACCTTGAGGGAGAGCTCTTTGTGCAAAAGGAAAGTCTTGATGCTTGACCTTAGTTTTAGCAATTCCTCTGTTAGCTTATGGTATTCGTATTTGAAATCATTGAGAGTTTGAGCGTATTGTATTGAAGCCAAGAGATACTACAAACTGCTCTTACCATTGTACATTTTTGAACGAATATGATGATGAATTGAAGCTTTTTGTGAGTAGCTCTTTCTTGTAAAGAACACATTTCTTCTAAGTCTATCAACTTTCCACTCCTCTTTAGCTTTGTACAAGCATTTAATTCAACAATCACCTATCACACCATCAAGCTAACATATCCTACAAGTTATATGTGCAAGGATTTGAGCTTAAGAGCTTTATATGAAGAGAACCAATTTCAACAATGTAACTGTGTTCAACTCTGTTCAATCTCTGACCGGACAGCGATACACCTATACATTGTTAGCTATGATTCCCCTCATATGGAACATAATAAATTGATTTCTTTCAGAAGATAGGTAGCATAACTTTCCCGGTTGAAGTAGCATAAAGTCTAATTTTTGATCAATCTGAGAGAATCAGCAATAACAAGCAAAGTGAACTTTCTATTTAGAATCATTGATAACAAGAAAACTGAAATTTTCCATAAATAGAAGCTTCTTTTGCAAATAGTCTGTTTTGATCCTAATAGTTGACGTACCGACAACAGAGTACCATAGTGGTTTAATTGCATCAATAAGAAGGTTTCTTCCAAGGATACTTCACCCATAACTGGGCAGCTTTGGAAAAACGTATTGGAATACAGTTGCTCGAATGTTCCAGAAATTCAAATCAGTAAACGATTTCAGAAATTCACTTAATAGGTACCTCGTAACCCAAGTAGGTCAAGACCTGAAGAATGGATTGATTCAGGGCTACTAACCAACTTACCATGTGCTCACATGTGATGTGGAACTTCCATGAAGAATCTTCATGATGACATTTGCTAAAACCATGCAGATGTATAAACTCTGAATAGGCCATCAACGGAAGAAAAACCTCGAGTATCGAACGAGGAATTGTTGTACGATTTTGCAAGCGAAACATGTTAGATCGAAGTGATTCATGACTACCCTGGGTGGTTCATCGCCTATATGAGAGGTGTCAGTATCAGAGAGACTGAATAAATCATATATCTTTATGAAGCACAAAAAAACTGATGAATATAGAAAAGAAAGAATTAGGCTTCTGAATTAGAGAAATCGCATTGATGTGATTTCTCACAATAAATCAAGACAAGTTCCTTCGAGAACTTGAAGAACTAAATATAACTATACAAATGGGTTTTTAAGTAATCACTGATGAAACACTAAAGCTCTGCCTTCACTTTCATCTCTGGCCACAAATTCATGGAGTAAGATTTACTCTAGTGGTTCCTTTGGCCACATATGCATCCAGGAAGATGCTTCTTCTAAGGATAATTTCCTTAAGCCTGCATAGAAGCCATCAGGATAATTTCCTTACTCAGGGTGCATATTTTGTTGAAGTCCTGTTCTTCTCCATCGAGACTTAGGGGGGTATTGATTGAATTCTAGCCACACCATATTTGTACACATACCAAAAAAAAGGAATGAACAAGAAAAAGAGTAACAATGACTTGAACTTAACGCATGGAACTCTGATAATCAATGCAATTTCTTGTTAAACATATGCCTAGATAATGATTAAGGTGTAACTCCAATATTTTAAAACCACACCATGGAAACCAGTGGGACAAGCAGAGATGATCATTGGAGAAAATTCTAAAGAGGCGAAATCTAAACCCCTAACTGGATTCAACAGATACATGCATTATCGTCGAGCAACTACAATGACAAGATATAAAGTAAAAAAGGACAAGGGAGAAACTCCCGAAATCAGAAACAGAAAAATGAACCTCTTAGTTTGGTGAAACAACGTGGAGGTCACTTGAGTCAAGATTAAGTAATCAGAATGTAATCCTGATTATAGAATGGAGAAAGACCACAAAAGAGAAAAAGACCACAAACGAGAACGTATTCCTGATTATTTAATGGAGAAAGACCACCTGTTTTAACACCTAGATGCTATAAAGGCACGAAGAAGTGTCATTAATAATAATTCACTCAATGTAGCCTTCACCATGCTATGCAAATGGATATAGAATGCCAACATTCAACCATTGCAAATTACAAGATGCAAACATACCATCCAAGCATAGTTGCATCGCAACGCGTTGCGAACGGTTCGCAACTTCGCAACGCGTTGCTTTGCATGCATATTTTTTTTCTAATCCAAAACTATATTTTCCTTAGGAGGGATAAGAAACTATTCAAAATTTTGTCCAAAATGTATGATAAATGAAATAAAAAAACATGGACAATGAGGAAGATATAAAAAGCTATAAAAGTGTAGACATTTATTTATGTATGATTTTCTTTATGGGCCTTATCACCTTGAGCTAGCCAAATATTTTGGATTTCCCATATTCTAGATCTCCTAATGCAATTATAGAGCTTGGACTAAAGTTTCATGCATGGCCTTGGCCCTTCAAAAACAAGGGTAGTCTTCTATGATGATTGATCTCACTACTTAGCACGGACATCACTCGCGAATATTGAATTGTGTCCGCACTAATCGAGACTTAATAATCTACACTATAATGTCCATGTCTATCCTATACTATACTATATAGTTATGCTTGTATGTATATAATTACAAATTTGCATGTGTATGTATGTAATATGCAAGTATGTATGTATCTACTTGTATGTATGTATGTATGTATGTATGTATGTATGTATGTATGTATGTATGCATGCATGCATGTATGTATGTATGTATGTATGTATGTATGTATGTATGTATGAATGTATGTATGTATGTATGTATGTATGTATGTATGTATGTATGTATGTATGTATGTATGTATGTATGCATGCATGCATGCATGCAACCATGTATGTATGTATGCATGCATGTATGTATGCATCTACATATGTAATATGTATGAATATATGTATGAATATATGTATGCATGTGTAGTATACATACTACATGTCGCATATCTACTTTTAGTTCATTATATATATGTGTGTATATTTATTTACATGTTTAAAAGCATGCATTTCATCATATCTTAGCTATAGGATGCCTAGACTACCAAAATATTAACAAAAAACCAAAAAAGAAAAATCACGTTCGCAACGTTTTAGCAACGTCTAGGCCCAAACGTTGCTATGTTGCTAACGCGTTAGCAACACGTTGCCTTCGACGTTGCTAAAACGTTGCTAACAACACTGCATCCAAGTGAGAATTACAGTCTCTACTGTCCTTGTCACATACTGGTAAATGCTCCACAACTCCATACCACCATCCTGTAAAAAGGTACAAATCACAAGCCCCAATTAATATACCGTGCATTGTTCATGCCTCATTATGAGCTAGCAAAAAAGAAATTGACATAGATTTTCTGTTTGCATGTGGTTTCAGAGAGAACAAATATACCAAACGGAAATCTTTTATTCCGTCTCCGTTGGACTTCAATATGATCATCCTTCCTCAAGTCCAATTAAAAAGACCTGTAGAGATCATGAGAAGCTGTTGAAACAGGGGGCTTCTTGACGCTTTGATCCCAAGATATGCTCTCCTCCCGACATGGAGAACAGGACCCATGAAGTGGATATGTAAGCATGAAATAAGAACTCCTCATGAATGAGACGCCGCAACAAAAGCTGATCAAATGAATTCCTTCTCTGATCATAAATACCTTGCTCATCGGTTAGACGATCATAACATAACTCCGTGTCATAACAAGACAGCAAGAATCCAGCATGGCCTTGGTGGCACCACGGGGTAAAATTGAAGCCCATTTGGGCGTCCATGGCCTCTCTAGGCGTCCTATGACGCTTAAAAATTATCCATGGACTTCAAAGTGAAGCTCATGTGTAATTTTTAAGCGTCATAGGACGCTGAATGATATTACTAAGGAGTTGAAATGGATTTAGAGTCCTATAAGCTATAGGCTACATTATAATAATTATATATATTATAAGTTATATATAAGCTATAGGATGGGCTGAATATTGATCAATGATTATGTTGAAAGTAGACTGTTCGGCGTTGATTTTGACTTTTCTAGCTCGTTGCCAGCTGCCCATGACAATTGTCTTGAAATCATTGGATTCTCACAACTAAGCTTATCTTTGGAATCTGGATTAAGCACCAAGCTTGAAGCGGAAGCCCGAGATAAGGTATAAACTGGTGAAGTTTAAACGCACGTCGCACACTATACACATGCCCTGAATTTTTGAACTTTGATTCTCGAAAGATGTCTGAGGCTTGAGCCGCTGAGCGCATAGCAATCATTGAGACTGAGTAGCATGTCAAGCTGAAGTTCGTGACTGTTTTCATAATTCGTGAATCGTAGCTGGTCTCTGAATTTCGTGGCTTCTGGTCGCTGAAGTCCGATAAACACAACGTCGTCGTTGAAGTTCGTGGCTGAGACTTGAGAGTTCGTAGGCTGTAGCTTCAACGTGAGTTGGAGGGGCTGCTGACTGGTCACTTTGCGTTTGGATTCAACTTTCAAGCCCCGACTAATCGAGGTAGGAAGCTATGCTCAACTTTCAAGGTTTCAATCGCACATGTATTATGCATATACATTGAGTCGTGACTAGTACATCATCCACATCATGTTTGTACCACATATGCTAGTTAGCTACGGTACACCAAAAGCATGTAGCAGGGAAAACACCCTACTCTGAACAGATTTGAATTTTGGATGCCCCTATTACGAAGTCACTGGGAATGAATGTCAACGACACTACTACTGAGCACTCTCATAAACCCAAGTAAATTCATGATCTCATCCGTTGAAGGTATGCTGTACTAAACGAGGGCCTCTAACATGTAATACTTCGTAAGCGTTATCAATATAATATGATGTCTCGCTCTAATACAAGGTCCATGCCATACTCGAATCTTTTTGAATACTCAAAGCATGACTTTCAAACTCAAAATAAAGTAATTACCATCCGTTCTTTTAAACGAAGGCCATCCTATTATTTTGCTAATGGAGGAACTTAGAGTCAACATGCAAAGAAGAATGCCAATATTTAAACGTTTATAGTTATCTTTTAACGTCTAAAAATTCTGTGTGATTTTACTGCATTTACCGTAATGTTCTAATCAATGAAGGGCTTCCACATGAATATTGCGTTGTAGAGTTTTAGTTATAATAACTTAGACTCTACCATTGGCCCTTTTCTTCTATGTTATTTGAATGTTTGTAGACTCGCAATCAGATGAATGTTGAATTATTGCATGTCCTTAGAAGAGAGTCGGATCCATTCACTACTAGAATGTTTCTTACTAGAATCCTAAGGTCTTCAACGATGAAGAGACTTTCATATTCGAAGAGCCGAGGGTGTCAATAATTGGACACGACTTCAACAGCACATATCGATCATTTGTACAAGGAAATAAAAGGCCACATGATCCATGTTTTTAGGAAAAAAACTTGGTATACTTACAAGGGATTGGAAGATAAATGTATTACTAGTAGAAATTGGAGGTTTCAATAGGAAAATATGATAGTTTTATGGTTTCCATTCATAGTGACCAATTTGATGTGACACAATGATAATGTGAGAATGATAAATTCTTGGAGCAAGGAGATATGAGGAATGAAGTTCGAATTCTTCAAGAGCTCTACCTCACATTAAGATTCTCATTGGGAATTTATCTAATGTTAATGAGTTGTAAAGAGTATATGGTGATTTTTTAATGAACTCGAGGTACTTAAGATTTTGAACAATATTATTTGTGATTTTTAAGCCTATGCCGAATTCAGCTCCAAGTCCTCGAATCCCAAAGTTAGACTGTTTTGGTGCCTATAAGTAAAGTGGAAGTCTAACAATGGTGAACTCAATGGGATTGAATCCTAATGTATCCCACACCAAAATATTGATTTACGCGGTGCTCGGTTGAAATTCAATAATTTTTTATGCTTTTTGTACTTTTAGATAGTGGTGGTTCACCAAATAGGCATTGAAGAAATTATTTTGTTCTAGACAGAGTATCATCGCAATTTATTTTTTCCTTCCATAATATTTTACCAAGTAACATTTTTCCAAAGATTCTTATCCATCCAAGAATGAGGCCATTGGTGGTCCAAGTTTTGTAGATATTTCCAATGTTGAAGAGAAGACTTCTTCGGTTGAGTTGTTGATTCTATTGGACCTTTTTTATGAAAGTAATGAGATAAAAGTGTCAGCTCGAGTTGTTGATTCTATTGGATCTTTTTGATGGAAGTAATGAGATAAAAGTTTCAACTCTCTCTCTCTCAGGGACAATATGGATCAAACTACCTAAAATGTACTAATAGGCATAATTTTTTTTGTTTGTAGGAAACCCTTAGGATGAATTTGATGCTTATGTGGACATATTTGAAAATAGATAGGAACTTCTAGATGATCAATACGATTAAGAACATGAGGCCTAAATATTCCAAGCAACCTTGATTGTTTAGGTAGTTGTGTGATTAGCCAAGTATGATATCAATTCTTTTCTTGCTTTTAATGTCATGTAGGATGATTTTTGCATTGATTTTATCAAGTCAAGGATAACTCTTTGAATATCTCAACTACGTTAAGCATCAACCCAAGTAAACAATACAAAAATGTGCTACTATATTTTGTAGTAGGTTACAAAAGATGGATGCCCTTCCAATAGGGCCATTTTAAGTTGGTTTTTGAAAGAACCCCTAGATAAATTCAACTAGCTCATAAGGATGGTTGATTGTCTCCCAGCTCTTGATACTTTGGTTGAGTATGCAAAGAATATTATACGAAAGGTAGGAAACCATATTGAGTGTGTGTGTGTTATCTTAGCATCATTTAGGCCACAAAAATCCATTATTTGCACTTTTCACTATAATATTATATGAATGGCAACCCCCCTCCTCCCTGGCCGCCAAATCCTTTGTAGCTTTAAAGGATAAGAAACATAAGAAAATTCCTCAAAGCATCTTAAAGTAATTAAACATGGAAATTATGCGCGAATACATGGCTGCATTTAAAAATACTATACCTTGGACTAAAACAAAAACTATATTATATTTAAACGATTGTGAAAGGTTAAGATATATATTTATATTCTTATGCATGGGATAAAGGGGGATGAAACATCTTCTTCTAACTTAAATATTAAGTGAACCACGAGTTATTTACATGAGCACGTGGATAAGGAAAATCTTAAAGTTTATATTTACATGCATACGTCTCTCTATAAATTTCTTTCTCTTTCTCCTCATGTATATCCTCGTTGGCCACAGGTTTTCTGGAAACTAGTATAGAATTATGTATGAGCATGTTATGTTCTTGTGATTGTTTTGATTTTGCAATTTCTAGAAGGTTAGGGAGTTCAAAGCAAAGAAGAAGATAATTCACCATTAACCTATGTAGATTAAGCTTCAAATAGAGTTTCATCGAACTTGAGATGTAATGCCTGTGTAGTTTGCAGACAGGTTTAAGATGGAATTTTAGGTCACTTATATTTTTGTTTTCCCCACCAATCACGTGAAATGGATACTTCATCAAATACAAGAAGAATTTGAGGGTATAATTTCGGGGTATTTTCAGCCTAGAACAGTTTTTAGCCTCGTCTACAGCCTATATTTGCAGCCTAGTTTTAACATGTATTCATAACATAGTTTATACAATGTATTCGAAGCTTGGTGTGAAAATGTATTAATCATGTGGTGTATTAATCATAGTTTATACATGTGAAAAAAAGAGGCAATTATTGCTATATAAATTGGATATCCTACTCAATTCATGGTTGTCGATTAACTAAAAAAATATGATACTGCCATATGTAATCTTTGATTCAGCCGTGTCTTCAGCGCTGACATGATATCTAGGTTCTCAAATATCTATCTTTATAAAACATCCTTCCATAAATTAGGTTTGTGATTATTTGTGGAAACGAAGGGTAAAGTTATGCATTTTATTTGATTGTTCTTATGTCTAAACTATAATTTCCCAAAATCATCCTCATTGCTATATGTTGTTTCTTCACAATTCAGATTGAAAAACCTGCTATGAATTCGGGGTGCTTTGTCAATACCTCCGTGAGATTCACACTAATGGTTTCATTTTGACTCATATACTTACAAATTTTACGTGCTTCCTAAGAAGCTCTATGGTAGATTGTTGATGACTACATGATGCTGTTATTTATCTCTACTTTCTTAAGAGGAAGGTAATAAACAATACATGCATACGTCTCTCTGTGAGTCTCTCTCTCTCTCTCTCTATATATATATATATATATATATATATATACACACACACACAGAGAGAGAGAGAGAGAGAGAGAGAGAGAGAGAGAGAGAGAGAGAGAGAGAGAGAGAGAGAGAGAGAGAGAGAGAGAGAGAGAGAGAGAGAGAGAGAGAGAGAGAGAGAGAGAGACATACATATATATATATATATATACACTTGAAATCCCATATGATTAGCTCTCTTTGTGAATGTTTAGCGTGAAGTATATAAAATACCCAACGTGCTTTGAATTCAGATTTTCGGTTGCCAAAGCTACAAAGCACATTCATAACATACAAAAGCGATGGTTGTGGATTGGGTTGTGTGTCTTGAAGATGAGAGTCAAGGAAATACTATATTCTTGATCTTTTCTTCTTAAGTATTAGGATTCTTAATATCTTCATGAGTTCGTTTCCTATCCATATATCAAGGCTTTGATTAGGAAAAAGATTACTATATTTTTATTGCTATGTTCTGATATTGTAGTGTGTGTGAACATATTTGATCATTGTACCTTATTTTTTACTCTTTAAAGAAAGCGTGATTGTAGCTGTGGATTATTTGACTAAATAGGTAGAGGGTTATGACCAATAAAAAATCTTGAATAAATTCCTTTGTGCAATATTGATGAAGCTAGTTAATAATGGAAGGTTTGACTAGGACACACAACTTCACCATGCTGTTTTGGCATATATAGTAGCCTAAAATAATACTCTAAAGACCAAACTATTCAATATAATATATGGATAAAATATGATTCTCCAAATAGAATTCCTTTTATAATTAGTCACATATCTACTAGTGGATTGTAATATTAGATGCCTCAGATGGGGATATATTCCCAAAGTACATTAGTGGATGTAGGTTAAGCTTTATAACAAGAATCACATAGGTAAGATCCTATAAAGATTAGAAAACACTAAAAAATAAAAACAAGACGTAGAAAAATCACGAAGGAAGCACACTTAGAAGCCATAGAGTGAATGAAAAAGAAAACACTATGGTAGATACAAGAAGGGCATAGTACGTATAGGATGCTATAAAATTCAAGAACTCTAGGCAATTACCAAGTCATGTTTAGAATTCATCAAACATATATAACATGATATTTGCAGGCTCTCTAATAGAGATTTATGATATTTCAAGCTTGCTTAAAGGCTCCTACTTATTTCTTTATCTTTTTTTTCTCAATTTTATTTATCTTTTGATATTTATAATTACAAAAATATCTTTTTATTTTTTGAACAAAATGAAATAGAGAACTCTTTTTGATGTATTTGAAAGAGGAGAAGAACCTCCAACCAAAAGAGAAAGAGATTCATATACTAGGTATGTAATGGAGGAAGTACTTTGTTTTATGACTGAGAATAATATGGACTTTGAAAAAGATGGAGTCGAGAGTGAGTTATAAGATGATATGTAATAATTTGGTGTACCAAATCCTTCTTTGGATGAGAGTGAATTATAAAATGAAATGTAATGATTTGGTGTACGAATAGAAGGAAATCTTTCTTTGGATGATTCAGGCAATTCAAGTAAATTGAAAGTACGAAAAGTTTAGACAAAAGTGGTTTCATAGGTTTTCGTTTTCGAAGTTGATTATAAATGATAATCAAGAGTTACTGAAATGTATGTGGTGTGAAAAATATAAGAGAAAAGGTCCATGGGATGTAGAAAATGGATATAGAAGCATCCAAATGACTTCGATTCGCAAATATAAAAAAACACCGGATCATAAATAGTCTGAAATGCATTTTTTGAATGAAGATAGAACAAAGATTCAAGATCATATAGAGAAAATTGCAAAAAAATCTCAAAATTGAGTCATCACATGCATGAATCTGATGTATTTTATTGCACAAAAAGACTTAGGATGCGCAAAATACAAAAAAGTTTGTGATGTTGCTTATTTTTTAGAAGTTTTGAATATGTCAAAACGAAATGATTATTTTTTTTATACTAACAAGATGGTTGGAAAAGAGTTTGCATTTTGTATTGCAAAGTATTTGTAGACTTTATAAATTCAAGAATTCAAGAGAAGTCCATTCTTTTCTTTGATGATCGACGAGTCAACCGATAGAGGTTTGGAAAAACAAATAGTAATATATATTTGATTTTTGTTAAATAATGGACTTGTTGCATATAAAACAGAGCTTTTAAAGTTAGTAATCATAAAAGATGGTTTTGCTCAAAGAAAGCATGATATGATTTTAAAAATGATTTCTGAATTTAATCTTGATATGCTTCGCATGGTAAGCATTGTAAGAGATGGTGATAGTTCTATGTTAGGATGTAATGAAAGCTTATTAAGTAAGTTAAAAATATTAGTTTCACATATTATAATTACACATTGAATTGCATATAGAGAGTCCTTAGTTATATTAGATGCATGCAAGTGTTTTTCTTGTTTCACATATATAGATAAAATCGCTAATAGAGTGTATGCATGGATAAATGCTTCTTCTATAAGACATAGAAAATTCAAGAAACTTTTGAAACAATTTAACTTACAAAGTTTGGAAGTTTTACAGATTCACAATATAAAATGGTTGTCAAAAGATTATGGAGCGTCTCGTGGTTTTAATGCCATTCTTTTTTACATTTTGGAAGAATGAAGCTCCTTTATAGTATGATAAGTTGTGCATATATAAGGTATTATTTTATATTCATTTTATGGCTGATATTTTGCATGAATTAAATATCTTAACTTCTCATTTTCAAGAAAAAAGTATTGATATTTGTTCTGTTAGTGCGTATGTGAATGTTGCATTCAGTTCTCTTCAACGTAAATTTCTTGATGATATTTTTTCTCAAGATACATTGTTTTTAAGTAAATTTATGTCTGAAACAGAAAATGATGTTTTTTTTAATGTAAACGAAAAAACTTTATTTTTCGTTTCAGACATAAATTTCCTTAAAAACAATGTATCTTGAAAAAAATTATCATCAAGAAATTTACGTTCAAGAGAAGTCAATGCAACATTCACATACGTACTAACAAAACAAATATCAATATTTTTTTTTTGAAAATGACAAGTTAAAATATTTAAATAATGCAAAATATGAGTCATAAAATGAATAAGAAATAATACTTTATATATGCACAACTTATCATATCATGAAGAAGCTTCATTCTTCCAAAATGTAAAAATGGCGAGCATTAAAACCACAAGCCGATCCATAACCTTACCTCTTGACAACCATCTTATGTCGTGAATATGTAAAATTTCTAAACTTTGTAAATTCATTTCTTCCAAAGGTTTCAATGCCCTATGTCTTACAAAAGAGAAATTTATCCATGCATATACTCTATTAGCAATTTTATATATATATGTGAAACAATAAAAACTCTTGCGTGCATCTAATATTAGTTAAATACTCTCTATGTGCAATGCAATGTGTACTTATAATATATGGAACTAATCTTTTTAATTTACTCACTAAGCCTTCGTTACATCTTAACATAGATTATCACCATTTGTTGTAATGCCTACCATGCGATGCATATCAAGATCAAATTCAGAAATCACTTTTAGAATCATATCATACTTTGTTTGTGCAAAATCATCTTCTACGATTAGTAAGCTAAAAACTCGATTATCAAAGAAAAGAATGGACTTCTCTTGACTTTTTGAATTTGTAAAGTCTGCAAATATTTTGAAATATAAAATGCAAACTCTTTTACAGCCATCATGTTAATATAAGAAGTATAATCATCTCGTTTTCGCATATTCAAGACTTCTAAAAAATAAGCAAAATCATAAACTTTTTTCATAAACTTTTTTATAAAATCATAATCTTGTTGTGCAATAAAATACATCAATTTCATGCATGTGATTATTCGATTTTGAGATTTTTTTTTTTAATTTTCTCTATATGATCTTGAATCTTTGTTCCATCATCATTTTAAAAAACACATTTCAGATCATTTATGAGCCGGTGTTTTTTTATGTTTGCGAATCGCACACATTTAGATGGTTCTGCATCCATTTCTTACACCTCATGAACCTTTTTTCTTATATTTTTTACACCACATATATTTCATTAACTGTTGATTATCATTTACAATCAACTTCAATAACGAAAACCTATGAAGTCCTTATCTAAACTTACATATTTTCAATTTACTTGAATTACCTGAATCATTCAAAGAAGGATTTCCTTCTATTCGTACACCAAATCATCGCATATCATCTTGTAACTCACTCTCGACTCCTCCTTCAAAGTCCCTATTATTCTCGCTCATAGAACCAAATACTTTCTCCATTATATCCCTAGCATATGAATCTCTTCCTCTTTTGGTTGGAGGTTCTTCTCTTTTTTCAAATACATAAAAAAGAGTTCTCTGTTTCATGTGTTTGAAAAGATTTTTTTTTTATTATAACATATATTTAATATTAAAAGATAAATAAAATTGAGAAAAAAAGATAAAGAAATAATTAAAAACATCATAAATCTTTATTAAAGAGCATACAAATATCATGTTGTATATGTTTGATGAATTTTAAACATAACTGAGTAATTTCTTAGAGTTCTTGAATTTTATAGCATCTTATAGGTACTATGCCATTCTTGTATCTACCATAGTATTTTCTTTTTGATTCACTCTAAGACTTCCAAGTGTGCTTCCTTCGTGATTTTTTCTACTTGTCTTTATTTTTTAGTGTTTGCTAATCTTTCTAAGATCTTACCTAATGTACTTTGAGAGTACATCCCTATTTGAGGCATCTAATATTACAATCCACTAGTAAATATGTGATTAATTATAAAAGGAATTCTATTTGGAGCATCACATTTTATCCATATACTATATTGAATAGTTTAGCTCTTATGAGTATTATTATAGGTAACTATATATGCCAAAATAACATGGTGAAGTTGTGTGTCTTAGTCAAACCTTTCATTATTAACTAGCTTCACCAATATTGCACAAAGGAATTTATTCAAGATTTTCTAGTGGCCATAAGCCTCTACCTATTTCGTCAAATAATCCATAGCTACAATCATGCTTATATGGATGCTTTCTTTAAAGAGTAAAAAATAAGTTGCAATGATCAAGTATGTTCACACACACTACAATATCAAAACATAGTAATAAAATGTAGTCATCTTTTTCCTAATCAAAGCCGTGATATACGGATAGGAAACGAACTCATGAAGACATTAGAAATCTTAACCCAATTCATAAGCATCGCTTTGTATATTATTAATATGCTTTGTAGCTTTGGCAACCGAAAATCCGAATTCAAAGCACGCTGGGATATTTCATATGCTTCACGCTAAACATTCACAAAGAGAGCTAATCATGTGGGATTTCAAGTATATATATATATATATATATATATATATATATATATATATATATATATATATATATATATATATATATAGAGAGAGAGAGAGAGAGAGAGAGAGAGAGAGAGAGAGAGAGAGAGAGAGAGAGAGAGAGAGAGAGAGAGAGAGAGAGAGAGAGAGAGAGAGGGGGAGAGAGAGAGAGAGAGAGAGAGAGAGAGAGAGAGAGAGAGAGAGAGAGAGAGAGAGAGAGAGAGAGAGAGAGAGAGAGAGAGAAGAGAGACATTTTAACGTCTATTAGAGACCAAAATCGGCCTATGAGACAAAACATATACATCAGTATGATCCAATCCACTGTGATCCGAAAAGGAAAATAAAATGTGGGTACAAAACAGAATATAAAAGGAGTGGATAAAAGCTGGCATCAAGGGTATGGGGTGTTATGGGTATGCACTCTATATGCTCAGTAGGTGATGTACAAATATGATATGCATAGGGAGGTGAGGCTCGGTGGTGTCATAACGCTCTAAGTGCCTGGAGTGGGTATAGGATATAGTGCATCGGTGGGTAAGGCATAGTGGCGATCCTCAAAATGCTCTGCACATCGAGATCGACAGGAGTGCGCTACTGACGTCTCCGTATCTCCATGTCATGGCGTGGGTGAATTGCCTGAATCTCTCTCTGGTGGGGACGGGCTCTCCGGAGTGGGAGTCTCAGTCGTCGGTGCTATTGTCTAAGCTCCTCTGCTCTCTGTAATGTGACACCCTACGTCGAGCTTGGTCCTTGGGTGGCTGTGGGTCTGAAAAAATTTATAATAGAAGTCTGGGGGGCCAAGTGTATGTCCATCCGCTGCGAGAGAAGTGATGCACGGCAGTGCTTGAGCTCTACTAGGAAGCGACCTAGAGGGCGCTGGTCCTCCATCTCCAATAAAGCCCTGATCTCTCTGGGCCCCTTGAAGAGTTGTGGGTAGCGGTCTTTGATGTCCTCGTATGCCTGGCATCTATATGTGTAGTGCTCCTCGTCCTCCACCTCCTCTCGACATATCCTGCATAATCTCTCGTCCCTGGGGGTATGTGTCGCTCGCCCAACCTAATTCTCGAGCTGGTGTGATGATACTCTGAGCTGCCCAATGACCACTCTCTCTGCTGGAGCCATGTATGTATCCATGTATCGTGGTCTCTGGATGAAACCATCCGTTTTCACAGTCAGAAAGTGCTCTCTGTAGTGTTGCCTCTTTGTGGGAAGAGGCTCCCGTGGTGCTATCCATGTCTTCCTGATGTGTATATGTAGTAGGTCCTGACGGATGATCCTATTCCTCTCCGAACGAGAGAGGGTAATGTAGGGGGAAGAGAGGTCATACTGAAAAGGGAGGAGATCGGTAATGCTCATGCCATGGTCTACTAACCATCCGTAGGTCTGTGCATACCATACTCTCTCATGCCCTGTCTCTTCCAAATGTCTAGAGCTCTCAAATGCAAGCCTGTTGAGTCGGCTGGTGGGGAGCTCTCTCACTCTCAGAATAAAGGTCACCAGCTGAAAGAGGGCCTCCACTAGCATCAGTGGCGTGCGAAGCTCAACTCGTATAATGTCGTGTGGAACGGAGGGCTTGTTGCGGAGCAAGCGTGAGATCATGGTGACATGGGGCCTCTCAATCCGCGTCCACATCGCCTCCGTGATCCCTGGTGCCCATATTGCTGCTGCGTACATCAAAGCGGGTGTCACTAGAGTATCAAAGAGCCACCTCTTAGTCCGGGGCTCTTGAAAATGTACTTGAAAGCAACGTCTCTCCAATCCTGCGAGTGCCACATAGCCTCGCGTCAATCTATCTCTCGTTGCCTGTGCCATGGAGAATACCCCTGTGGTGCCCGAGAAGGTGACACCTAAGTAGACATAGGAGTCCACTACCTCTATCTGTCCTCCAGCTGCGGTGAAAGAGGCGCGATGGCGTACTGTCCTGGAGGTATAGAAGATCATGACCTTGGTCTTGCCAAGGTTCACTGTGAGTCCTCTGAGCTCTCTCCATACAGAAGGTATCGAGCGCCTGTAAATGTGACTGTAGCCCCTCTTGTGACTCTGAAAGAAGGACAATGTCATTAGTATATAATAATATGTGTACTGACGTACCTCTGAGGTCTCCTCCTAGCCCTCCTGCTCGCTGTATATAGTCCGTGATCTCGTCGATGTAGAGACCAAAGAGAGTGGGTGAGAGAGGGAAACCTTGTTTCACACCAATGGTGCTTACAAGGCTGTCTGATAGGCCGCCGGGGCAGCGCACCCTGCCTGTAACTCGTGCATACAAAGCATGGATAGCCCATAACATGTTTGATGGTATCTGTAACTCCTGGAGTCTCCGTAGTAGTCTCTCTCGAGGGACCATGTCGAAGGCTTTACGGAAATCCACAAAGCAACACTATAGTCTCCGCTTCCTCGCCTTCGCGCTCTCAATCAAGCAACGAAGTACGAAGATATGGTCGACAGTGGAAAAAGTGCGACGAAAGCATGCCTGACCGGGTGCTCTGATCCAAGCTGCCTCAGCGTGTGTACTGAGCTCTGCCTCTAGTATTGCCCCATAGATCTTGGCCAGGATGTGGCCTATCATAATAGTTCTGTAGTTCCCTGGGTCCATCATATCGCCGGACTTATGGATAGGCGCAATGGTATGCATAGTCCATGAGTCAGGTAATCCCTCAGCCAAAGCACGGTTGAAGAGATTGGCGATCAGGTGGGAAACTACATCGACTGTGTAGATAAAGTACTCGCCCTGTAGTCCTATGTGGTCTGCTGAATGGCCATGCTGTAGCCTATGGATAGCCTGTCGTACCATGCCTGCCGTAAATAGGGTGGATATCACAGGACGCGGTGTGGGAGGGATCGGCAATGGTTGCTATCCTGGGACATCATATAACCTCTAGGCGTAGGTGTGCCAGGTCTGAGGATCTGCTATGGGCGTAGGTGAGCGTGGCTCGCGTAGGGCCCTCCACGCAGTGGCGTAATCCCTACTCATGAGAAGGTCAAACAACTCTGCCTCCTGTCGCTCCTCGAAAGCTCGTCGATTCCGGCGAGTGAGGGCTCGCATCTGTCGTCGTGCCTCCCTCTCTCTGATGGATCCCAAAATAGTCTCTTCTTTGAGATGTCGGTATAGTCGTCTACACTCCTCATCGTACCACCTATTCTGGGGTGTATGCCCCAGCCGTGTCGGATGTGTGGTGCTATGGGTGGTGTATGGGAAGCTGAGAGTAGCGGATGTGTGGAGGATCGAGAAGTAGGCGGTGAGGGTATCCAATGGGGGGGAGGGATCAAGGGAGTAGATGCGCTCTCGAACATGGGAACTATAGATATGTGCTAGCTCATGTCTAAAGTGATGGTGGTATGGGCATGTGGCGATATGGTGGCGGGGTGGGATATGCATGGTGTGCCCTGAGGGCGAGATATGCGTGATCAGCTCCAATCGGTGTGGGTGCGATGATGAATGAGGTGATGAGATGTGTCGCCTCCGGGGGTCCGATAACATAGTCTACCACACTGCCTCCATGCGGTGTCGTGGGTGGAATGCAGGTGAGACCACCCAAGGTGGGCCAAGTCTCCATCCCATTATATATAATGAGACGGTGTGTTGCCCCCATCTGGAGTAGGTGTCGGTCGTATGAGGTGGATGTGGCGGGGTCGACTGAGGCTCTGAGTGTAGACCTGTTCTCGATCGTGCGAAGCATCTCAGGGTCATCAAAGTCATGAATATCACACTGGTGGCTCTGAGTGCGGGCATTGAAGTCTCATACAAGGAAGACTTCGCCCATCCGGGTGTACTCCATAATGGTGTCACTGAGGCAGTCATATGGCGATGCGGTGTCTGGTCCCTCCCTCTCTGAGGGCTGCTCATGGGAATGTGTGAAGCGTGAGCCGATGGGTGCAATATAGCAGACGACGAAATACACTGCTCTCTCCTCTGATAGCTGGAGGCGTATCCACATGAATCGTACCTCTTGGTCTCTGGCTACCACCTGTACCCTGTGCTGTAGCGACTGTCTATAGAGCACGACTACTCCTGATCCTCGTGTGGTGTGCTATCTCATCTGTCGGCAGTGAACTGACTCCCACATATAGCCCTCAATCGTCGGTAGGCTCCTCCCCGAGCTCTCATGTGTCTCTGTCAAGAAGATCATGTCTCTGCATTCCATCACCTCCTCGAGGCGTCGTGGATGTGTCCATAAAGATCCATTGCAGTTCAGACTGCAAAGCGGACCTCCTGCTGTGCTATCTCATAGGCCGCGAATCCCTAGTCAATTGGTCGACCATCGATGATGATACGACCGTCTCTGTATAGGGCATGATGTCCCTCTCGTCGGGCCTGGAGGACACGTGCCATACATGCGCGTCTTTGCTCTACCTGCATCCGTGTGAGGTCGTCATCCAAATAGATCGGGGTGCTTGGTGTAGTGTGTAGTGCCGCTCGTCGTCTGAGGAAGTCTCTCCTCGCCTCATCCGAGAATTGAAGGATAAGTGCTCTGCTCCGCGTAGTATCTCGTCCTTCTCTCCAGGCTCCGATGAAAGGAAGAGGCTCATCCGTGCGGTATCCAAGTAGTGTGCACAGGCGACGCCCGTCCTTCTCCGGTGATCCGTCTGTCTCTGTGAGGCCAGAGACGCGAACATTGAGCCTTCGGGCCTTTCCTATCCGCTCCTCCTCAATAGTGGTGTGTACTATGTGGATCTCCTCATGATGGGTGTTCTTCTTTGCTTCTTGTCGAAGGTTTTTCTTGACAACTTTGACCCATCCATCTTTTCTAGTCTCAAGCTCACTTTGGACCACCTCTATGCACTCTTTCTTTATAGTTGTCCGAATGTCCTCTAGGTGTGGGGTAATCTCCCCCTCCTCACGTATGCTGTTCAGTTTCATCTTCATATCAGTAAGCTCAGTGTGCAACTCGTCCTGATTCTGTGAGTGCTTGTTGCGCATAGCAGCAAGCTCCTCCCGTAGGGACTTGTTTTCCTTCTCCATGGCTGTTACTTTTGCTTCAAGAGCGACGACTCGGCGGGTAACTCCGTTCAGTCCAGAATCTCCTTTTTTATGTTTCCCTATCAACTCTCGAAGGGTATGCTCTAAGGTGGCCAATTGTTCCTCCAACTTGGGGGGGGGGGAGAGAGAGAGAGAGAGAGAGAGAGAGAGAGAGAGAGAGAGAGAGAGAGAGAGAGAGAGAGAGAGAGAGAGAGAGAGAGAGAGAGAGAGAGAGAGAGAGAGAGAGAGAGAGAGAGAGAGAGAGAGAGAGAGAGAGAGAGAGAGAGAGAGAGAGAGAGAGAGAGAGAGAGAGAGAGAGAGAGAGAGAGAGAGAGAGAGAGAGAGAGAGAGAGAGAGAGAGAGAGAGAGAGAGAGAGAGAGAGAGAGAGAGAGAGAGAGGTTTCTTAGGGTTTGAGTTTGGAGGGGGGTACGTTTAGGGTTGGGTTATGGAGTTAAGGTTGGTTAGAGAGGCTAAAATAGGCATTTTGGCAGCGGTGGGTATATTAGGTTTTAGTATTTAGGGTTAGGGTTAGGGTTAGGATGAGGGTAGGGTTAGGGTTAGGGTTAGGGAGGGGTTGGAGTGGGAGGTTAGAGGTTAGACTAGGCATGATGCGCCGATAAGGGTTGTGGGGAGGGTTTAAGAGGCAACGAGTAGGGTCGTGAGAGAGCGGCTCTGGTTCAAAACATTGAATATGGCGATGAGCAGATCTGACGGGAGCTTGCCTGAGAGAAGCTCGACGCTTGGGGTTGCGGGCTAAGGCCGGGAGGAGAGCACCCACTCCAACATGCGCTTGCGGGCAGGTCCCGACCTTATGGGCAGAGAGATGCGCTGGCGGGAAAGAGAGCAGAGAGGCGGCCGGGGTTAGCAGAGATGGTGGGCGGGGGTAGCAGAGATGGTGGGCGGGGGTAGCAGAGGTGGCGGGCGGGGAGCGACAGAGGTAGAGAGAGAGAGAGAGAGAGAGAGAGAGAGAGAGAGAGAGAGAGAGAGAGAGAGAGAGAGAGAGAGAGAGAGAGAGAGAGAGAGAGAGAGAGAGAGAGAGAGAGAGAGAGAGAGAGAGAGAGAGAGAGAGAGAGAGAGAGAGAGAGAGAGAGAGAGAGAGAGAGAGAGAGAGAGAGAGAGAGAGAGAGAGAGAGAGAGAGAGAGAGAGAGAGAGAGAGAGAGAGAGAGAGAGAGAAAGAAAGTCATATTAACGTCTTCTGGAGGCCAAACTTGGCCTATGAGACAAAAACCATGTACAAGTGTAGTAACCCTGTGTAGAAGATAAAATGAAATAAAAGGTATATCGCTACACAAAGCTATATAGGACTGGAAAAGGCTGGGGAGACGTGGCTCTGACTCTGCAGATAGTGGCCACCTAATACATGGGGGGATCCAAAATGTGAGTAAAACGCCCTAGCGACAAGTGATGGGTGGAGGTGGGTGTAGTATGTGGTACATCGGTGGTGGTCTGAGTGCCTCCTGAAGGAAGACAACCCAGGGGGTGGTGGTACGCCTATGCTCCATCATGTGGTCGTAGGCAATCCTGATGCGTGAGACATCCTCATGATATAATCGTGGTCGACGATATCCGCCCATGCGTGGTCGGCGCCGTGCTCTCTGTGCTTCTGCCTGGTGGAGCGTGAGCCCTATAGATGGACCTCTCTGATGTAGCTCAACTCGCTGAAAGAACTGGGTAATGGTCTGCTGGGTACTCACCCGTGGCTGATGTATGTGCTGTAGTGACCGCTCTCGCCTCTCGTATGCTGCTGTGAGAAAGCATCCCAAGCGTCTCTGGCCTCCCATAGTCATGCACAGCTGGAATGACTCCTCGATCTGGAACTGTGCTCGTAGGTCTAAGTATGCTGGACAACTGATAACAAAATGCTCCTCACTCTCTACCTCTGTCTAGCATAGTGGGCACCACCTCTCCTCACGGGGGACTCCCCTGGACCGACCCCTCTCAATCTCGAGCTGATGTGATGAAACCCGGAGCTGCCCAATGACGACTCGTAGGTGGTGGGGAAGGTAGGTCTGCATGTATCTCGGAATCTCGATGAAGCCCGTGTCTGATATATGTAGAAAATGCTCGCGGTAGTAGAGCATTTTCGGTGGCAATGTACCCCTAGGGCTCACCCATGTCCTCTGTATGTATGTATGCCATATCTCCTGACGAATGATCCTATTCCTCTCTTGATGAGAGAGCGAGTAGGTGGGTGCATGAGAGTCGTACTGTAGTGGTGGTAGCCTGTCTATGTCAAAGCCATGGTGGGCAAGCCAGTCTCGTGTTTGTGCATACCATGAGGAGGTGTCGCCTGCTAATGCCATATCACGTGATGCCTCGAAAGCATGATAAGCAATACGCTCTGTATCCATGCTCCGAAGTCTGTGTAATAGGCATACTGTCTGGAATAGTGCCTCAACTAGCATCGGTGGTGCAGCGAGCTCTGCTCTAATGATATCATGTGGTATTGAAGGCTTACTGCGGATCAGTCTGGCAATCATGAGGATCTGTGGCCTCTCTAATGCTGTCCATACTCATGTAGCTAATCCTGGTCCCCATATGGCTGCCCCATACATGAGCGCTGGCGTAACCAAAGTGTCAAAGAGCCACCCCTTTGTGCGGGGCTCCTGAAAAGATGCCTGGTGGCACTGTCTCTCCATCAAAGCTAGTGCTGCGTACCCACGTGTGATGTGGTCACGGGCTGCCTGAGCCATAGAGAAGACTCCTGATGCTGCTGTAAATGTCACCCCCAAGTAAACATATGATCCGACCACCTCGATCGGTCCACCTGCAGCTGTGAACAAACTATGTCTGCGTACCTGTGCTGATGTATGAAAGATCAAGACCTTGGTTTTACCAAGGTTCACAGATAACCTTCTGTGTCTGCAAAAGAGAGAGAGAGAGAGAGAGAGAGAGAGAGAGAGAGAGAGAGAGAGAGAGAGAGAGAGAGAGAGAGAGAGAGAGAGAGAGAGAGAGAGAGAGAGAGAGAGAGAGAGAGAGAGAGAGAGAGAGAGAGAGAGAGAGAGAGAGAGAGAGAGAGAGAGAGAGAGAGAGAGAGAGAGAGAGAGAGAGAGAGAGAGAGAGAAGCGTATGCATGTATTGTTTATGACCTTCCTACTAACAAAGTAGGGATAAATTACAACACCATGTAGTCATCAACAATCTACCATAGAGCTTCTTAAGAAGCACATAAAATTTCTAAGTGTATGAGTCAAAATGATTGAGAAACCATGAGTGTGAAAATCTCTCGAAGATATTGACAAGGCACCCCGAATTCATAGCAGGTTTTCCAATCTGAATTGTGAAGATGAAACATACATCAATGAGGATGATTTTGGGAAATTATAGTTTAGACATAAGAACAATCAAATAAAATGCATAACTTTACCCTTCGTTTCCACAAATAATCACAAACCTAATTTATGGAAGGATGTTTTTATAAAGATAGATATTTGAGGACCTAGATATCATGTCAAGGCTGAAGACATGGCTGAATCAAAGATTACATATGGCATCATCATATTTTTTTAGTTAATCGACAACCATGAATTGAGTAGGATATCTAATTTATATAGTAATAAATCTCTCTTTTTTTTTTCACATGTATAAACTATGATTAATACACCACATGATTAATACATTTTCACACCAGGTTGCGAATACATTTTATAAACTATGCTGTGAATGCATGTTTAAAAATAGGCTGCAAATATAGGTTGTAGACAAGGTCAAAAACTGTTCTAGGCTGAAAATACCCTGAAATTGTACCCTAAAATTCTTCTTGTATTTGATGAAGTATACATTTCACGTGATTGGTGGGGAAAATAGAAATGTAGGTGACCTAAAATTCCATCTTAAACCTGTCTGCAAACCTTCGTACATAGGCATTACATCCCAAGTTCGACAAAACTCTACTTGAAGCTTAATCTACATAAGTTTATGGTGAATTATCTTCTTCTTCGCTTTGAACTCCCTAACCTTCTAGAAATTGCAAAATCAAAACAATAATTCTATACTAGTTTCCAGAAAACCTGTAGCCAACGAGGATATACATGAGGAGAGGAAGAGAAAGAAATTTACAGAGAGACGTATGCATGTAAATATACACTTTAAGTTTTTCCTTATACACTTGCTCATGTAAATATTTACTCGTGAGAGAATACCCATAATCTATTTGGGAAAGATAGAAATAACTTGTGGTTAGCTTAATATTTAAGTTAGAAGTAGATGTTTCATCCTTCTTTATCCCATGCATGTGAATATAAATATACATCTTAACCTTTCACAATCGTTTAAATATAATTTAGTTTTTATTTTAGTGCAAGGTATACTATTTTTAAATGCAGCCATGTGTTCACCCACAATTTCCATGTTTGATTACTTCAAGATGCTTTGAGGAATTTTCTTATGTTTCTTATCCTTTAAAGCTACAAAGGATTTGGGGCCGAGGGGAGGGGGGTTTCCATTCATAAATTATTGTAGGGAAAAGTGCAAATAATGGATTTTTCTGGTCTAAATGATGCTAACATAACACACACCAAAGTCACCAGGGGGCGGGGACGGGTCTTGGGAACGGTGGTGTCCCTGGGACGGGGACGGAGCCTAGGATGTCTCGGGGACGCGAAAAATGCTGATATTCTCAAAAATATCAAGAAGTAATGCACAACATCATTCATCATCATAATCACCATCACCATCATCATATACAAATTTCATATACATATTGTATTATCATGAGCATTGAGAGCAAAAAATTGTTACATCATACTATGGATCAATAGAAACAACTAGTGTAGCCTCCATTTATGGTCGCTTATGGCCCTTAAGAAGGTTCTAAATACCCCTAACATTGGCTTAAGACACTCTAAAAGAGAGGCAAAGAAAACTTGAAGTTTTTTGGCAAAAAATCCCTCCAAACAATAGGTCCGTCCCGGATTTCCGTCCCCAAACAGGGTCATGACAAGAATCCGTCCCGGGGACGCGTCCCAGTGACCGTTTGCTGTTTCAAACTGTTGTAAGGGGACGGCTGCCGTCCCGGCTAGGCGTCCCAGGTATAAGCTTGAGGGGACGGCGTCCCGGCGTCCCTAGGACCCGGGGACGCATCCCCGTGTGACACACACACACTCAATATGGTTTCCTATCTTTCATATAATATGCTTTGCATACTCAACCAGAGTATGAGGAGCTTGGAGATAATCAACCATCCTTATGAGTACGACAAGTTGAATTTATCTATGGGTTCTTTCAAAAGCCAACTTAAAATGGTCCTATTGGGGGGGCATCCATATATTATAACCTACTACAAATTATAGTAGCACATTTTTGTATTCTTTACTTGGGTTGATGCTTAACGTAGTTTAGATATTCAAAGAGTTATCCTTGACTCAGGAATTTAATTGATATCATACTTGGCTAATCACACGACTACCTAAACAATCAAGGTTGCTTGGAATATTTAGGCCTCATGCTCTTAATGCTATTAATCATCTAGAAGTTCCTAGCTATTTTCAAATATGTGCACATAAGCATCAAATTCATCCTAAGGATTCCCTACAAACAAAAAAATTATTCCTATTAGTATATTTTAGGTAGTTTGATCCATATTGTCCCCCAGAGAGAGAGAGAGAGAGAGAGAGAGAGAGAGAGAGAGAGAGAGAGAGAGAGAGAGAGAGAGAGAGAGAGAGAGAGAGAGAGAGAGCACTGAAACTTTTATCTCATTACTTCCATAAAAAAGGTCCAATAGAATCAATAACCAAGGCTGAAACTTTTATCTCATTACTTTCATAAAAAGGGTCCAATAGAATCAACAACTCAACCGAAACTTGGACCACCAATGGCCTCATCCTTGGATGGATAGGAATCTTTGGAAAAATGTTACTTGGTAAAATATCATGGAAGGAAAAAATAAATTGCAATGATACTCTTTGTCTAGAACAAAATAATTTCTAGAACAAAATACTCTTTGGGAGGAGAGAGAGAGAGAGAGAGAGAGAGAGAGAGAGAGAGAGAGAGAAAAAAAATGATATATTTACGTCTTCAGAAGGCCAAAATGACCTATAAGACCAAAAGTTACAAAACTGGTGAATCTGATACAAAATCTGAGTACCAAAGGAAGTTGTATTGAAAATGAAAGATGTAAATAGCTGGGAAAAGGCTAACACCAAGACTAATACAACAAAGGGCTGATACATAGGAGGGATGTGCTGATATACAAGGTTGGAGATCTATCCTCATCTGCACTGTGGGCGTCTGAAAAGTACAGCTCGAATTCTCCGCGGTAGTCTCCGTCGATATTGTGTAGCACCTCTCACTCTCGGTCGTCTAGATCTCCCTAGCTCCACTACTCGGTCTATGAGAATGCCAGTAGTGGCTGTATGAGTGTGGAGAGAGAGAGAGAGAGAGAGAGAGAGAGAGAGAGAGAGAGAGAGAGAGAGAGAGAGAGAGAGAGAGAGAGAGAGAGAGAGAGAGAGAGAGAGAGAGAGCTGAAACTTTTATCTCATTACTTCCATAAAAAAGGTCTAAAAGAATCAATAACTAGGGCTGAAACTTTTATCTCATTACTTTCATAAAAAGGGTCCAATAAAATCAACAACTCAACCGAAGAAATTCTCTCTTCAACATTGGAAATATCTACAAAACTTGACCACTAATGGCCTCATCCTTGGATGGATAGGAATCTTTGGAAAAATGTTACTTGGTAAAATATCATGGAAGGAAAAAATAAATTGCAATGATACTCTTTGTCTAGAACAAAATAATTTCTTGAATGCCTATTTGGCGTACCACCACTATCTAAAAGTACAAAAAGCATAAAAAATTATTGAATCTCAGCCGAGCACCGCGTAAATCAACATTTTGGTATGGGATACATTAGGATCCAATCCCATTGTGTTCACCATTGTTATACTTCCACTTTACTTATAGGCACCAAAACGGTTTAACTTTGGGATTCGGGGACTAGGAGCTGAATTCGGCATAAACTTAAAAATCACAAATAATATTGTTTAAAAACTTGAGTACCTCGAATTGATTAAAAAATCACCATATACTCTTTACAACTCATTAACATTGGATAAATTACCAATGAGCGGCTAACAAATCTTAATGTGAGGTAGAGCTCTTGAAGAATTCGTACTTCATTCCTCATATCTCCTTGCTCCAAGAATTTATCATTCTCACATTATCATTGTGTCACATCAAATCAGTCACTATGGATGGAAACCATAAAACTATGGTATTTTCCTATTGAAACCTCCAATTTCTGCCAGTAATACATTTATCTTCCAATCCCTTGCAAGTATACCAAGGCTTTTTCTAAAAACATGGATCATGTGACCTTTTATTTTCTTGTACAAATGATCGATATGTGCTCTTGAAGTCCTGTCCAATTATTGACACCCTCGACGCTTTGAATGTGAAAGGCTCTTCATCGTTGAAGACCTTAGGATATTAGTAAGAAACGTTCTGGTGGTGAATGGATCCGATTCTCTTCTAGGGACATGCAATAATTCAACATTCATCTGATTGCGAGTCTACCAACATATAAATAACATAAAAGAAAAGGACCAACTGTAGAGTCTAAGTTATTATAACTAAAACTCTACAACGCAATATTCATGTGAGAGCCCTTCATGGATTAAAACATTACGGTAAATTCAATAAAATCACACAGAGAATTTTTTGATGTTAAAAGATAACTTTAAGTGTTTAAATATGGGCATTCTTCTTTGCATGTTGACGACTCCATTAGCAAAATAACAGGATGGCCTTCATTTTAAAAGAACGTGATGTGGATGTACTAGTCACGACTCAATGTATATGCATAATACATATGCGATTGAAACCTTGAAAGTTGAGCATAGCTGCCTACCTCGATTAGCTGGGACTTGAAAGTTGAATCCAAACGCAAGGTGACCCAGCCTGCAGCCCCTCCAACTCGCGTTGAAGCTACAGCCTACGAACTCTTAAATTTCAGCCACGAACTTCAGCGAGGACGTTGTGTTTATCAGACTTCAGCGACCAGCAGCCACGAAATTCAGCGACCAGCTACGATTCGCGAATCATGAACCCAGTCACGAACTTCAGCTTGTCATGCTACTCTCAGATTGCTATGCGCTCAAACCAAGTCATGAACTTCAGCACAAACACTCATTAGTACTACTCAGTCTCAATGATTGCTATGCGCTCAGCGGCGCAAGCTTCAGACATCTTTCGAGAATCAAAGTTCAAAATTAAGGGCATGTGTACAGTGTGCGACATGCGTTGAAACTTCACCGTTCATACCTTATCTCGAGCTTCAGCTTCAAGCTTAGCGCTTAATCCAGATTCCAAAGATAAGCTGAGCTGTGAGAATCCAATGATTTCAAGACAATTGTCAAAAAGGACCCACGACATGGGCAGCTGGCAGCGACCTAGAAAAATTAAAATCAACACCGAACGGTCTACTTTCAACGTAATCATTGATCAATATTCAGCCCATCCTATAGCTTATATATAACCTATAATATATATAATTATTATAATATACCGTATAGGACTCTAAATCCATTTTGACTCCTTAGTAATGCATGTATCTGTTGAATCCAGTTAGGGGTTTAGATTTCGCCTCTTTACAATTTTCTGCAATGATCATCTCTGCTTGTCCCACCGGTTTCCATGGGGTGGTTTTAAAATATTGGAGTTACGCCTTATTCATTATCTGGGCATATGTTTAACAAGAACTTGCATTGATTATCAGAGTTCCATGCGTTAAGTTCAAGTCATTGTTACTCTTTTTCTTGTTCATTCCCTTTTTTTTGGATGTGTACAGATATGGTGTGGCTGGAATTCAATCAATACCCCCCTAAGTCTCGATGGAGAAGAACAGGACTTTAACAAAATATGCACACTGAGTAAGGTGATGGCTTCTATGCAGGCTTAAGGAAATTATCCTTAGAAGAAGCATCTTCCTGGATGCATATGTGGCCGAAGGAACCACTAAGAGTAAATCTTATTGCAGGAATTTGTGGCCGGAGAGCTTTAATGTTTCCTCAGTGATTACTTAAAAACCCATTTGTATAGTTATATTTAGCTTCAAGTTCTTGAAAGAACTTGTCTAGATTTATTGTGAGAAATCACATCCATGCAATTTCTCTAATTCAGAAGCCTAATTCTTTCGTTTCTATATTTATCAGTTTTTTGTGCTTCATAAAGACATATAATTTATCATAAAGATATATGATTTATTCCGTCTCTCTGATACTGACACCTCTCGTATAGGCAATGAACCACCCAGGGTAGTCATGAATCACTTCGATCTAACATGTTTCACTAGCAAATCGTACAACAATTCCTCGTTCGATACTCGAGGTTTTTCTTCAGTTGATGGCCTATTCAGAGTTTATACATCTGCATGGTTTTAGCAAATGTCATTATGAAGATTCTTCATGGAAGTTCCACATCACATATGAGTATATGGTCCGTTGGTTAGTAACCCTGAATCAATCCATTCTTCAGATGTTGACCTACTTGGGTTACGAGGTACCTTGTTTTGTCATTCCCCATTAAGTGAATTTCTGAAATCAGTTACTGATTTGAATATCTGGAACATTCAAGCAACTGGGTTCCAATAGTTTTTTCCAAAGCTTCCCAGTTATGGGTGGAGTATCCTTGGAAGAAACCTTCTTATTGATGCAATTAATCCACTGTGGTACTCTGTTGTAGGTACTTCAACTATTAGGATCAAAGCAGACTATTTGCAATGTCCGCAGTATAAAGAGAAGTTTCTATTTACGGAAATTTCACTTTGCTTGTTATCAATGATTCTAAATAGAAAGTTCACTTTGCTGTTATTGCTGGTTCTCTCAGATTGATAAAAAATTGGACTTTATGCTACTCCAACCGGGAAAGTTATTCTGCCTATCTTCTATACATGTATCCCTGTCCGGTCACAGATTGAACAGAGTTGAACACAGTTATATTGTTGAAATTGGTTCTCTTCATATAAAGTTCTTCAGCTCAAATCCTTGCACATATAGCTTGTAGGATATGTTAGCTTGATGGTGTGATAGGTGATTGTTGAATTAAATGCTTGTACACAACTAGAGCTGAAACTTTTATCTCATTACTTTCATAAAAAAGGTCCAATAGAATCAGCAACTCAACCGAAGAAGTTTTCTCCTCAACATTGGAAATATCTACAAAACTTGGACCGCCAATGGCCTCATTCTCGGATGGATAGGAATCTTTGGAAAAATGTTACTTGGTAAAATATTATGGAAGGAAAAAATAAATTGCAATGATACTCTTTCTAGAAGAAAATAATTTCTTGAATGCCTATTTGGCGTACCACCACTATCTAAAAGTACAAAAAGCATAAGAAATTATTGAATTTCAGCCGAGCACCGTGTAAATCAATATTTTGGTGTGGGATACATTAGGATCCAATCCCATTGTGTTCACCATTGTTAAACTTCCACTTTACTTATAGGCACCAAAACGGTTTAACTTTGGGATTCGGGGACTAGGAGCCGAATTTTATTTTCTTGTACAAATGATCGATATGTGCTCTTGAAGTCCTGTCCAATTATTGACACCCTCGGTGCTTCGAATGTGAAAGTCTCCTCATCGTTGAAGACCTTAGGATTCTAGTAAGAAACGTTCTGGTGGTGAATGGAATATCCGACTCTCTTCTAGGGACATGCAATAATTCATCATTCATCTAATTGCGAGTCTACAAACATTCAAATAACATAAACGAAAAGGGCTAACGGTAGAGTCTTAGTTATTATAACTAAAACTCTACAACGCAATATTCATGTGACAGCCCTTCATTGATTAGAACCATACGGTAAATGCAGTAAAATCACACAGAGAATTTTTTGACGTTAAAAGATAACTATAAATGTTTAAAAATTGGCATTCTTCTTTGCATGTTGACTCCTAGATCCTCCATTAGCAAAATAACAGGATGGCCTTCATTTAAAAGAACGCATGGTAATTACTTTATTTTGAGTTTGAAAGTCCTGCTCTGAGTATTCAAAAAGATAGGAGTATGGCATGGACCTTGTATTGGAGGGAGACATCATATTGTATTGATAACGCTTACGAAGTATTACATGTTAGAGACCCTTATTTAAGTACATCATATCATGAATTTACTTGGGTTTATGGGAGTACTCAGTAGTGTCCTGTGTTTTGTGTTGCTGACATTCATTCCCAAAGACTTCGTAATGGGGGCATCCAACATTAAAATCTGTTGGGAGTAGGGCGTTTTCCCCGCTACATGCTTTTGGTGCACCGTAGCGTACTAGCATATGTGGTACAAACGTGATGTGGATGATGTACTAGTCACGACTCAATGTGTATGCATAATACATGTGCGATTGAAACCTTGAAAGTCGAGCATAGCTGCCTACCTCGAATTTTTATCAAGGAAGCTGCCTACCTCGATTAGCCGGGACTTGAAAGTTGAATCCAAACGCAAGTTGACCCAGCCAGCAGCCCCTCCAACTTGCATTGAAGCTACAGCCTACGAACTCAAGTCTCAGCCACAAACTTCAGCAACGACGGCGTGTTTATCAGACTTCAACGACCAGCAGCCACGAAATTCAGCGAACAGCTACGATTCACGAATCATGAACCCAGTCATGAACTTCAACTTGTCAGATTGCTATGCGCTCAAACCAAGTCACGAACTTCAGCACAAACACTAAGTACTACTCAGCCTCAGACAACCTTCGAGAATCGAAGTTCAAAATTTAGGGCATGCGTTCAGTGTGCGACGTGCATTCAAACTTCACCGTTTATACCTTATCTCAGGCTTCAGCTTCAAGCTTGGCGCTTAATCCAGATTCCAAAGATAAGCTGAGCTGTGGGAATCCAATGATTTCAAGACATTTGTCAAAAGGACCCACGACATGGGCAGCTGGCAGCGAGCTAGAAAAATTAAAATCAACGCCGAACGGTCTACTTTCAATGTAATCATTGATCAATATTCAGCCCATCCTATAGCTTATATATAACTTATAATATCTATAATTATTATAATGTAGCCTATAGCCTATAGCACTATAAATCCATTTTGACTCCTTAGTAATATCATTAAGCGTCCTATGATGCGTAAAAATTATACATGAGCTTCACTTTGAAGTCCATGGATAATTTCTAAGCGTCATAGGACGCCTAGAGAGCCATGGACGCCCAAATGGGCTTCAATTTTACCTAGTGGTACCACCAAGTCATGCTGGATTCTTGTTGTCTCGTTATGACTCGCAGTTATGTTATGATCCTCTAACCGATGAGCAAGGTATTTATGATGAAAGAAGGAATTCATTTGATCAGCTTTTGTTACGGCGTCTCATTCATGATGAGTCCTTATTTCATGCTTAGATATACACTTCAGGGGTCTTGTTCTCTATGCCGGGAGGAGGGCAATGGTTGAATGCTGGCAGTTTGCATCCATTTGCATAGCATGATGAAGGCTACATTTGAGTGAATTATGGGAAACTTCATTATTAATGACACTTCTTTGTGCCTTTATTAGTAGATTTTATGGGAAACTGCATTATTTATGACAAAAAAGATTAATGCCTATTAGTACATTTTAGGTAGTTTGATCCATATTGTCCCAGAGAGAGAGAGAGAGAGAGAGAGAGAGAGAGAGAGAGAGAGAGAGAGAGAGAGAGAGAGAGAGAGAGAGAGAGAGAGAGACTTTTTAACGTCTATTAGAGGCCAAAATCGGCCTATGAGACAAAACATATACATGAGTATGATCCAATCCACTGTGATCTCAAAAGGAAAATAAAGTGTGAGTACAAAAAAAATGGGTATAAAAGGAGTGGATAGTAAGTGGCATCACGGGTGTGGGGCATAGTCACCAGGGGACGGTGACGTGTCCCGGGGTCGAGGATGGAACTTGTACCGTCTCGAGGACGCCAATCCGGGACGGCACTCAAAATATGCTGATTTTAAGGTTAATTTGAAAGGGAAACCATTCATAAGGATTTTGTTAGCTTATAAGAGCACAAATAAACAAGAAAATAGTAACAATAAGCCTTTCAAAGTGAAATATATGAAAACATGTGATGCGTTGCTGCCACACTGTAGATATACACTGAGCACTAATGTTATCTGATTTGATCATTGATCAAGGTATCACTTATATGAGAGACAACATGGAACAAGTTACAAACCACATGTGACCTTAAGGCTCATACACCATACACAATATTTAAGTTTTAAGGGCCAAAGCAATGAAACATATCCATATTAAAATGATCTCGTCAAGAAAGATTACATCGATTTAGGATGATTAATAAATAATCATCATATCATACATCAAAAAGAGTACATATCATGAATAAAACCAAAAAGATACAACCATGGCCATATGGCATAGATGAATCATGATAGATCTAAGATAACTCTGGACTAAAGCTGAAAGTGTGATGTGTGTTTTGAGGGCAGCAAGGGCTTCTTTTATAGTTGAATCGGGGTCCCATAAGTCCTAAGTATAGAGAGAGAATATGGGCGCTCTTTTTTAAAGTTCAAAAATCAAAATTTTTCGACATTTCTACCGCTCCCGCCATTTTTGGCGTCCCCAAACTGGCGTCATCACAAGCATCCGTCCCGGAACGGCGTCCCGGGGACGGCACCCTGTAACAAAAAAAAAATCGGGATTCCAGCCGTCTCGGCTGAGCGTCCCAAGAAATTTGAAAAGGGGGACGGAGTCCCGGCGTCCCTCGAGCCTGGGGACGCGTCCCCATGTGACTATGGTGTGGGGTGCTATGGGTATGCACTCTATATGCTCAATGTGTGTGATACAAATATGATATGCATAGGGAGGAGAGGCTCGATGGTATCACAACCCTCTAAATGCCTGGAGTGGGTGTAGGATATAATGCATCGGTGGGTAAGGCATCATGGCGATCCTGAAAATGCTCTGAACATCCAAATTGATAGGGGTGCGTTGCTGACGTCTCCGTATCTCCATATCATGACGTGCGTGAATCGCCTGAATCTCCCTCTGGTGTGGACGAGCTCTCCGGAGTGGGGGTCTGGTCGTCGACGTTGTCGTCTAAGCTCCTCTGCTCTGTGTAATGTGACACCCCGCATCGGGCTAGGTCCTCGAGTGGCTATGGGTCTGAAAAAATCTGTAATATAAGTCTGAGGGGGAGGGGCCAGGTGTATCTCCATCTGCTGCTGGAGAAGTGATGCATGGCGGTGCTTGAGCTCTACTAGGAAACGACCTAGAGGGCGTTGGTCCTCTGTCCCCAATAAAGCCCTGATCTGTCTTGCCTCCCTAAAGAGTTGTGGGTAGCGGTCTCTGATGTCCTCATATGCCTTGCATCTACATGTGTAGTGCTCCTCGTCCTCCACCTTCTCTCTACATATCCTGCATAATCTCTCGTCCCTCGGGGTACGTGTCGCTCGCCCAACCTCAATCTCGAGCTGGTGTGATGATACTCTGAGCTGCCCAATGGCCACTCTCTAAGCTGGTGCCATGTATGTATCCATGTATCGTGGTCTCTGAATGAAACCATCCGCTGTCAAAGTCAGGAAGTGCTCTCTGTAGTATTGCCTCTTTGTGGGAAGAGGCTCTCGTGGTGCTATCCATGTCTCCCTGATTTGTATCTGTAGTAGGTCCTGACAGATGATCCTATTCTTCTCCGAACGAGAGAGGGTAATGTGGGGGGAAGAGAGGTCATACTGAAAAGGGGGAAGATCGGTAATGCTCATGCCATGGTCTGCTAACCATCGGTAAGTCTGTGCATACCATACTCTCTCATGCCCTGTCTCTGCCAAATGTCTAGAGCTCTCAAATGCAAGCCTTGCGAGTCGGCTGGTGGGGAGCTCTTTGACTCTCAGAATAAAGGTCACCAACTGGAAGAGGGCCTCCACTAGTATCGGTGGTGTGCCAAGCTCAGCTCGTATAATGTCATGTGGCACGGAGGGCTTGCTACGCAGCAAGTGTGAGATCATGGTGATCTGGGGCCTCTCAATCCGTGTCCACATCGCCTTCGTGATCCTTGGTGCCCAAACTCAGAGAGAGAGAGAGAGAGAGAGAGAGAGAGAGAGAGAGAGAGAGAGAGAGAGAGAGAGAGAGAGAGAGAGAGAGAGAGAGCTGAAACTCTTATCTCATTACTTCCATCAAAAAGGTCCAATGGAATCAACAACTAGAGCTGAAACTTTTATCTCATTACTTTTAGAAAAAAGATCCAATAGAATCAACAACTATAACGAAGAAGTTTTCTCTTCAACATTGGAAATATCTACAAAACTTGGACCACCAATGGCCTCATTCTTGGATGGATAGGAATCTTTGAAAAAATGTTACTTGGTAAAATATTATGGAAGGAAAAAATAAATTGCGATGATACTCTTTGTCTAGAACAAAATAATTTCTTGAATGCCTATTTGGTGTACCACCACTATGTAAAAGTACAAAAAGCATAAAAAATTATTGAATTTCAGCCGAGCACCCCGTAAATCAATATTTTGGTGTGCGACACATTAGGATCCAATCCCATTGTGTTCACCATTGTTAGACTTCCACTTTACTTATAGGCACCAAAACGGTTTAACTTTGGGATTCGGGGACTAGGAGCTGAGTTCGGCATAGACTTAAAAATCACAAATAATATTGTTCAAAAACTTCAGTACCTCGAGTAATGAGTTCATCAAAAAATCACCATATACTCTTTACAAATCATTAACATTGGATAAATTACCAATGAGCAGCTAACAAATCTTAATGTGAGGTAGAGATCTTGAAGAATTTGTACTTCATTCCTCATATCTCCTTGATCCAAGAATTTATCATTCTCACATTATCAGTGTCACATCAAATCAGTCACTATGGATGGAAACCATAAAACTATGGTATTTTCCTATTGAAACCTCCAATTTCTGCCAGTAATACATTTATCTTCCAATCCCTTGTAAGTATACCAAGTTTTTTTCTAAAAACATGGATCATGTGGCCTTTTATTTCCTTGTACAAATGATCGATGTGTGCTCTTGAAGTCCTGTCCAATTATTGACACCCTCGGCGCTTCGAATGTGAACGTCTCTTCATGGTTGAAGACCTTAGGATTCTACTAAGAAACGTTCTTGGTGGTGAATGGATCAGACTCTCTTCTAGGAACATGCAATAATTCATCATTCATCTAATTGCGAGTCTACAAACATTCAAATAACATAAAAGAAAAGGGCCAACGGTATAGTCTAAGTTATTATAACTAAAACTCTACAACGCAATATTCATGTGACAGCCCTTCATTGATTTATTGAGAACATTATGGTAAATGCAGTAAAACCATTTTTGGATGTTAAAAGATAACTATAAATGTTTAAATATTGGCATTCTTCTTTGCATGTTGACTCGTAGATCCTCCATTAGCAAGATAACAGGATGGCCTTCATTTAAAAGAACGAATGGTAATTTGAAAGTCCTGCTTTGAGTAATCAAAAAGATAGGAGTATGGCATATTGGACCTTGTATTGGAGCGAGACATCATATTGTATTGATAACGCTTACGAAGTATTACATGTTAGAGACCCTTATTTAGTACATCATATCTGCAACGGATGAGATCATGAATTTACTTGGGTTTATGGGAGTACTCAGTAATAGTGTTGTTGACATTCATTCCGAGTGACTTCGTAATGTTAAAATCTGTTTCAGAGTGGGGCGTTTTCCCCGCTACATGCTTTTGGTGCACCGCAGCATACTAGCATATGTGGTACAAACGTGATGTGGATGATAAGTAAGCGTACTAGCATATGTGGTACAAACGTGATGTGGATGATGTACTTATGCATAATACATATGCGATTGCTATGCGCTCAAACCAAGTCATGAACTTCAGCACAAACACTCAGTACTACTACTCAAGTCTCAATCATTGCTATGCGTGCACTCAAGCCTCATACATCTTTCGAGAATTGAAGTTCAAAATTCAGGGCATGTGTACAGTGTGCGACGTGCATTCAAACTTCACCGTTTATACCTTATCTCAGGCTTCAGCTTCAAGCTTGGCGCTTAATCCAGATTCCAAAGATAAGTGTGAGAATCCAATGATTTGTTCTCTCTGAAACCACGTGCAAACAGAAAATCTCTGTCAATTTCTTTTTGGCTAGCTGGTAATGAGGCCTGAACAATGCACGGTATATTAATTGGGGCTTGTGATTTGTACCTTTTTAGAGGACGGTGGTATAGAGTTGTGGGGCGTTTACCAGTATGTGACAAGGACAGTAGAGACTGTAATTATCACTTGGATGGTATGTTTGCATCTTGTAATTTGCAATGGTTGAATGCTGGCATTTTGCATCCATTTGCATAGCATGGTGAAGGCTACACTGAGTGAATTTGCATAGCATGGGGTATAGTGAAGGTTACATGATTTCCATATGGTATATTTGTTCTCTCTGAAACCACGTGCAAACAGATAATCTCTGTCAATTTCTTTTCGGCTAGCTGGTAATGAGACATGAACAATGCACGGTATATTAATTGGGGCTTTTGATTTGTATCTTTTTACAGGATGGTGGTATGGAGTTTGTGGGGCATTTACCAGTATGTGACAAGGAAAGTAGAGACTGTAATTGTCACTTGAAAATTTGCAATGGTTGAATGCTGGCATTTTGCATCCGTTTGCATAGCATGGTGAAGGCTACATTCAGTGAATTATGACTAATGACACTTCTTCGTGCCTTTATAGCATCTGGGTGTTAAACATGTGGTCTTTCTCCATTAAATAATCAGGAATACGTTCTCGTTTGTGGTCTTTTTCTCTTTTGTGTCTTTCTCCATTCTATAATCAGGATTACATTCTGTTTACTTAATCTTGACTCCAGTGACCTCCACGTTGTTTCCAAACTGAGAGGTTCATTTTTCTGTTTCTGACTTTGGGAGTTTCTCCCTTGTTCTTTTTTACTTTATATCTTGTCATTGTAGTTGCTCGACGATAATGCATGTATCTGTTGAATCCAGTTAGGGGTTTAGATTTCGCCTCTTTACAATTTTCTGCAATGATCATCTCTGCTTGTCCCACCGGTTTCCATGGGGCGGTTTTAAAATATTGGAGTTACGCCTTATTCATTATCTGGGCATATGTTTAACAAGAATTCGCATTGATTATCAGAGTTCCATGCGTTAAGTTCAAGTCATTGTTACTCTTTTTCTTGTTCATTCCTTTTTTTTTGGTATGTGTACAGATGGTGTGGCTGGAATTCAATCAATACCCCCCTAAGTCTCGATGGAGAAGAACAGGACTTCAACAAAATATGCACACTGAGTAAGGTGATGGCTTCTATGCAGGCTTAAGGAAATTATCCTTAGAAGAAGCATCTTCCTGGATGCATATGTGGCCACAAAGGAACCACTAGAGTAAATCTTACTGCATGAATTTTTGGCCGGAGATGAAACTGAAGGCATAGCTTTGACTTTTCATCAGTGATTACTAAAAAACCCATTTGTATAGTTATATTTAGTTCTTCAAGTTCTCAAAGGAACTTGTCTTGATTTATTGTGAGAAATCGCATCAATGCAATTTCTCTAATTCAAAAGCCTAACTCTTTCGTTTCTATATTCATCAGTTTTATGTGCTTCATAAAGATATATGATTTATTCAGTCTCTCTGATATTGACGCCTCTCCTATAGGCGATGAACCACCCAGGGTACTCATGAATCACTTTGATCTAACAGGTTTCTCTAGCAAAATCGTACACAATTCCTCGTTGGATACTCGAGGTTTTTCTTCAGTTGATGGCCTATTCAGAGTTTATACATCTGCATGGTTTTAGCAAATGTCATTATGAAGATTCTTCATGGAAGTTCCACATCACACATGAGTACATGGTCCGTTGGTTAGTAACCCTGAATCAATCCATTGTTCAGATGTTGGCCTACTTCGGTTACGAGGTACCTTGTTTTTTCATTTCCCATTGAGTGAATTTCTGAAATCGTTTACTGATTTGAATTTTCGGAACATTCAAGCAACTGGGTTCCAATAGTTTTTTCCAAAGCTTCCCAGTTATGGGTGGAGTATCCTTGGAACAAACCTTATTGATGCAGTTAAACCACTATGGTACTCTGTTGTAGGTACTTCAACTATTAGGATCAAAACAGACTATTTGCAATGTCAGCAGTATAAAGAGAAGTTTCTATATATGGAAATTTCACTTTGCTTGTTATCAATGATTCTAAATAGAAAGTTCACTTTGCTTGTTATTGCTGATTCTCTCAGATTGATAAAAAATTGGACTTTATGCTACTTCAATCAGGAAAGTTATGCTGCCTATCTTCTGCAAGAAATCAATTTATTATGTTTCAGATGAAGGGAATCATAGCTAACAATCTATAGGTGTATCCCTGTCTGGTCCCAGATTGAACAGAGTTGAACACAATTACATTGTTGAAATTGGTTCTCTTCATGTGAAGCTCTTCAGCTCAAATCCTTGCACATATAGCTTGTAGGATATATTAGCTTGATGGTGTGATAAGTGATTGTTGAATTAAATGCTTGTACACAGCTAAAGAGGAGTGGAAAGTTGATAGACTTAGAAGAAATGTGTTCTTTTTAGGAAACAGCCACCCACAAAGAGCTTCAATTCATCATCATATTTGATCCAAAATGTGCAATGGTAAGAGCAGTTTGTAGTATCTCTTGGCTTCAATACAGTACGCTCAAACTCTCACACACAAAGTTACAAAGGAGTAAATTGGTCCATGATTGTAGCAATCACGATAATATGATTGGGCCACCTTTTGCTGATTGGACATGTCATCAATTATACTTGCTAATCATTCCAATAATTTATATGACTCATCAACCTCAATCTTGTGTAATCTAATTACCTTTTATCAACTTTATGGACAAAAGTATACAAAAGGTTTCACAAGACTTTACAAGAGACTATGACACACATCCTTATGTGGATGTGTTTATTCATGATTTCAAATATGAATACCATAAGCTAACAAAGGAATTGCTTAAACTAAGGTCAAGCATCAAGACTTTCCTTTTGCACCAAGAGCTCTCCCTCAAGGTTTAGATGTTTGAGTCTTCATCTCTTCATAATGGTTTGCATTCTTGCCATAGCTTTGAATCTTTTTAGTTTTACTCCATCAAGTGCCTTGTTCATTATGAATGCACATTGATTCTGAGTAGGTACATATGAGCATTCAATTTGCTTGCTATTCGCTTTTTCTCTTGTGAAGTTATATTGGATTTAGATAGAGAGAATTGGATGCTTGATAAATAGAACTCATTGTCTTCAAGAAACAATCATACTTGCACGTTGATACCTAGTTCTTCAATAGATCTTTCATCCATATTGCTTCTTGTGTAGCAATAACTAATCCTTGATACTCATCTAAGCTTCAATTGATGAAAGAGATATTGTTGGTTGCTTCTTGGATGATCATAAGAGAAGTATTGAACTTGCAAAACAAAGGTAACTTTGAAGTGCTTCTTTTATAATCCTCTGGAGATTGCCCAATCTACATCAGAACATGTCCTTAGCTTTAAATCTGTGCTGAATGAATAAAAGGTGATTTCATTTGTAGTTCCTTTTAACTACTTTAGTACTCTTTTGGTTGCATCCATGTGTGGCTTCCAAGGACTCTGCATGAATTGAATCAACACTCCTATCACACTGGTCTTGTCAAGGTAGCATAATTTGAACCTCCAATTAGACTTTGATAGCCTATAGTGTCGTCAATGAGTTCACCTTCATATGCACCAAGCTTTTGATTTACTTCAATGGGATTACCTACATGTTTGATATTGTTCATCTTGAACTTAATGAGCATTAGATATACTTATTTTGAGTAAGATAAATGTGTTCCTTTGTATAGGTGAATTGCATCCCTAAGAAGTATGTGAGTTGACCAAAATCACCTATTTTGAACTCCATTTGCATTCTAGCTTTAAGCCATCTTATTCCTTCTATGTCATTGTCTGTGAGTATCATTACTTGACTTCTCTGTGAAGAGAGATGGGTTTGCTTCACTTACTAGAAATCCTCACTTATTAAGCAATGTAACTAACCTATAATTCTAGGCCTTGGGTGCTTGCTTAAGTCTTCTTTAGTTTGCACATATGATTATGGAAGCAATTATCTTTGTATCTAGGAGGCTGATCCATATACACTGCCTTTGTGATCCATCCATTATAGAAAGCATTCTTGATATTTACCTGATAGATTCTACAATCCATGGTTGCATTTATACTAAGAAATGCTATGATGGGTGGCATTTTAACCACATACAAGAATGTTTCACCATAATCTATACCCTATGTTTGTGAATATTCCTTAGCTACCATTCTTGCTTTATACTTGGTAATAGTACCATCATAATTTCATTTTAACTTGTACATCCATTGACATCCAATCACCTTCTATTTTAAGTCCTAGGTACTAGCTCCCAAATCTAGTTATCTTCCAATGCTTTCACTTCTTCCTCCATTGCCCAATTCCATTTAGGTCTCTCTTGAGTTTCCTTCCTTAATGTTGGTTCTTCATTGATTAAGTTATTTTTCATAAAAATTGGGATGCTTGGTCACCAATAAGGTATCATATCCATGACTTTTAGGGACGAACTCACGTTGAAGCTAGAGCCTACGAACTCAAGTCTCAGCCACGAACTTCAGCGATGATATTGTGTTTATCACATTTTAGCGACCAGTAGCCACGAAATTTAGCAACCAGCTACGACTCATGAATCATGAACGCAGTCACGAACTTCAGCTTGTCATGCTACTCAATCTCAGAATTGTTATGCGCTCAAACCAAGTCATGAACTTCAGCACAAACACTCAGTAGTACCACTCAGTCGCAGATTGCTATGTGCTCAAACCAAGTCACAAACTTCATCACAAACACCCAGTAGTACCACTCAGTCTCAATGATTGCTATGTGCACAGCGGCTCAAGCCTCAAACTTCTTTCGAGAATCGAAGTTCAAAATTCAGGGCATGTGTACAGTGTGTGACGTGCGTTCAAACTTCACCGTGTATACCTTATCTTAGGCTTCAGCTTCAAGCTTGGCGCTTAATCCAGATTCCAAAGATAAGCTGAGCTGTGAAAATCCAATGAGTTCAAGATAATTGTCAAAAGGACCCATGCCATGGGCAACTGGCAGCGAGCTTGAAAAATTAAAATCATCACCGAACAGTCTACTTTCAACATAATCATTGATCAATATTCAGCCCACCCTATAGCTTATATATAACTTATAATATATATAATTATTATAATGTAGCCTATACGATATAAGCGATAGGACTATAAATCCATTTTGAATCCTTAGTAATATCATTAAGCGTCCTATGATGCTTAAAAATTATACATAAGCTTCACTTTGAAGTCCATGGATAATTTTTAAGCGTTATAGGATGCTTAGAGAGGCCATGGACGCCCAAATGGGCTTCAATTTTACCCAGTGCATGCGTCTATAATGAATGCTGCACTTCTCAAAAGCGTGATAGACACAACATCATCAACATCTTCCTCTGTATTACACTGGATCTTGTGCTTCCTCGGTGCAGGTAGATTGCCATTAAGCTTCTCTTCGAAGATCAGAAGGTTGAAAAAAACAAATAGAGCAATGGATCCCAATTGAAGAGCACCATTTATCTCAACGATCCCAAAAGAGAGCCGACGTTCAGTATAGAGACCTTTGGTAGTTAAAATGGCCTACCCAAAGACCTCCCGAAGGTAGTTTCATAATGAATTCTATTAAAATTTCTTGGTCGTCGTATGCAAAAGATGAAAAAAAAAAGTGTAATAGAGATCATTGTAGAATGGATCAATGGTGTTCAAATGCTGCTGCACCCTGCAATGTTACACAACTTGTGTAGGATCTTCAAAGTCAAATGTTTATTCTCTATAGGACTTCCTATATCTTCAAAGTCAAAGGAAAGGTATAAAGCAATGAAATACATCTTCATATATTTGAATGGGACAAAAAATCAAATATTATAAGAAAATGGAAAAGAGAACCTAGAATGGTTGAATGAACAATTGTAAAATATTAACTCGTAATAACTCCATTACGTTCAACAATATCCAAAAGCTATGAGAGCCTCTCAAGGTTGACTAATGCTCTACAATGCATATAGAAGTAAAAATAAATAGATGATCATACATGCACATCCACTACAAGAATAAAGGGGACATATTGACGCCCCCAATTGAAGAAAAAAAGTAGGCAAAGTTGCTTATGCAATGATGGCATCAGATAGCATCGCATACACGATGCTCTAGAAGAGAAATAACAAAAATAAATCAACTGCATCGAATAGTGACGAAGAGCATCTCATAAGCGACACATATATTTATCGTCGTTATGTGCATCGACCCTTAACGACTATGTTAGCGATGATTGCATGTTGGATGCGATGCTACAACATTGCGTATGCGACACTACAATATTGCATAAGCGATGCTTCGCGAATTTGAAAAAAAAAATTGATTTTTCGAAGCACATTTGTGTCCAGAGAGAGAGAGAGAGAGAGAGAGAGAGAGAGAGAGAGAGAGAGAGAGAGAGAGAGAGAGAGAGAGAGAGAGAGAGAGAGAGAGAGAGAGAGAGAGAGAGAGAGAGAGAGAGAGAGACCGAACGAACGATCGAACGAGAGCAAACGAGAATGAATGAGCAAAGGAGTGACCGAACAAGCAAAGGTACATGCACATACATACACACATGCATATACACATGCATATACATACACACATAAGCATACACACACATGCACACATATACACACACATACATATATACATATACACACAAAATCATACACATATAGACATATACACATACACATACACATATAGATACTTGCACATATACATATACATACATATATGCACACATGCATACATACACACATGCATATGCATACATACATAGACACATGCATACACAAACATGCACATACACACACATATGCATACACACACATACACACATAATACACATACACAAATGCACACATATATGGTATGCATACACACACATTTACAAATGCACACATATACATACACACACATACACATATAGGTACTTGCACATATACACATATACACATATAGGTACTTGCACATATACACATATACACATACACATATACATACACACACATATACTCACCTAGACAAACACACATACACTCATATACATACATACACCATGCATACATACATAGACAGTGGATACATATATACACACACATGCACATATACACACATGCATACACACACATGTGCATACATGCTCACATGCATTCATACACAATATGCATTCATACACGCACATGCATATGTATACATACATACACACATGCATATGTATACATACATACACACATGCATATGTATATGTTAGTGCAATTAAGCCTAAGCCTACATACTTGATCATCTCACTTATGCTCAACTTAAAGGCATAACCTTTGGAAGGCTTCATATGTTCAACACCTTGTAATTCTACTTCACAATTACTTTTGTAAAAGTGAAATATACCCACGAGGAGTTAGGAATCACAAAATCTTGTATTCTTTGGTAGTTGAGTCAAGAGAGAATTAGTCCTATACTTTAGCATTCACTTTTAGGTAGAGATTTGAATTTGAATTCAAATCCTTGCCTCCAACATTAACTATAAAAAGAGGATATGAAAGACCCGCGTCTATCTCGAGTTTGAGAGATCACATTGATGTAATTTCATTGAATTGTAGAGCTCACCTCATAGCTCACTCATTTCTCACTCATTGAACAATGGTTGATTGCCAATGTCATTGTAATTTTACATGATTTAATACATACATGATCATTACTTCTCATTCTCATTTCTCTGTCATAACTCCATTAGAACAGTGATCTTTTCAGAGCTTGTTCTCTATCTATAGTTGATCATTTCCTATGATTTAAAGCATGATAGATCCAACATATTGTCTACTTTAATCCTACAAAATTTTATTGGTAATGCTTCTCGTAATTGTCAGATATTAATCCATCTTTGCTTACTGGTATGTTAATTGTCAAGGACGGCCGTAAATGTCGAGATGTTTGATTGATTTGCTAAACACATTTCTCTGCATATATTCCATCCTTTTTGATGATCTCACTCATGATTGGTAGCTTGTTAAGCTAATTAGAGTTCCCCAAAAGGAATTTAATCAATTGCTGCTGTACTCAAAGAATGGTTCAAAACACTGAATATGTGTATCAACCAAAATAGCAAGCTTTTGATCTTGCACTATCTTCTATCATATCTATTTTGATCCTATAGTTAGTGGATCATCTTCCAAGCAACATATGTGATTATTTATGCTTATTAGCTAGCTAAAGAGGCCCACAACACTCTCTAGCCATCAGTTGTAGCAAGTGTGAAGCAGGATTTAGCTACACCAATTCATCTCTTGTGACTATCCACCATCTCCTCCAATAGTGGTATCAGCGCAAGCACAATCAAGATGGGAGATGGATTTCCATCCTTCATTGACAAATTGGACAGGAAAAACTACTCAACATGGTCACTAAGGATGCAAGCATACCTTCAAGGGAGAAGATTATATGGATACATCTCAGGAGATGAAGACATGCCAATCTTTAGGAGCAAGCATCAACCAACAAAGGAAGAGCAAGAAAGGTTGACCACATGGTGTGCAAAGGATGCTCTTGCTAGATCATATCTACTAAACTCAATCTTCGATTTCTTGTTACCACATGTTAGGAATTGCAAGACCTCCCAAGAGACTTGGGAAGTGCTTTCATCATATTTCTCCTCAAACACAAGAGCTAGGAAGAATCAGTTGTGGTTGGGGTTCACAACCCTAAAGAAACAACCAAAGCAAGGAGTGGCTGTTTATGTAACCAAAATGAAAGATGTAGCTGACCAGCTTGCAAGCATTGGAGAAGTGATAGAGGAAGAGCACATAGTGAGGCAAATTATCAATGGAATTAAGGCTGATGACAAGTGGGAGTCCTTCACCATAACAATGGACCTCTACATGGATATGCAAATACCTGATCTCAACACCTTGATGGGACAACTCTTCACCCATGAGACAAAGCTCAACAAAAATAGTGACAACTCAAGAGGTAACCAATCTTCTACTCTTTATACAGATAAGAATAAAGCTACGGATAAAGGTAAAAGCAAGAAACAGGAAGAAGAGGCTAGTACCTCTCAAGCAAATTATGCAAGAAGTGGAAGAGGTGCTAGAGGAAGGGACAGAGGAGGAAAGCAAGGCAGGGGGAGACCCTACAACAACTCACCATGCAACATTTGTGGTCTTAACAACCACACTACATAAGAATTCTACAAAAATACAAGGAACCAAAGGGGAAGAGGCTTCCATAGAGGAAGCTATGGACAATCTAGAGGTAGGTACAACAATGGTGGAGGCAACTACAACCATAACTACAATCAAGGCTACAACAATAACAATTATCAAGGAGGCTTTAGAGGAACAAGGGACTTCAACAACTATACTGAAGATCAAGAAGACTCTCTACTCATCATGAACATGACATCCAAGCAAGGTAAAGATGATGAGCATCTCTTCTACATGGATTTAGATTGTTCCAATCATGTAGCAGGAAATGTAGCTCTATATCTGATCTTGAAGAACCCAAGGGGAAGCATGAAGTACAACAGGTGATGACACTAAACACTCAGTCAAGCAAATTGGAAATGTCAAAACATCTGATGGTTGTATGAACCTTTTGATCAAAGTTTTGTATGTGCCTAGTATAACAAAAAACCTAATTAGTGTTGGGCAGATTGTAGAGAAAGGTCTACAGGTCAGGTTCAGTAAGCATGGAGCTTATGTGGAAGACCCCCAACAAGGCTTCAAAAGGATTGCCAAAGGTGAGAAGTTAGGTAGATTGTTTACATTTGAAATTGAAGACACAAGGAACATAGCACTATTCAGTTATAGAGATCAAACTTTATCTCAGTTAGAAATGTGGCACAAAAGGCTAGAGCACATAGGAGAAAGAACCCTGAAGCAAATTTGCAGAGATCAAAGTGTGTTTGGCATTCCCAATGTGACCAAGGAGCATATGATATACAAATGTGGAGCTTGCCAATTTGGCAAAGCTTGTAGGCAACCATTCAATAGGGAAGGATACATCCATGAAGACTATTTGGAGCTTGTACACACTGATGTATGGGGTCCTAGCAAAGATCCATCCATCTCAGGTTCAAGGTGCTATGTGTCATTTATTGATGATTACGATAGGTGGAAAATCCTCTATTTCATGAAGCATAAGGATTAGATATTTACATGTTTCAAGAAGTATTCAACACTAGTTGAAAACCAAACAGGAAGGATCTTGAAGAGAATCAAGTCTGATGGAGGTGGTGAGTATTTTTCACATGAGTTTGATCTATTTCTATAGGATAGAGGCATAAAGAGGGAATTAACAACCAGGTATACTCCCGAATTGAATGGAGTGGCAAAGAGAAGGAATAGGTTATTTGTTGAAGCAGCTAGGTCTATGTTAAATGAGAAAGAGCTACCTAATTATCTATGGGGAAAGGCTGTCTTCACAGCCACCTACTTGGTCAATAGGCTTCCATTCAAATAATTGGATGGTATGAAACCATACGAAGCATGGAATGGAAGGAGACCCTCATTGGACCATTGCAGAATATTTGGATGCATTGATTATGCACATATCCCATCACAAATCAGAGGAAAGCTTGACCCTAAGGCTAAGAAATATATATTTATTGGATAGGATCAGAATCAAAAGGGGTATAGACTATACAATCCCACTAACAAGGCATTCATGGTTAGTAGAGATGTAGTATTTGATGAAAATAACTCATGGTTTGAAGATGATTGTAGGAAAGTCAGGTTACCATATGATTTGGAAAATGATTTTCCAATCCTTACTCAAGAAGATCAACATTTAGCATAAGACATCAACTCAGATGATGAAGAGTAGATTGACCTCAAGGCTTGGAAATCAAGAGGCAAGTCCAAACTCAAGCAATTAGAAGACCTACCCGAGTCTTCAAATCAAGCATTAAGGAGATGACAAAGAGAAAGTAAGAAGCCCATAAGGTATGGATATGATACATCTTTAGTCACAAAACACTCTGTGTACATCACTAAAGACTCTATGGCAGAAGAGCCTTCTTCATTTGAAGAGGCTAGGAAGAAGAAAGAGTGGAGAGAAGCCATGTCGGAAGAAGTGGAAGCATTGCAGGGAAATCACACTTGGGATCTAGTTCCCAAGAAGCCAGATATGAAGGTAATGTTGATATATTTAGGTAGTGATGTGTGTGAACACTCTAGGACCGCCGGGGCACTTTTTTCCCTCTTTAGGAGGTTTTTTTCCCCCGGCTTGTATATACGCCTATTGCCCTAATGGGCTACTTATCTTTGTACATTCTCTAGTAATACATTCAGTCTTGTGTGTTGTGCTCCAAGCTTCTTCTTCTTCCTTGTGCTGTTCGCGTGCTTCCGCAGACGTCTAACTCCAACAATTGGTATCAGAGCAGGTTGTTGCTTCTTCTAGGGTGCCGTCGATACTTCTCTGTTTGCAGTCTCAGATTCGCACAAAATTTGGTGAGCATACTTAGGGTGTTTCCGAGATCAAAACAGCTTCGCTGTGTGGTGCCGAAATCGCGATCTGAGCTCGTTTCGGCCTCCGAACGCACTATCGCAGTGCTTGTGCAGGCTATTTCGTCCTTTTGTGCCAAAGGTATATACCAGTTTCTGTTTGCCAGTTTAAGCGTCTCAAAGTCTGCTACAGGTCTAGCAAAACTCGTCTGGGCAGTTCTGTTCAACTTTTTGAGATACAGTCAATTTTCTGCATCAAGGTATTTTAGTCACCGGCCATGGCTGAAAGCAGTGATGTATTCCGTATGTTGGCTATTGAGGATAAGTTGGATGGTACCAACTACCCATTATGGGCTTATATGATGCGACATGTACTGGTTGCAAAAGGATTGTGGAACATTGTGCAGGGTGTTGAAAGACGTCCTCTTACACCTGTAACGACAGGTACTACAAATACAGGTGTTGGAGCTGATGAAGATGGTGTCGAAGATGATATTCCACAGATTCCTGTTCGTGCTGCTGTTTCTGTTGCACCTACTATAGAGCAGATTCGTTGGGATGGCAGAGATGCCCAGGCACATGCATTGATAGCTTTGTCTGTCAAACGTGCCATTATTCCTCACATTCGCTCTTGCAGAACAGCAAAGGATGCTTGGGATACACTTACCACTTTGTACCAGGCTAGGAATGAGGCTCGTGTTGCTTACCTCCGAAAACAGTTGGAGAGTGAGCACATGAATGAAGGTGATTCGATGGACAGTTTTCTTACAAAGATCAAAGACCTGAAGGAACAATTGATTTCTGCTGATGAGGTTATACCAGATAGCTCACTTGTGCAGACCGTTCTGAATGGCCTTCCTGATTCATATCAGAGTTTTGCCTCTACTCTTCGATTGATGATGAAAGGCAATCCGAATGCCTTGTCATTTGAGGAATTAGTCTCTGTTCTGTTGCAGGAAGATCAGTCCAGGCAGAACAGGTCCATTATGCGTGTTGCAGATCAAGCTTTCCTGGCTAGTTAGAAGGGCAAAGGAAAATGGAGCTCTTCTACTAGTAAGCAAAAATCTGCAAATGCTGCACAATCGAAGAACCAGGATAAAGATGAGAAGAAATCAGAAAAGCAGAAATTGTTCTGCAAGTACTGTAAAGGAAATGATCATATTATAAAGAACTGTCCAAAACTGGCTGCTAAAGAGGCAAAGAAGAAAGAGGCTGGAATGGTTGTTGCAGAGGCCTCTACACCAAAAACAGAGTCTGCAAATCTTGTGCAGGAAGAAGAATGGGCGTTTACTACTGTCTGCAGTTTTGACCCATCTTCTCATGATCAAAGCATGTCTGCAGTAGACTCAGATGTTTGGTACTTTGACAGTGGGGAGACCAAACATATTACCTCGCAGCGCAGTTTCTTCTCTTCACTCGAGCATGCCCCTACAGGGAATACTGTCACATGTGCCAATAACTCCTCTTATCCTGTTATGGGAGTTGATAAGATCATTCTGACTACTGCTGATGGTAGTTCTTTCACTTTGTCAGATGCTTTATTTGTGCCAGGGATCAAAAAGAACCTGTTATCAGTTTCTGCATTAGCCAAGATTGGCTTGGTTGTGAAATTTGTTGATGACAGGTGTACAGTCCATGATCTCTCAAATGGCGATGTGATTATTGCTTCTGGCATTTTATGTCGTGGGCTGTATAAGCTCATAGACTATGAAAGATCTGTGGATTCGGCATGTGCAGTTCATGATTCTCAAGCTATGTCAGATGCAAAGCTTTGGCATGCACGCTTTGGTCATCTGAATTTTGCTAGTTTGTTACGCCTGCAGAAATCTGAAATGGTGTCCTCTTTGCCCAAACTTGAGGCACCTGGAAAACATGTTTGTGAAGGCTGTATTTTTGGCAAAATGCAGCGTTCTTCCTTTCCAAAAGATGGTTCAGTTCGGGCTAGGCAGAAATTGCAGCTTGTACATAGTGATGTCTGTGGTCCTATGCAGACACCCTCTTTTGGAAATTACCTTTACTTCGTGACTTTCATTGATGATTTTTCCAGGCATGCATGGGTATATCCACTCAAAGCAAAGTCCGAAGTGTTCATGTGCTTCAAACAGTTTTTGGTTTTGGCTGAAAATCTGTCAGCATGTAAAATGGGCACCCTCCGTTCTGATCGAGGGGGGGAATATATGTCTTCAGATTTTAATGCATTTCTGGCTGAACGTGGGATAAAACACCAGTGTACAGTGCCGTATACACCTCAACAGAATGGAGTTGCTGAACGAAAGAACAGGTCACTCATGGAGATGGCGAGGTGCATGGTCAAAAGTCAGGCTTTACCACATAGTTTCTGGCTTGAGGCTGTCATGTGTGCAGCATATGTACTGAACAGGTATCCCACCAAAGCGTTGCAGTCTATCACTCCATATGAGGCTTGGCATGACCGCAAGCCATCTGTTGCTCATCTGCGTGTTTTTGGTTGTTTGGCATATGCATTAGTGCCTGAACAACATCGCAGAAAATTGGATGATAAGGCAGTAAAATGTATTTTTGTTGGGTACAGTTCTGAAAGTAAAGGCTATCGTCTGTATCATCCACAGACTAAACGCATTCTGGTTAGCCGTGATGTTGTCTTTGTGGAAGATGCTATTGAGCCATTGCTTTCATGTACTAAGGAGACATCTGTTAGCTCCAAAGACATGTATGATACTTTGATGCCTCTTTTTACAGGTGGACAGGCTAGCGCTGGTCCTAATGAGGCAACTTCTCAGCCTTTGCAGGTTTCATATGATGATGCAGATCATTCCATTTCTGATGCAGATTTAGTACATGATGCACTTGTTGATGAGAGAGCTGATATTGAACAGGCAAAAACTATGCCAAAATGGCTGGTGCAGACTTTGCGTGAGAGCAAATTAGATGCACCTTTGTCATATCGTACTCGTTCAGGCTCTCATAGTACCTCCTTTGCATCAGATTGCTATGCTATGGCTGCATCTAGTCTCTGTGATGAGAATGAGCCTGTTTCTTTTGATGAAGCACAAAATTCAGAAAATTGGATGGCTTCTATGCAATCTGAATATGATGCTATAATGAAGAATGGTACATGGTCTTTATGTGACTTGCCTCCTGGCAAGAAGGCCATTGGCACTAAGTGGGTATACAAGCTGAAGCGTAAACCTGATGGTACAGTTGACAGGTATAAGGCTAGGCTTGTTGCAAAGGGTTATGCGCAGGAAAGAGGCATTGATTTTGATGAGACCTTTGCACCTACATGCCGTATGACTATTGTTCGGAGCATTTGTGCACTTGCAGCCCATCATGGTTGGAATGTACATCAGTTGGACATTAAAACAACATTTTTGAATGGTGACTTGCATGAAGAAGTGTATGTTTTTCAGCCCCGTGGCTTTGTGCAGAAAGGGCATGAAAACCAGGTGTGCAGGTTAAAGAAGGCGTTATATGGTTTAAAGCAAGCACCACGTGCTTGGTATGAGAAAATACATGCCTATCTGATTGCACATGGTTTTGAGAACAGTCCAACTGAAAGCACCTTATATGTTAAGCGTGCTAATGATGTGCTTCTGATCATTGTTGTCTATGTAGACGACATGCTGCTCACTGGTCCTCTTGAGAAGCATATTGCTGATTTCAAGGCTGATTTGCATGCCTCATTTGAGATGTCTGATTTGGGGCATTTGCATCACTATTTGGGCATTCAATTTATGCAAGTTGATGGTGGAATGGCTTTGTGTCAAACGAAATATATTGACACATTATTGCAGCGTTTTGGCCTTGAAGACTGTAAGCCTATTGCCACTCCTATGGAGACAGGTTTACGATTGAGTCTTCATGATGCTGGAGATGCATTTGATGTTGTTCTCTATCAGCAGGCTGTTGGATGCTTGATTTACTTATGCATTAATCGGCCAGATATTCAATTTGCTGTCTCACAGATGAGCAGGTTTATGCATTGCCCAGGAGTCACGCATTGGAAAGCGGTTAAGCGCATCTTTCGCTACTTGAGTGGTACTCGACTACTTGGGTTGTTTTATCCCAAGGGGGGATCACTACCGCCAGATTTGCATGCTTTTTCTGACTCAGATTGGGCTGGTTGCTATGACACTCGTGTGTCCACCAGTGGTTTTTGTTTCATGCTTGGTAGCTCATGTATATCTTGGTTGAGCAAGAAGCAGCCTACTGAGGCCACTTCTAGTTGTGAGGCTGAGTATAGGGTAGCTTTCACAGCGACTGTTGAGTGTGTGTGGCTCAGACGCCTTATGGCTGATTTGGGTGTTGGCCAGTCTTCTGCCACCACCATCTTCACTGACAGTCAGAGCGCATTGGCAGTTGCGAGGAACCCTGTGTTCCATGCTCGCACTAAGCACATTGAGGTGCATTATCACTATGTCAGGGAGAGGTTCTCTGCTGGGGAGATCAGCTTGGCATATGTGCCCACACAGGAGAACATTGCAGACCTTTTCACGAAGGCTCTGCCTAGGGAGAAGTTTGAAGCTTTCCGCAAAGCTTTGGGCTTACTTCCTTTTGTGGAGTGATTTCCACATAGCTCGGCACTTCCTTATACATGAGTGCCAGCTCCTTGTTCACCGCATCACTCCCAGGGGGGATTTGTTGATATATTTAGGTAGTGATGTGTGTGAACACTCTAGGACCGCCGGGGCACTTTTTTCCCTCTTTAGGAGGTTTTTTTCCCCCGGCTTGTATATACGCCTATTGCCCTAATGGGCTACTTATCTTTGTACATTCTCTAGTAATACATTCAGTCTTGTGTGTTGTGCTCCAAGCTTCTTCTTCTTCCTTGTGCTGTTCGCGTGCTTCCGCAGACGTCTAACTCCAACAGGTAATTGGGTCAAGATGGACATACAAAATTAAAAAGATCTGTGATGGTTCTATAAACAGGTACAAGGCAAGGTTAGTGGCAAAGGGATTTACCCAAACACATGGACTAGACAATGAAGAAACATTTTCACCTGTGGCAAAGATGCCAACAATCAGGGTATTGGTAAGTCTTGATGCCTCTAAAAATTGGCATTTATATCAGTTAGATGTCAAGAATGCATTCTTGAATGGATGGATATCACAAAAAATATATATGGCACAACCTCCAGGTTTTGAAGATGAAGAAAAAGTAGGTTATGTATGCAAGCTTACAAAGGCACTCTATGGTCTCAAGCAAGCTCCTAGAGCTTGGAACCATAGACTTATTACCTATTTGCAGGACCAAGGCTTTGTGGCAAGAAAGGAAAACTCTTCTTTATTTATTAAGAAGAACAAATCAGAAGTCATTTACTTATGTGTCTATGTAGATGATATCATTGTTACAGGGAATGATTCTGATGGTATCAAGCAGGTCAAGGCTCAATTAATGAAGGAATTCAAAATCAGTGATCTAGGGTTATTAACCTACTTTCTTGGCTTAGAACTTGTGTATATAGACTCAAGTACATTCATCACACAAAGGAAGTACATACATGATATGTTGGTAAAGTTTAAGATGGAGAACACTAAAATTGCAGGTATCCCTATGAAGCTCAACCATAAACTAAGTTCACATGAAGGTGAACTACTTGAAGATGTTTCAATTTATTGCATATGCAGTAAGTACATTGAGTCAATTTATGCATGTACCAAGGAAGCCTCATATGGAAGCTACAAAGAGGGTGCTTAAGTATCTAAAGGGTACAATGAATTGAGGGGTCGTTCTATCCCTTCACCTCTGACATAGATATAAAGATGTATTCTAATGCAGATTGGGCTGGCTCCAAAGATGATAGGAGGAGCACTTCAAGGTACCTATCTTTTGC
>CM035437.1:12870398-12947898 GCA_020310875.1 Ceratopteris richardii | reverse complement strand
GGCATAAGATAGATCAAGACAAGAAAGTGCCCATGACTTGGGAGCAATTTAAAGTCTTGTCCTACAATAACTTTGTACCATTTGATGAGAGGTCTAGAATGATAGACACTTGATTTTTCATTAGTTAGAAAAACCAAACCGTTCAGGAGTACTTAGATAGGTATGGAGAGGTACTTCTCAAAGTACATGACTCTATCCCAGAGTTTCTCCAAGTCCACAAGTTTGTCTTGGGACTTAGAGAAACTATCCGCCCTTTAGTGAGGAAGGAGAGGTGCCACTCCTTGGCAGAGGCCATGGAGATGCCTCTAGTTTATGAGAATCACCACAAGGGCATAGGATTCCAGGGTCAGAGGTCCTAATGGACTAAGATGAGTTGACCCTTTTTCACGTCCACCCTTGGCTCAATCAGTGCACAACCTTAGAAAGAGGCTAAGCAGGTGCACATGATCAAGACAGTTTCAAGAGGAAAAAGGAAAGTGTTTGCTCCAGCTAAGAGGGTGTACAATAAGTATATTCTTACCCCTCAGTAGAAAGAGAAGACAATGAAGGAAGGATTGTGCTATGGATGTCTAGGACAAAAACCTTTTCAAGGATTGTCCTAAGAAGAAGAAAATAGAAGCTACCATATTTATCAATCCTACACAAACAGGGAGTGATGGAGATGAGTATTTTGGTGATTCCCCATCCCAGATATCATCTCCCATAGTGGCCATGATGGTCATGAAGAAGGTTTCTACTGTGCCAGATGCTATACTTTTGCCAGTGGCACAAAAAAGATGCCAGTTCCTAGACACAAAGCTCATTATCATGAGAGGAGTCATAGCACGACAACTTGTCAAGGTAGTCTTTGACATTGGGTCTAGACATAATGTTATTAGTTCCTGACTAGTCAGGAAGCTACACTTAGAGACTGTGTAGTCAAAGTATGCCTACATAATAGAGGTACCCAACGAGAAGGGAGCTGAGGCATGGGACAAACGAGTGGTAGGTTTACCCACTCGTGAGTCCTATGAGGACAGATTGGATTTTGAGATAGCACAAATGGCACATTTTGATGTAGTCCTAAGTAAAAAGTGGCATGCTAGGAAACGACTAGTCATAGACTTTGCTTCACATGTTTATCGGTTTGAGCATGAGGGGAGATGACTACTGATCCATGGAGAGCAGATCTCCAAGAGACGTGATTGGTAAGTATATTTACTTTCTTTATTTTGTGTATTCATCGTGTGTAGTGATGGATTCTTTATTTTCTCAAGATCAATTATAAGTATATTTACTTTCTTTATTTTGTGTATTCATCGTGTGTAGTGATGAATTCATGTAGTCGTGGAAAGTCTAGTTGGAATGCTCAAGTACTTTTAGATAAAGTAAGAGCAAAATTCCAAGAGTTCTTTTTGAAAGAATTACCTTTAGGTTTACCTCCTTGCAAGAACATTGAGCATAGAAACAAATTGGTACTAGGCGCGAGTCCAATTGCTCGACCACCATTTTGAATGAGCTTGTAGGAGGAGAAAGAATTCTACAAGGTTGCGAATGAGTATTTGCATAAAGCACTGATCAAACCCAACTATTCACCCTTTGCATCACGAGTTCTTCTCATGAAGAAGAAAGATGGATCTTATAGGATGCGCATAGACTACATAGCACTCAATAAGATTACCATCAACCATATATACCCCATGCCTAGGATAGATGATCTTTTAGATGCTCTTGGTGGAGCCATTGTATATAGTAAAATAGATTTCAAAAGTGGCTACCACCAGATTAGAGTAAAAGATCAAGATGTATAAAAAACAACTTTCAGGACCTATTTCGGGCCTTATGAGTATTTACTTATGCCATTTGGTTTGACTAATGCACCTACTACTTTCATGATATTAATGAATGATATTTTACGATAGTTCATTGGAAAGTGTGTTGTGGATTTTGTTGATGACTTGTTAGTGTATAGTAGGTCTGTACATGAGCATGAAAGTCATTTGAGATTAGTATTAAATAAGTTAAAAGAAAATTGGTTGTTTGTAAATCCACATGAGACTCAATTGTTCCTTCTAGAGATAGAGTATTTAGGTCATGTGGTATTAGTGGATGGGGTTCAGATGGATCCTAAGAAGGTCTCAGAAGCTTTGGTTTGGAAGTACTTTTGCCTTTTTGATCATTGAGGATAATGATCTTTAGAAGGGGGAGAGAGTGTCAAACATTGTTCTACAGAGACCACTCCATGTGTATGTGGGACAAAGACTAGCCATAGCCAAGGTCCCAAGCTCGGGGGATATCCTAAGGTATTCAATGGTAATGGGGATGAGTGTTGCATGATGGCCACAATATGGCGGCACTAGAACATTCAAGATCATTACTATTTTAGATGCAAGAGGATATATTGGATGGGAGGAGAGTGGCACACACATCAGTCACAAGCCTTCATTTTCTAAGGTTCAAGAGAATTTCTAGCTATTATAGAATTGGTTGCAATCATTGGAAACCCAAAAGGGAAAATAAATGACCCTAATTTTAGGAACTCAAAATGATCTGTGTTTTCATTAAAGATGACTTATAATTATTTTTGGTGGACAAAAAGAGTTCAAGGGTGATTTTTACATTCTCAAAGGTTGGAACTTTATCACCTTAAGTGGTATGCAAGTAATGAAAGATAATTTTTTCTCTAATCTTATGTTTACCACTGCACCGTCAATTGGTAATTTAGATTATGGTGAAATCTCATCATGGTAATCTAGAAGCTCTGAAACATTTTTTGAGTTTCCAATTGCAATGAAAATTATTCTCTTAGATTGAAAATATGGATGCATTAGTAATTCTAATTCAAATTTTGGACAATTCTCTTCTCAATCCGAGGGTATCTAGTCTCCAAATTTTTTCTTCCAACTTCTTTAATCATATCCTAACACTAAATATTGTGGAGATATCTGATATGAAACTAAAAGAGAATTGGGACTTACTTTACATAAAATGATATCCCCTAGTTTTTGGACTTCTTTGATATTCCATTCCTTACCTAGACCTCATCAATCTTTGAAATTCAAGCTCTCCTATTCAACCACATTGTCTTTGTTTTCTATATTAACATGTTTTTAGAACATGCCATAATAATGTGAAGAGGTAAAAACCATTGAAGCTTGATGCTTCGAGAAATTTGGATTGGCGACATTACCCTTTGAATGTCACCTTTCATCTTTCTCAAAAAAGTTGAAACCTCCCATTGATCAAGAGACTCCCAATCTAATGAAGAAATGGTTCAAGCTAGGAGATCTACAATATCTCCATTTGCATTCCTCCGTGAAGGTACCTGATATTCTATAAAATAGAAAAATAATCGCATGCTATTGGAAAATACGACAGATTAGTCTACTTATATTACTTCTACATAGTCCTTATGAATAACTTTGAATATTAATGTTAAACATTGAATAGGTTTCCACTCTAGAACATTGGAAGGAAAAATATGCAATACAAAAAGAGATATATTGAAAAACAAAAATAGCCGATAATGTTTAAAGGAGATTCATTGTAAAACTTTACTTATGGTACGATGGAAAATGAAGATGATTGTTTAGCACTATACACATTGAACTTTTGCAAACCAACCATGTCTTTTTAATTTGAAACCTAGAATAAAACCTTTTCAATGATTCTTTGTATCATCTCTTTTAGCCCTCTTCACTTTGTGGGCATGTCTACAATTGGGTAGCATAGTCACACAATCATTTACTTGCACAGAAAGAGGTTTCCATAAGGAATCCTCTCTTTTGTTGTAAACCTGACATGAGCTTATGTGATGGGAAGGAGGACATGAAAAACAATCAAAGAATGTATCCAAACTAGAGAATGTTCATAGTGAAAAATCTAGACTCACAAACTTCGTGAGTATTTATAGAAAAATAATATGAAGCTTTAAGTCGCTTGATTTGATGTATCAAACATGATTGAAAAAACATAGAATTTTGTTAAATATTTCATAGCTTCAAATATCTTCTCTCTTGAAATTTTAAATATCTGTAGTGTGTATTGTGCAAAAATAATCATTTTTGTATGAAAAGAAAAAAATTATCACACTAAATACAAGAAATACCATCGCATTAACAATGTTTTTAGAGCATTACTACTAAAAGGAAGCATTTCTTTGTAGAATTGAAAGAGACATGAATGTTATATTACTGTTCACGTGGAAACACATGATTTTTTTATTTCCTTAACATCTCATTAGCAAACAAATCCTTTTAGGTCGTTTTTCACCCTAATGACAACAACCAAGCAGAATACAAGTCAAACATGAATAGGAATTCACAATACAATGCTCAAGTACCAAGAACTTACCCTAATAGGGAATTTTAGTATGGACAAAGCTGTTAAAAGGAAGGAGATAAGAAAGGGATCTCTCACATGCTCTCACACACAAAGAGAGGAGTGTTGAGATATCCATGCTCTACCCTTTTTGTATTCAAATGCATCCACTTTATCCCGTATGCAATGGTGTTCTCATAAGCTTTCATGCACTCTCATACAAGATCCATTTATCGCACATAGAATGTAAGTTGCAGTCTATTCCATGTAAAGAGGGCCTCACTTCACCTCTCTTCATTCATCCATGCATTCCCATGGTGCTCTCACCTTGAGGCTCAAGCTCCAGGCTTTCCATGTAACTTCTCTTTTTATGATTTAGTTTAATTCTTTTCATATTTTATCATTATCTTTTTTCTAGTGTATTTTAAGGCTCTAGAGCTCCTTTCTGGTTTGTGAGTAACTTGGAACATCTTTCTCAACATGGTATCAAAGCGTATGCATTTGTTTTCTTGTAGTATTTTCCTTTTGTGTTCTTGTACTCACCTTAGTCATGAATTGAAAATTCATTTGATAGTATCAAGTTTTCCTTTTTCCATTCCTCCCTCTTGTCATACCTTCTTTAGCTCTAGCGGATCTATGTTGTTCATTGGATTGAGCATGTTTATGTTGTTTTCATAATTCTTTCCATATGGTAGTGCTTATTAACACTTATGCCTTCACCACTAAAAGTGTTTTCCGCCATCTTGCATTCAGTCAATCAAATGCTTAAACGCTTTCTATCATGAATGCTACGCATAAATGCTTAAAAGTAGGAAAAGTCACTTTTGTATGGTTAATATTTGATTTTCAATGATCTTCAAAACTTTCTTGCTTCTGATCTCTTCATTGTTTTATTTAATAAAAGGGAGTTCGGCAATGCCTACTCTCCCTAATTTTAATTAAATAAAAGAAGAATACAAGTGAATAAGACTAGTGCCCTCGGAACCCCCCAAATCTCACAACACGGGGGTAGCACAAACACGTCAAGAAGTCATACCTTCATGGTAGACCGTACAAAGCTTACATGGAGTTATAGAGGAGGTTGATAAACCTCGCATCCCCATCATGTGAAGCCCACTTGGTTTTAAGCTTATTGTTGACATACTAAAGTTCTTTGTGATGTCTGAAGGGGGGGGGGGGGGGTTTACACTTAGCAATTCTTTTACTGAGAAGGAATAGGGACTTCTCGATCGACCACTCCTTGTGAGTATTGCAAAAGTTGTGAGCGCATCGTTCCCGCCAAATCTTCCAAAGGATATCTCCCCTAATCACATTCCACAATGCTACAGAGCAACTGATCGCTTCACCAATGAGCTCTTCATTGTTGCAAGTCTGATTCAACGCCTTCTCAAACTCCATTCCTTCATTGCTTCTGCTCTACTCATAGTACACTAACTCACAAATTGCTTAATCTTCAACACCTTCATCTTTGAATTTGGCATTCTCTATTCGTTTTGCGCAATCTTTTGATCCTCATGCAAATCTGAAGAGAGAGGAACATCATATAAGAGCACCAAAAGTGCGCCCGTGCAGATGATATGAAAGGAATGTAATTAAAAAAAAAAGTGGAATGGCACGTGATGGTGGCTGCGCTCCATCTGTGCTTTCCATTCACTTGGTAGATGCCTATCAAAATCTGTAGCCTTCAAGGTCAATGGAAGGACTCAGTCTCTTCATCTTCTATAGCATAGGAAGATGATATAGCAGAGGAAGATGTTGCTTTGCTTGGCACTCCTACACATGCGCTTTGGTGTGCGACATCAAAAAGCTTTGCTTGCAATCTTCAACAGTATCGTCACCTAACGAATCTGCTCCTTGTCTGACTGAGAGAAAGAGAGAGCAAAATCATTATCCTTCATCAATGAATACAACATCTGAGAAACTCCATAAGGCTTAGACTGCACAAAAACTGCTAATGTAGCTAGACATAGTCCAAACTTCCATGGGTTTGTATCTAAGAGTCTCGCATATTTATACTCTCTAGAACATGCTCGACCAAATAGGTTTTCCATCTCCTCTTTTGATGCTAATTCCACTAGTGTTGTTATCGCTTGATTACTAACATGCAAATGGGTTGCAATATACTCTGCGTCGATCACAAGGTGAGTAGTTTTTCCAATGTGAAATTCAATAAATGCAATTTGATCTCTTGATTCTTCATGTTTGTAATGACACTGTTGCACAAAGGAGTTAATCATAGGGTGATCAGGGATATTGGGACATTGAATATGTGCATACTATAGCAATCCGTGGCATTGGAACCGATCCTGATGAAGCTACGTTAAGTGATCAAGGATCACTAACAGGCTCATGTTGAATAGTTTAAGAAGATTAGGTAAAATTGTGCCTCTCATCTCTGAGCAAAAAGAGAAAGTCAATTAGGAGTGCAACTATAAAAAGTACGAGTAAAACTTTGTAATAAACGAATATAGGGTTTAAAGAGAATACAACCCTACCGTTGAACATAGAATTATTATTATCTGCATGTGTGCAATTCAATATAGAGGGCATTTAATGTTGCATGCAAATTTACTACGATTGCATCATGCTAAAGATTCATGAAAATTTCTGGCCGTCCAAAGCCTCCTTTCATAAGACATGATGCCATTCATTCAATGCGTGACAACTGTCACTTTATTTTGAAAATATATACACTATATACAACTGCTAACCCAAACACTAATTGCGGTAAGGCCACAACTTGGACCCATTGACTGGAGTCCGTAAAATTTCACCTCCCAACATGGCTAGCTGAAACGTAGTGGGACCAATTTCGTGAATATGGAAAGGACCTATCTATCAGAGTTTGAATTTTTCAGCCCATCTTTTCATTAATTTAGAATTAAAGAATAGGACTAAATCTCTTGGCTGAAGAATAGGAGTTTGTAGGTGTCTATCATGCCAACAACTTTGCCTATTTTAAACTGCTTACATCAATAGAAAACTATTATAATGATGCTCTTTGAATTGGTGCAATGTATCAATTTGGAAATCTAACGAATCTTTTGACAAAAGTATGTTTTTGAACTGCAATCCGTAAACTAGGAATAGTAATTTCCATGGGTACTATGGCTTCCAACCCATAAACAAGTTTAAACGACTTGAAAATGGTAGACACCTTATATGAAGTTTGATAAGTTCACAAAACAAAAGGTAAGTATTCTTCACATTTATTCGGAAATTCTAGAACAAATTTTTGCAGCATAGTTAAGAGAACTTTTTGGTGCTTTTGGCCAATCCATTGGCATGAGGATAATACGGGGAACTAAATTTATGTTCAATGTGAAAATAATCCGTGATGGAATTTATCATCCGATTAAGGAAATGAGTACCCCGATCCAAAACGAGCTCCAATGGAAGACCATATCGAGGGAATAAGTTGGCAATTAATATTGTAGCTACACTATGCGTAGAATGGTGGAAACACCATGCTTCCACCCATCATGTACAATAATCTCTACAAGTCAAAACAAAAGTTTTATCGGACATAGCTGGAGGGCGGATAGGACCAATAAAATCCAATCCCCATTTCTGAAATGGGTCAAAGGGTGAGATGGGCTGTAAGGGGAATTGATGAACATCTCGAAGTTCACCCATACGTTTTCGGAGAGATTTACTCTCCCCACTTGATAAGACAAACAACTCACACACAGGAAGAATATGAAGTCCAACAACAACAATGAAACAAGGAAAAGGAACGAAGTTTTAGTTGATGATATGTTTTTGAAAAATGGGAATTGTGAATGAGCTCTTGAAATTTTGAGATCAAGGAAAGTCAAGGGATTGAGGCTGCTGTTGCAGAGCACTGTCCCGACCGATCACACTTCCTGTGGGTGATAATCCTTCTCTCGGTTAACACTTAACCCGGAACCTTCAATCGGCAAGCATAGTTAGACATACAGGTTGAGTATGCCCAGAGTCGGCTTTCTCCCCCCCCCCCCCCCCAATATGCAGAACTCAATAGTGCTTGACACCCTCTTTTTCCCAAACGCTCTTCTCTCTGTCTGCAATCCTAGCCTTCAAAACAAAGCAAAGATGGAAAAATTACCTGCTGTACTGGATGTGTGCTCTGCAAGTTCTTCTTGCGGCTTGGTGACTCCCCTTCAACCCTGAGAGGATAGCACTTATATATCTCATTTCCCCCAGTCGTCTCCCTCCCCACCAACCCTTTTGTGCTTCTTCCTCAGCACTCAAAGGGCCTATGGAATTGAACAATGTTCTTGCCTGCAACAATCGACACTTCAACACTTCCTCTAGCTTCCCATCCTTAGCGCCAATAGCCTACAACCATGCTCGACCTCTTCTTTGATCTCTCCACAAAAACAGCCAACAAGCTTGCACGTCTGCACCTCTCCCTTTTATCGCTTCCTATGATGGACTGCAGATATGTATCCCTTTTCTCTGAGATTAGCCACCGAAACGATATGGAAAAATTAGCTAGCCGACCAAGAAGAAAGAGAGCGCGCACTGCCTACTGCTCTCCTTTTATGGAGTTCCCCCCCTTTTCCCTTCCTAGCGACTCCCAACGGCTGGGCTTTCCAAAATCGAGGCACAGCAGACTCCGTTAGTGAATTGGATTCCTTTCTACCATGACCTGCTGACGGATCTGCTCCAGTACTGCCTCTGCCCATCCCTTCAAAGCTTGCTTAGAGCGAACTTTATTCTACCTTTCGAGCTCCAAAACCTTCCCCCGTGTGGGTTAATGGAGGATACTCCCCCTGTAAGGACTCCTGACATCAGCTCCACCGTGCAACATTAAGCTCCCCCCCTCCATTATTGGACAGAGCACAACTATCAAACGCACAAGCTTTCCGGGAAGCCCCTCCATAGACTAGACCCCAAAGATGTAAATCATAAATTGTTAATTTACTTGAGATTTCAACTAGAGCCCATTAATATCATTTGCAAATAATTCCAATATTTGAGGATCTAACTAATTCAGTTATGAAATCCAGCCGCGGCCAAATGAACTGACACCAACACTGTAACCATAACCCCCCAACTATCCATGACCTCCCACACAAGCAGCTGATTATGGCCTTCATAGCCGGAGCATGTAGATCATCCAGCAGACAAGACCAATCCTGTAAACCGTCTGACCTCACTGATACAAGAAAAGCATGGTATTCATTACTGCTTCCCATGACCTTTTTTTTTTAGAAGCATTGAAGAAGATTGTCTGCTGACTCTTTTGTTTCCTTCAGCTTCACAGAGCTATGCGAGTCTGCACACTAAGGTGTTAATATTTCCTCTTTCCTATCCCTATGATACATTTTTTTCTTCCAAATACCCACCATCCAACATTTAACCTATATCATGAAGACGTGTTAGTGCAAACAAAACCAATCATAAACACAGTTAATATACTCCCCTCTTCTGCTCGTGAAGTCGTCCCCGACGAGCCAATATGTGCCTTACTTACCATCCATGGCACTCTTTTTCCTTTGGCCTTTCACCTGTGTTCCTGCACTATCCATCACAACAAAATCCAACCATCACAAAAAAGGCTTACCATATATAAACATACCGGACGGAATCCCTCTTTTCCCCTGCAGCTGCTAACTCACACATCTCAACAAAAAAGGTAAGCACCAAAAAGATGTATCAAAACCAAAATCACCATGTATAATCTGCATGCATATAGGCATCTTCCCTAACTAATCATACGCAGACAAGACAAAGTCCAACACGGAACCGAACTCGCGCAATAAAAAAGAGACCATCTCCAAAAAATAGAACATGACCAAAGTAAAAGAATCAGAGTGGTATACCTCGTTGCTATCTTCAAAAAGGACCTGTTGACAAGAATAGAAAAGCCAAATATAGTGAGCAGGCAGCAAGCAAGTCAAATACACATGTGAATACCGGGGTCCTTGTTGGCGTCGACATTAGGCAGATCGATCTATCAGCAATCACAAAAAGATCACAAAAACATATACATGCATGGCACATCCATCCAGACAATCATCGTCCTCCTCCTTTCTGTCTCCCCCCCTCAGGGACGGGAACACAAAATCTTTTCTTTTCTTTTTCTTATTTATATTTATGTACACACGAGTTGGCCTATGCAGCAACCGAATACGACTCGTGGCCCTAACCGCCCGGCTAGGTTCGTTCCACCCATCTACCAGCGCATCGTAGTGTGCAACAACATAGATACGTGATGTATGAACATACACGGAAGGGCTTGCCCATAGCAAAGCCGAGTGCGGCTTGTGATCTCGTCCGCTCGGCTGAGATGGCTCCACACACCTGTTGACCCACTATGGCGCGAAGCACCAAAATACACACACATACTCCAACACCTATGGTGAAACTAGCGTTAGTTTGCAGTCCTGACAGCCCGGCCAGTTGGACTCTGCTTGCCTACTAGCCCGGCATAATGTGCTGGCACACATATAGACACGATGTTTTTGCTTTTTCTTTTTGTTTTGTATTATTTTTTTTTCTCTTTTGTTTTTTCTCTTTTCTTTTCATTTCTTTTTTCGTTCCCCTCAAAAGAACCCTGAGAGTTAGGGAGAGGCAGAAAGGAGCGCTCCCCCACCTATTCCACATGACAAGCATACAAAAAAAAAACACAAACAAAACAGACTCCTCATAGATCGATCTTCCTGTTGTCTTCGCTTCCTCAGACATGACACTCAAACGGCATACCTGACTGCCTACAACCTAACTAACTGACACTTAGCTATTCATCCCCTCGCGAGGCCTCTCTTCCAACGACTCTGCTGTAAGACCGACTTGAGACTCTCTTACCTAGCCATGTCCACCTCCTAGAAATCAGTACTCTCTAGGAAGGCGAATCCGGCTCCGCCTGAGGAGCCTCATCATCGCTACCTATGACTAGTTGATCCGCCTATGCCCAATAGATATCATTTACCTCGTTAGGCAATTCCCTCGTGTTGTCGTAGTAGAAGTACTGGTCCTCGGCATAACCAGCCCAACCAAGTAAATACGCTTCGAATTGAGGAAACGGGAAGTCAATGTCCAGACCTTGATTCCAAAACCGTACAAGCCAGTGTGCCTCCTCCAGGTCATAGTCTGTCCGCAAGGTCTCGACCGATATCTCCATGCTTTCTAACACTTGATCTGAAAAATATACTACAAGGTCGAACAGAGCACTCTGGTATACTTGATCAGCCATCAGTCGCCTAGTCCTCAGCGATCGCGCGTAGTGACACAGTTGATCTAGAAAAATCTGCGATCCCTGAAAACAAAAGGTAAGTTGTTTACTAAAATAGAGGAAGCCTCTCTCTTTTTGTTCTCGTATCCCATTGTACATTTCTCGTAAGAAGATCCAAATCGTGCAAAAAATTGCCATCACCCAATGGCTCACTCGAAGCCCTCTCCGTACGTAGTCACAGGTCGGCCCTTGTATGCTCTGCTCCCTATCCTGGCACCTGTCCCCATCAACCCTCGATTGAATAACTATGGCATGTTCAACACGAGTCGATCTTGACTCCTTTGGGCCATCGCCATTCTTGCTCGTATTCTGTGTACGAAGCACTTTCTTCACTGTGTGCTTTTCTGGCTCTTTGCCCGATGCATGACTTTTCTCAAGTCCTTCAGGTCTAGAATTCTTCTTTTCACAACCACCCTGGTTCTCCTTATCCTTGCATTTCTCGAGGTTTTCCTTTTGATCAACTACTTCCTTACTAGGACTATCGTGATCCACACACCACTTTTTCTCTTGGATTTACTTTTGCCATCGTCAATGTGAGTTTTGTAGCACTCAACCTCGCCTGTACCTGCCAACCATCCTAGCAGTTCTTGGTCTAAGTCGTCCTGGTAGACTAGTGGAACCTTATACTCACCCATCTTGGGTTGCCCTCGCCTCACTGCTTGTAAGTTAAATCCATCCTGCAAAAGGCTTTTGTAATCTTCTACTTTCAGAGAAAACTTTTCACGTACTTTTTCACGCACATCGTTTTCAGCCACATTCTTTTCCAACTTTTTGATTGGAACCATTTTCTTATCATCTTCCTTAGGGGTCACTTGCATTTGTATTCGATCGGTTTTGGGCCCAATAGTGATAAACCCCGTTCTCCAATCATGTACACACTCAGCCTGCATTAGCCATGGTCACCCCAATAATATAGAAAACGTACTTTCGGTGGATCTTGGTCTCACAACCAAGTAGTCTACGGAGAATTCGATCCCACCAACAATAGTTTGCACATTTTGTATTAGTCCTGCAGGCTTTACCTGTGTCTTGTCGGCCATTCGGAGAGACATTGGGGTATCTTCCAATTGTGTCAATCCCAGTGCTTTCATCATGTATTCTATCATTAGGTTCACTGTGGCTCCGCTATCCAATTGCACGCCTGGGACTGCATATCCATTGATCTCCACTGCGACTGCAGGGGCATTCGAGTCTACTTGAGTTGTAATACTTTGGATCGTCCCTAAGACCACCTCATCCCCTTTTTCTTTTCTCTTCGCTTTCCTTGGTTTCTTGATAAACTCATTGTAGAATTGCTTTCTGCAGGTTGGTGAACACCTTAGTAATGTGGCCAAATCCAAAGTGACTTCGGTCTCGGCAAGCCTTTGTACAATGTCCATTCCCGCTTCTGCTTGCTTCTTTTTTGGCAACTTCTCTTGGACTTTAAGCCTTTCTGGAAATGGTGGAATACCCCGTACAAATTTTCGTGTTATTGGTGGAAGGACCTCCACCTCGTCTTCTTCATGTAAATCCCTTTGTCTATGAATCTCGTCATCGTCATTCACTTGAACTTGGTTTCCTTGGGTGTACTCTTGTGCACGAGTGACCACAGCCACCATCGCTTCTTTACCTTTCTCTTTTCCTTGATTTGCCTCTACAAAGTGGGTAGAGGTGCTAGCTCCTGGATCCAATTCCCTAATTACTACTCCAGTATTGGGCACTCTTCCTTGAGGTTGCATCGCTTGTTGTGGTTGCGGCTATACGTAGGTGGAAGTTTCAGCCCCTCTTTTTCCTTGGCCATAATTGTTTCTTCTTTGTGGGCAATCAGCATCATAGTGGCCCTCCCTACTGCAATATTGGCACATAGGTGTAAAGTCTTCTTGCTTCCTCGCATTCGGGCAATGTGCTTGTATATGCCCAAGGCACCCACATCGCCAACACTTTGGTGGTCCCGTTCTCCTTTGATTTTGTGGTTCAGGCCTTTGATATCCGCCTACTTGGCCTTGGCCCCCATAAGCATACGTGGGTCTAGGCCCCCATCTAGGTACAGGAGGTTCACTTTGGCCAGGTAATCCTTGATAAGCATAGTTCCTATTGTTTAGCCACTTTCCCTTATCACGACACTCATCTGCAGTGTGATTGTTCCTTTTGCAAAAGTTGCAAAAGACTCTCGGTTCTACGTATAACCTCGAGACTGTAGGACATTCTGTGGCCATGTGCCCATATCCTCGGCATTTCGCACAAAAGATGTTTGATCTAAACACTCCTTGACTTGGTTTGAGAGCCACTTCCTGCCTTACCGCATATGTTTCATGAGTTAGAGTGGTGGCTTTTACCGCCTGAGCCACGATTTCGACAATCCTTTCTTCGGTCAATGCCGGCTTCACCTCTTGGGGCATGTTTGTAGCGGTCATAAATGCCGGTGGAGTTGCAGCAGGGTTTGCCTGAGTAGCACCACTTGTAGACCCATTGTTTGTACCTTGCATTGGTTCAAATAAAAGTTCTTGCCTTCGTTGTTGGCCAAGTTGAACCTCTTCCCACACACGGGCAACATCTTTGGCAGCCACAACGTCGCCGGTCAGCTCAAACTAATATGCTGTTGAGCACTTGGATCTCTAAGTCCCGCAATAAATCTTCGTTTCAAGGTATCTTCATTTGGGGCATTCACGCCCATCTTTCTTACTAGGGTGTCCATCCTCTGGATATAGTTGTCGATGCTCTCGTTTACCCCCTGTCGGAGATAATCCATCTGTTGAGCTAGACGATCTTGGAAACCTTGCCTATGAAACTTAGCCAAAAATGCATCCTTTAGCATTTGATAAGTTTGCCTTCACGGCTCTTCCGAATTCTCGTACCAGTTGGCGGCCTTATCTCTAAATATGGCTGGCAAGATTCGAAGTCTTTGCGCTTGGTCAACCACTTCATTTGCTTCACACGTGACCTCGAACAACTGGATAAAGCTATCCGGATCCTCGTCCCACAATCCTGAGAATTTAGGGAAGTCTCCTAGATGCACTTGGACTCGCTGTGCCATTTCAAACAGTGGCGTAATGTCAATATCCTCACGATCCCAAAAATTTAGTGCACGTGGCCTTAGGATCCCTCCTTCAAACTTTTGCACTTGATTCGCGACTCTCCTACGGGAGTACTCTTTTTTGACAGGTCTCTTCCCACTAGTCGAGGTAGACTCACCTTGCGACTCCCACCTCTTCCTTTCTCTTTCAAGGGCTCTTCTCTGAGCGCGCTCTTCTCTTTCCGTTCGCGTTTCTCCTAAGGAGGAGCTCCCCTCGCTCATGTACTAGATCCGGGGTGCGCAAGCTCGGCCAACATGTGGCGCTAGGCGAACCTATGGCACTCTCTTATAGAGACGTACCAAGCTTTTCCCGGTAAATGCACCAAAATGGTGGCTCTCTTAGTCCAAGGGAAAGTGCCTATACGCAATGATATTTTGCCCAAACTTTCTAATGCTAGGCAAGCTTTTGTCACCCTAAGTCCCCAATTTCACTCCAATGTAACCTTGGAGAAGGCGGAAAAATAAGTGCACAAATAAGTATCCGACCCCGATAATTCCTTCTAACAACCTCCCCCTCTCCTTGCTCACTCTTCCTTCCTTTCGTTATTTCGCACCCACAAGTACACTCACATTCACACATGCACACCCCTCCACACACTCTTACTTGTTTGCATGTACACTCTTACTTACCCGCTCACTTGTTTTACTCACACTTACCCATGCATAGACTTTCATACACCTAGAAACCCTTTGCACCTCGCATGCACTCACATGCACAACCCCTTACTCAGTCTGTTTTCTTTCTCTTCTTTTTTCTTCTTCTTTATACACCCACTTCACACTCTCTTTACCCACACAACCATACATACACACACTTCTCACTCACATATTTTTTTCGTACTCAATAAGGGTTTCAGGGTTGAACCTCAACATGTCAATGGATAGAGCATAGCAGGGTGAATAGAATTTTAGACTTTCAACTAGATCCACATTGTAGACAACACACATTTGAGGAAAATAGCAACAGTTGGTTAAGAGCCGAGCCACCCTTTGTCAAGCCTTTATCTCTGGAGCTTCTTAATTCAGCAGAGGAACTATCGGGTATAGATTAGTGACAAGAAATACAATAGTAGACAGACAACTCGAATTCTAGATGTTCACTTCACAGCTCAAACCCAATCACATATATGCATAAAACTGAGGAATAAGCTTCTTTACTATTACATACCTCAACGAACGCTCAATTACTAGTTCGAAAACTCTACAACCTGGTTATATTTGAGGCTTCTGAGCAGCTAAATGCATCAGACCTATTTCTCCCATTGAATTATGCAGATGATAATAGTCCCAAAATCCCTAAACTATTCTATACTCATGCACCATGTTCTATCAGAAGCGCGGATATAGCCCTCCCCTCCATCCAACAGGAAATGAGCTACAAGCTCAGGAGTAACCAACTTCTTCCTCAAAGTAAAGTGGGGACATATGCTGCAGTAGATGAAGATGATTCAATCCTGGGAGCTCAGTGCGTATGATTCCCATAATGTTCAAGAACTTGCCAGCCACAACACATTTGGCTGTTCATGTACTCTAAATCGACTTTTAATGAGTCGAGTCTGCTGTAAACAAACTACAGAAAGGCAGTCAAGAAGTCATTTGGCTCTTCATGCTCATAGTGCAAACCCCAAGAAACCACCATATCAAATCCACATCGAGGTACCTCTCTACTTGGGCTGTGAGAGGCTGCTGTTGCAGAGCGCTGTCCCGACCGATCACACTTCTTGTGGGTGATAATCCTTCTCTCGGTTAACACTTAACTTGGAACCTTCAATCGGCGAGCATAGTTAGACATACAGGTTGAGTATGCCCAGAGTCAGCTTTCCCCCCCCCCCCCCAATATGTAGAACTCAATAGTGCTTGACACCCTCTTTTTCCCAGATGCTCTTCTCTCTGTCTGCAATCCTACCCTTCAAAACAAAGCAAAGATGGAAAAATTACCTGCTGTACTGGATGTGTGCTCTGCAAGTTCTTCTTGCCGCTTGGTGACTCCCCTTCAACCCTGAGAGGATAGCACTTATATATCTGATTTCCCCCAGTCGTCTCCCCCCCCCACCAACCCTTTTATGCTTCTTCCTCAGCACTCGAAGGGCCTATTGGAACCGAACAATGTTCTTGCCTACAACAATTGACACTTCAACACTTCCTCTAGCTGCCATCCTTAGCGCCAGCAGCCTACAACCACGCTCGACCTCTTCTTTGATCTCTCCACAAAAACAACCAACAAGCTTGCACGTCTGCGCCTCTCCCTTTTATCGCTTCCTGTGATGGACTGCAGATATGTATCCCTTTTCTCTGATATTAGCCACCGAAATGATATGGAAAATGTTGATATATTTAGGTAGTGATGTGTGTGAACACACTAGGACCGCCGGGGCACTTTTTTCCCTCTTTAGGAGGTTTTTTTCCCCAGCTTGTATATACGCCTATCGCCCTAATGGGCTACTTATCTTTGTACATTCTCTAGTAATACATTTAGTATTGTGTGTTTGTGATCCAAGCTTCTTCTTCTTCCTTGTGCTGTTCGCGTGCTTCTGCAGACGTCTAACTCCAACAATTGGTATCAGAGCAGGTCGTCGCTTCATCTAGGGTGCCGTCGACACTCCTCTGTTTGTAGTCTCAGAATCGCACGAATTTTGGTGAGCATACTCAGCGTGTTTCCGAGATCAAAACTGCTTCGCTCTATGGTGCCGAAATCGCAATCTGAGCTCTTTTCAGCCTCCGAACGCACTATCACAGCACTTGTGCAGGCTATTTCATATTTTTGTGCCAAAGGTATATACCAGTTTTTGTTCGCCAGTTTAAGCGTCTCGAAGTCTACTACAGTCTAGGAGAACTCGTCTGGGCAGTTCTGTTCAACTTTTTGAGATACAATCAATTTTCTGCATCAAGGTATTTTAGTCACCGGCCATGGCTGAAAGCAGTGATGTATTCTGTATGTTGGCTGTTGAGAATAAGTTGGATGGTACCAACTACCCATTATGGGCTTATATGATGCGACATGTTTTGGTTGCAAAAGGATTGTGGAACATTGTGCAGGGTGTTGAAAGACGTCCTGTTACACTTGTAACGATAAGTACTGTAAATACAGGTGCTGGAGCTGACGAAGATGGTGTTGAAGATGATATTCCGCATATTCCTGTTCGTGCTGCTATTTCTGTTGCACCTACTGCAGAGCAAATTCGTTGGGATGGCAGAGATGCCCATGCACATGCATTGATAGCTTTGTCTGTCAAACATGCCATTATTCCTCATATTCGCTCTTGCAGAACAGCTAGGGATGCTTGGGATACACTTACCACATTGTACCAAGCTAGGAATGAGGCTCGTGTTGCTTACCTCCGAAAACAGTTGGAGAGTGAGCACACGAATGAAGGTGATTCTATGGACAATTTCCTAACGAAGATCAAAGATTTGAAGGAACAATTGATTTCTGCTAATGAGGTTATACCAGATAGCTCACTTGTGCAAACCATTCTGAATGGTCTTCCTGATTCATATCAGAGTTTTGCTTCTACTCTTTGGTTGATGATGAAAGACAATCCGAATGCCTTATCATTTGAGGAGTTAGTCTCTGTTCTATTGCAGGAAGATTAGTCCAGGTAGAACAGGTCCATTATGCGTGTTGCAGATCAAGCTTTCCTGGCTAGTCAGAAGGGCAAAGGAAAATGGAGCTCTTCTACTAGTAAGCAGAAATCTGCAAATGTTGCACATTCGAAGAACCAGGATAAAGATGAGAAGAAATCAGAAAAGCAGAAATTGTTTTGTAAGTACTGTAAAGGGAATGATCATATCATAAAGAACTGTCCAAAACTGGCTGCAAAAGAGGCAAAGAAAAAGGAGGCTGGAATGGTTGTTGCAGAAGCCTCTACACCAAAAATAGAGTCTGCTAATCTTGTGCAGGAAGAAGAATGGGCATTTACTACTGTTTGCAGTTTTGACCCATCTTCTCATGAGCAGTGCATGTCTATAGTGGACTCAAATGTTTGGTACTTTGACAGTGGGGCGACCAAACATATTACCTCGCAGCGCATTTTCTTCTCTTCACTCGAGCCTGCCCCTACAGAGAATACTGTCACATGCGCCAACAACTCCTCTTATCCTGTTATGGGAGTTGGTAAGATCATTCTGACTACTGCTGATGGTAGTTCTTTCACCTTGTCAGATGCTTTATTTGTGCCAGGGATCAAGAAGAATTTGTTATCAGTTTCTGCATTAGCCAAGATTGGCTTGGTTGTGAAATTCATTGATGACAGGTGTACAATTCATGATCTATCAAATGGCGATGTGATTATTGCTTCTGGCATTTTATGTCGTGGGTTGTATAAGCTCATAGACTATGAAAGATCTGTGAATGATTCGGCATGTGCAGTTCATGATTCTCAGGCTATGTCAGATGCAAAGCTTTGGCATCACGCTTTGGTCATCTGAATTTTGCTAGTTTGCTACACCTGCAGAAATCTGATATGGTGTCTTCTTTGCCCAAGCTTGAGGCACCTGGAAAACATGTATGTGAAGGCTGTATTTTGGGCAAAATGCAGCGTTCCTCCTTTCCAAAAGATGGTTCAGTTCAGGCTACGCAGAAATTGCAGCTTGTACATAGTGATGTCTGTGGTCCTATGCAGACACCCTCTTTTGGGAATTACCTTTACTTCGTGACTTTCATTGATGATTCTTCCAGGCATGCATGGGTATATCCACTCAAAGCAAAGTCCGAAGTGTTCATGTGCTTTAAAGAGTTTTTGGTTTTGGTTGAAAATCTGTCAGCATGTAAAATGGGCACCCTCCGTTCTGATCGAGGGGGGGAATATATGTCTTCTGATTTTAATGCATTGTTGAACGTGGGATAAAACACCAGTGTACAGTGCCGTATACACCTCAACAGAATGGAGTTGCTGAACGAAAGAACAGTTCACTCATGGAGATGGCGAAGTGCATGGTCAAGAGTCAGGCTTAACCACATAGTTTCTGGCTTGAGGCTGTCATGTGTGCAGCATATGTACTGAACAGGTGTCCCACTAAAGCACTGCAGTCTATCACTCCATATGAGGCTTGGCATGACCGCAAGCCATCTCTTGCTTATCTGCATGTTTTTGGTTGTTTGGCATATGCATAAGTGCCTGAACAACATCGCAGAAAATTGGATGATAAGGCAGTAAAATGTATTTTTGTTGGGTACAGTTCTGAAAGTAAAGGCTATCGTCTGTATCATCCACAGACTAAACGCATTCTGGTTAGCCGTGATGTTGTCTTTGTGGAAGATGCTATTCAGCCATTGCTTTCATGTACTAAGGAGACATCTGTTAGCTCCAAAGACATGTATGATACGTTGATGCCTCTTTTTACAGGTGGACAGTCTAGTGCTGGTCCTAATCAGGCAACTTCTCAGCCTTTGCAAGTTTCATATGATGATGCACATCATTCTATTTCTCATGTAGATTTACATGATGCACTTGTTGATGAGAGAGCTGATATTGAGTAGGCAAAAACTATGCCAAAATGGCTGGTGCAGACTTTGCGTGATAGCAAATTAGATGCACCTTTGTCATATCGTACTCGTTCAGGCTCTCATAGTGCCTCCTTTGCATCAGATTGCTATGCTATGGCTGCGTCTAGTCTCTGTGATGAGAATGAGCCTGTTTCATTTGATGAAGCACAAAACTCAAAAAATTGGATGGCTGCCATGCAATCTGAATATGATGCTATAATGAAGAATGGTACATGGTCTTTATGTGACTTGCCTCCTGGCAAGAAGGCCATTGGCACTAAGTGGGTATACAAGCTGAAGCGTAAACCTGATGGTACAGTTGACAGGTATAAGGATAGGCTTGTTGCAAAGGGTTATGCGCAGGAAAGAGGCATTGATTTTGATGAGACCTTTGCACCTACATGCCGTATGACTACTGTTCGGAGCATTTGTGCACTTGTAGCCCATCATGGTTGGAATGTACATCAGTTGGACATTAAAAGAGCATTTCTGAATGGTGACTTGCATGAAGAAGTATATGTTTTTCAGCCCCGTGGCTTTGTGCAGAAAGGGCATGAAAACCAGGTGTGCAGGTTAAAGAAGGCATTATATGGTTTAAAGCAAGCACCACGTGCTTGGTATGAGAAGATACATGCCTATCTAGTTGCACATGGTTTTGTGAACACTCCAACTGAAAGCACCTTATATGTTAAGCGTGCTAATGATGTGCTTATGATCATTGTTGTCTATGTTGATGACATGCTGCTCACTTGTCCTATTGAGAAGCATATTGCTGATTTCAAGGCTGATTTGCATGCCTCATTTGAGATGTCTGATTTGGGGCATTTGCATCACTATTTGGGCATTCAGTTTATGCAAGTTGATGGTGGAATGGTTTTGTGTCAAACAAAATATATTGAGACATTATTGCAGTGTTTTGGCCTTGAAGACTGTAAGCCTATTGCCACTCCTATGGAGACAGGTTTACGATTGAGTCTTCATGATGTTGGAGATGCATTTGATGCTATTCTCTATCAAAAGGGTGTTGGATGCTTGATTTACTTATGCATTACTCGGCCAGATATTTAGTTTGTTGTCTGACAGATGAGCAGGTTTCTGCATTGCCCAGGAGTCACGCATTGGAAGGCGGTTAAGCGCATCTTTTCGCTACGTGAGTGGTACTCGGCTACTTGGGTTGTTTTATCCCAAGGGGGGATCACTACCGCTAGATTTGCATGCTTTTTCTGACTCAGATTGGGCTGGTTGCTATGACACTCATGTGTCCACCAGTGGTTTTTGCTTCATGCTTGGTAGCTCATGTATATCTTGGTTGAGCAAGAAGCAGCCTACTGTGGCCACTTCCAGTTGTGAGGCTGAGTATAGGGCAACTTTCACGACGACTGTTGAGTTTGTGTGGCTCAGATGCCTTATGGCTGATTTGGGTGTTGGCCAATCTTCTGCCACCACCATCTTCACTAACAGTCAGAGCGCATTGGCAGTTGCGAGGAACCCTATGTTCCATGCTCGCACTAAGCACATTGAGGTGCATTATCACTATGTCAGGGAGAGGTTCTCTACTGGGGAGATCAGCTTGGCATATGTGCCCACGCAGGAGAACATTGCAGACCTTTTCACGAAGGCTCTGCCTAGGGAGAAGTTTGAAGCTTTCCGCAAAGCTTTGGGCTTACTTCCTTTTGTGGAGTGATTTCCACATAGCTTGGCACTTCCTTATACATGAGTGCCAGCTCCTTGTTCACCGCATCACTCCCAGGGGGGATTTGTTGATATATTTAGGTAGTGATGTGTGTGAACACACTAGGACCACCAGGGCACTTTTTTCCCTCTTTAGGAGGTTTTTTTCCCCCGGCTTGTATATACGCCTATTGCCCTAATGGGCTACTTATCTTTGTACATTCTCTAGTAATACATTCAGTATTGTGTGTTTGTGCTCCAAGCTTCTTTTTCTTCCTTGTGCTGTTTGCGTGCTTTTGCAGACGTCTAACTCCAACAGAAAAATTAGCTAGCTGACCAAGAAGAAAGGGAGCGTGCACTGTGTACTGCTCTCCTTTTATGGAGTCCCCCCCCCCCTTTTCCCTTCCTAGCAACTCCTGCTTGGCTTTCCAAAATTGCGGCACAGTAGACTCCGTTAGTGAATTGGATTCCTTTCTGCCATGACCTGCTGACGGATCTGCTCCAGTACTGCCTCTGCCCATCCCTTCAAATCTTGCTTAGAGCGAACTTTATTCTGCCTGCCAAGCTCCAGAACCTTCCCCCGTGTGGGTTAATGGAGGATACTCCCCTTGTAAGGACTCCTGACAATCGGCTCCACCGTGCAACATTAAGCTCCCCCCCCTCCATTATTGGACAGAGCTCAACTATCAAACGCACAAGCTTTCCGGGAAGCCCCCCCCCATAGACTAGACCCCAAAGATGTAAATCGTAAATTGTTAATATACTTGAGATTTCAATATTTGAGGATCTAACTAATTCAGTTATGAAATCCCGCCACAGCCAAATGAACTGACACCAACACTGTAACCATAACCCCCCAACTATCCATGACCTCCCACACAAGCAGCTGATTATGGCCTTCATAGCCAGAGCATGCAGATCATCCAGCAGACAAGACCAATCCTGTAAACTGTTTGACCTCACTGATACAAGAAAAGCATGGTATTCATTAGTGCTTCCCGTGACCTTTTTTTTTTGGAAGCATTGAAGAAGATTGTCTACTGACTCTTTTGTTTCCTTCAGCTCCACAGAGCTATGCGAGTATGCACACTAACTTGTTAATATTTCCTCTTTCCTATCCCTGAGATACATTTTTTTCTTCCAAATACCCAGTATCCAACGTTTAACCTATATCATGAAGACGTGTTAGCGCAAAAAAACCAATCATAAACACAGTTAACAGTTGCTATGGCTCACTCTCCTCTATCTAGTGGACATTTTTTTGTCGACTTGACTTATCGTAAAATCTTGCAAAGTGGCATGTGGTGGCCTACCATGCAGTGTGATGTTTATGCTTATGTAAAGCAATCTAACACCTATCAGTGTACCCGACAGCCTTTGCATCATCACCATTTTCCTCTCCAACCAGTTCTTCCTTTGGAACCCTTCCAAAAATAGGGATTAGATTTTATTGGATCCATCATCTCACCAGCTATTTAAACTAATAACAAATATATCCTCACCTGTACTGTTTATGCGACACGCTAGGTTGAAGCCTCGACCATCTGCTCTGCCATAGCTCAGGTGATGGCAAAATTTTTGACTCGAGATGTTTTTCCCCAATTTGGGTTGCCTCTAGAAATTGTTTCAGATTGTGGCACCCACTTTGTGAACACTACTATACACGCCTTAAATAAAACTCAAAGTACAAATAAGACCTTACTTACCCTGCTCAAGAAGCTGATTATCGAATGCCCTAAGTGTTGGGATCAACTTCTCCCTTCCATCCTTTGGGACTACTGAAATACATATAAAGTATCTACGAGATGCACACCATTCAATTAGCTTATGGTGCGGAAGCTATAGCATCCATGGAATTGGTCGTTCCTAGTTTGCAAGTGGCTATTGTACTAGCAACTGATTCTTTATTTGCACGTTTTGATGCCTTGAAATCACTAGATGAGCAAAGATTGGAAAGTTTCTTGTTGATGCAAGAAGTTTAGATTCAGTAGGCTAAGACTCATGATCGATTTTTGTGCATCCTTGTTTTTGAAGTCCGCCAGTTGTTTTTATTCTATAATTCTAAATTTGATCACACTACAGGCAAGTTTAAGATTGGATGGTCCGGTCCTTACTGTATCTTGGCCCAACTGAGTCAGACCACTTTTTGGTTAGCTACACTCACTGGAGCAGTTCTCCCCAACCTAGTAAATGGTTCTAAGCTATGGCACTACTATCCACCCTCCACATCCACACGACTTGGCATCCCTATAGATATGTTTTTGTTTTTGGATTAATTTTTCTCCATCGCTCTTTTGATTTTCACCGTAAACCCATTTTGAGTGTGTCGGTGTTTTTTGGGTTGACTCGTTTACCATAGTATGTTTTGTACTCTAACTTTCAAAATTTTACTTGTCACATCACCTGCACGCTTTTCGTCGTTGGCTGCCAATTTACTCCCAATGCCGCCCTTCTCCATTTTATGTTCATTTTTGGAGACATGCTTTTTATGATTGCATGACAGTTGAATATCCTCTATGGTGCTCACTTTTATGATTAATTGGATGGTGCTCATTACGCTCTATCTACTTAAGCTATGATTTTTGCTTTATCTCTTTTATTGTGTTTGTGTTGTGCAATTTGCATGGGCTTTTTGTGTATCGTGCATGTTTACATGCCATGTTCTTGTGCGTTTGTCCTTAACCCAGCTATGGAGCCTATTTTCCATATCACTGCCTTCAACGCAGGTATCCTTGATAAGCTTGTTGAGTACCTTCATGTACGTGGCTTGCTGAATTTTGTCGAGCTGCCATGACACACCGTGCTGGCGCATCCATTATCTCTAACCTTGGCTCATGCCATTGCTGCATTCCCTGCCGTCGGCACTGCGTGGCCAATTGTGTCACCATCCTACACTGTCCACATCACCGTTGCAATTGTGGTCTCTCACCTCCGCTTGGCGAATGAAGGCTGAAATGAGATTAAAAAACTCCCTGTAGCTAGAATGAATCAATTGTTCCCCATAAATCTTCCAATGACTATGCCATCAAGTGTCACTCGCCCCTCAGTGCCATGCCTTGCAGTTCATTGTATCTACCATTAATTCCAAAATGGAATTATGGTATCTCCAAGCCAATGTATTTGGTTGTTGATGTGGATTCTCGTGAACCCATCAACTGTGTGATGTTTTACTTCTATTGCCTTCGAAGGCTGCATGTACCTCCAGTAATTGATGCAACAACAGATATGAGGCTACACTCTGTTCTATGAGATATCTTAATTCTGCCGATATACATGTGCAAATTGAAATCTCACCTTCGCATTTCGTCTTCCTTGACGTCGTCATATGCTCCACCTCCTGTGTATCCAAATATTTTGAAAAATGCTTACCCGATCATGTTGGCATACTCCCTTTCCATCTGAATTAGTGCTATTGGCAATACCACTCCATCATTTTTGACTGTTGAGTGATTTCAGCCTTACTTCATTACTCTTCACCCCATTCCATCATGGTCACCAAAATGTTTCGCTGCTCTAAATTTTGCAAATAAGATAGGTTCGGGGAATGGGGGTTATCAAATAGTTTCTAGTGCATTTTTATTCCCTAACATTACACAACTTTTTATAGACAAATAGGTTTAGACTTAATAGCAATACATAGAATTGGCATCAAAAGTAAGTTGTCATTACAATACAAAATACGATATCTATGCATATGCAGTCTATTGAAGCCTCTCTCTACTTTGGTTCTATCTTTCTCTCTCTCTTCTCTCTTTCTCTCCGCTATGGTATTCCAATAGTCATATGAACATACATTCTCATTGCACAGTACGGGATACATTCGTTGAACTCACCAAAAGGCTAATCAATTTAATTACAAAATATATTACAAAGAAATTTACAATATATTTGCACTAACAATATCCTAACACTAACACTAGAAACTACCTGGAAACCCCCATTCCCTGAACCTATCTTGTCTGTGGAATTCAGAGCAGCCAAACACAACCAGTGCAATATATAAAGAGATGTAAAAAAAGAAAGCCCTAATGTCTGCAAATGAGTGAGCTGGAAAGAAAAAAATGACACCATTTTTGATATATAAATCTCCTAAAGCTCACTAAAGGTATCCCTAACATATATATGCCTAACCACTATACATGTCAAAAAAATGAAAGTGGTATATGTCATCCTTGATCATCACATGTTGAGCTTGATATCTCAACACTCCCCGTGAAGCTCAATGTCATGTCATGTAATGCAAGAATCTTCTAAAACTTTTTCAACTTTTCTACTGCAATTGCTTTAGTGAAAATATGAGCAACCTGCTCATCTATCCTCACATAAACAAGATCGCTATCACATGTTAATACCTTCTCCCTAATGAAGTGATAGTTTACCTCGATATGCTTTATTCTAGCATGAAAAATAGGATTTTGTGCAAACTATATGCTAGTAAGATTGTCACAATAAATGATGATAGGCATCTATGCTTCGACAACTACACTTGCAAGTAGCATTTCTTGTGGCATGATGCCTCATATGCTCCTATTGCAGCACCTCTATGCTCAACCTCTATACTCGACAAACCAAAAATGTGTTTCTTATTAATGCTCCATGTAATAATAGCACTCCCAAGTGAAAATAGAAAATGACTAGTATTTCTTCCATTTGGAACACTACCAACCCAATCTACAATATTGTATCCATGAACTTGTGATTCTACACCAATTTCATAAATCAATGCATAAGCAAAAGAAGCACTCACATAATGTAGAGTGTGTCTCAAATCATCTAAATGTGGTTTCTCGAGAACCATCGTAAATTGACTCTCAAGTCCCACATTGTAGCTTAGATCAAGATTTGTAATTGTAAGATGTATCAAAATTCCCACAATTTTTCTATACATGGTAGCATTTTCTAGTGCTTCACCTCATATAGCATCCAACTTCAAATTTTGATCTAATGGCACAGAAATTGTCTTAAAATCATCTATACCATACTTTTGCAAAATACACAATTCATATTGCCTTTGGATTTGGAGTTGCTTCACCTCTTTAATGTTTTCTTCAATATTGCCACCTACAATCAAATCATCAACATAAATAGAAACAATTATGATGCTATCATCAACCTTCTTTGAATATAATGGGTGATCTAGATTACACATAGGAAATCAAATTAAAGTTAAATAATTTATAGGCATTGTATGCCAAGCACGAGGGGCTTGTTTGAGACCATACAAAGTCTTTTTCAACCTACAAATGCATCGAGAATGCTTTGAATCCTCATATCCTTGTGGTTAGTCCATGTATACTTCATCCTACAACTCTTCATGTAAGAAAAAATTACTCCCATCCATCTTGTGCAAAATCCATCCTTTCATTGTAGTCAATGCGATAAGTGATCTAATAGTAGCCATTCATAATCAATTCCATATGTTTGTGCGTATGCTTTTTCTACCAATTGTGCTTTATACTTGATTATTCTACCATTAGCATTGCCCTTTACCTTTTAAGCCCACTTGCAGCCTATGGGTTTATTGCCTTGTAGGAATGAAGCCAAATTCCATTTTAATTTCCATAAAGTGCAGCCATCTCCTCATGCATAGCTTTCTCCCAAATTTCGCTTCCAATTGCATCTTCAAAACAAGAAGTTTCACCATCTTGTATTACCTTGGCCATGTAAGCACAATGGCAATCCATGTAGCTATCATATGTTAATTGTTGCATTGAATTTTGCATCCTCCCTTATCTTCTTCATCTTGGGTCACTTATTCTTTTTGTATCATCTACTTGTGCCTTTCTTACTCCTAGATTCTTCACATAGGGCATTCCAAGCTCCTGATTTCGACTCTTTTCTAAACAACTTGATTCTTCATCAATATCTTCAATATGTATAGATGCTTTATTACCAATAGGAATCTTTTCTTTACCTTTCATGGATATAGTCGATAGATTCACTAGACTAAAATTTGCATGCAATCTTCCACTCCTTAGGTTTGAGTTGGAACTATTGATGGGTGACATATCACGTCCACTTAGGACTCGAGACTCTACATTGGATTTTTTAACATTTCCTTTGTCATTTGAGTCAGCATTGAGTCCTTTTTTTGCATCAGCATAGAAGCTTGAAATTTGACAAAACACCACATCTTTGCTTACCTTCACCTATCATGTGAGTGGGTTGTAACATTTATATCCCTTTTCCTCAAAGGATTTCTTAATGAAAATACATTTTTCTACTTTTAGATCAAGCTTCATCCTCAACTCATTAGGAACATGGACATATGCAATGCAACCAAATCCTTTAATGTGTGATAAGTTTGGCATTTGCTTGTATACTTCTATTTGGGCATTACTTGATGTACAACAATAGTTGTAGTTATATTCATAATGTATATAGTAGTGTGCATATCTTTTCCCCAATAATGATGAGGCATATTTTTCTCGGCCATCAAGGTCTTGATATTTCTGCAACATCTCTATTTCTTTGTTTAGCAATGCCATTTTGTTATGGTATGTACCTAAATGAAAAGTCCCTTTGAATTTCATGAATTTCTAAAAAAATATTAAATTTTTTTGATATGTATTCACCTCCTCCATTAGATCAAAATGCCTAAATATACTTCCCTATCTGATTTTCCACCATATCATTGAAATTTTGAAAGTGAGTAAACACCTCACTCTACTCCATGAAGTATACCCATATTTTTTGTGTATGTTCATCAAATGAAAGTGACATAAAACTTGCAAACTCCCATAGGTCTGGTCTGTGAAACATCTATATGCACTATCTCTAGCAAATTTTCACTAACATGCTTATCATGCAGAAATGATGCCCTTGATTGTCTACCAAATTGACATGCTTCACTTACCTTATGCATCTCTACAACCTTGAAATTTGGTATTCCATTGAGAAGCTTCTTTGACTGCATCACTTAAGCCTCTGCAAATTTGCATGTCCAATTTTCTTGTCCCATATCTCATACTACTTGCAACTTTTGCAAACATGGCTGCATTGATTTCTTGAATTTTCATAGTCAAGGTAAACATCCTACCCAGTTTATTCCCTGTGGCAATCAACCTTCCATTCTATTTGTACTCTTCTACATATAAACCATCATATTGAACCTGGTAGTGGTACTTAAGTCCAATTATTGGTATAACCTAAACGTATACCAATATTGAGGAAATTTTGAGCTTTAAAATATAAAAATCATTATAAGCATATGCTTGGACTTGAGTTGAGACAAAGATCTCTAAAACAAATCCTGCACGTAAGCTAAAGAGCTTACAAAAGTTTGAGAGATCTTAAACAATGAAGATGAACTCTTTATTTTATCGCACGATCAACAAGATTTGATCAAGCTTAGCAATTTTTATCCAAGCACTTGCAATCAAAACTACTTTGAAGTTTGCCTAGTATTGGCAATAAAATTCCTTTTGGGAATTATTCACTTAGGTTCTATTTATCCAATGGAAAAGTGTGAAAAGAGTAAGTTGTTCCAAGTCTGAATAGAGTGAGAAATTCCAAGAATGTAGTCTGTGGAAGATACAACATAAACTTTACCTATCCTTAAAAAGATTTCTTAAAGGTGAAATCCAAGAGCATGAGCGGATGCGTAGACTTAAGTAGTAGAAAGATTCCTATAAACTCATCGAGGTAGCTACTTAAAGCTTTAGTAAGAAAGGAATCTAAAGACAAGAAGTGAAAAGCTCTTGTCGCTATTGGTTGAGAATAACCAATTGAACTTGAATTTGAGAAATTCAAGAACTTGGAATTATAACCGGTTTTCATTTGAAAACCCTAGCAAAGAAGAATGGGCACTCTATCAAGATGTTTTCAAGTTTCCAAAACAAAAGCACTAGATCATGAAACGATGGTGCATTCGAATCAAAACCTAGAATATCAAGTTAGAATTAATGCTTGGAACTTCAATTGAAGAGATAAGGTACTCTATCAAGATATGTTTAGACTTTAGGATAAATATCACTCACACGTCAATGTGAAGATAAAATAGGGTGGTATGGGACACCAAATTTTATACTCAGATTGATGTAGAAAAGATGGTATGGGACATCACACCATGGGATGATAATTATTTTTTAGTCCTAAAATGAATCTTAAAGTTATATTTGATCCTCAAGGGGATTAAAAACTTTAAGGAAAAATTTTAATTTCAAGGAGGATAATAGAATGATCTTGAGATACTTCAAGATCAAGGAAGAGGAAAATATGAAGTAAGTAACTTACAAGATCTTGTTTTTCAAATAAAGCACATACTTGTTCTTATTTGAATCATGAAACACTTCAAGATAAAGTGTTGTTGACTCAAAAATATTTGATAAATTTCTGAAAATGAAGGACTTTGACTCTTGGCTACTGTGAGAAAATAGCAACACAACGGAATAGACCTATAGATAGAGTTGAGAGAAAAAGGCAGACAAAGATAGACGTAGACTCAGAGATAAAGAACTCAAATTCTCAAATTGTCGAGCGCAACGCAGTTACAATGATGGTGTTGTCCACCCGTGTGCTCCCAATATGGAGCTTAGATGATGATCTAGATAGATTCTAGATGAAGGGTTTACTAATGCGCAATGCTATGTAAAGCTCAACCTGGGCCGTCCTTATATAGCTTTTACAAGGTGTTTTGATATATATAAACGTAGTCGTGAGATACAAAATAGTCGGTAAAATATATGATCCGACAATATCTCCACGACCAGAAGTCCTACCGTCTCGGCCCTACGAGCTGGGGGGATAGGACCCCATAGACGGGGGCAAGCCCCCTCTGCACTCCCCCCGTTAAGGTTCTAATGGGGAGACTGCGCGATGCCATAGGGCCTTTATTTTCACCTTGAATGGCAAGCCAGTGGCCTGGAAGTTTATGCCCTACCTAACCTAACGGCTAGGCTCACAAAGATCATCTACAACCATCAACGATCACACATAGACCTCATCTAACTTGGAAGTTAGGGTTCCACAAATGTTCGGGCTCTCATAATGGCTTCTCCTCATAATGGGGGCCTTACAACTTCGAGCACCATGGATCATTTGTGTGAAAGACAATAGTTATGCAATATAACATAGGAGCGGTAGTAGAGAAGATAACAGATATAAGAGAATCTCAACAGTTTTCTACTAATAGCAAGTACAAAGATGATGGCGTTGTCCACCCATGCACTCTCAAGGTAGAGCTTAAATGGTGATCTAGACAACTCTAGATAGGGAGATACAAGGTAGAGGTATACTAGCTCAATTCGATGTCTGAGGTAGTGCAAAAGTCATGTATATATAGGATCATGAGTGGCCTTCCATGGACGCTATACATGGGCGGTAGAGCATGGGCAGCCACTACCCGCGTTATTGCCATACACGGCTTAGGCCGGTTGAATCGATCTAACAAATATAAATGATTTTTGACTCGGACGGGGAATATTCCCTTTATCGTCGCACCGGGGTGCTGCCACCGGACCCCCATTAGGGGGCTTGTTGGCCCCCTTGGACTCCCTAGCCGAGGCTGCTCACCACTACCTCGGACCCCACAATTGGGGACCCTGGTAACTCCCTTTTTTTACAATACCTTACATGGTCCAATATGACCTTCATCCAACATGTAACTTGGGATTCCCATCAATTGGGTAATCAATTGTGGCTTCTCCTCATAATGGGGGCCGTACAAAATGTGCATACAATCATGAGGGTAAGGAAGCTTTGTTCAAAAGCATTTAGCAAAACGGGTTAGATTCTGAGAGAAATCAACTTAAGAAGTTGACCATGTCAAAGTCATCATTTATGGAAGGCAGTTTTTGACATAGGTTTGATCTAAGTGATCAAATTAAGAATCTAATAGTTCTTTTGAAGAACTAATGGTCATTGTGATTGCACAAAGGGAGTGTGAACATGTGAGTATCATTTGAATGATTAAAATTGAAGTCATATGCAGAGATTGAAGTCCATTTCTGAAGTAGACTCTTGAAGATGAAGAAAGCTTCATACAGAGAAGTATTTCTTAACAAATATGAAAGATAATATGAAGTTTGTGTAAAGTTTGGTTTATTCTTGATATAGAGGAGTTCTTAAGTCAAGATAGATTAGACATTTGGAGATTAAGAGGTCTGTAACAGTGGTATCAGAGTTGAAAGATCAAATCAAGGTGAAGGAGAAGCAAGGAGAACTTTGACTGTTGCAGATATCAAAGATCTTGTGAATTGAAGGAGCAAAGAGTAAAGTCTGGAAGAAAACCTGAAGAAGAACAAAGCATGATTTCAAAGGATCAAGAAGGAGTAAAGCTTCATATCAAAGGTACATTATATCACCATAAATCTTAGTAATTGCAGACATAGAAGTCAAGAGATGGGAGAAAGCTTACAGATTGAGAAGCTAGATAGAGAGAACTATCTAGCATGGTCCATGAGGATGGAAGCACACCTCATGAGCAAAGATTTGATATCATTTAGTACAGGAGAAGAAGAAAAGCCTGAGTTTAAGGATCCAAGTGTTCCAACAAGAGAAGAACTTGTAGAATTGAAGAATTGGATGAAGAGAGATTCTTAAGCCAGGAGCATCATTTACATCACTATAAATGATTATCTTCTACCACACATAAGAGGATTGGAAAGTGCAACAGATATATGGAATGCTTTGGAAGAACATTTCCAAAACACAACCAAATTGAGAAAGGCTTCACTATGGGCTGAATTTACAACATTCAAGAAGAAAGGATCTCAGCCAATTTGTGACTATGTTACAAGGATGAAGGACATTGCATATAGCTTGGGATCAATAGATGAAGAAATTGAAGAAGACAAGTTGGTAAGGCAAATACTTATAGGTCTAAGAGGAGATGAAAAGTGGAAACCTTTTATATTGTCTACAGAAATATCATTAGATAATTTTACTCCTTACCTTAATCAATTGTTAGTACATATACTAACATTTGAGCAGGACATTAAAGGAGAGAATGACAGAAGTTCAAGTCAAGCAATGTATTCAAAGGATAAGAAGAAGAATGATTAAGGCAAGCAGACAAATGATGAAGAAGGACCTTCAAATCAAGTAAACTTCATGAAAGGGAAGATGAATTTCAGAGGTAGAAGAAGAGGAGGTAAGAACAAAGATAATACTAAATCTTGTTGGATTTGTGGCAGAACAAATCATTTGGCAAATGATTGTTGGTATAACAATCAGAATGGTGGAAGTTATAATGAGAATTTCAGTCCTAAAGGAAGAGGAGGCAGAAATCATATTCACCCTCAAAGTCCAAGGAAATGTGGGACATGCATTGTTTACTTATGGAAGTCAAATGATGTCTGAATTGGATCTATGGCACAAGAGCTTAGGACATTTTAATGAAAGGGGAATTAAAGAAATGACAAAGAATGGTGCAGTGCTTAGCCTACCAAATATTGAAGGTTAACATATGATATACAAAGGTGAGGCTTTCCAGTTAGGTAAAGCTCATAAGAAATCATACAATAAGCAAGGATACATGTATTCAAATATGCTTGAATTGGTTCATACAGATGTGTGGGGTCCTTCAAAGGACTATAGCATAAATGGATCAAGGTATTATGTGCTATTTGTTGATGATGCAACCAGATGGATTACTCTATATGTGATCAAGGATAAATTTGAAGTGTTTGAGACATTTAAAGACTATCATGCCTATGCAGAAAGAAATACAGGACAAAAGCTCAAGAGATTGAGATCAGATGGAGGGGGAGAATATTTTTCTAAAGAATTTGATGATTATACGTGGAATGTAGGTATCAAAAGAGAAGTGACTTGTAGGTACTCCCCGCAACAAAATGGAGTTATAGAAAGAAGAAATAGAACTCTTGTAGAGTTTGCAAGATCAATGATGAAGGAAAAAAGGTGTCCTAATTATATGTGGGTAGAAGCAATTAATACTGCAACTTATCTTGTGAATAGGTTGCCTTGCAAAGCTTTGGAGGGAAGGACTCCTTATGAAGCATGGTGGGGTAAGAAACCTACTCTTGATCGCTACAAAATATTTGGATGTTTGGCATATGCTTATGTTCCATCTCAATTGAGACATAAGCTAGAACCTAAAGCAGAAAAATATATGTTCATTGGGTATGATGATAAACAAATGGGATACAGGTTGTGGAATCCATCCACAAAACAATTTCTTGTTTCAAGAGATGTTACATTTGATGAGCAAAGCACATGGTTTACAGGATCAGATAATGTGTGTACAGATCTTGAAGAAATTAAAAGGAAAGGGAAGTCAAAGATGAAGGTATATGAAGAAGACATTGTTGATGATGTTTATAGAAATGAAATGCAGGAAAATTATGAAGATAGACCAAGATTTGATCTAGAACAAAATGAAGGAGAAACTTCAAGAAGTGCAAAAATTAGAAGATCATCAAGAGATAGAAAACAACCTATCAGGTATAGTTATGATACATCTTTCTTGACAACCAAAGATTATGCTTATATTGTGAAAACAGATGAAGATCCATCCACATATGATGAAGCTAAAGGAAAGGAAAATCGGGAAAAAGCAATGCAAGAAGAGTATGATGCTCTACGTGAGAATGAGACATGGGAATTGGTGCCAAGGCCAAAGAATCGAAAGGTGATTGGATGTAAGTGGGTATACAAGACAAAGAGGTTTGCAGATGGAAAAGTCTCTAGATACAAGGCTAGACTTGTGGTCAAAGGATATGCCCAAACACATGGAGTGGTCTATGATGAAGCCTTTAGTCTAGTAGCCAAGATGTCTACAATCAGAACTATAATTGCAATTGCTACATGTAAAGCTTGGAAACTTTCTCAATCAGATGTAAAGAATGCATTTCTAAATGTATATATTGCAGATGAAGTATACATGGAGCAACCAGAGGGTTTCAAAGAGTCAAATGAATCAGATTATGTGTGTAACCTTAAGAGAGCTCTGTATGGTTTAAAACAAGCTCCAAGAGCATGGAATTATAGATTGGTCAATCAAGTTCTTGAATGAACTTGGATATCAAGCTTCAAAGGCAGATAGTAGTTTGATAGTGAAAGCAAATGAAGATAGATACATCTATGTGTGTATTTATGTTGATGACATTATTGTCACAGGTACAGATGCTCAAGGAATCAAGGAGCTAAAGAAGCATATGGAAAATGAGTTTAAGATAAGTGATTTGGGAAATTTGTCTTATTTCCTAAGGATGGAGATTATATACACTCAACATGGAGTGTATGTTACACAAGAAAGGTATCTGAAAAATCTTCTGATGAAGTTTAATATGGAGAATTGTAAGCCCTCAACCACACCATTCGAGGTTAATCATAAACTAAGCAGGTATGGAGGACAAGAGTTCAAAGACATGAAGATATATCATAGTTTGGTAGGTAGCTTAATCTATGCTACTTTGACAAGACTAGATCTTTCATATGAAGTTGGTGTCTTATCTCAATTTATGCATTGCCCAAAGCAAACTCATTAGGTTTCAGCACAAAGAGTGCTAAAATACATCAAAGGAACTCTGAATGAAGGTCTATATTATGGATTTACTTCTGATAGTAAGCTCAAAATGTTTAGTGATGCAGATTGGGCAGGTAATTCTGATGATAGAAGATCCACTCATGGTTATCTATTTTATGTTGGAGATAAGCTAATTTCTTGGTGCTCAAAGAAGCAACATACAGTTGCATTGTCATCTACAGAAGCTGAATACAAAGGAATGGTGGAAGCTGCAAAGGAAGTAATTTCGTCGAAGACTTTAATAAAAAGTCTAAGAATTGATCAGAGTGTTCCAACCATATTTGGAGACAACATGAGTTCATTATATTTGGCAGCTAATCTTGTTTTTCATGCCAGGACTAAACATATAGATATTCAGTATCCTTTCTTGAGAGAAAAGGTACTTGATAGAGAAATTGAAGTCATGTATACACCAACAAAAGAACAAGTAGCAGATATGTTGACAAAAAGTTTGGATGGACCAAAGTTACAAAGGTTTAAAGAGATGGCAGGTATGAAGAAGGTGCGAATAATCACAATTGATGATTCAGAGGGAGCTGCTCGAGCAAAAAAATTAGTCATTGATGATTACATGAAGATTAAGAATGAGGAAGTGAAGGAAAGACTCAAGCTCAAAGCATGAAGTCAATTAAAGAATAAGGAAGAAATGTTTTGTACATTTATGTATAATAGCTTTGGAAAAATACTTCAAAAATACTTGATGTAGTGACAAGTCTATAATCACATGTATATATAAGCTCATGCATAGTCATGAAATAGAGAGAGGTGAAGAATAGAAGAGAATGTAATCAATAGATTTCATATTGTTCAAGAGATAGATGTGTAGAGAGCTTTCTCATGAGTTAGTGACTAGTCTTTCCTACTATTCTCTGAGCCTGATCATGTGGATGAGGAAATATTTTGTACACATCTAATTCTGAAGCTAATCAAGCTATGACCAAAGTTTGATGATCTAATTCTCTTCAGGTTGTGTGTATGACAAGTAGGAACATTCATATGTATAAGTCTGCAAGTGAAGTTCTCATAATCGCGCATTTTCTTGTTCAAAGATTTGCTTGGATCTCAGTGCTCAGTGTAAAGTTTTTTATGTTTGAGCATTCAAAATATAAGTCAGAAGGTAAGGAAGCTTTGTTCAAAAGCATTTAGCAAAACGAGTTAGATTCTAAGAGAAATCAACTTAAGAAGTTGACCATGTCAAAGTCATCATTTCTGGAAGGCAGTTTCTAACACAGGTTTGTTCTAAGTGATCAAATTAAGAATCTAATAGCTCTTTTGAAGAACTAATGGTAATTAAGATTGCGCAAAGGGTGTATGAACATGTGAGTATCATTTGAATGATTAAAATTGAAGTCATATGCAGAGATTGAAGTCCATTTTTGAAGCAGACTCTTGAAGATGAAGAAAGCTTCATACAAAGAAGTATTTCTTAACAAATATGAAAGATAATATGAAGTTTGTGTAAGTAGACATTGATCATATACTAACACCCCCCCTCAATGTTTAGTGATGATAAATCAAGTAGGTCTCGGTCCTATGCCCATCTCTTGAAGATGCTTGTTTAGCTGCTCTCTTCCAAGTGCTTTAGTGAATATGCTAGCACAATTTGCCTCTGTTGGGTGATATTCTAGCTCCACAATTTCATCTTCAATTAGCTCACAAATGTAATGGTACTATACTTCTATGTGCTTGGTGCAAGCATGAAATACTGGGTTCTTTGCAATAATCATACAACTTTGATTATCACACTTGAGTACAACCGCCATATTTGATGGAAAGACTAGATCTGCAAGAATTCTCCTTAACCAGACTGCCTCACAAGAAGCAAAACAAGGTGCTTTGTACTCTGCTTTAGTGGAGGAGAGTGCAAGAGTTGGTTGCTTCCTACTTACCCAAGAAAATATTCTTGAACCAAGTGAGAAACATGTTGGACCAATGAGGACATTGACATCCAACAATCCCTCCTTCAATGTCATATTGGTACAAGATTCAGTAACCTGCAAATCTTCTCATGACTATCTCTAGTCAATGCTTTGGTAAATATATCTGCAACATTCTCACTAGTAGGAACATAAACTAGCTCAATGTGCTTCTTAGCTATCTGCTCTCGAAGATAGTGGTAGTGTACCTCTATATGCTTTGTCCTTGCATGATGCACTAGATTTTTAGCTATAGCTATAGCACTCTGGCTATCTGAAAATATCTGAATGGGTTGATGTACTCTTACATCAAGATAACTGAAAATCTTCTGCAACCATACTGACTCTAGAGTAGTTGTAAATGCTGCACGATATTCAGCTTCACACGATGAAGTGGCAATAGTGGGTTGTCTTTTTGAAAACCATGAGATAACACAATCTCCAAGATAAAAACAAAATCCACTAGTACTTCTTGTGTCTCTATCACCTGCCCAATCAGAATCTGAAAATCCTTTTAGTAACAAATGTGTAGATTTCGAAAATACCATAGCATAATTTGAAGTTCCCTTCAAATAACGAAAGATCCGCTTTACTGCTTTCCAATGTAACACTGTCGGATTCTGCATGAACCTTGATACTTGAGAAACTGCAAACTGTATATCAGGATGTGTATTACAAAGATAAATCAAGCAACCAACTGCTTGACTATATAGAGTAGCATCAAATGGCTCTGCATCTGCTACCATTTGTAAAGACGTGTTCTGATCCATAGGTGTTTGCATAGGTTTAGAATCACCCATCTGAAACCTTTCCAAAAGTTTCTCAATGTACTTCTGTTGTGTCATGTAGATACACTCATCTCGAAACAGAAACTCAATCCCAAGATAATAATGTAGAATGCCTAAATCATTCACATCAAATGTTTGCTTCAATTCTTCTTTGAACATCTGCAAATCTTCATCTCTGGGACCTGTGACTATAATATCATCCACATAAATGATTGCTATAATCATCATACTTGTTTCAGCTTTGACATAAAGAGTTGGAGCCGCATCTGAGTTATGGAAACCAATGGATAAAAGATATGTATGTATCTTTTCATACCATGCTCTAGGTGCCTGTTTTAAACCATACAAAGCTTTTATAAGCTTACACACTAAGTGTTCTTTACCTGTCTCTTCAAAACCTTCTGGCTGCTGAATATACACATCTTTATGTAAATCACCATTTAGAAAAGCAGTCTTAATGTCAAGCTGATATATATGCCAACCAAAATGTGCTGCTAGAGCAAGTACTGACCTAATAATAGTCATCCTAGACGTAAGAGCAAATGTCTCATCATAATCAATACCTTTTTGTTGTGCATATCCTTTGACAACCAACCTGGCCTTGTATCTATCAATAGTACCATCTGCTTTCCTTTTGATTTTAAAGATCCATTTTACACCTATAGCCTTCTTTCCTTCTGGTAACTCACATAGCTGCCAAGTTTGATTCTTATGAATAGAATCAATCTCTTCTTGCATAGCTTTTCTCCAAATAGGAATGTTAAGTGCATCTTTAACACACGCAGGTTCATCTTCAATAGTCGTAAGTGCCAAAATATCATGAATCTCAAAGTCTTCAGCAAAACTTACATGATCTTTTTGCTGTCTAGTTTGACTTCTTGTTCTTTTGATCTTGTTGTTGTTGTCTAGTCTGACTCCTTGTTCTTCCAGTAAAAGTCTTTATACCACTATCTTTCCAAGTCTGATATAACCACGTAGGTGTATCCTTGAATAGTGGTGAAACTCTTTCTGAACTTTCAGCTTCCACAGGTTCTGGAACTTGTCCTGTCGAGGTACTAGGAATTTCTGGAACTTTAACTTCTTCCATTTCTGGAATCAAAGTTTCTTGTGGAACTGACTCTGTAGAAGGTTGTGAAATTCCTCTTTCTTCAATTTTTTTTTTAATACTAGGAATTGGAGGTTTAACTCCCTCCTGATATGGCTGAACATCTACATCCAGAATCTTTCTAAAAATTCCATAGTCATTTTCACTAATGAACTCCGGAATTTTTGCTTCTTTATCATAAACCTTATCTTCAGCAATATAAGCATTACGTGAAAGAATAACTTCACCTGTTTTTGGAACATAAAACCTGTATCCTTTGCTTTCAACAGGATATCCAATAAAAACAGCTTTCTTTGCCTTTACATCTAGTTTGCCTCGGTCCTTTTTCTCAACATGTACATAAGAAAGTGATCCAAACACTCTGAAGTAACTCACATTAGGTTTTCTACCATAATAAGCCTCATACGGTGTGATTACCTTTAAAGCTTTTGTAGATGACCTGTTTAAAATGTGATTAGCTGTATGTACTGCATCAAACCAGAATTTTGGTGAAAGCCTCTTGGACGCCATCATGCTCCGCATCATTTCAACAAGCACTCTATTCTTTCTTTCTGCAACACCATTTTGCTGAGGAGTATAAGCAATAGTAAGGTGTCGAGTAATACCTTTCTCATCGAGAAATGTTTGAAACTCTTTTGACAAGTATTCTCCACCTCTATCACTTCTGAGAATCTGGACAGTTTCCTGACTTTCATTTTCAACCATAGCTACAAACTTCTTGAACATAGGAAAGACTTCTGACTTCGACTTAAGACCATAGATCCATGAGTATCTTGTAAAATCATCCACAAATAGGACAAAATACCTGAAACCCTCAATAGAGTCTGCTCTCATAGGTCCATTCACATCTGAATGAATAATCTGCAATTTCCTTGTAGCTGTAATATGACCATGTTTCTTGAAAGGTAGTTTATGCATCTTACCTTCAAGACAACCTTCACATATATCTGAATCATCAGATAGCTTGAATGAGGGTAAACTCTCAACCATACCTCTATCTTTGATATTCTTGAGAGCTCCAAAACTGATATGTCCAAATCTTTCATGCCATAGCTTCATATCTTCCACCGGTGACGAAGATTTGACTGCATATGCTTGAATGATTTTTGACAAAACAAAGATCCCTTCTTTATGCTTACCTTGTAAAAGACACTTGTCTTCTTTATGTGATAAGATCTTACAAAGATCTTTCTCAAATACAACTTTAAAACCATCACTTAAAAATGCAGATATAGATAGCAGATTTATCTTCATTTCAGGTACATAAAGGACATCTGAAATTTGAAAATTACCACCTTCTCTTGACTTTAGGGTTACTGTACCTATTCCCACAACATCCAAATCATTGCCATCTGCAATAGTAACTCTTCTACCTGAAGAATAGGAGAGAGAAGAAAATACATCTCTACAACCTGTCATATGCTTTGTAGAACCTGAGTCGAATATCCAAGGACTTGCTGAACGAACTTGTAAAGCTGCTTGATCAAAAGCTACTTCCTCAATAGTGATACAGGCATAAGAATCACCTTGAGATTTCCCTTTTTTATCATCTTCTGCAACATTACCTGATGCCTTTTTCTTTTCTGCTGCAATCCCTTTATAACATTCTGACTGAATATGTCCACGTTTCTTGCAAAAAGAACATATTTTTACCTTCTTCTTAGAAGAATTCTCTTTAGATGTCGTAGATACAGAATCTGAAGTAGAAGGTGAAAGGGACCTACTTTCCTTCTTGGATTGTTTTTCCTTCTTCTTATCCTTCTTCTTCTTACCCTTTGATGAAGATGAAAGTGCTTCTTCATTCTCTTCCATTCCCTTCAACTGATCTTCATCTTGAAGCAACAAGAACTCTAATTCTTCAAATGTAACCTCTCTATCTCTTGTGGTAAGGGTAAGAGTGGTTATAAAAGATCGATATGAAATAGGAAGTGAATTAATCAGCGTATTTACCATTTCTTCATCTGATATCTCAACTCCTACATTTAGAAGTTGATCTCTCAAGTCAACGAGTCTTGTAATGTGGGTTTGAATTGACTCACCAGCTTTCATCCTTGTATTTGCTAGTTGTCTCCTCAAGTGAGCTTTCCTAGCAGGATTTGTGCTCTGAAAAAGATTCTCGAGCTTTAACCAAGCTTGACTAGAACTTCTGCAAGATCTGATCTGTGGTAGAATATGCTTTTTGACGCTCATTGCTATGAATGAAAGTGCTAAAGCATCTCTAGCATCCCATCTTGCCTGATCTTCATTAGGAGGAACTCTAGATAAAGACCTAGTAGTGACTCTGGATGTCGAAGTGGTTACCTCTTCTTCAGTTGGTTCTCTAATTGTAATTCCAGTACCTGTTGAAGCTGTTGTAGACCCTTCTTCGCCTTCTCGTCTTGGTCTTGTTAAGGATCCATTGACGATACTCCATAAATCCTTTGTCACTAACAAGTTCATCATCATGAAACTCCACATGGGATAATTAGAAGATCCATCCAACTTGTCTTCAATCTCAATTCTAATCTCACTCATCTTATCTTAAGTGTGTATGTCAATTATGTAGCTCTGATACCAAGTGTTGGAATTTGGGGCCCCAGGAAAACATGTGAGAAACATGTTGGATGTCAATGTCCTCATTGGTCCAACAAACAGCTTCATAAAAAGCTTTCTCCATATCCTTCCAGGCGGGCGCAGTCTCCATATATAGATTCTCTTCTATATAACTTCAACAAGTCAAAGCGGGTCGACTTGGTCTAGCCCAACCTGTCTAAAAGCATCCTCAATTGGCCACGGTTCAAATCCCGTCGGGTGCAGCGCTAAGACAACTTTTTGGTACTTTACTTTTAGGAAAAACACACGGACGGGCTGCGTTTATTGTCGAACGCGATGATGCTCTATCGTAGCTTTTATTTTTAGCGAAAGTAGCTTTTAGTACAGCTTTTCATGGATACTCAACAACTATATAATAAGGCCCTTGGCTCCTTGTATAATCACTCACTCAAAGATCTAGAGCTTGGAGATCTTCTTGAAGATAGAGTGTTCTCACACTCTTGAAGGAGGTGAAGTTGTGGTGAAGGAGAGGCTACTTTCATTGCAGCAGGAAGTCTTCTACGAGGTGGTTGTAACTATCTTTTGTGAGTTAACCTTGTGGTTGATTTACAATTTTGTTACACTATTTTGTTAGCTTCGTTGCTTCATTCTCTTCACACACACTTAGATTATTTCGACATAATCTAAATTTTGTATCATCATCTTCTTATTCTTCCATTAGTGAGTGCACCACTTTATATGGTTGAGTAGTACTCCCATGTTGTAATTTGGACATCTATTATTTTTAGTGAAGTAAGCATCCAGCTTACGTTCCCTATCTTTGTCTCAAGATCTCTTTCTTTCTCTATCTCACTTATCATCTTGTCAATTAAGTTGTGTATGCTCAAGAGGTTTTAGTATTGGAACGATCCTGGGGCCCCAAATTCCAACAAAACAATATCTAAAAACTGATTTTCTAGAATCACAATCTCCAGCCCAATCTGAATCACAATATCCTTGAAGTGTATCACTTGTGGTATAAAAAATACCAAAATCCAAGGTTCCTGCAATGTACCTTAGAATTTGCATTCCACCATTCCAGTGACTCTCTTTAGCTTTGTTGGAAAACCTGCTTAAGACTCCAACAACATAGCAAATGTCTGGTCTAGTGTTGCATAGAAAAATAAGACTTCAAACGAGCTTCCTATACTTCTTAGCATCTACATCAGGCATGTTATCATCCATAGATAGCTTATGATTTACCTCCACAGGTGTGCTAGTTGGTTTGCAGTCCATCATTCCAAATGCCTTGAAAATGTCTTTGGCATATTTTTGTTGTGAGATGAAAATGCCATCCTTCCTTTGCCATACTTCAATTCCTAGATAAAAATGGAGTAAACGTAAGTCTGTCATTTCAAACTCAGTTCCCAAGTTGATCCAAGTTTGATTGATGAGTTCCTGATGATCTCCTGTAATGATCAAATAATCTACATATACAATGACAACAACTAGCTTGCTATCCCTTTTCGTTACATACAAGTTAGCATCATAAATACTTCTTTCAAAACCCATATTTTTGAAAAAATTATCTATCCGTTGGTACCAAGCCCGTGGGGCTTGCTTAAGTCCATACAAAGCTTTCTTCAACCTGCAAACTTTATTTTCTGAATTGGGCACCTCAAAACTTGGTGGTTGAGATACATATACCTCCTCCTTGAGGTGACCATTCAAAAATGCAAATTTGACATCCATCTAGAAAATAGCCTAGTCCTTTTGTGCAGCTACTACAAGTACTGTCCGAATAGTTGTCATGCGTGTTGTTGGTGCAAAAGTTTCTTGAACATCAAATCCTTCGATCTGTGAAAAACCTTGAGCAACTAATCTTGCCTTATACTTTTCTAATGTTCCATCTGCTTTATACTTAGCTTTCCAAATCCATTTAGTAGCTATTAAGTTCTTCTTTGCCGGCAAGTCGACTAGATCCCATGTACCATTTTTGAGTATACTATCATACTTAGACTGCATTGCCGCTCTCCAACCTGGATCATCAAGGGCTTCTTCAATGGTGGTAGGTTCCTTTATTGACCCATGATAGCTGCCATTAGATCCATGTTAACAATGTGTTATGAGGCTCTTCTTTGCTCCTCTATTCTCTTTGATCTTTGTAATCCATCTGAGGATGATTCTGGTACATCTACATGTGGATTGTGATCATCAGAGAGCCATTGTGCCCACTTTGGTAGTGGCTTATGCTGTGCTGCTACAACTGGTTGGCTTTTTATTGAGGGAATTTCTTCATCATATGTTTCCTCCTCAACTTTAACCTGTCTTTTGATAGGCACAAGGTGAGATATTTCTCTGTTTGATGAGATAGTAGATTTACCTTTATCTTCTACTAAGTGTGTTTGTTCATCAAACACCACAGCTCGGTTGAAAAAAATCTTCCTTGCCTCAAGATCCCACAACCTATATGCTTTAGACTCTTCACTATATCCTAGGAAGACAGACTTTTTGCTTTTTGAATCCAACTTTGATCTTGTTGAATCAGGAATATGTGCATAACAGAAACAACCAAAAATTTTGAAATCCAAAACTGAAGGCTTTTTACCAGAATATGCTTCTTGAGGAGTCATCCCCTTTAGTGCTTTTGTGTAGCTTCAATTGAGGATGTAGATTGCTGTATTGACTGCTTCTGCCCATAATGAATCAGGCATGTCTTGAGCCTTTAACATACAATGAGCCATTTCAACTATTGTCCTGTTCCTATGCTCAACAATGCCATTTTGTTGAGCTGTATGAGCTGTGGTAAGTTGCCTTTTCACACCATGCTCCTTACAGTAATTGCTGAATTCTACTGACAAGAATTCACCTCCTCTATCTGTTCTGAATTTCTTCAGTTTCCTTCCTGATTTGTTTTCCACATACTTATGCCACACTTTAAATTTTTCAAAAGCATCAACCTTCTCTCGAATGAAATAAACCCACATATTTCTATTATAATCGTCAACTAATAGCAAAAAGTAGAAAGATACTAAAGCAGGTGTAGACATCATTAGGGGAAAAAGTGAGCCCTGGATGGGCCTTGTAAGGATCCCTAATTTTTAGGGATTAAAATTAATTTTGTGGGTGATTAAGCAGATATCACAAACCACTAGTGGTATTCATAAATAAAGTATAATTTTACATAATTTAATTTTTAAATGGGAAAAGATGAGACATTCTAGCCCTTGGATCATATAAATCAATGGAATCTATCCATTTTTGTGAGAGTCAAGACGTAGCATTAAACCCCAAACTCTGCAAAGATTTCAGCCATTGGATCGACATCGAATCCAAGGATGGAGCGTGAATGGGGTTGATCGGCCTTCTGCAAGTATTTCCATCATCCGATCTTGGCTAGATCTAATGGAGAGCATTAAAATGCGCTTTAAATTATGAAGGGGAGCATCTACAACCATAGGATGAAGTAATGGTTGAGTGGATGTGATGGAAAGGCGCCAAATTCAAATAGAGAGCTATGTGGACCATTGGATGGATTTCGAATCCAAGGGTACATATGTGTGAGCGCCTTTTCCCAATGGATATACATCGCAGCCACACGATCTTGTATCTATTCAAGGGTCAAGATGTGTTCCTTCCTTGACTTTTGCGAGTTCACATGCTCCCTTGGATCTATGAGCCAATCTAATGGTCGAAAATGAAGCTTTTGCTCTCATATACCACTCACGTTCGAAAATCCACCATTTGATAGCTGTTTTGAAAGCTTTGAACATAGAAAAACAAGGGAAACCTAGGATTAGCCTAGTAGATTAAGAGACTAGAGTGTGGCCACTGCTCTCTCCTCATTGGTGGATCACTAATCAGCCCTTAATCTAAAAGGCCCAAAGAGGGTTCATTTTTTCCCCTAATGTTTTATCGCAGAGATCAGCATGTACCAAGTCTAGAGGAGCTTGAGATCGATTGCTGGTCTCTCTTGGAAATTCCTTTAAAGTTGTTGCTTGCCCATCATACAAGCTTCACAAGGTTCCTGCAACTCTGAAAATGTAGGCAAATGAGCAACCATCCCTATTTTGCATCTCCTTCAAAACTGCAAATTTGAGATGCCCAAATCATTGGTGCCATAACCTGCTTACATCTTTATCTTCTGTAGCAGTTAAGGCACTTAACTCATACAAGTTATCATGTCTTATGCCTTTACCTACTACATTACCTGATGAATCCATTATTTCTGCACCACTCTTATTGAAGTGAACGAGTCCACGATCTGTTATTGCAGAAACTGACAACAAATTTCTTTTAAGTGTAGGTACATAGAGAACATCGGATAACTTTTTCTCAACACCTGGAGAAGTGATAAAAGAGATGGTTCCAGTTCCTTTCGTTGGACACTTGGAGTCATTTCCCACCACTACATTGATGGATTCCCGCAGAGGCATTAGGGAACTATACCAATCCTTTTTATTGGTCATATGGCGAGAAGCTCCACTATCTAAAATCCATGGTTCATCAATATGAGCTTGAGTAGATGAGCATACATCTTCAATAGCTACCCATAGTTCCAACTCAGTGTTGTTTGCAGACTCTTTGTTCTTCCACGATGACTTTACAGTCCCATTCCGTTCATCAGCTTGCTTCTTTCTGCAATCCTTGATGGCATGGCATTTCTTTCCACAATAGGAGCAACTTCTTGTGAAATTTTTCTTCTTTGGATTCTTCTTTGATCCATCAGAAGAGCCTTTACCTTTTGCATTTACTAAGAATGCAGCATCATTTGTACTTTGTCGATTCTTCAACCGCATCTCTTCTTCTAAAAGCATAGCACAAAACTCTTCAAATGTGAGCAGAGTTGGTTTTACCTGAGTGTTAAGGGTTGTTACTAATCCATCATACTTTGCTGGAAGAACACATACACATCTTCGAGCCAGCTCTTCTGGTGTTATAACAACACCAACCGCACCCAATTGATCTTGAAGCTGTTTTATTCGTTTGTTAAAATCTTCAGCCTTTTCAAAAATCAGAATGCTTTTCATTTGCCAACTGATTTTCTAAATTTTGTATCCTAGTGTGATTCTTGGTCTCATATTGATGAGCCAATATGCCCCAAGCCTCATGTGCTTTACTAGTATGTTGAACTAAAGTAAGCATAGAATCACTTACACTAGTGACAATTGCACATAATGCATCAGCATTCCGCCTCTTCCAAGCTCGTAGAAGATCTGGATCTGGTTGAATCATCAATCTTGAATTTGCTGGATCTTCAACTGGTATAGACTCTGGATCTAATCCCACCACTCCCATGACAGTGTCAAGTAATTCATAGGAGTCCAAAATTGCAAAAATTTTGAACTTCCAGAGTGTATAGTTGGTTCCATCCAGCTTCCCTTCACTGAATGCAGTTGGGCAAATTTGAATAGGTGCAACATTAACATTAGTTAAAGCACCAAGACTAGTGTTTGATGATGAAGTGATCATGTGATCACTCGAATAATCTATTGATATTCTAGTCTACTAGTAGGCTAAAATAGTGATACTTCTCAAGCTATTCGAACCTTACGACTTTGATACCATGAAAGACAACAATTATGCAATATAACATAGGAGCAATAGCAGAGAAGATAATAGATATAAGAGAATCTCAACAATTTTCTACTAACAGCAAGTACAAAGATGATGGCGTTGTCCACTCGTGCACTCTCAAGGTAGAGCTTAAATGGTGATCTAGACAAGATAGGGAGATACAAGGTAGAGGTATATTAGCTAAATTCGATGTCTCAAGTAGTGCAGACGTCATGTATATATAGGATCATGAGTGGCCTTTCATGGATGGTTATACATGGGCCGTAGAGCATGGGCAGCCATTGCCCGTGTAATTGCCATACACGGCTTAGGCCGGTTGAACCGACCTAACAAATATAAATGATTTCTGACTCTGATAGGGAATATTCCATGGAATATTCCCTTTATCGTTGCTCCAAGGGGGCTTCACCCAGACCCCCACCATGGGGCCCGCTAGCCCCTTGGGACCCCCTCAGCCAGGGGGCCTGCTAGCCCCCTTGGACCCCCAGCTGGGGTTGCTCACCATTGCCCTTGACCCCACAATTGGGGACCCTGGTAACTCCCTTTCCTTACAATACCTTACATGGTCCAATATGACCTTCATCCAACATGCAAGTTGGGATTCCCATCAATTGGGTAATGCACGCTTGGCTTCTCCTCATAATGGGGGCCTTACAAAATGTGCATACAATCATGAGGGGTAGACATTGATCATATACTAACATTGTGGTCACGTGAGGGTGGAGTATTGAGCATATCTAACACCACCCTCAATGTCCACCCTACGTTGAACTACCTCCTTGGTCCAATCCCAAGCTTTGGAAAGTGTCGAAGAAGTTTCTCTCTCCCAAGAGCCTTGGTGAAGATGTCTGCTCCATTTTCTTCAGTAGGACAATAGCTTATCTCCACGACCCCCTCCTCAATCAACTCATGCACATAGTGATACTGGATTTCTATGTGCTTGGTACGTGCATGGAAAACATGATTTTTGGCCATGACCATGCAACTTTGATTGTCACACTTCAACTTTGTAGCCTCCTGTCCTTGTATTCCTATGTGCCATAGGATCCTCCTCAACCATACTGCTTCACATGCTGCAACACATGAAGCTTTGTACTCAGCTTCAGTAGAAGATAATGCTAGAGCCAGTTGTTTCTTACTAATCCAAGAGAAAATCCCTGATCCTAAAGAAAAGCAATATCCAGAAACTGATTTTCTGGTATCAATATCTCCTGCCTAATCTGAGTCACAGTATCCGACTAGAGATGATCCTTCTTCATAAAGAATACCATAATCAATGGTCCCTTTCACATACCTAAGTATCCACATGCTTGCCTTCCAATGAGTTTGGCAAGGCTTATTAGAGAACCTGCTTACTACTCCAACAACATAAGAGATGTCTGGTTTGCTATTGCACAAGTAGATGAGACTTCCAACTAATTTCCTGTATCTTCCAATATCCACTTGAGGTGAAGTATCTTCAATAGATATTTTTGTGTTGACCTCCATAGGTGTAGAAATTTCCTTGCAATCCTCCATGTCAAATGCCTTTAATATCTGCCTTGCATACTTTTGTTGAGAGATGAAAATCTTCCCTGGTTCCTACCAAACTTCAAGACCTAAGCAATAATGCATTAAGCCCAAGTCTATCATTTCGAATTCTAAACTCAGGGCATCTTTTGTTTGTTGAAGAAGAGCATCATCATTTCCTATAATCACAAGGTCATCCACATAGAGTACAAGCACAATTGTCTTCCCTCCTCTCTTTGGAAGATACAAGTTAGCATCAGAAGCACATCTTTTGAAACCTAGATCCAAGAGATACTTATCTATCTGTTGGTACCATGCTCTAGGGGCTTGTTTTCTTACATACCTTGTTCTCTGAATGAAGAGCCTCAAACCTTGGTGGTTGAGACACATATACCTCCTCCTTGAGATCTCCATTCAGGAATGCTGATTTGACATCCATGTGATAGACTGGCCAATGCTTATGTGCAGCCACAACTAGTACTACTTAGATACTAGTCATTCTTGCAGTCGGGGCAAATGATTCACAAAATTCAATGCCTTCAACTTGTGAGTAGCCGTGTGCAAAAAGTCTTGCTTTACACCTTTCTAGAGTACCATCAGCCTTGTACTTTAGCTTCCAGACCCACTTGGTGCCAATGACTTTACACTTGGAGGGTCGATCCACTAGCTCCCAAGTTCCATTCTTCATGATATTGTTGTATTTTGATTGCATGGCAACCCTCCAATTCGGATCATGGAGTGCCTCTTCCACATTGGTTGGCTCCTTTGCTTCTTCTTGAATGAGATCAACCATCATGGCTATGTTTACAATATGGGCGCTTGCCCATCTCTATTCCTCTATTTTCTGTGACTGCCTTCGTCCATTTGCAACCTGTTCTAGTGACTGTGGGATGGGGTTTGCAGAATCATAGAGCTGCCTCACCCAACAAGGCAATGGATTTTCCACTTGGGTGTCGGCAGCTTGGTGACTTTCAGACTCATCATCTGAAGATGATGCTTCCTTCTCTTGTGTAGAAGGGATAGCTCTTGGGCTAGGTTCATAGTGGATTGCCCCTTTGCCTGATGATAAAGTGGAAGCTCTCTTTTCCTCCTCCAATGCATGTGGTTGCTCCTCCTTAAACACCACATCACCACTCGCCATGATCTTCTTAGCCTCAGGTTCATAAAGCTTATAAGCCTTCTTATCTTCATTCTACCCTAGGAAGATACATTTGATGCTTTTTGGTTGAAGCTTGTTTCTCTCCCTATCTAGAACATGTACATAACATTCACTTCCAAATACTTTGAAATGGGAAACAGAAGGATTTTTACCAGTGTAGGCTTCTTGTGGAGTCTTTCCATCAAGTGCCTTGGTGTAGCTTCGATTCAAGATGTAGACAGCAGTGTTGACAGCCTCTGCCCAAAATTGATTAGGTAAACCATTCGCTTTCAACATGCACCTTGCCATCTCCATGATGGTTTGATTTCGATGTTCTACAACACCATTCTGTTGAGGACTATGTGCCATTGTGATTTGATGCTTGATTCCCTTACTCTTGTAGAAATCTTCAAAATCTGTTGATGTGAACTCACCACCACCATCTGTCCTGAATTTCTTCATCTTCTTCCCTGTTTCAATTTCAACAAGCTGAAGCCATTCTTTAAACTTACCAAAAGTATAAGCCATTCGCACAAGTCAACATGCACCAACTCTAGAGGATAGCTTGCTCTGTTCTTGCTTTCTTGTGGAAACGCCTTCCTCTGTTGCTTGCCCATCATGCAAGCTTCACATGGTTCCTTCATTTCTGCAATCAATGGTAGGTGTGCAACCATGCCCCTGTGATGCATCTCCTTCAGTATGGGGTATCCAATGTGGCCGAATCTCTCATGCCATAGCTTACTTGTGCCCACGTTTGTAGTGGCTATAAGAGCACACAACTCATACAGGTTGTTCCTCCTTATGCCAGTCCCAACAATGTTGTTGTTACTGTCCATAATCTTAGCTCTTGTCTTACTGAAAGATACTTGATGACCTTGATCAGTTATAGAAGCTACTAAAAGTAGATTTCATTTTATTTGTGGAACATACAACACATTTGAAAGATTTCTGATATCTCCATTAGAGTTAATGAAAGAAATCGTACCTTCACCCTCTGCAGGACATCTTGCATTGTTCCCTACCTTTACTCTGATGGGTTCCTTTAGAGGCTGTAAGGAATTATAAAGGTCTTTTCTACTCGTCATGTGACGAGATGCACCACTATCCAACACCCATAGGAGCACACCTCCTCTATTGTAACAAATAACTCAAGTTCTATTTCTGTTGTGTTGGAAGACTCCTTGCCCTTCCCACCTTTTGAAGAGCCACCCTTCTCTTCTGCCTTCTTAATGCGACAGTCTTGTATTTTGTGTCCTTTCTTCTTGCAGTAGAAACACTCTCCCTTGAACTTCTTTTTTTTTTTCTTCCTTTTGTCTCCATCTTTTGAAGAGTTTGATTTACCTCCTTTGGCATTTGCTACGAATGCAGCATCTCATTTGCTACCACAACTCCTTGCCTTGAGCCGTAGCTCCTCCTCCATGAGTAAGGCACTAAATTCTTCAAAAGTTAGTGGTTGAGGTTTGATTTGAGTGTTAAGAGCAGTTACCAAACCATCAAACTTAGGTGGACAGATTCGAAGACAACCTTGAGCTAGCTCCTCACTTGTCTTTTGAATACCTGCTCCCACCATTTGATCTCGTAGATTCTTTATGCAAGTGATAAACACCTCTGCAGTCTCCGCATCAGCAAATTGTTCTGTTGCAAGCTGATTCTCCAAGTTCTGAATCCGTGTCTGATTACGAGTTTCATATTGATTTCTCAATATGTTCCATGCTTCACATGCCTTTGTAGTATGCTGAATGAGAGTCAAAACACTATCAGAAGTACTTGTAACTAGAGCACAGAGTGCATCTGCATTTCTATGTTTCCAAGCACGTAGAAGATCAGCATCAGGAGGAATCATTCGACCAGGATTATTTGGGTTAGGTCTTTCTTGGGGCTCATGATCAGTCCCAAGAACAATCTCCAAAAGCTCATACAAATCAAGAATAGAAGTGATTTTGAACTTCCATAGGGTGTAGTTCGTACCATCAAGTTTACCTTCTATGAAGGCTGGTGGTCGTATCCGCAACATTGGGATGACCGGCATCATTACTGCTCCTGCTTGTGTGCCACCTACTCCTGTTGATGAACCACCTTGACTCCCAGTCGTAGATGATGACGTGCCTCTTGACATCTTCTCTCTTTTGTTGTTCAGACCTCTCCAACCTCTGCATTTCTGCTTCTGCACCACTCAGAGCCTCCTGAGCTCTGATACCATGTAAGAAAATAATAGCACAGCGGAATAGACCTATAGACAGAGTTGAAAGAAATCCACAGACAAAGATAGATGCAAACTGAGAGATAGAGAACTCAAATTCTCCAATTGCCAAGCGTAATGCAGTTACAATGATGGTGTTGTCCACCTGCGGGCTCCCAATGTGGAGCTTAGATGGCAATCTAGATAGACTCTAGATGAAGGGGTTACTAGTGCGCAATGCTGGTAAAGCTCAACCTGGGTTGTGCGTATATAGATTTTACAAGGTGGTTTGGTATAGATAAACATAGTCGAGAGATACAAAATAGTCGGTAAAATATACGATCCGACAATATCTCCACGAACAGAAGTCCTACCGCCTCGGCCCTATGGGCCAGGGGGATAGGACCCCACAGAAGGGGGCAAGCCCCCCTCTGCACTCCCCCCATTAAGGTTCTATGGGGAAACCGCGCGATGCCACAGGGCCTTTATTTTCACCTTAAATGGCAAGACAGTGGCCTAGAAGTTTATGCCCTACCTAACCTAGCGGCTAGGCTCACAAAGATCATCTACAACCATCAACGGTCACACATAGACCTCATCTAACTTGGAAGTTAGGGTTCCACAAATGTTTGGGTTCTCATAATGGCTTCTCCTCATAATGGGGGCCTTACAACTTAGAGCACCATGGATCATTTGTGGTCACATGAGGGTGGAGTATTGAGCATATCTAACAGCTACTTGCAAGCTGATGTCAACCATGCACACATAGAGTATTTGGTGTTTTTTTCTACCCGACCTCCAAGCCATCTAATCTCTCATAATGAGATTCCCTAGAGTCTCTTCTCTCACTCCACATCATCATAGGGTATGAGTGAGGCTCCTCTCTTTTTCTACCAAATATACACAATGTCTCTAATGATGCCATGTGGCATCTATGCTACCTCACCCAAGAGGGTGTGCATCCATAATATGGCATTTCCTTCCCCTTGAAAACATTTTCGTCCTTGAAAATGTAAATTAAATATCCATAAAGGTAGAAGAAAGTTCTCAGACTCCCTTGAACCCCATGTACTATATGTACATGGTTATCTCTGTGTGTGTTGTTTCCCCATATCCTTCCCCTTAAGAAGTCTCATATGAGATCATCTCAAAGGTGCAAAACCATCTGAGTAGTGCCTACTATCTCCCATTTACACTTAGCTTCCAAACAATGACTCCCATGATATATAACATCATCAAAATGACCTAAGTCGTTATGATGTATCCTCTATGGAGTAGTAATATGAAAAGTAGGTGTAAAATGCCAAGCTCATAACCTTGACGATACAATAATGGAGATAATAAACCATAGAATCCTCTGAAATATAAAAGAAAGTCCCATAACAAGTGACTCCAAACCCATCTAAGACTAAATGATAGATTGCCCTCATACCACTCTAGGTCTTCCTAACCATTAGTGTACTCACAAGTAATAGTTTAATCTAAAATACCTTGTGATCTATGCAAGTCCATCATGTAGCTCATATATAAGAATTTCTTGGTAGTAAAATGCAATATCTACATTTCACTAACCAATATTTCTACAGTTTGTTATCCTTTAACATTGCACTAAGTTCTATTGGAAGAGCATATATTGGTACTAGTGCAAACTCTAAAATATTCTCTTCCCTGTAGTTTTCCATATGAATGTAGGAAGCATTCCCATTGAGATTCAACTAATCCCTAAGTACCCGATTTCCTAATTGATGCTCACACATCATCCTCATGATGAAGCATCAACTAAGATTTTGGTACACCAATAGGTTAGATATCTACCTATCTCCTAGAAACCCTAAAGAGAGAAGACATAACTCTATTCCCAGTCTCACTAATGTCGATAACTAGATCATCTCATCTAGTCAAGGACCATCATTGGAAATAAACATAACCACTTCTCTTTCGGGTCTACAGGTGAGATTCAATCTAACCACCATGATTAACTGATCTCCCTATTGCCTTAGATTGAAGAGTGCCACTTCTATCTAGGCAACCAAAATGACAAGGTGGAACTCTCTCTCTATCATCTCTTCTAAGGAAAAGAGCTCTAGTAGTGGAATCTATTCCACTTTATCTTTCCCTTTGAAAGAGATTCTTTTGAATTCAATTTCTCTACTCATCCAACAATGAGAACATGTACATAAGTTCTCCATGTTTTCTCCTTTCCAAAATAGTGGAGAATCAAACTCCCATGTGAAGGAAAATTATAGTGAAAAAAGTAGAGTAAATGAATTCCTTCTAAAATATGGACTAAGAGATGTTTTCTAAACACCTCTTCTTTCTAAAATAAACTAAAATATGTTTTTTGAGAAGATCTATTATCTCTAAAGGAAAACATACTTTATTCTTCTCCAAAGAAGATATCATATTTTCCTTTCCTTTTCCGCTTTAAGGAAGATGAGCTAAAGTGGGATGTCTATGCTAAAGTGAGATCACTTCGAGATCTCTAAGCTAATTCCCTCTTTCTCCTTTCCTTAAAAGAGAAACTTATGAATTCATCTGCTCCTCTCTTCCATAAGTAATACATAATTCCTCATTATATAAAATCCTATGAAGATGGAGAACAAATCTCCCATAACTAATGAAGGTATATGTAGTGAACAATGGAGAAAATAAATTCCTTATAAGGGTCAAAATCCCTCTACTAAGATGGTCAGTAATGATATGATATGATTTCATAAACACATGTTTATCCATACTAAAGAGCTATCTCTGCCAACCATGCTCTATGCATGGATCTATACGATCCAATCAAACTAATGGAATTATCCTTCTTGAAAACCTCAAAATGAGTATGTGATACCAATGGTGATAAAATCACCCATCACATTCTCTACTGGAAGAATAAATCTTCCCTACACTATGAAGGATAATTCTTAGTCTTAAGGATATGTTTACTAAGAGCTCTCCTCAGATCTAGTGAGACATGATGCCATGAATGATGAGTCCTTTTCTCGCTGGCCATAGAAGAAGAGTGTTCAAAGGGAACTGGTTTCCAGCGTCCCATACCAGTGGAACCTTCTTCCAATTCATGGTGTCATACCTACACTAAATCTAATATATATTCCATATATATGCAATGGAATATGTAGGTGGACTCTAATGAATCTCATATCCTCAACTCATGTCGATGGACTCAAATGAGTCCCATGTCCTTGAACTAGTTAGTTTGGTTCTAATCATCATGTGACAATGGACATCCCTTTCTTATTCCAAACTAACTTATCCCTAGGTACCAAGACTGAGTCTAAGTACCTCTCTCTAGATCTCGATATACATATATATATTGGGTACCCCAACTATTCCTAACTAAGGGATCTATGCTCAATATCATAGAGCTAGTGCCATGACTATGGCATTCCTAACCATCACTCGAATTACATAAGCACCCGTCGACGCTCTCACATGAAACCCATCTCTATGACCCCATCTAATTGGTTTCCTTAGCAGCGTAGCAGAAATGCTTCACTACTTGCTCAAGTGATGTGCATGAGTGAAACTAGTCACTCTTTGATTATTCTTCATAATACTCCATAGTCTCCTAATCATCCCATGAGACTCTTGTGAAGATAAGTAAATCTTCACTACTTTGGAGATTATCATAAATGTATCTCCCGTGCCTCTATGCAACTTCCTATCAACTATAGGATTGCTTGCACACATTCCTAATGGTGAAGGTACATGTCCTTCCCCTTAGCAATCCTATGATCTAAATCCATAAGGATTATGTGTAGGGATCCTATTTCTATTGAGGTTTCCTTATCTATAATACCATCAAGTACATGCATATAAGCATGCGAACACCTTATTGATGTTTTCAAAGAAGGCATGTTAACATGTCTTAACATTCTTACCTAAAGGTAAGTGCGTATATAACACCATGAGGTGGGAAAATTTTTTATAGCATTTTCCCAAGGAAATGGAGCCCCAAAAAATTTTAACCATAAAATCAATGGCACACAGGCCATCCAATACAACATAGGGCTTGACAAGCCCATGGCATGCATGCCATAAACTCATACATGGACTCCATAACCTACAAAAATATAAATTTAAGCAAATGCTAGCAACAATCTCTTTGTTGCATAACCATGTAGTTCCTGCAACCATCTTTCCTGCAAACAATCAAAAGGTGTACTCCTAGCACATTTGTCTAGAATTTTAAGATTAAAACAATGATCAACTTTGATGTATGCATTCCAATTGATGCATGTACATACAGAACATGCCATAACATAAAGTAAGATGGCTGAAAAATATAAAGCATACGTCCCTAAATGATTTGGTATTGGAATTGCATGCATCCAATCATCTTTTTTATGAACCTTGAGACCTCTACACATTCCTCTTCAGGTCCTACCATACACTTTTAAGTGTACAAAAACATCGGATCACTTCCCAAAACATAAAGTATGGTCAAATGATTACTAAAATAATGCAAATTTACCCAAAAATGCATTTGTAATCCATCTTTAGACCTGTGAAAACCTTTCTAGGACCTAGAAATAATCATAGAAATGAAATGTATATCATGTGCAAGTGGATCGAAGTGAAATTATTTCAATCGCCTTCCCGGTCTGTAAGATATGGATCCCGAAAGGTAGTCGCCAAAAACTATTCAGACCTTGCAAACCTATACAGACTTGCCAAAATACCTAATTTCCAAAGAAAAAAATTTGTAAACTGAGAATAGAACTTGTGCTCTTTGAAATGAGCCATAGAAAATCCAATTTGGAGTTTTTTAGCCCAAGATATGGCCTTTCCAAGTGGGACATGCCAAACTAGTGGACTAGTGGAGGGGCTAGAAAAAGTGTGAAAATGTGATATTTGGAGTGCCCAAAAGCATTCCTCCATCAAGCAAATCCTAAAATTCTCACCATAAACTTAGATATTAGTATATGAAAATTCTTGAGCCTATTTTCACCTTTCCAAATCCTCCCTTAGTGCATGCTAATTTGCTCCCCAAAAGAGGCGTAAATCAAGATTTAAATGGGAGCTTTTAGCAAGCTTCTAATCTACTCCTAATGTGGATTTTCTTATTCTCCATGGTAGTACATATACCATAATTCATGTATGTATGCACTAATCCATGGAAAGCCTCTTAAATAGTCTCTTTTCTTACTCCCAAAAATGGATTTCGGCAAAAATTAACATCTCAATTTTTTTGCAAAAAGTGCGGAAAGGGGGTTTTTTGAGGAAGTAAAATTCCTCTTTAACTTATCCTTTTAATGAATTATATGATTCCATTGTGAATTCCATATGATATATCCTCAATATATATAATTTATCCCATCATCCATACCTAATGCACCTCTTTTTCCCTCCTCCAAAATGGGAATTTATCAAATTCAGGTGCTGAAATTTTTTTCTTAAACAGTGATGGACGGGGTTTTTGTGGAGCTTCAAATTCCCATAATACTGAGGTATATTTTGGATTTCTTAATCTTATATGGAATTCAATACACTAGACTATAGGTGTTCATGATTTTTTCCATAAATCTATAAAAAGTCCCTCTTCATTTCCCTTTCCTAAAATGGCTACTTATCAAAATAGCTCCTAAAATTTATGTGAAACTCATGAATAGGGCTACTTTAGAAATTCCTAAAGCTTTTCCTTTCTTGTATTTTGAGGGAATTCTTGACTCCAGATGAGAGTATATACCTCATACTCTCCATATATGTGATTTCCCTTTAAGATCTTGGCCCCCTAACACTTCATTATCATTCTCAAAAATAAATATTCTTACAAAAATTCAAAAACAATCAAACCTGGAAATTGAGGCCATAAGTTGAAGTGTGCCAACGGCGATGCACCACAGTGCACTCTTCCTTTCGAGAGCTCCGCGACAATATGCTCGGAGTAGAAAACCGAGCTCTTGAGGCTGCACACAGTACTCCGCACAGAGGCTATAGAATACACAGAAAACACAGTACACAGGAAGCACAAAGACAGCCTTCTTAGGTCTTATAAATGCGGTCGAACTTACTGTCCGTGACTGACCAGGCCACTATATGTTTTATTAAAGAACATATACAAAGAAGTGTCCGGTGGCCATTTGGCCTTTCACATGGACACTAACGATAACAATCCCCCACTAAAGGCCAATATGGCCAAAGTAACTATGGGAGAAAAAAATAAAGAATGATAAAGAATACCTGAGTGTAAGTATACAAACTATACCTCCCACCTGATGGGCATGTTACACAGTATACAAGTGACTGCGTAAGATCAAGAATCAAGTAACCCCCATCAAGTGACAACAATCTCGAAAGCTATCATGTGGTAGAGCTTTAGTCAAAGCATCTGCAACATTATCTCGAGTGTGAACCTTCTCAAGAATAATGCTCTCAGTGGCTAAGCAATCTCTAATGAAGTGATACCTCACCTCAATGTGCTTGGTCTTTGCATGATAGACCAGATTCTTAGCCAAAGCAATGGCACTCTGACTATCACTGAGCAAGTGAGGTACATGCTGAGGTAAACCCATATCACAAGCAAGACGAGAAAGCCACAATGCTTCCTTACATGCCTCACTTGCTGCAACATACTCTGCTTCTGTGGTGGAAACAGTTGTACATTCTTGAAGACGAGATCTCCAAGAGATAGCACCTCTAGCAAAATGAAAAATGTACCCTGATGTAGACTTACGATTGTCTACACAACCAGCATAGTCAGAATCTGTGTAACCAATAATGGATGCTTTCCCTCTACCTAAGCATAGACACTTGTCCTTAGTGCCACTCAGATATCTCAAAATCATTTTGACCGCTTCCCAATGTTTCTTGCCAGGATTAGACATATATCTGCTCACAAATCCCACTGCAAATGCAATGTCTGGTCTCGTAGCTACCATAGCATACATGAGACTACCAACAGCAGACTGATAGGGAATTTTGTTCATGAATTCCTTTTCCTCATCTGATTTGGGGCAGTCATCCTTGCTCAATTTCACATATGTGGGTAAAGGTGTACTCAATGCCTTTCCACCTTGCATATTGAATCGGTGAAGTACTTTGGATATGTACTCACTTTGAGACAAGTATATGCATCTTTTACTCCTATCACGAGTAATGCGCATGCCAAGAATATGTTTGGCATCCCCCAAATCCTTCATATCAAATGTCTGACTCAACTTCTTTTTAAGAAGTGACAAACCATAAGAGGACTTCCCAGCAATCAACATATCATCGACGTAAAGTATCAAGCATATCAAGCTGCCATCAGAGCATCTCTTTGTGTAGAGACAATGATCCTCATTGCTCCGAGAATAGCCTTGGGACTTCATAAAAGCATCAAACTTTTGGTACCATTGTCTAGGAGACTGTTTAAGTCCATACAAGCTCTTCTTGAGCTTACAAACTAGACTTTCCTTGCCAGGAACTACATAACCCTCTGGTTGTTCCATATAGATCTCATATGTAAGATCTCCATGCAAGAAAGTTGTTTTCACATCCATTTGGACTAGCTCTAAGTCCTCCATTGCAACGAATCCAAGCAACATGCGCAAAGTAGTCATCTTGACCACTGGAGAGAAGATTTCCTCAAAATCAACACCATGTTGTTGCTTAAAACCCTTTGCAACAAGCCGTGCTTTATATTTTGGAGAAGCACTATCTGATGTGAATTTCAGCTTATATACCCATTTACATGGTAAAGCTTTTCTGCCCTTTGGCAAAGGTACTAAGTCCCAAGTACCATTCTTGTGAATAGAATCCAACTCACTCTTCATGGCACGCTCCCACTTGACATGATCCTCTATCTGCATAGCCTCTTTGTAGCAAGAAGGCTCACCGGCATCTGTTAGCATAACAAAATCTAAACCTGGAACATATCTATCAGGTGGATATGAGACACGTGCAGAACGTCTCAATGGTTGCTGAACAAGAACATGTGCAGACTGATCTGAATGGACATTCTCTTGAACATCCCTATGTGCAGCATTTTTATGCATGCTAACCGGAGGACTAGTATCCTCAAACACCACTCTTCTCACTTCAACCTCCTTAATGGGCTGTTTATGCATCTTAGACTCATTAAAAATGACATCACTACTTCTGATCACTGACCGTCTTTCAGGATCCCATAAGCGATATCCAAATTGTCCTTCTCGACCATATCCAAGAAAAATGCATTTCTTTGATTTATGGTCCAACTTTTGTCTAAGATTCTTGGGTATATAAACATATGCTTCACACCCAAAAACTCGAAGATGATCATAATATGGTGGTTTCCCTGTCCATAACTCTTGTGCCACTTTCAGACCTTTTGTAGTACTAGGTGAAAGGTTAATCACATGAACTGCAGTCAATACTGCTTCTGCCCAAAAACCTTGTGAGAAGTTTGCATGATGCAACATAGAGACTACTCTATCTTGAATAGTTCTATTCATCCTCTCAGCTACACCATTCTGTACTGGGGTATAAGGAGCTGTAAACTCTCTACGAATCCCTCTAGACTGACAGAAAAGGCTGAATTCATGTGAGGTATACTCACCCCCATTATCTGAACGTAAAGCCTTAAGCTTAGTTCCTTTTTCAGTCTCAACTGAAGCAAGCCATTTTCTGAAAGTAGGGAATACATCATCCTTTGATTTGATAGGATATACCCAGACTTTTCTAGTAGCATCATCTATGAAAGTGACAAAGTAAAGAGAACCACCTAAGGACCTAGTGGGCATAGGACCACACACATCTGTATGAACAAGATCTAAGGGCTGAATTGAAGAGTCAATGTGTGTTCTATGCACATTTTTGGTTTGCTTTCCATATTGACAATGCTCACAAAATGAAAAATCAAAGAAAGATAACACAGGTAAGTAGCCAGAACAAGAAAGATTTTCCATTCCACTACGAGATATATGGCCCAAACGACCATGCCATATACAAGCCATAGGCTATTCAGTAACAGCTAACAAGTGTTCTTTCTGTGATACAAATAAAGGATAAAGTGAGCCAACTTTGCTTCCTTTTGCAATAACCATATTGCCCTTTGATATACGAAAGGACTGAGCATAGAAGACCACCTTGTAACCAAGGTCATTAAGTTGACCAACTGACATCAAACTGCGTGATAACTGAGGTACATGGCGTACATTATGCATAGTAAATTTTGAACCATCAATGAACTGCACAACCACATCTCCAATCCCCACAACATCACACTGGTAAGAGTCACCAAGTCTCACGGTACCAAGAGACTTTGCTGCATAATTAGAGAACCATTCTCTATGTGGTGTCACATGGAAAGAAGCATCAGAATCTAGCAACCAGGTGTGGGAAAGAGAATCGGCCATAAGTGCCTCAGATGGCACAGTACTATCAAGTGTCAACACATCAGCATCATCAGAAGTAGCATTAATTCCTTCAATCTTCACTGTCGAAGTAGATGGTGCAGGTAACTGTTTAACATGCCCATCAACATTCTGTCCTTTACCTTTAGCATTCTTTAATGCATAACAGTCTTTCTTCATGTGTCCTTTCTTATGACAATAATGGCATTCGATATCCCTCTTCCTTGATTTACTTCTACTCTTATTCCGTTGACCATTCTTTTCCTTGTTCTTGCTCCTGCCACGTTGTTGATTCTTTCCTTGGTAAGAATCACGAACATTATATGCATCTCCACTCTGAGTGCCAACCATAGATTTTCTATGAATCTCCTCGCTCAAGAGTGCTCCACATATGTCATCATAGACAAGTTTACCATTAGGTGCACTGTTGCTAATAGCCGTGCAAAACGTATCCCATGATGATGGCAGGGTGCATAACAACAATACTGCTTTCATTTCATTATCCATATCCATTTTCTGAGCCTGTAACTGGGAGAATATAGCATCAAACTCATTTAGATGAGCAGCAACACTATCTGTGTCCTTCATACGAAGGTCATATAATTTTCTCATCAGATACACTTTATTTGATGCCGTCTCTTTTTCATATGTATTGCATAACTTCTTCCAAAGCTCCTCTGCACTTTCACACTCTAAAACTGTAAAGTAAACATTATCTGCCAAGTGCAAGTGAATGGTAGACCTGGCCATTTCATCTAACTCATCCCAATCATCTTCATCCATGTCAGCAGGCTTCTTTGAAATCCCATTTACTAGCTTCCATTGCCTCCTTTGAATCACCACATCTTTAATCTGATTCTTCCATAGAGCAAAGTTTGTGCCATCAAGTTTTCGGATCTTAAAATGGTCTTTGCCCTGCAAGTTATAGCTCCTCCTCGGAACACTAGCACTAGACCCTGATCCACCGGATGTGCCTGAGACCTCTGATGCCATGATCGTAGAGAACTGAATAGAACGATAATGAGCTAGAAGAGTCCAAACACCAACAAATAAGTGTATCAAGGAGTAAATCGACCACTGTATAGTTGACTAAACCAGAAATCTGGAAAAACTTTGCCAGAGTATCCTCTGCAAAATTAGCATATGACCAGTGTCAAAGTATCATTAAAACTGCAAGTACTGACATGTCTACCTGCATAGTGAATCACTGACTCCACTGCATATAATCAGTTACCCAATAGAAGCCAACTAGGCTTATCGAGCACCTATGAACAACTATCATACATCTCCTATGGCGAGGCTAGGTAAGTCTTCCACCTGCATCACCGAAGAGACCCCGACATCTGGGTGTCTCCCAGTTAAGAAAACCTCACCACGACCCTCTTTATCAAACGTAAAAGTTTTTATGCAAAGAACGTAACCGCTATATCAATGACCACATGGACGTACATAAGCGGTATCCACAAAAGCGTACATGGTGTGTATGTGCTCAATGTATGCAGTAAAATGACACTAAAAGGCTGAATACACAGCCCAAAAACTAGCCAATAACACCTGCAAGTGTCTGTCAACTCTGATGTTTTAGGCTTTAAAAACCTGCATAGATTTGCAGCGACTGCTCCCACCAAAACTGAAAACCCCTCGAGAAACTTGTAGTTTAACGAGTGTGGCTGAAAATACAGCCCCAAAGGTTGATATTTATTGTCTGAGAAATACAAGGAACACTCTTCTTGATGTTCTTGGACCTGTGCGAAGAGAACTATGTGCGAAAGTACTCCGAAATGGCTCCAAAAACCACCCCAAAATTTCTTCAGAAATAGGCTTTGAAAGCAAAAATGAAGCTTTGAGGGACCAAAACTTTTTCAAGGTAATGTCAACCTTAGTCTTTCCCCTTCTTCAAACACCACAAGAGTGTAGCTTAGTGGCAAGAGATTGCCACGGTTAAGCGAGCTCTGGGGGGAACAGTACTGGGATGGGTGACCTCCCGGGAAGTACCGGGAACCTCTATATTCCTTGATCGTTGAGGTCCTCCCTCGCGCGCAGCCAACGGTGACTTCGGTGACTCGGATGACAAGGTATGCCAAGGTCTATGCCTTGGTCGCCGCCTTAGTCGTAAGCCTTGGAGAAAGCCTGTGGGGGGGGGGGGGGGGTCGCATGAAAAATCAACTAAATATTGGTTGAAAGTAAACCATAGTACAAAACATCCAAGTTCCATGTTTGCAACAACCAAACTTCAAGTTCTCCAAATAAAATTTAAGTGAATCAAGAGTTCCCAAAGTCTTGCAAGGGATACTAAGTCCATGCACCAGTCATGCCCAGAAATGGACTAGTAATTTGAATCCACCCAGTTCACATGTTTGTGCCTAGATCGCACCTAGTAAAAATTGTGAATTGGCCAAGGATGTTTTTAGATACACCCTTATTATTCATTCACTAATTTGTACTTTGACGATTTTATCAAAGTGCAAAGTGAGACAATGTTTTGAATCATTTGGGCAAGGATGCCACCACAAAGGTGAGACATGTTCTTCCAGTTCTAGAACATGACCATGTTCTTCTGGTTTTAGAACATGAGGCTTGCGGGTTGCCTATAGTATGTCTATAGCTCTATTTTTTTAGGAAGAAAATATTTTCCAAGGGGGAAAAGAGGTAATAAAGTAAGTCTATGATCTAATGGTCTAGCCGATTTAGACACATTTGAAATCGGACACTGTTTGTTCACATGTGTGTATGACCAAAGATCTTGAGTCTAGACTTAATAGGAGGTCATGTGCTCTTGTAAACAAGTGATCCACTTAGCTTAGTGGTTACGTCTCAAGGGTGTGAAGGAAAAGGTATTGGGATCAACCCCCATGGAATACATGGGGAGAGTATTTTTCCCAAAGATATCTAGAGCCTTCTAGAAGCATCCACTTGAGTTAACTTGACTTAACTAGGACACTTGGTGCACATGCAGTTACATGGCTGACACATGGATGGTTAGTATCCACCTGCCCAAACAGGCAGTCCCTTAGAGACAACTATATATAGAGGCATTTGGTTGGGAGGAGAGTCATCTCTCTAGCACGTGGTGGTAGCACAAGGGCATGAGTGGAATGGACATGAGTTGTCCTCCAGGATATTTGATCTAGAACACTTAGTTGAGACTAGGCTACGAGAGGCAACAGGCATCTACGCTGCAAAGAAAAGACAAAAGACATACTTTAATGCACACATCAAGGAAAAAGGATTGAAAGATGGAGACCTAGGCTTGGTTTACACACTAAAGTAGCATGCTCATAAATTGGAAAAAAGAGGATATGGATCCATGATCATTTGAAGTAGAATTTCCACTACTAGTGCGATTCAATTGGCCACTCTAGAAGGTGACATTTTGCCAAACTATATTAGTGGACGTAGAGTCAAGTTGTATCAAGAACCTCTTATAGAGCATATGTTAATGAGACTCAACAGTGCTACGAAGCGAAAAGAAGAAGAGTTAAGGGTTAGGGAAGAAGCACAAGCAGAGGCTAGAGAACACATTAGGTGAAATAAGTTAAGGCGACTAGGCCTAGATGTCAATTCCAATGCCCCAAGATATCACATGGCCATGTGCCAAACATCGGGTGTCATTGCTTCTTAAATAATCGACCGACTTCCCTTTATAACCATAGAGGCAGGACAAGGAAAGAGTGTAAGGACTGTGAGCACCCTGATTGACTCAACTGTAGCAACTAGTGCAATTCAACTCTCATATAGTCAAGATCTGCAATTGAACATCAATTCAATCAAAGCATATCTCATAGGATTGGGAGGTGTGGAGACCCCTTGTTGGGCAAGGTGGAGCTTCCCATCTACCTTCAAGATGTCCCAATGACAGTCAAAATGCTAGTGTGTCAAGCTGAGGACCTTATGGAACCACTTAACTTGGGCCAAGATTGGATCTATGACCATGCAGTCAAGTTAAACATAAGGAGTCAAATTCTTCAACTTTGGGTACATGAACAATGCATTACATTAGAATTAGAGAATTGCATGATCGCAAATCCAAGTATCACATATTCTCTTAGTTCTTCTAAGACTAATCTTAGAAAAGAAGATGTTGTAGGTGTCAATAGGTCTATGATGCACAAGGAGTCAACTATGGAAGGACATGCTCAAAGGCGAGTGGATCTCTCTTCTTTTTCAAAGACTAATGCAACTACAATAGTTCAACCATAGAGGCAAGCAAAATAGTACAAGACGACCACTATATCAAAGAGAAAAGCAAAATTCAATAAGAAAGTAGTTCCAAGCATGAAGTAGATCTGGGTATGAAAAGGGACAACCATCGGCCTTGCCCCCATGGTTCCCATCCAGGCAAGCCAACCATGCTAAACGAAGGACCAAGCAACTAGGAAAAGCTCAACCACAAGGTATCCGACAAATTTGGGTGCCTAAGGAATTAGTTGCAGCTCAACAATGGCAATTAGAAATGTGCGTGCCCAAGGAACTCTTACGTAGACAAAACCCTAGGCCCTCACTCACAAGAAAGGTCCCAACAAAGAAGCCAAGGAGAGGCAAGGGTTAGAACCAAGCACACAGATAAAAAAAAAGATCACCTCACCTCCTTGGCAATAGTAAGCAGACACACATCAAGGGGATGGGTTTGGAAGCCAAAAGCACCAGCCGTCCCCATAGAACCAAAGATCCAACCACAAGAGATACAAAATTTAAGAAATCATCCAATGAGGAAGAGGCCACAAGTGATATGTACACAACCAAAAACTGTTCTAAAATGGATGTCTATAAGGAGGAATGATCAGTTGTCATTCAACCATCAATTGATCGCATCATTTTGAGATCCAATGGCTACCTCCAACAAAGTCTGCATCAATTTCTACATGTAACATCAGAAGCCTTGACATGTGAAAACCATGTGCTCCTTGCATAACCCTCTCTTTTGTACCATTTAGGTCATGCATTTTCAAAGTATGCATTAATATAGGGCCACATTACACGACCATGCATAGACACATTTGAGAGTCCCAGGCACAAGATCACATTGACATATGTCAACTATTTTTATTGATACTAACCTCTTTCTTCTTGTTTTATGACACTACTTAAAAAAAAAGGCAAATAAAAAGAAAAAATAAAAAAGCAGGAATAGGACCATGCGCTCGAAGCATCTCATCAGTGGACCATCAACAAGAAGATCCATCAACAATGAAAGAGAAGCCAATGGTCAATCATCGTGAGGGGAGTACAACATGAAGAGATGAACATTGACCGACCTTTCACCATGGTAAGAATCAGTTGTCAACAATATAACCATGATAGATTAGGAAACCTCTTCGTCAGCATACCCCACAACACTTAGCTCAAGACCCAATTTTTGCACCATAATTCTTCCAATGCATTCCCCAAGTACGCATGCATAGGGCCACATTACAGCGTTGTGCACAAGGCACATATTTTCTTCAACCCAAGCACGCACACTTACCCATCATTCATTATGGGGTTACGAGTAATTGGCATGACTACTATGAATATCATCTTTGAAAGATCTAGAGGACATCAATGAAACAACATCAATACCCAGGAAGCAATTTGAAGCTAGCAAATGCTCACAATCAACATGGACAATCGCTTTTGAGAAGTTAGCAGTTTTTTAAATCTCACAAATACATTATCATGATGGGATCCAAGGAAGCAGTATATACAAAGGGATAAAAAGACTATCAAGGGTAGGTATGACAACATGAAGAGCAAGGCGACCAACTCAGCTAAATTTGGAAGTCACATAGCTCTTGTCGATACATGGTGGACACTGCCTCTCAAAGTACCACATGGAATACCCACTACAACAAGGGTCTGTCAGGAACGATAGACTCGAGAGGGGGGAGTGTTGGCATTCAAGGTCAAGCACAAGGCATGAAAATGCATCAAAGAAGTGGACACACAAGAAAAAGGAGCATGTAGGGATCTCCAAGAAGTGTATGCAAAATTTTCATAAGAAACCCCTACAAAAAGAGTAATTTTGATCACTAAAGCCATTGTAAATATCATTTCACCTTTTTTTAGCTCCATTTTCTGCAAGGCGAGGAGTCCCTGAGATTGAGGAGCATTAGAAGTATCTACTTTTCATCATTTTTAGACTCCGTTTGAGCCCTTAAATAAGCTCTAGAACTTAAATTTTAACTAGGCCAGACATTAGGTCTAGATAGGGCCAAAAGTAGTCTAAAAACTATAAAAAGAGCTAGAGAGCTCATTTTTGAGGTTAGCATCTTGGAGATAGCTAGTGGAGAGTGAACTCATTCTTGAGCATTGTATTTTCTTGAGCTTGCTAATAGAAACTTCCATTTTTCCTATCTTTGCTATCTTACCTTGTGTCCATGTGTGTGTGTGTGCATGTATGTGCTTGTCACTCACATTTGCTCACCACAATTTCTCACGATCTTCATATCCTCCTCATGTCTCTACAGATTGACAAGTAAAGGAGATGGTGCTTACATTTGAGCTACGATATGTATGTATGTATGTATGCATGCATGTATGTGTGTATGCATCTATGTATATATGTATGTATGTATGTATGTATGTATGTATGTATGTATGTATGTATGTATGTATGTATGCATGTATGTATGTATGTAACATGTATGTATGTATGTATGTATGTATGTATGTATGTATGTATGTATGTATGTATGTATGCATGTATGCATGTATGCATGTGTAGTTAGATCATCAAGCTTTCACTATGCTTGAGGTTAATTTTATCCTATTTCAAAACATCATATGGATGTTGCAATGAATGCATTTCTTTTGAAGCACCTATTAAGTGTTTTGACCACATATGATCACTTACCCTTGTAAGTTCTAAGGTATCTAGACTTGTAAAAGGTTAAATTGATGAATAAAAATCCACGAGTTTGAGATGGTTGAGATTGATGCTTAATCACTCAACAATCCACCTACAAATGAAGTAGCTAGATTTGATGTTCACTTTCCCTAGATTATAGGAGGTTGATTTTACTCTCTACAACAAACAATCATGTGAGGACTTTGAATTAAAATTCAAGAGGTTTGAGTTGTGGAAAGCTACTCAAAAGTCTATGTAATGACTCACAACTTTGTACAATATGTTTGTTGATGATAGTTGAAGCAATACATACATACTTTGGTCTTCTTGATTCATCTTTGTTCCGTCTTCCTCAATGCATTCATTTTGTATAGCTTAGTTCTCTCTCTATAGAGCTCTAAACTAGTGATTAAGCACTCATTAGAAAGTTATTACTATTTGGTATATTTCTATATATTTTCAAGTCCTTTGGCTCGATAGCTAGAGAAATCTTCAACTCAAGGTCTTTGGGTCAATTTTTGCACAAGGGCCTGAAAAGTCGGAAGTACTCCCAATCATTGATAAAATTAATTCTCACTCATAGGTTAGTATAAATTGGAGCTTTTATGCATTATAGAAAGCTAATCCTATGTATTAAATTTCCTTAAAAGGAAATTTTCCAATTGTAACTGTGCTGGCTCCTCTAAGTGTTTGAAATCATAGCTTCCATCCAAATTTAGAAGGTTTTTGTGAGCTAGTAAAGGTGCAAGTTATCTGTCTTGCATCAACTTGTTCTTGTTTATGTTCCAAAGTACCCATTGGCTTTTATTGCACTAAACACAAGCCTACAAAGTTTATTTGACATTTCCAAAGAGCTAGAGTAGGTCATGTGCTAGTTTGTTGGACCATCTTCATCACTTGGCAACTCAAGATCTTAGCTTCTACAACTTCTTTTAATGGTATCAAACCTACTTCAAAATGGGAGAAAGTTTTCAACCAATGATTAAGAAGCTTGATAGACACAATTGTGCTACTTGGAAAATCCGAATAGAGGTCTATTTGCAAGGAAGAAATCTATATGGGAGTGTATTAGGTGATTAAGCAATGCATATTCCAAGATCCAAAGGGCGACCTACTCAAGAGGAGATAGATAAGTTCAAACTTTTGTGTGCAAGGGATGTTCAAGCAAGGTCATACATACTAAACCCTATCTCTGATTTTCTATTACCACATATTAGAGAATGCAAGCTATCTCAAGATACTTGGGATGCCCTATAGACTTTCTTTTCTACTAGTCCCAAAGCAGGAAAGAATCATATTTGGAATGAGCTCAAACAGATGAAGAAAACTTCAAAATAAACCATCACAGAGTTTGTTACAAAGGTCAAGGAGACTTCATATCAATTGGCATCCATTGGAGAGATGATTGAAGAAGAAGTAATGAGGAAAATTCCAAATGGGATTAGAAGTGACAAGCAATGGCAATCCTTCACCATAGCATATCATCTCATCATGGATGTGCAAACTCCAAATTTCAACATCTTTCTTGGACAAATATTCAATCAACAGGCCAACAATAGAGTAAAGGAAGGTAACTCCTACCAAGCTAATTCAATCAGTGCTCTATATGCAGATAAGAAAGGCAAGAAGCTGAAAGGTAAGAAGAAGGAAGAGGATGAAAAAGAGACTTCCCAAGACAACTTTGTAAGCAAGAGAAAGTGGAAAGAGAAGAAGAAAGGAACAAAGCATGACAAACCCAAAACTCGACATGTTCAACCATGTGCTATCTATGATAAGACCAACCAGACCACTTATATTGTTGGTTCATTCGATATGGTAGCAATAGAAGCAGAGGTGGAAACAACTTCAACAATAAGAATAGAGGCCACAATAGAAGGGACTACAGAAATTATTCTTAGGATAAAAAAATGAGGATTCACTGTTTCATATGAATCTAAGCCTCAAGGAATCTAAAGAATATGATCATTTATTCTACAGAGGTTCAAGATGTTCAAATCATGGTTGCAGGCAACATATCTCTCTTATTTGACTTGGAAAATCCAAAGCATAGACATGAAGTACAAACAAGGGATGACACAAAGCATAATGTGGAGAAGATTGGCAATGTCAAAGCCTCCAATGGTAGGATAAAAATTTTGAGCAAGGTACTCTATGTTCCAACTATTACAAAAAACCTAATATGTGTAGGCCAAATAGGTGAGAAAGGCTTGCAGGTTAGGTTCACCCAACATGGAGCTTTTGTGGAAGATCCATGTCAAGGCTTCAAGAAGATAGCCACAGGTGAGAAGCATGGTAGGCTCTTTACTTTTGAAGTAGGAGAAACCAAGAACATAGCTCTATTCAACTTTGGGTCACAAACCCTAACTGATCTTGAAGTGTGTCATAAAAGGCTAGCACATTTGAATGAAAGAACATTAAAGGATATATGCAGGGATCAAAGTATTCTAGGAATACCAAACATATCAAAGCAACACATGATCAACATGATGCATGTCAGATTGCGAAGGCACAAAAACAACATTTCAATCATAAAGGCTGCATTCACAACAACCTATTGGACTTAGTACATATCGATGTATGGGGGGAAAGTCAAAAACCTTCTTTGGTAGGATCAAGGTATTATGTCTCATTTATTGATGAACATATAGTAGATGGAATATTTTTTAGTTTATCAAGAGTAAGAATCAAGTCTTTGGTTGCTTCAAAAAATATCTAGCACATGTGGAGAATCATACAAGTAGATCACTCAAGAAACTTAGATATGATGGAGGAGGAGAATACTTCTCCATGGTGTGAAGAGAGACGTAACTAAAAATTACTCTCCTCAATTGAATGGAATTGTAGAGAGAAGAAACAAGACATTGGTTGAATCAGCTAGAACAATGCTTGAAGTAAAGAAGTTGCCACATTACTTATGGGAGAGGCTATTTCAAATTCTATGTACCTTGTCAATAGTCTACCATCCAAATCACTTATAGGTATGACTCCTTATGAAGCATGGCATGGAAGAAAACATATTCGAGTACATTGCAAGGTGTTTGGTTGTTTAACTTATGTTGATGTACCTTCACAAATCAGAGGTAAGCTAGATGAAAGGGCAACAAAGGCAGTATTTATTGGATATGATTCAACATGAATGGGTTACGGGTTCTACAATCCTTCAACCAAGTAATTCACTACAAGTATGGATGTTGTGTTTGAAGAACATAGGTCTTGGTATGATGAAGACAAACATAAGGTAACTCTACCATATGATCCTAATTCTTATTTCCATCAATTAGGAATCAAGCATGATACACATGTCAATGATCCAAGAAGTGATACAGATGATGATCAAGATGAAAACAAAAAGGATTATAAGCTATGGAGTTCAAGAGGAAAAGTAAAAATGCAAGAGTGTGGAGAATGCTCCAAGCAAGCACCTAGAAGTTCAAAAAGGGAGAAGAGACAACCAAAAAGGAATGGATCCACATTTGTTACAAAGCATTCAATCTAGTTGGCAAAGGACTCAATTTCAGAAGAACTCTCAACCTATGAAGAGGAAAACAGAAAGCCTAATCGGGAGAAGGCTAAGAAAGAAGTACTAGATACTTTGAAGGATATGGATACTTGGGAATTGGTTCCAATATCATCCAATCATAAGGTAATTGATTGGAGATTGATATATAAACTTAAGACGAACTCAAATGGATCAATTTGCAGCTACAAGGCTAGATTAGTTGTCAAAGGATATTCACAAACTCATGGTATAGACTATGAGGAAACATTCTCACCAGTTGCAAAGATGAATACGATTAGAACATTGGTATGTGTAGCTGTTTAAAGAAATTGGAGACTCCTCCAAGTTGATGTGAAAAATGCATTTCTAAATGGTTGGATAAGTGAACAGGTATATATGTCACAACCTCCAAGTTTTTAAAACCCTAATCATACATCTTATTTTTGCATACTTAAGAAAGCATTGTATGGATTGAAACAAGCACCTAGAGCTTGGAATTACAAGTTGGTTACATACCTTCAAGCATACCTAGCAACTTAAATCCTTTCTTGTTTACAAAAGGGGTCAAAATGAGATTATCTATCTATGTCTATATGTAGATGACATAATTGTGATAGGTGATGACTTGAATGGGATTCAAAGGATCAAGAGACATATGCTAGAGGATTTCAAAATCAGTGACTTAGGTGAGCTTACATATTTCCTAGGTATGCAAGTGATTTATATAGATGAAGGGATGCATCTAACTTAAAGAAGATACATTGGAGACCTACTTCTCAAGTTTATAATGCAGAACACCAAGCTTGTAGGTACACCTTTGGAAATGAATCATAAACTAAGTTTTTATGAAGGTGAGGAGATTGATGATCCTAATGAGCATAAAAGTTTAGTTGGTAGCTTGATATATTCTACTAACACAAGACCAAATATATCCTATAGTGTGAGAGTTCTGATCAAGTTTATGCACTCACCTAGGAGACCACACATGGATGTTACAAAGAGAGTACTCAAATGCCTCAAAGGAACACTTAATGAAGGTATCTTCTACCCTTACTCTTCAGATTTGAATATCAAAATCTATTTAGATGCAGATTGGGTAGGGGCAAAGGATGATAGAAGAAGTACCAATGTATACTTAGCATTTGCAGGTTCAAAATTGGTTTCATGGAATTCCAAGAAGTAAACAACAATTGTTTTATCTTGAACTAAAGCAGAGTGTAGACATCTAACCATTGCAACTCAAGAAGCAATATGTTTCAAAGAGTTGTACTCAGATTTGGGACTTGTAAATTCCAAGCCTCACAAACTTGGAGATAATGTAATTTCCATGCATCTAGCTACAAATCCAATTTTCCATGCAAGCACAAAGCACATAGAAGCCCATTACTACTGTTGGAGATATACGTCTATGGAAGCACACGAACAACACAAGGAAGGAGAAGAAGCTTGGAGCACAACACACAATACTGAATGTATTACTAGAGAATGTTCAAAGATAAGTAGCCCATTAGGGCAATAGGCGTATATACAAGCCGGGGGGAAAAAACCTCCTAAAGAGGGAAAAAAGTGCCCCGGTGGTCCTAGTGGGTTCACACACATCACTACCTAAATATATCAACAAATCCGCCTTGGGAGTGATGCGGTGAACAAGGAGCTTGCACTCATGTATAAGGAAGTGCCAAGCTATGTGGAAATCACTCCACAAAAGGAAGTAAGCCCAAAGCTTTGCGGAAAGCTTCAAGTTTCTCCCTAGGCAGAGCCTTTGTGAAAAGGTCTGCAATGTTCTCTTGTGTGGGCACATATGTCAAGCTGATCTCCCCAGCAGAGAACCTCTCCCTGACATAATGATAATGAACATCAATGTGCTTAGTGCGAGCATGGAACACAGGGTTCCTTAAGGCGTCTAAGCCACACACACTCAATAGTCGTTGTGAAAGCTACCCTATACTCAGCCTCACAACTGGAAGTGGCCATAGTAGGCTGCTTCTTGCTCAACCAAGATATACATGAGCTACCAAGCATGAAGCAAAATCCACTAGTGGACACACGAGTGTCATAGCAACCAGCCCAATCAGAGTAAAAAAAAGCATGCAAATCTAGCAATAGTGATCCCCCCCTTGGGATAAAACAACCCAAGTAACCGAGTACCACTCAAGTAGCGAAAGATATGCTTAACCGCCTGCCAATGCTTGACTCCTGGGCAATGCATAAACCTGCTCATCTGTGAGACAACAAACTGAATATCTGGCTGAGTAATGCATAAGTAAATCAAGCATCCAACAGCCTGCTGATAGAGAATAGCATCAAACGCATCTCCAACATCATGAAGACTCAATCGTAAACCTGCCTCCATAGGAGTGGCAATAGGCTTACACTCTTCAAGGCCAAAACCTTGCAATAATGTGTCAATATATTTCCTTTGACACAAATCCATTCCACCATCAATGTGCATAAACTGAATGCCCAAATAATGATGCAACTGCCCCCAAATCAGACATCTCAAATGAGGCATGCAAATCAGCCTTAAAATCAGCAATATGACTCTCATGAGGACCAGTGAGCAACATGTCATCAACATAAACCACAATGATCAGAAGTACATCATTAGCATGCTTAACATATAAGGTGCGTTCAATTGGACTGTTCTCAAAACCATGTGCAATCAGATAAACATGTATTTTTTCATACCAAGCACGTGGTGCTTGCTTTAAACCATATAATGCCTTCTTTAACCTACACACCTGGTTCTCATGCCCTTTCTACACAAAGCCACAGGGCTAAAAAACATACACTTCTTCATGCAAGTCACCATTCAAAAATGCAGTTTTAATGTCCAACTGATGTACATTCCAACCATGATGGGCTGCAAGTGCACAAATGCTGCGAACAGTAGTCATACGGCATGTAGGTGCAAAGATCTCATCAAAATCAATGCCTCTTTCCTGTGCATAACCCTTTGCAACAAGCCTAGCCTTATACCTGTCAACTGTACCATTAGGTTTATGCTTCAGCTTGTATACCCACTTAGTGCCAACGGCCTTCTTCACAGGAGGCAAGCCACATAAAGGCCAAGTACCATTCTTCATTATTGCATCATATTCAGATTGCATAGCAGCCATCCAATTTTCTGAATTTTGTGCTTCATCAAACAAAACAGGCTCAGTCTCATCACAGAGACTAGATGCAACCCTAGCATAGCAATCTGATGCAAATGAGGCACTATGAGAGCCTGATCGAGTACGATATGAGAGAGGTGCATCTAATTTGTTGTCACACAAGGTCTGCACCAGCCATTTTGGCATAGTTCTTGCCTGCTCAATATCAGCTCTCTCATCAATAAGTGCATCATGTAAATCTGCATCAGAAATGGAATGATCTGCATCATCACATGAAACCTGCAAAGGTTGAGAAGTTGCCTGATTAGGACCAACACTAGACTGTCCACCTGTAAAAAGAGGCAGCAAAGTATCATACATGTCTTTGGAGCTAACAAATGTCTCCTTAGTACATGAAAGCAATGGTTGAATAGCATCTTCCACAAAAATAACATGACAGCTAACCAGAAGTGTACGAAACAAAAATACATTTTATTGCTTTATCATCCAATTTTCTGTGATGTTCAAGCACTAATGCATATGCGAAACAACCAAAAACACGTAGTTGAGCAATAGATGGCTTGCGATCATGCCAAGTCTCATATGGAGTGATAGACTGCAACGCTTTAGTGGGACACCTGTTCAGTACATATGCTGCACACATGACAGCCTCAAGCCAGAAACTATGTGGTAGAGTCTGACTCTTGACCATACACCTCCATCTCCATGAGAGACCTGTTCTTTCATTCAGCAACTCCATTCTGTTGAGGTGTATACGGCACTGTACACTGGTGTTTATCCACATTCAGCTAGAAATGCATTAAAATCAGAAGACATATATTCCCCCCCTCGATATGAACGGAGGGTGCCCATTTTACATGCTAATAGATTTTCAGCCAAAACCAAGAACTGTTTGAAGCACATGAAAACTTCGGACTTTGCCTTCAATGGATATACCCATGCATGCCTGGAAAAATCATCAATGAAAGTCACAAAGTAAAGATAATTTCCAAAAGAAGGTGTCTACATAGGACCACACACATCACTATGTACAAGCTGCAATTTTTGAGTAGCCCGAACTGAACCATCTTTTGGAAATGAGGAACGCTGCATTTTCCCCAAAATACAGCCTTCACAAACATGTTTTCCAGGTGCCTCAAGTTTGGGCAAAGAGGACACCATTTCATATTTCTATAGGCATAGCAAACTAGCAAAATTTAGATGACCAAAGCGTGCATGCCAAAGCTTTGCATCTGACATACCCTGAGAATCATGTACTGCACATGCCGAATCACTTATAGATCTATCATAGTCTATGAGCTTATACAGCCGATGACATAACATGCCAGAAGTAATAATCACATCGCCATTCGACAAATCATGAATTGTACACCTGTCATCAAGAAATTTCACAACCAAGCCAATCTTGGCTAATGCAGAAACTGATAACAGGTTCTTCTTGATCCCTGTCACAAATAAAGCATCTGACAAAAAGAAAGAACTACCATCGACAGTAGTCAAAATGATCTTACCAACTCCCATAACAGGATAAGAGGAGTTGTTGGCGCATGTAACAGTATTCCCTGTAGGGGCAGGCTTGAGTGAAGAGAAGAAACTGTGCTGCGAGGTAATATGTTTGGTCGCCCCACTGTCAAAGTACCAAACATATGAGTCTACTGCAGACATGCACTGCTCATGAGAAGATGGGTCAAAACTGCAAACAGTAGTAAATGCCCATTCTTCTTCCTGCACAAGATTAGCAGACTCTGTTTTTGGTGTAGAGCCTTCTACAACAACCATTCCAGCCTCTTTCTTCTTTGCCTCTTTTGCAGCCAGTTTTGGACAGTTCTTTATGATATGATCATTCCCTTTACAATACTTACAAAACAATTTCTGCTTTTCTGATTTTTTCTCATGTTTGTCTTGGTTCTTCAAATGTGCAGCATTTGCAAGTTTCTGCTTACTAGTAGAAGAGCTCCATTTTCCTTTGCCCTTTTGACTAGCCAGGAAAGCTTGATCTGCAACACGCATAATGGACCTATTCTGCCTGGACTGATCTTCCTGCAACAGAACAGAGACTAACTCTTGAAATGACAAGGCATTTGGATTGCCTTTCATTATCAACCAAAGAGTAGAAGCAAAACTCTGATATGAATCAGGAAGACCATTCAGAACGGTCTGCACAAGTGAGCTATTTAGTATAACCTCATCAACAGAAATCAACTATTCCTTCAAGTCTTTGATCTTCATTAGGAAACTGTCCATAGAATCACCTTCATTCATGTGCTCACTCTCCAACTGTTTTTGGAGGTAAGCAACACGAGCCTCATTCCTAGCTTGGTACAATGTGGTAAGTGTATCCCAAGCATCCTTAGCTGTTCTGCAAGAGTGAATGTGAGGAATAATGGCGTTTTTGACAGACAAAGCTATCAATGCATGTGCCTGGGCATCTCTGCCATCCCAGCAAATCTACTCTGCAGTAGGTGCAGTAGAAATCGCAGCATGAACAGGAATATGCAGAATATCATCATCTTCGAAACCTTCTACATCATCTTGAGTACCTGCAGTTGTAACAGTTGCAAGTGTGATAGGACATTTTTTGACACCCTCCAGAATGTTCCACAGTCCTTTTGCAACCAACACATGTTGCATCATATAAGCCCATAACGGGTAGTTGGTACCATCCAACTTATCCTCAATAGCCAACATACGGAATACATCACTACTTTTAGCCATGACTGGTGACTAAAATACCTTGATGCAGAAAATTGATTGTATCTCAAAAAGTTGAACACAACTACCTAGACGGGTTC
>CM035437.1:12692898-12865398 GCA_020310875.1 Ceratopteris richardii | reverse complement strand
GTTTTTGGACTATTACTCTTTGGTCTTGTTGTCTATGCATTGGGCCCTTATCACTCATCATAGATTCACCCCAAAACAAGTGTATGTGCAATTAGTGACTTCTGTGCCAAAATTGATGGCTTGGGAAATAAAAAAATACATGCTCATTTTTTCTTGATTATTTGTTTAAGTGGAGTCTTAAGGCTTCTTTTCTTATCACTTATAGACCTTGTTTGTGCTTCCACTTTCTCAAAATCACACAAATGCAAATTTCGACATCTCTACTAAAATCCTTCCTCAGATAAATCAATTTTTGCAATCTTGGAATCTAATTCTCTTCTTGATGCCCATGAACTTGACTCATTGAGACTTTTTTCCTTGTCTCCTCAGATTCTCGAGTGCGTTGGAAAGCTCATTTCAACTTTGACCTTCAAGTGGGATTAGGAAGCCAAGGGGGATCCAAAGGATTTTGAGCAATACAAAGGGGGGAAATGGGTGTTTAAAAATGCTTGTCAAACTATCTGTCAAATAAATTAGAGTTAAAGCTTGATCTAACCTTGGGGCTTTTACAAATCCATTGAGAGCCATTCAAGGGAGTCAAAACAAGGTGGCAAGTGTGCTACAAGCTTGGGAATGTGTCCTAGGCAATCAAATGAGATCAAAGAAGACCCGACTTGAGGTTTGAAGCTTTCTTAAACCCCTTAGTCAATTCTTAGCTTAGGCTAAATACGAATAGTGATATTGATTAATTAGGGTTGTGATAGGTATGAATCAAGTCCAAGAAAACTCGAATTACTCAAGTCGAAGAATAATTTAGGATATTGTTGTCACAAAGAACGAAAAGGACTTAGGTGGATGTATCACATCTCAAAGTGCGATAAAACGCAAGCCTTCTTAACGACGATATTTGTCAGCCAAGATTAATCTAGAGAAATATATAAAAGGACAAGTAACTAATTCAAAAGAACATTGCAACATGGTTGCACTTGGGAAAATTGGGACTTGTAGACAAGGCTTATGAACATTAGGTCAAATAGGCACCTAGGCCAGGATAAACAAAGCATCAGATCATCTGAAGCTAGTGTCAATCACACAGCTAGGTCATGGGCACAACTTAGTGAATATCCCTACGTGCTAAGCTCAAAACCAAGTGATTCAGAAATGTCTTGCAGCATGGAGAGACCTATAGGAAGCTCAAGCACTTCCTATTTACACACACCAAAAGGTCCCTATAAGATGCAATTCAAGTATATTAGGAACAACCAATTAGATGCACGCACCTATGAGGATGGTCTTAGGTGATCAATTGTCCAACTCAGAAATCCCGATCAACCCTTCGGATGTGAACACCCAATGGTTAAATTCGAAGAGGGTTCATACATTGATAAGAAAGGAGCTATGTATGTGGTTACCAACTTACCAGATAGGAAAAATGAGTTTGGAAATGTTATTTGGAGACCTAGGAGGAGAACCCAAGACTCCTCGAGTCAAATCTATCTTGACAAGAGTGATTACCTGAGAGTGGGTTGCCAAAGACAATAAAAGCATAGAACCATTCTTGAATAGAGAAACGGAGGAAGCCTTTTGGAGATTCAAGCCAAATCAACTTAGCAAATTAGGCGGAGTCACCATCTACAAGTTCATAGATCGTGAGATACCACGTAAAGTTTTCTATTTAGATAACATGTCGGAGAGAATGTTCTTGATAACAGAATAGGGCAAACATGCATACACTTGGAAGGGTGAATTGATTTTCCCTCCACCAAGATCTAATGTTTCCCATGGCCTCCAAAGAGTCGAATCATCCCAAGCTCATGAAACCTATAGGAAAAGAGCTAGAGAGAGACTTGAGCTAAGCTTTGCACACACTATGGGCAGAGATAGATAAGGACTTGAAAGTGAAAGACTTGAAAGAGGGACACATCAAGCACATAAGCATCAAAGAGATGAACATGATTTTCTATTTCCTAGACCCCGAGAGTACCCAATAACCCTTAGACCCTCTCAAGTGGTCAAGAAAATAAAAGACTACTTTGATGGGTCAGGAGATCCTTATGGTCATGTGGTTGAGCTCAAACAAGTGTTAAGAGCTAAGCAGGTCAAGGACTTGTTCACCTAGTTCAAGGCATTCGGTTTGACCCTCAAGGGTACTACCTTAGCTTGGTTTCAGCCCCTAAACATTCACACCTATCAAAATATAGGTGAACTGCTAGAAGCATTCATTGTAGAATTTTCCAAGAGTTCCATCAAGCATAACACATCATCCTTGATCCACAACTTCAAGTAGACACCCCAAGAAATAGCTAGGCTAGTCGGCCATAGATTTAAACAATGCGTGGAAAGATGTCCCACACCTGAATCACCTACACAAGCAAAACAAGTTTCCATGTTTTTAGATGGACTTCTAAGTGGGAAGTTAAGATCATATGTGAGCTAGTTAAGGAGGCTGCCAAGAAGTTCGGAGTTCAAAATAGACAAACACCCAAGGGTCACCTTGTTGAAGTGATGTTATACTTGTAGAGGTGACCATATGACTAAGGTATGCCCAATGCAAAACCAAAAAATGAGAGAATGGAATGCTCCATATTTCACTATTGAGAGGAAATACACGAACCATACAGCTCGAGATTGTCCGTACAATAGGCATGCTATCAAAAGAAATTATCAACAACCTTACCAACAGGGTAGGTATCAAAACCAATATTAATAGCCATATTATAGGCCACAACAACAATATCAACCTCAATACCAATAGCAATATCAGGCACCATATAGGCCACAACTGGTCTTAGGAAATCAACCACCACCTCTTGCAAATGTGATTATCTATGGAACCGAATCGGGAGCTAGAATGCTCCACTTTCATGTATAAGAATCCTAACATGATGCCCCAAGTGAGACAAATGAGACCACAAGCCCCTAGAGGACCATGTTTTAGATGTCAAGGCGATCATTTCATTTGCGAATGTCCCCACCCACCAACTCCTAGACAAGGATAGAACATCACAATAGAAGGATTTTGTCCTAAGTGTGACAAGGAACATCTCCGCAGAGATTTACCAATGAACCCCTCTAGTGCATCCAAGGTTACACCCATTAATGTGGTAGGCTTAGTAGTTCAAGTAGCATTAATGTGGCTCCTATACAAACAATCACTAGGGCACAAGCCTGAAAACAGACTAAACTAGCTGAACAATTAGAGTCAAGTGAATCATGAGAGCCTAGTAAGAACAAGAACCTGGAAGGATACAAAGGAGAAGGCCAATTGTAAGTGGGCTAGAAAGTTATCCGAACTAGAAGAAAACCTGAGAGATGCAAAAATACATATAGCAGACATTGCATTTCAAAACCCCTCGCATGCCAAAAATGCATCCACTCCACTTTATTGCACCCCACCACTCATTCCCAATAGACCACAACCAAGGTCTGTCCTCATAGACCCAACCCCAAATGGCTTAGACATGATGTTCAAGGCCTACCAAGATCAACTTCAAGAAGGGCCAACAACTGCAAACCTAAACAAGAGTTACCCTAGAGTAGATTTAGAAATTGAACAAACACAATTTTGCATGAAAATAGAACTAGCTCAAGCTATGCACGAGATCAATCAATTGTTCAATTAGAAAAATTCTATCAAACCAGGTTTGCATTTCCAGGGCTTATTAGAAAGATTAGAGCACTTGGTAAACAAGACGCAGGTTTGTTTACCTCCACATGCTCAATCAATTATTGAAAGAGAAAGCTCACCACCAATGGAAGTTTATGTTCCTGATTCCATGGATGATGGAACACCTCTTTCAATTGAATAGTAGAGTCTCAAGAGTTCTTGTGGGAAATACAAGAAGAGAAATGGGCCAAGGAGAAGGATAATTCCCCTCTTATTCCTAAAATTGATGATCTTCATGATCAATTTCTCCAAGACATTCCATCTAGTTATGAAGACCAAGTAGAGCAACAAGAAGATGAAATATTAGATTTTGATCTAATTCTTTACAAGAGTTGCCATGATTCATAGGCCCATGGGAATATGAGTCTCTTCAAATTAGAGCTTCCGCAATATTGATAAGAAATGAGGACTTAGTGGTTCTAAGAAACATTAAAGTCTTGAAGAACACTATGGTAAGTGTCATCTCACTTGTTAGAAGAGTTGTGGAAACATGTGGCAAATTAGGTTCCAAAACTTGGTTCCAATATGTCAAAAGAGGGCTCTAAGCTAAAAGTCCCAGAGATACCTCTAGACAAAATAGGAGACATGAGTGAAGGTGAAGAAGGTAATACTTATCTCCCAATCAGCTACCAAGGTTACACAACCAAAGCTATCTTAGATTCGGGTGTTGGTATTGCGACCACGACCACCTCCTTTGGGAAACAATGGGGAAAAATTGCATTAAGACCAACTAGAATGAAGCTTCAAGTGGCTGACGACCATATTGAAAGACCTCAAGGATTGCTAGAAGGGATAAATCTAAACACTTCTGGTGTAGAGTTTGAACACACCTTTGCTATATGTGACTTTGGCTATGAAATGATCCTAGGAAGACACTTCCTATGACAACTCCAAATAGTACAAGATTGGGGAACCAACTCCTTGTGCTTGCAATACTTAGGGTTCACAACCAAGGTGAATCTGAAGGATTATACGTTTAGAAATGTACCACCCCTACATTGGAATCCTATCCACAAGGTGCAAGAAGATTCAATCACTATGAATTTTGTAAGTTCTTATGTTCCATCCTAGATGCATGAAGAGGCTCACTTATGGATGTGCAAGCTTGCAAAGGAGAAGGAAAGATGCCTAAACGCAAGAGAAGAAGGAACTTCTCAAGTAGCCAAACTAGTTAAAGATCCAACCTACACACCAATGATCTTTCCAGATGAGGAATTTGAGCCTCATGGTTGGGCAGAAATCTTAGCCACCATGGACATTGTTGTCAATAAAGAATAGTGGATGCCTCATTATGATGAGGAGGGTTATGATATCTCTTTGTTCATGTGTGAACCCTTGCTAGTGAGTGTGACTCTAATGAGGTCCTAGAAGAAGAAGAGGATGATGACAATCTATTGTCCATTGTGATGGATAGCTATTTTGACTCAAAGGAGAACTATATAGAAAATGTAGGAGTATTTACCGAAAAAGAAGAAGAACCTCTCACAATCATTAAAACCATAAATTAAAAGGAGGAAAGTGAAGGTAATCAAAAGAAAAAGAAAAGAAAAGTAGTGAAAAGTAGAGGAGGAATCATTGTTCAAAGTATCAGAGAATTTCAAGAAATATGAAGTTGAAGACCGGAAAAGTGTGAGACGAATAGGTCATTTGACCTACCACTTGATATCCATTTACTTCCAAATTTTAATATCATATAGCTACTACTATATAATTTTATTGATATAAGTTTCATAGTATTTGGACATTTGGATCTTCCACAATGACCAAAATACTAAGCCTCTATACCTGCAAAATTTTAAAAATTTGCAGAGGCTAACTTTTACTCTTTTCTTTATATCTCCTAAATGGAGAAACACTTCATCTTGAAATTTTATACACACCATTTGGAGGTGTTTATCTAATGTTATAACCAAAAATCGTTCAATTTGAGTAAATGAGCTAAGATAACCAAGCACCTCTAGGTGACATGGTCTCTGGTCCTTTCATAAATTCCAGAGGCTTCACTTTAGTATGAACAAAGTGCATTTATCAAGTTTTGATTTCCAACAAAAAGCATTCCATTTGGATCTACAAATTAAGAGAAATGCCCTTTGTAATAGGCCTATGTCACTTGTTTCAGGCCTCTACCTCTACTAGCAGCACTTTTAGTGCAGAGGTCATTTGACCTATCTAGAAGTCTCCAAATTACTTGAAAATTGGTCAGCTTAAAGATAAGACTAAGAGCTAAGTTCTCTCCAAATTTCAATCAATTTGGGCATTCCCTCAAAGAGTAGCATCCAAATCTCTATGAGGTTGCTACCTCACTAACTATTTGCTCGATCATTTTTGTAAACTTTATATGTTCATGTGTTACTAGATGAAAACAAGTCTTATTTGTTCTTGATATATATACCTTTTCCTTTATTCCTTAACGGCACAATTAGCCTATGCATGATACCTCTATCATATACCTCGTGCTCACCATAACTCATCGTGGTGATACATAAAAGTGATCTTCTATAAACAGAAAATGCATCATGCATTTCAACTTTCTAGCAATCATATCATCTATGTATACATGCATTTACTCATGCATTTTAGTTCAATAAAATTATATGCTTTTAGCTATGTTGACAAAAGACTTCCTCTCTCACACAACATAACATCACTCTAGTTCTCACATGGCATATAATGCCATGTGGATGCAAAATTTCGAGCAGCATTTTGCCAGGAAAATGAAGCCTGAAAAATAATAATAATAATCTTTACAATGATAGGCATCAGCCTTGTGGTTGGAAAACCACTTTCTTTACTCCAGAAACTTGCAAATAAGAAACTTTGCCAAAATGTGTTGTTGGGCATTACACACCCTCATAACCATGTCTTTTTTTTTTGCCTTCAATACCTGCAAAAGATTCTAAAACACACAAACAAGATCTGTGCATGCTTTTATGAATCAACATAAGTTAGTGTAACTTCATGTGCATAGATAAATTCATGTAAAAAAACTAGCTTTCATGCACATTCCAATGTTGATTTCATAAAACTAGACAAAAATACAATGCAAAATTATAAACTTTGATGTGAGAAGCATTCAAATGAACTTATTTGAGAGAAAAATTATGAATAAAATGTTTGAAAAGCAATTCATTCCTATCCAAAATGGTTCGAAATATTATTAGAAATTCCTAATTATCATAATTGAACACTCAATTCACTCAAAAAGGGTTTCTCGCCAGTCAACAGCTATCTAAAAGCTTGTGCAGGGATGGCTTCCAATGGTCCAAATATGGATTATGATATATTAAAAGAAAGCTCTTGAAGTGTAGAAGTTATACCAATTTAAATTTCTTGATTTGGACATTCTATGAAGAAGTTATGGGACCTAGGTGAGTGGGCAGCATACCTCCTTGAAGAGATATGCAGAGAATTAAATGCTCTCTACAGGTGGTTTTTGATTATCCAATGATAGGTTCCAGCCACTCATTGGAAAGCTCTTGAAGTCTATTTCCTATGCCAAGTGGAATCATCTAATTTATACTTCATATGAGAGAGTTACGGCCATTTACGTGAAGATAGGTATGCTAATCTTGCTTTTTTTTTCTCTTACTTCTTACCTTTTATTTTTTTCTCTTTCTTTGTAACTCGTCTCTCTCTTTCTATTCTTTTCCTTCTATCTCTAATTTTCATTTTAATCTTCTCTCTTCCTCTTTGTTCATCCATTTCTTTGCTCCTTCATTCTCTTCTTCTCTCTCTATCACTTTCTTTCCTTCTTCTCTTTCTCCTTCTCTCTTTCCTTCTCCTCTTTCTACTTCTCTTTTCTCTTTCTTTTCTTTTTTTCTCTCTTTCTCTTTCTTTCTTTCTCTTTCTTTCTTCCTCTTTCTATCTCTATTTCTTCTCTCCATCTCTTTCTTGTTCTTCTCTTTATCTCTCTCTCAACCTCTCTCTGAGAGGGGGTGCACTATACATGGATTATATTTAGAACTGTTGAATACTTGCATCGAATTTTTGTAGCTCAATTGGTAGAACACCCGCCTTGTGTTGGAGGGGTCGTGGGTTCAAGACTTTTGCCACACAATCTTGTAATGGAGGCAAAGTATAATAGTAATGATGACAAATGTACCTTCTTGCGGCCCTTCACGAAAGACTAATCTTTCCTTTTGCTTGCACGTAGTCACGATAGATGCATATCATCGCGAAAAACCATCTTGAGGTCTCCATAGCTACGTGGATTTCTTCTCGTTTACGATGACCATCTCTGAAATTATGGATGCATGTTAGAAGGAGTGATCAGTTGTCCTTCAACCATCAATTGAGTGCACCATTTTGAGATCCAATGGATACCTCCAAACAAAGTATCAATGTCTGCAAGTAACATCAGAAGCCTTGACATGCAAAAACCATATGTCCTTGGCATAACCCCATCTTTTGCACCATTCAGGTCGTGCATTTCCAGAGTATGCATTAATATAGGGCTACATACAAGGTCATGCATAGAAACAATTGAGAATCCCAGACACATGAGACACGTTTGACATATGTAAACTATTTTATTCATACTAACCTATTTCTTCTTGTTTTGTGACATTGTTCCAAAAAAAAAGAGGAACAAAGAAAAAAGAAAAAAAGAAAAAAAAAAGGGAGTAGGGACAGGACCATGCGCTCGAAGAATCTCATCAGTGAACCATCAAAAAGGACATCTATCAACAACAAAAGACAAGCCAATGGTCAATCACTGTGATGGGAGTGCAACATGAAGAGATGAACATCAACTGACCTTTCGCCATGGCAAGAATCCTCTACTTTGGCAACAATATAAAAATGATAGATTAGGAAATCTCTTCGTCAGCATACCCTTGATCACTTAGCTCAAGACCCAATTTTTCGCACCATAATTCTTACAATGCATTCCCCAAGTAAGCATGCATAGGGCCACATTACATGCCCATGCACAAGGCACATATTTTCTTCAAGCCATGCACTAACACACTTACCCATCATTCATTATGGGTTATGAGTACTTGACATGATAAATATGATGTAAGAAAATAATAGCACAACGGAATAGACATGTAGACAAAGTTGAGAGAAAAGAAAATGCAGACAAAGATAGAAAGAGACTGAGAGATAGAGCACTCAAATTCTCAGATTGTGGAGCGTAATGCAGTTACAATGATGATGCTGTCCACCCGTGCGCTCCCACTGTGGAGCTTAGATGGCAATCTAGACATACTCTAGATGAAGGGCTTACTAGTGTGCAATGCTATGTAAAGCTCAACCTGGGACGTGCTTATATAGCTTTTACAAGGCGGTTCGGTATAGATAAACGTAGTCGGGAGATACAAAATAGTTGGTAAAATATATGATCCGACAATATCTACACGACCAGAAGTCCTACCCTCTCGGCCCTACGGGCCGGGGGGATAGGCCCCCCGGACCCCACACAAGGGGGCAAGCCCGGGCCTCTACACTACCCCCATTAAGGTTCTATGGGGAAACCGTGCGACGCCACAGGGCCTTTATTTTCACCTTAAATGGCAACCCAATGGCCTAGAAGTTTATGCCCTACCTAACCTAATGGCTAGGCTCACAAAGATCATCTACAGCCATCAACGGTCACATGTAGACCTCATCTAAATTGGAAGTTAGGGTTCCACAAATGTCCGAGCTCTCATAATGGCTTCTCCTCATAATGGGGGCCTTACAACTTAGAGCACCATGGATCATTTGTGGTCACATGAGGGTGGAGTATTGAGCATATCTAATATATGAAACCCATGTTTGAAAGATCTAGAGGACATCAAGGTTACAACATCAATACCTATAAAATAGTTCACAGTTAAAAACTACTCAACATCAACTATTAACAACCTCTTTTGAGCAACTAGCAATTTTTAAAAGCTCACAAATACACCATCATGCTGGAAGCTCGAGAAGAAGTACATACAAAGGAACTAAAACTTGCAAAGGATAGCAGTGAAAAAATGAAGAACAGGATGACCGACCATACTACATTTGGAAGACAAACCACTCTTGTTGATACATGATGGACACTACCTCTCAAAGTACTACATGGAGCACCCGCTCCAACAAGGATGTGTCAGGGACGACAGACTCGAGAGGAAGGGGGGAGTTTTGGCACTCAAGGTCAAGCACAAGGTGCTAGAATGCATCAAAGATGTGGACACACAAGAAGTGGGAGCATGTAGGGCGCTGCAATAAGTATATGTCAAATTTTCAAAAGAAATCCCTATAAAAACAATGATTTTGATCACTCAAAACCATTGTAAATATCATTTCACATTTTTGCAACTCCATTTTGTTCAAGTTGAGGAGTCTTCAAGCTTGAAGAGTATTAGAAGTACCTATGTGTCAATTTCCATGATTTTGTGATTCTGTTTGAGTCCTCAAATAAGCCATGGAACCTAATTTTTTTAACTAGGTTGGACACTAAGTCTGGAGAAGGCTAAAGTGTAAAGGAAATGATAAATGTGTCGTCGAACATGGCTCTACTAATCTTATTTAAACTCCATTCTCTCCATAAACTCAAGTTCATATGAGGGTTATAATTGCTAAATCCCACCTCTGGTTTAATGTAACATGAATCCTTATGGGATATCTAGGAAGATGAGGATATGTCCTAACTTGAGTTGGAGTTGCCAACTCTTATTCTGGAATCCATTGCATTGAAGAATTGTCAAGTGTCGAGTTGCCATCCCTTATTCTAAATCCATTGCACTCGAGAATTATCGAGTATCAAAACCAATTGCCATCTTCTTGTGATTGATTATAGTGCCCCTTGCAAAATTTATGAATGCAACTCCAAGACATGCTAACATGTCAATCATCTCAGTCTTAACAATCCTCTATGCATGCCTTTCCTATTTATACACAACAAGAGAAAATTACAAGAGAATTAAAGGAAAGTACAAAGTGGACGATTATGTTATCATCCCTTTCATAAGAGATCCACTTGCTTTTAAGCTTGTTGTTCTCGATAACAAGCACCTACGATGTTTGAAGGGGGTTGTATTTTTACAATTTCTTATCTTTCTACCTATGAAAGATAAGGATTTTTTATGGTCCATCTTTTTAGGTCTCCCTGAACCAATGTTACAGAAAATGTTTCCATATAGGAAACGTCATTAGGATGAAAAATGTTAGAAAACAACAAAGTTCAAATGTAAAAGGCATTGAGGGTAGGCTTAATAACATGAGTATTAAAAATAAGTTAATATACTTGAGCTCTTGAAAGAAATAAATTTTGAACTCTTAAAAACAGTTGGTGCTTCAATGAAGTTAGTGAGCATGAATGAACTCGTCGACATCGACAACATCATATGGAAATTTTAAATTAAGTTTTTGCATGAAATTCTCATATAAAATTTCCATATGGTAGTGTCAATTTCCATATGTAAGAAACATCAAACTTATTTATAATTTCCAACTCTCATTTTCTTCATAGACATTGATATTGTCAATTCCCGGATGTAAGAAATGTCAAACAAATCATTTGAAATCAATTGAGGGTTGAAAATTCTAAATGAGTTGTTTGAAGTTTCTTACACATGAAGAAATGTCAAAGATGTTTGGAAAGAGGGAAACGATGTTTTCTCCTTCATTTAGGGATGTTTCCTCTAACATCACCTTACCTTGAAGTGGGTAGCACTTCTTTCCTTCCAAAGTTTCGAAAGGGCTTTGTTTAATCACATTTCACAGAGTCATTGAGCATCCAATGGCCTCGCCTAAAAAAATTGTTTTCATATTATCACCTTTCCTTTTTTTTCAATTTTAAAGGAAGTTTGGCTTGAGGCTTACTCTCCGAGATATGGTTGAATTAATTGAAAAGACAAGTGAAGTACCTATAAGTATCTCATATCCAACAAAGCAAGATTTAAACACTCGACATGGATGGGATTACAGAACCCAAAAGATCACAAGAGTGATCTTGAAAAAGGATTGCCCTAAGACCAAACGTGATGATTAATTTGATGGGCCTAAAGATTAGAGACATGGCTTCACGAGATGATTGGTTTGGTGGGCCCAAAGCCAAACACATGGTTTTTTTTCTTATATATATATATATATATATATATATATATATATATATATATATATATATAATGGAGGTTCAGCGGAAGCTTACTCCCTCAAGCTTTAACTTGAAATTACAAATCTACAAGATGAAGGTTTGTGCATAGTACCTATGGGACCCCCCTTATCCCACAAGAATAGGAGTAACACTAGTTTCAACTAGTTTCATCTGGGTTACCTTGACCTTAAGCCCACAAGTTGTCCTGTTGTAGGGAGGGGTTAATTCTTCGCCCTTGCCTCAAGAGGCGAAAGGCCCAACCACCAAGCCTAACGCATGTTGTAGGGAGGGGTTGAACCTTCGCCCCCACCTCAAAAGGTGAAAGGCCCAACCACCTAGCATAACGCATGGCGATGTTGCTTACAATTAATGCCCAAAGGGCAAAGTCAACAACTAATCTCTACAATAAGGGTTGAACCTTCACCCCCACCTCAAGAAGCAAAAGACCCAACCATATCCAATGGGCGTGGTTTAGCAGATGTGCCTTGTACTCCTAGGCAGATGGCCATGGTTCAAGTCCTGCCTAGGGTTGGATGCCTCACAGTTTCCCAAGATGAGTGTCTCTGCCTTACGAAGTCAGATGTGTGTGTTTTTCCAATTCATTGTACTCTCAAAAAAAAAGGGCCCAACCATCTAGCTGCCCATGCTGCTTACAAATAATGCCCAAAGGGCAAAGTCAAAGTCAACAACTGATATGGAGAGTCGAGACCTAAGATCAACCCTTGTCCGAAAGCCTAAAGCCCGAAGACCAATCTTCCCTCCGATTCCAATGAAAGAGGAGAGGTACTCGGTGCCGTGCACTATGGGGTTTATCTCTCGCCTCAACACTTCAGAGGCGACGAGCCCAACCACTAGAGCAAACACTTAGGAATACCTTTGTTTTTTTAAATTATTTTCTTAAATAACTCCTTAATTATAATTTAGTGCCCTGGTTATAGAAAGAAATTTCTGTAGTCCTCTCGTATCCCAAGAAGAACACGGATGATGGAAGCCCGAAGCATTTTCCTCCCTCTGACCTCAGAACGCATGAGTGACACAGACAGAGAGTGTGCCTCTGGCTCTGGAATTGGGGAGGGACGCATGCTAAAGGTAGTACCGCACGACATTCTGCATCATTTCCCGAACGCGCGTGGATAGAATATACGGGAACGAACGACCACTCTTCGAAAAAATATCGAACGCTCAAAACAGAAAACCAGCAAGAAAGCACAGAAAGCAGAGCTAAAGCAGTGCCTCGAGAAAGTTTGAAAGACTAACGAGTCGCGAGGCACGTGTTTCATCCACGCATGCATACCGCCGACAGAGCCCAGGAGATGGCGGAGACGGGCTCTGAGATGGAGGTCTGAAGACCCACACATCCCTCTAAAGCTGCCATAGACTGCCTGTCAGCGAGGGCGAGAACGAAAGCTGACGAATGTAAAGGTTGAATGTCGGGAACGTTCAGCGGCTTCAGCCGTTTGGCCGTCCTCTCGCAAGTTTGTGCGCGACGTCATTGCGTCATGCAGCGAAGAAGTCGCTTGCGCTAGGTATGTCGGAACCCTCTCAAATCAGGACTTGGACCTGCAAATGAACACCCGACTTGACCCAAGCTGATTCCTGTCTTCATCTCTGTTGAGTCTCGCCTGCGAACAGCATCAGGCAGCAGCCGAGGCGGTAGACCCCAAGCAGAGAGAACTCCATCTCCATGTCTCTCTCTCTCGCGCATGGCATAGTATGTATGTATCATCTCTGCGTTCACTAGCTTTAACCCCTCCTCTCTCATCGTTACAACTTATGTGTATGACTCTCGCTGCAAGGAGCTCGGGCGGAACTTGACCCACTAGTCTCGCCTGCGAAGAGCATCCAAGCAGCATTCCAGGCCGCACACTGCAAACAGAGAGAACTTCATACCTCTCTCACGTGTATGATATGCTATGTATGTGTCATCGCTACTTCCAGTGTCGGCCGGACCTCTCTCTCATCTTTCTTAACCGTTCACTGAATCTCTATCTTGTAAGTTGTCACGCGTGCATCGCGGTCTAGGCTTCATCCTGAAGTCAAATCAAACGCTCTCTCTGTAGGCTGTCACTCTGTGTGGAAGAGCGTAAGTGCATGCGCCTGTCTCTCCTCGCTTTCAGCGCCATACGAGCTACGTCTTTCAAAGATGATAAGGGCCTCAAGCATGGCGAAGGAGTGCAGGCAGCGCATCCATTGAGGAAATTCGTTCGTGATTCTACTCTGTGGGGATGATGATGGACATTTGCGCAATGGATGGATTATATCATTTGACTCTCATAATTCTCACATGCACAATTTCCAAGCCAGTCCATTTGAAGGATAATCATACGAGTAACAACAGAAGATTAAAGATCAAAAACTTGTCCGCGCACATTAACGGGGCCTTCTCTCTCTTGAGGTGGGGGCGAAGTTTCAATGTTTTTTTCAATAAAAGGAAGTTCGGCCTTAGCCTATTCTCCCGGACTTTAATTAAAGTAAAGAAGAAAAGTTACAATTGAGTGGGACTAGTGCCCATGGGACCCCCCAAATCCCACAATGCAGGGGACGAGTGTAGCAAGCTAGAGGGCATTACAAATGAGGTGGATAAATCTATCATCACCCTCATGTGGGACCCATTTGGGTTTCAACTTGTTGTTTTCGAGGAGATAAATACAGTGATGTCTAAACGGTGGAGATCTCTTATCTCGGGAGATTCTTTTACCTAGAAGAAACAATGATTTCTCGATCGACCATTCCTTAGGAGTTTGGTCAAAATTGACAGCACATCGCTCCCTCCAAATCTTCCAAAGAGTCTCACCCCTGATGGCATTCCATAGCCTTGATGAACAACCGACCGCCTCACCCAACAGCACTTGTGGCCAATTGATTTGGTGTGTGAGTCTCAAAACCTGTGTCACGTGATGCCAAACAATACGGGACTTGGGGCAATCGAAGAATAGGTGAGCTAAATCTTCGATGCATCGATGGCAACGTTTGCACCATGGTGGCACACCACATATTTTATTCGCCCTTGAATTGGACCAGATTCCCTTATGCAAGATCTGCCACATGAGAATAGACTTTTTGGTCTCAATTAAGGGGTGCCAAATAGACATGAACTTTAGTTCCCATCGAAGTTTGGTCCAAGAAAGGCACCACCTCTTGTTGAGAGTGTGATGAACATCTAAGTTCTCTTTGAAGTTGGGTATTCTGGGTATTCGCTTACCATTGCTCCATTTGAGGCCCTCAAGGCAAGGAAGATCCTGTCCGGAGAGAAGGTGAGAAGTTGAGCGATCCCACGCCAAACATCTGCCTTGAAGAAGAGTCCATTCCTCGAGGGTAACTCTATGTCTCGGGTCTAAGTCTTCGAACCTAATCTTTATTGTCGGTATGACAATAAAGTTTCAATCTTTATTGTCGGTATGACAATGTAAATTTAAGGCCAGTGTAAACCATGATATTTCAAGTTGACAGTGTGGATTTAAGGCAGTGTAAACCATGATATTTCCAGCTGAAGCCAGTTCTCCCTTGTGTCGCCTTTGGGCAGTCTAACCACTGCTTTGTGGGCAATCTAACCACTGCTTTGTGGGCAATCTAACCACTGCTTTGTGAGATACGAGAGGTCCCATGGATACTATGTCCATTCACTTGTACTGTTGCAATCTCAAATGGGTACTATGCCCATTCACTTGTACATTTGCAATCTCAAAGTTAAAGCTCGAGAAATAAACTTCGGCTGAAGCTTAGTTTAAAAGGAAAAAACATCAAAACCTGAGAATGATTTGAGAGCCCATAATAACACGGCGCAAACATCTTCTTATCCATTTGCTTCAAAAGGATTTCAAGCAACAGGTAGCATTGGACTTACTATCTCTCACAAAACAAAAAGACACATAATTCTCAGAGAACAAGTCCGGCATGGGTTGAAATTTTTCAACCAGCTTCTTCTTGGGTTACTGTTGGCCTTGGAGCCGTTGCAAAAGGCACGCTTGAGCTCAATCAAGTTTACAAGTTTTCTTGTCTGATCTTAGAGCTGGAGATGATAAAATCATCGAATCTCAAAAATCATGTTAAATACAATTACTGTTTAGCAGAAATACAAAGCTGGAGAGCTTTTCGCAACATAATTTCACTGCAAAATACATTCTTGGTTGTAGTTTAAGAGACCTATGAAGAAGATCGTACGGGTATGTTCAGCATACTTGAGTGTCAGCGCTACATTACACTGCAATTGTTGGCATTTTCATCGCTAAACAAGTTAGTCGCATACTCTACAGAGCTGTACACAGATTTTTCGTGAGGGCTTTGGCTTGTCTTCGAGTAATAAGCAGAAGACATCGGAGCTACATTCTTACTCACTATAGCGGCATCGCTGTATAGTAAGGAAGGTTGATCTAGCCGCTCAGCTTGTCTGCTGCCTCCAGTGACAAATGGCGGGTTTAGCATAGCCATGTTCGACACCTCCCCGCTCATCTTGTTGCCTCCAGTGACAAATGGCGGGTTTAGCATAGGCATGTTCGACACCTCCCCGCTCATCTTGTTGCCTCCAGTGGCAAATGGCGGATTTAGCATAGCCATGTTCGACACCTCCCCGCTCAACTTCTTGCCTAAGTCAGGTAATGCAACTCCCCTGGCCATAGGCAGGCCTGTATCACCTTTTCCTCTGTTCAAGGTCTTCTCAGCGATGAACTTCTCCCACTCTGTTTTGCTTGAAGCGCCGTCATTGTTCCACCCGGGTTTCTTGTCTGCACCATTGATAATGTCAACTCCATCGCCTTTACTCCCACCATTGTTGTTCTCGATGTTGAAGACGTGCTTATTGTCAAATTTGTTGGTATTATTGATCATATTAGGAATGTTGTCGTTGTTGCTGTTGATGGGGAGAATCGTATGGGGCGCCTTGTATCCAACAGAATGCAGCACCTCCGCACGCTTTCCAGCTTTGTGCAGGACGCGCAGCACCTCCCCTACATCCACACTCTTGCCAACCACCGTCACCTTCCCGTCTGCTGCTTCAATATAAATGGACTCCACACCTGCGGAATCACCAGCAGAGATGAACTCCATTAACATGTCTTACAACTGTAATTAGCATCATTAAGAAGAACTCCAAATTGCGAGATAGCATGACATACAAACAAGTTACATGGGGCTGAGAATTAAATGATTTCTGCCACATGAACAAGTAATGGAAAGCTTCCAGACAATGTGAGTACATCACTGAGTACAACAGGATTTAGCAGCTTCCAAATTTCTTACCATCGACACAGTCGATGACCCTCTTAACTTTCCTCTTGCATCCCTCACAGTGTATCGGCACCTTGAGAGTAATGCTAATCTGTACAGGACAACAGTTAACGACACCGTCAGAATGAACGATTTACGTTACATGGCATTGAACTTGTAAGAACCTCTGAGAATATTCAGTTAGCTGGACAGTAGTTGAGTAATCGACATGGACGAGTTGTTTCAATGAACTCATCATTCACAAATGTGGACGCCTCATGTTTGTTCCGACTATCAGAAAGTGCATGTAGAGGCGCCAAAAGTAAACGGCTTGCGCAGAAAACCAGGAATTAACGTACCGCGAGTGGACGGGGACAAGGGTCGTACCTCTTGGTTGGCGATGGCGATGCTGGGAATGTTAGAAGCTGGGTGATCAAGCTGTATCTTACCCATCTCTCTCTCTCTCTCTCTCTCTCTCTCTCTCTCTCTCTACACGACACTTAGTCTCCTTGATGAGGACTGCCCGAGGAAGAAGATGGAAGAGGCCCAAAAGACACCGGCGCCGCTCGCTCTCTCCCGCACGCGCTCTGAGGAAGGAGTGCGATTTGTTTTTGTAACTCCCTATCTCATTATACGCTAGCTTGCTCGCTGCTCTGCATGTTCCTCAGGTCTCTCTCTCTCTCAGAGGCGATGGTGTGACGAAAATTATTTGATCTAGGTATTAAATAACCCGTCAGCCTCGAGAAAAAGGGCAAGGACAAGTATGCAGGCTTTGATTTTTACCATGATTCACTGTGTGCCCATTATAACGATATCATTCAAAATGCCAAAAATGACACAATTTCTGGGCAAAAAAAACATGAAAATTCAACGCGTGAGCATGCGGGGATGGCGGAGGGGCGGCTTGGACGTTTCTTCTCGTACATGGTGAAGGAGCAGTGAAGCCTGAAGGTTCGAATTTGCAGATACGTTGGATGATTCGTCTAAGCAAATCCCTTGAGGAGGGTGAAGAGCATAGCTGATAGCACCCATGCGATCCTCCAATCCCACACAAGGAGGGATTGAATCAATCGCACGTACTTGGAATGACGCAGCCCAAAGCTGGTTAAGGGTTGAAGTGAGAAGCTTGACTCTAAGGTCAGATGAGGAGACTGATTTTAACTGGTCCATCCTGTTGGAAATGAGAAGGGATGGCTCTAAGATCATCTGAAATGAGAAGGGATGGCTCTAAGATCAGATGAGAAGACATGAAGTCGATCCTGTCATAGTGAGCATAGCTCTCACCATTGCCAACATTGTCTATCGAGGGTGCCCAAAGGTCAATGATTCTTTGAAACAAGTTAGTTTAACATCTCATCATATCATGATGAGGAGTGTCCTTAACGCAACCAAGAGGATTGGAATCTCACCCCCTCAAATGACACAATAGCCTCAAACCTACTCTCTATTAGCTTTAGCTTGACATTTGATACAATAGTACACATATGAGGGGATCCCTTTTAACCCCATGTTCAGGAGTTAAAATTAGGGCTATATGCAAGTATTGAACCTTCAATATCTTCAAGTATTGAACCTTTTGGACCTTTTGTCTAGGGGTTCAATGTGTATGCCACTACACCATGCATTCCCAAAATATTTACTACATTTCAAGTCACCTACAATCTTCAAAAGCTCAATGGGTGGTGTTCGATTCCCATCCTCAATGGGTTTCAATCATCAATCCAATGGCCCGTCGGGCCATTTTTAGTGTCCCTCAAGGTCATCAAACCAATGCTCGAGTATCGAGTTTTCAACGGGTGTTTGTGCCATCATTCTAATGGCTCTTTGGGTTGTAACTTGTTCCTAGTGTGCCTTGGAGTCTCAAATCAATGGAATCATAGTTAAATGAATGGAACTCTATGTCGATCATAAGGTCCATCTTTTTACAAGCTATCATGCCTTTTTATATTTGAAGGTTCCTTTCAAACTGGTATCGTTATTTTTTATTTTTAATTAATTTTTTTGATACTTCTCAAAAATATCTTGAATATTTTACTAATTAAAACATTAGGAACAAGCACACAGGCACGAGAATCAACCTTTTTCACTCATCTTCAATTGACCAATCGGAAGGGCCTTAATCTTCCTAAATTTTAATTAATTTTTTGATACTTCTCAAAAATATCTCGAATATGTTACTCATTAAAACATTAGGAACAAGTACACAGGCATCGAAAATCAACCTTTTTCACTCATCTTCAGTTGATCAATCGGATGGGCCTTAATCTTCCTAAATTTGAAGATTAACTGGACCGTTAAGTAATCAATCTACAAGTGCTCAATTATGTAGACGAATAGAGAAAACATAACAAACAGAATTGAATCGTTAATGCATGTGTGATTTCCTAAAAAATATCGAGACCGTTAAGTAATCAATCTACAAGTGCTCAATTATGTAGACGAATAGAGAAAACATAAGAAACAGAATTGAATCATTAATGCATGTGTGATTTGCTAGAAAATATCGAGCATTGTTCTAATTGTAGTGAAAGCATATTCATAATAGGCATCTATCATATAGATAAACAATCAGCCTAAGAGATAATCGTGTAGAGCGGAGTAGATTATTCATTGGAGTTCAAGGTCTATAGAAGTAGAGGAACAAGACAAAGAAGAATCAGCTTGGAGAAGAGCATAATATTGAATGTATTACCTAAGTGTGTTTTATACACATCACTACTAAAATATATCAACAAACTTAGGAACAATAGTAGAGAATAGAACATAGATACTAGAGTTTCAAAAAGCCACCACTAATAACATGTAGAAAGATGATGACATTGTCCACCTATATGCTCTCAAGGTAGAACTTAAATGGTGATCTATATAGCTCTAGATAAGGGGTTACAAGGTACAGGCATGCTAGCTCAATTTGATGTGCGAGCTAGTGGAGAATTCATCTCTATATAGGCCAATGGAGAGGTGTGGCTTCCACGAGTCGCTAGACATGGGTGGTAGGATGTGGGTGGCCATCACCTATGTATTGTACATATGCAGCTTAGGTCAGTTCAAACAACCTAACAAATATGAATGATGTCTAAGTTAGACAGGGAAGATTCTAGGGAATATTTCCTTTAATATAAGGTTGAGGACATCATCCACAAACCCCTAGTCAAACATGCTCACAGGTACCCCAGACCCCATAATAGGGGACCCTAGTAATTCCCTTGCAATATATCTCCATAATTTACAAGCGATAGATGATTCAATTTGACCTTCATCCAACATGTAAGCTATGATTTCAGTCAATAGGGTAACGCAAATTTGCTTCTCCTCATAATGGGGGCCTTTTAAGTGTGTACCAAAAAGTACATTCATGAGGGGTAGACATTCAACATATACTACCATATCACATCAAATGACCTTCTACACTATTTTCAATAAAGCTTCAACCCAAACTCTAGGGTGCTATTGATCTATTGAAGGAAACCAAAGTCATAAGGGAGTTGGCCATAGTATCGAAGTTGAACACAGTCACCTCAATGCAGCGAAAATCCTTCATACAAGAGAATAAAAGGAAGAACATGGGGATTTTTTTGGTCAAGGTGATTAAGAAAAATTATCTTTTACTAGTTGATTTAGAAATTGGATAAGTTAGCAATTATATTATTGTTGATATATTTAGGTAGTGATGTGTGTGAACACATTAGGATTGTTGGGGCACTTTTTTCCTCTTTAGGAGGTTTTTTTCCCCTGGCTGCCCTAATGGGCTACTTATCTTTGTACATTCTAGTGGTAATACATTCAGTATTGTGTGTTGAGCTCCAAGCTTCTTCTTCTTTCTTGTGCTGTTCACGTGCTTCCCCAGATGTCTAACTCCAACAATTGGTATCAGAGCAGGTCGCCGCTTCATCTAGGGCGTCATCGACACCTCTCCAGTTGCAATCTCAGAATCACACCAATTTTGATGAGAATACTCAGCATGTTTTCCATATCAAAACAACTTCTCTATGTGGTGCCAAAATCATGATCTGAGCTCGTTTCGACCTCCGAACGCACTATCATAGTGCTTGTGTAGGCTATTTCTTCTTCTTGTGCCAAAGGTAAATACGAATTTCAATTCACCAATATAAGCATCTCAAAGTCTGCTACAGGTTTAGGAGAATTCGTCTTGGCAGTTCTGTTCAACTTTTTGAGATACAGTCAATTTTTTGCATCAAGGTATTTTAGACATCGGACATGGCTGAAAGCAGTGATGTATTTCGTATGTTGGCTGTTGAGGATAAGTTCGATGGTACTAACTACCCGTTGTGGGTTTATATGATGTGACATGTATTGGTTGCAAAAGGATTGTGGAACATTGTGTAGGGTGTTGAAAAACGTCCTATCACACCTGCAACTGTTACAACTGCAGGTATTGAAGCTAATGCAGAAGGTGTCGAAGATGATGATATTCTGCATATTCATGTTCGTGCTGTGATTTTTGTTGCACCTACTATAGAGCAAATTCGTTGGGATGGCAGAGATGCCCAGGCACACGCATTGATAGCTTCTGTCAAACATGCCATTATTCCTCACATTCACTCTTGCAAAACCGCTAAGGATGCTTGGGATACACTTACCACATTGTACCAAGGTAGGAATGAGGCTTATGTTGCTTGCTTCCAAAAACAGTTGGAGAGTGAGCACATGAATGAAGGTGATTCTATGGACAATTTTCTAACAAAGATCAAAGATTTGAAGGAACAATTGATTTCTGTTGATGAGGTTATACCAAATAGCTCACTTGTGCAGACCGTTCTGAATGGTCTTCCTGATTCATATCAGAGTTTTGCTTCTACTCTTCGGTAATTGATAATGAAAACCAATCCAAATGCTTTGTCATTTGAGGAGTTAGTCTCTTCTATTGCAGAAAGATCAGTCTAGGCAGAACAGGTCCATTATGCGTGTTGCAGATCAAACTTTCCTGGCTAGTCAGAAGGGCAAAGGAAAATGGAGCTCTTGAACTAGTAAGCAGAAATCTGCTAATTCTGTACAATCGAAGAGGGAAGACAAAGTCGAAAAGAAATCAGAAAAGTATAAATTGTTTTGCAAGTATTGTAAAGGAAATGATCATATAATAAAGAACTATCCAAAACTGGTTACTAAAGAGGCAAAGAAGAAAGAGGTTGGAATGGTTGTTGCAGAGGCCTCTACATCAAAAATAGAGTCTGCTAATCTTGTGCAGGAAGAAGAATGGGTGTTTACTATTGTTTGCAATTTTGACCCATCTTCTCATGAGCAGTGCATGTCTGTAGTAGACTCAGATGTTTGGTACTTTGATAGTGGGGCGACCAAACATATTACCTCGCAGTGCAGTTTCTTCTCTTCACTCGAGCCTGCCCCTACAGGGAATATTGTTACATGCACCAACAACTCCTCTTATCCTCTTATGGGAGTTGGTAAGATCATTTCGACTACTGGTGATGGTAGTTCTTTCACTTTGTCAGATGCTTTGTTTGTGCCATGGATCAAGAAAAATTTGTTATCAGTTTATGCATTAGCCAAGATTGGCTTGGTTGTAAAATGTTTTGATGACAGATGTACAGTTCATGATCTATCAAATGGCGATGTGATTATTGCTTCTAGCATTTTATGTCGTGGGCTGTATAAGCTCATAGACTATGAAAGATTTGTAAATGATTTGGCATGTGCAATACATGATTCTCAGGCTATGTCTGATGCAAAGCTTTGGCATGCACACTTTGGTCATCTAAATTTTGCTAGTTTGCTACACCTGTAGAAATATGAAATGGTATCCTCTTTGCCCAAACTTGAGGCACCTAGAAGACATGTTTGTGAAGGCTGTATTTTGGGCAAAATGCAATGTTCCTCCTTTCCAAAAGATGGTTCAGTTCGGGCTACTCAAAAATTGTAGCTTATACATAGTGATGTTTGTGGTCCTATGTAGACACCTTCTTTTGGAAATTATCTTTACTTTGTGACTTTCATCGATGATTTTTCTAGGCATGCATGGGTATATCCATTGAAGGCAAAGTCCGAAGTGTTCATGTGCTTCAAACGGTTTTTTATTTTGGCTCAAAATCTATTAGCATGTAAAACGGGCACCCTCCGTTCTAATCGGGGAGAATATATGTCTTCTAATTTTAATGTATTTCTAGCTGAATTTGGGATAAAACACCAGTGTACAGTGCCGTATACACCTCAATAGAATGGAGTTTTTGAACAAAAGAACAGGTCACTCATGGAGATGGCGAGGTGTATGGTCAAGAGTCAGGCTTTACCACATAGTTTTTGGCTTGAGGCTATCATGTGTGCATCATATGTACTTAACAGGTGTCCCACTAAAGTATTGTAGTCTGTCACTCCATATTAGGCTTGGCATGATCACGAGCCATGTGTTGCTCATCTATGTGTTTTTGGTTGTTTTGCATATGCATTACTGCCTGAACAACATTGCAGAAAATTGGATGATAAAGTAGTAAAATGTATTTTTGTTGGGTACAGTTCTGAAAGTAAAGGTTGTTGTCTGTATCATCCACAAACTAAACACATTTTGGTTAGCTGTGATGTTTTTGTGGAAGATGCTATTCAACCATTGCTTTCATGTACTAAGGAGACATCTGTTAGCTCCAAGACATGTATGATACTTTGTTGCCTCTTTTTACAGGTGGACAGTCTATTGCTGGTCCTAATGAGGCAACTTTTTAGCCTTTGTAGGTTTCATGTGATGATGTAGATCATTCCATTTCATGTGCAGATTTACATGATACACTTGTTGACATGAGAGTTGATATTGAGGAGGCAAGAACTATGCCAAAATGGCTAGTGCAGACTTTATGTGATAGCAAATTAGATGCACCTCTGTCATATCGTACTTGATCAGGCTCTCATACTGCCTCTTTTGCATCAGATTTCTATGCTATGGTTGCATCTAGTCTCTGTGATGAGACTCAGCCTATTTCGTTTGATGAAGCACAAAATTCAGAAAATTGGATGGCTGCTATGCAATCTGAATATGATGCTATAATAAATAATGGTACTTCGTATTGCTATCAAAATCGAGTCAGTATATTCGTGTATCAATGGATGCCCAATCCTCACACCAGGTCAGAGAAGCACGACTCCTTCTAGAAAACCCTATTGAAGAAGTGACCATCGTGATTGATTCCCCACCTCACCCTTCTACTGTAAATACAACTACTGTTGTCGAAGTACCCACTGCTACACCTGCACCTCTTTCACCTCCCGCACCTTCAGTCTCTCCTGTACACCCTACCTTTGCAAGATCATCCACGTCTCTCGAAGGTGTTATAGTAGAAGCCCTAGTTGCCTCAACCCCACAAACTCTTCCTGTAACCCTTCCACCTATCCTCCCTTCCCTAGCTACCACCATCCAACCCATTTCTCACTCCATCCTTTCCTTATTTCCCCACTCCTCCTAGACCCCTATTCCCATTTCCCCATCCCATGACCTTCTCCCTCGTCTCACCTCCCTGCCCCACTGCATTTCCCTTATCCTCCCCTCTCCACCAAGCAATACGAGAAATGCAGTCTGTAATTTATTCCTCAATCTTTGTAAATTCTGTATTCACACCAACTCAAGCACCCACTATCACTCCACTCTTCAGGTCATTGCACTCGACACCATGTCCAGTGACATGGACATATAGCCACCCATTGCACCACCACTCACCTCATCCATTTCACCACCACATTTAGGCACGTCACCTTTCTCCACGGTCACCATTGCATCCACTTTCCCATCCCTATTTCCCCTTCCCCTTGCATCAACACCCACACCCACAACATCTCCACTCACTCCGCCATTAATATTGTCACCCATAATCGACACCGCATTCCGTCAAATGTTTTCGTGCATGACACAAGTTAGAGATGAATTCGCATCTCTAGGGACCAACTACCAGATGCTACAACAAACAATCATAGATTTACGGGTGCAACTAAACACATTATCAATCGAGAATGCCTCCCTTAACACACACTATCAAGAGCTACGCCAGGCCTACCATACACTCGAACTAGAAAGTGAACAGAAGACAAAGAAAGCCATTATAGATATCGACAACTTGTTAAGGGCTCAAACCATTCGAAATGCGACACTCACTCGAAACATGGGACTACTAAGATGCCACCTAGCAGCAGCCAAATAAGAGAATCGATGCGTGCAGGAACAAAACAGAGAAAACCTCGAAGCCGCTTTAGATCAATCGAATGAACCTCTGAGTCCCAACCGCTTTAAAGTCGTCCCCTTTGAATCTATGAAGATACTATTGGAAGATCATGTCAGCCTACTAGAAGATTATGATAGTATGAATGAGCATATCAGAAGCTCAAGGAAGACCACACAATGTTGTAGTTGCAAGCACTTGCATAGTAGGCACCACCAGCTCTTGAGGCAACACCTCCAGAGATCATAGAGGAACTAAATGCTTTAGGCACTCAGGTACTTACCCTTCAAGCACAAATTACCGCCTTTTTTGAACCCCCTAGGCCTGATTCCCCACTTGAACTCCCAACAGAGGAAGAAATTGTGTCTATTCCAGTAGAGGAAACGTATGAAGAAGCCTACGAACCACAACCCATCCCAGGCGGACGTGTCACGGCTGAAGGCCAGGCCACCTTTGAACTCCCTACCCCCGCATGGATGAAGACTGTAGAAGAACTTGGACAGAACCACTCAACACATGTGGAGGCTCAATTACACGCCATGGCTATGATAGAGGAACACATTTTACAATCCCCTTACTTCGCTTACCTGGCCCCTAACAGGTGTATATCTATCCATGAGCTTCAAAATAAGGTGTATTTCATGCTAATGACAGAATATCAATTGGCGATCGAAAAGGAGACAGGCAAGAAACCCTCATGTGCAACTCAGTTTGAGCCTGATTACTTGCCACCAGAAGCGTAGAGCAGAGAAATATTTTAACCAACTTGACGCTAGGAATTACTACATCAATATCCAAAAATGATGAGCACATGGGTCAAGGCACCCCTGCATTTAAAGTATAACCCATGTTGGGGACCGATAACAAGACGCCGCTCTTAGAAGGCCTTCGCAATCAAAGTGTAGAATAATAAGCAATGCTAGGACTGGCTTAATTACCCCTATTTCACGCCACCCCTTGGACCACCCACAATAGGATACATGATGACAACGATTCGCCACTGGCTCCCCACTTAAGCCACATGGATGATGTTGCCGCACATATGACTATCAAAGTATTTAAAATGATGCAAACTATTTTTAAGATCTTCCGTCGCGAAGGCACCACACGTTAACACCCCGGTATTTGAGCATGGTAATCAGGATTTAGCATATGATATGAGCACGACACCATCGATCCAGGTGTGTTATGCCTGGCATTGTCGAATCAAGTATTTACCGGCATGCTATAAGATGACATTTGAAGAGATGTTTACTACCGGTTTTTGGGAGTACCATTTCGAGGTGTTCATAAGCAGGCCCACACACCTACTCCAATTATTTGCCTGTGAACAACTAATGTACTCCACACACTATCAACTTCCGCCGTGAGATGAACCTCAACCAATAGATTGGGAAAACTTGAAGCAGATCTTGCAAGAGGTATTCACATTTCAGAGCACACCCTCGCTCATGACCTCCTACAAAACTATATCCGACAGACCCTGCAACAAGGTTCTGTCGAGGATGACATAAGCGAGAGGGAGGGGGTGTTGGGAGTAGCTAGAGGCACAGACGACGAGGAAGTATGTGAAGGTAGATTACAATGAAGTAGTGGGGAGCCAAGTGGATTAATCTTTCAAAAGAAATATGTTTTATAATACTTTTCAAAACTCTCAACAGTGATTGTCATCACTCTTCTATCATATGTAACATAGAACAACCACTTTTGTAATTAGTAGCTCCATTTTGTGCAAGCTGAGGAGTCCTCGAGCTTGAGGAGCTTAGGTAAATGAGCCTACCAATTTTGGTTATTTTTAGACATCGTTTAAACCTCTAAATAGTACCTAGAACCTATTTTCTTAACTACGTCACACACTAGATGTCAAACCGGTCAAAACTAGTCAAAAAACTATAAAGAGAGCTAGAGAGCTCATTTTTGAGGTTGGCTAGTGTGAGCTTAGAGCTATTTTGAGCTTGTAATTGAGATCTTGAGTAATAGAGTCTATTTTTCCTATCTTCCATTGTGTCTTGCTTGTCTCTTACATGTGTATGTGTGTGTGCATCTCTATGCTTCTCACCTTCACTCTCACTAAATTTTGCATTCACGATCTTCATATTACTCCTATCTCTTCCGTGGATTGACATTAAGGAGGTGAAGCTTCTTAACGTGGTACTTACCATTGTGCTAGAGCAACAACATGATCAACCTAGGAGGGGAAGACTATAATAATGTTATAGGAAAGAGATGGTTGAACCACACCCTTGACAAGTAGGAAATGCTTGAACTACATCCTAAGAGGGAGGATTAAGAAGTAGTCCTCAACCATGGGTTTTGGGTCAAGTTGTTAGCCCATCACACTCCTAGCTAGGAGGTTGTGAGTTCAAATCTCCTATAGTTCATTAAGTTGACCTTCATAACCATAGTGCCAAAATCAATATTGTACATGTGATCTATGTGCCACATGATTCAATCAACACCAAAACATATCATGCACTCTTTGCCATAATGAACTGCATGTCTCATCATACATAATGGCCTCATGAATAGAATCCACAAGCTATAACCCAATAGTGGAGATTGTCAATGTATACATATCCATCCATAGATTGTTCAACATGTTGTGATGCCTCTACACATTGCCATGCATGCATATATGTAAACCTTTCACAATTGATGTGTACCACATTTGATCTTTTCGAATTGAAAAATTAGTGCCATCAAACCAAGAGGATGTCATGCTTTAATGTTAAGAGATTGACAAGTGGAACACAAGTTAATATTGTACTAAAAGAGACAAAATTTCATGAAAACATGCACAATCCATATAAAAGACATCCAAATGAGATATAACCATGAAATGCATGCACTAAAGAAGTTCAACAAACCTAGAGCATAAGCTTGCTCACCAATTCACCAAAGATGACTAAAAACAATGTGAAGAATCTTCTTTAAAAATATGATAAGTGTCCCTTCTAAATCGAGCAATCAAAGAAAGAATACCATTAGCCTAACCTCTCACCTCAAAGACCTAGCATTGATCCAAGAAAGTGCACAAACAATGGAAAATACACATGCCAAGAGGTTGTTGGCAAAGCATGCCAATAGCATGGAAGTGCACCTCCCTCTCGAGAATGAATCTTGTAAACATCATCCATGAGAGAATCCAAGCATATGGATATAAACCAAGATCTAAAGCTATCACACAATCATCAAGGATCCATTAAAACACCTATCTAGCATAAAGTTTGGAAAAATGTTGACAAGATCATCCATGAAAAATGGATTGTGGAACCATAATAAGTGCAAATGGACCATCCTCTAATGCTAATAACAATGTCAATCATATAAAAATTATGAACATATGGCATAAAATATAGCCAAACAAGGTGACAAATGGGTTGTCTAACAAAGGCTCCAACGTGGATCATGTAACTACAAAGAAAACAAGAAAATGCAAGAACCAACCAAAATCCAACCCAATATCCCTCACAAATCCATATGGAGTATGCAAGGCAAGCCATTTCCAAGTGGCATAAACCAAAAGATGGTCACAGTGGCACTACAAATTCATGGAAAAAACCACAATGAAGCTCAAGATGGCACGAACTTGGAGCTAGACCACAATGCCATCATAGCTTTCAAATCACTTGACAAAAAGTCCACTCTACTCTTGTATGGAGAAGCATCTATAATGATTGTGCATGTGCCTCTAAGAAAATACTTTCAAACAAGCTATGACTCCAAGATCATGTACACCAAGATCCTCTTCCTTTTGCAGTTATGTGCCAAACATGACTTGATCAAAGAGGTCATACAAATTTCTCTCAAATCGTGCTCACAATGATGTAACACCCAAAGCATACACTTAAAAACTAGTTCTTGAAGCTATTCTCAAATAGCTCTAGAGTAAAAGCACCAATAACTTAAGGGCTCATACATTTAGAGCAATCAAGCTCTCAACATGTCATGAAAGAAAGATCTAAACCAAGATCTAAAAAAATGGATTATCTCTCTAATGAGCAACTAATAAATTAAGAAGCTCTCTCCTTTAGTCATGCTTATGGTCACCACTCAATGTGTGGCTAGAACCTCACTCCATCATTTCCTCTAGACACTATGGTAGCTTCCACAAAGATACTCTCTCTATAGAGAAGGAGCATAGCATACTCAAGAACTTAACCTAGTGGTTGGGAAATGAAGGAACAAGATTAGGTATCTATGTCACTTGTGCGTTTGTGATTAGCTTTAACACACTACTCCAAAATGTTTTCACAATTTGACCATCTATAAGCATTCATCGTGTATGCTTTTATTCTATCAATCCTATATGCAACACATAGAATTGCACATTTATTTTACTTCATGCATCAAATATACTAGATGCGATGATGCATAGATGTTGTATAATAACTATTACTATATCTATTTGTCTTTCGTTCTCCTACATGTACATCCATCAAAGATCTCTAAGAGAACTTTTCTTGTCGTGCTCCCTGTAGCTTTTTGTACCATCATTTTTTAAGAAAGATAAGCCAAGATTTGATACTAGTATTAATTAGAGCTACATCTTTTGTTGTAGCATGGAGAGAGAGAGTGATGATTGAATTCACTTACATCTATGTTAAAGAGAGAGAGAGAGAGAGAGAGAGAGAGACAATAAATGTAGAACATGATTGGGAGCCTTGAAACCCTCAAAGATCATTTGATGCATAAATAAATGCCTTCTTTGAGGGCTTAACATGGATCTAATGTTAGAAACTATAGAATTAATATCATATACAAAGTTTTGTTCAACAAACTAACATCCAAACAACGTGATTACTTGATGCTTCCAAAATTTTCATCCTATCATCTTCAATCTCTTTGACATATATAAGCGAGGTAGCTTGTAGCCAACGACGTTCTTCTATCATTCTAGCAACTCTAGTAATTGACATTAGGAAGTAGTGATGACTATTTCACTTTGATAGGGGATTTCTTGGAGATAGGGATAAATCTAACATTTAGGAACATTAATCTCTTGCTTAGTGATTCGACATTAGGATTGTGGCCTAGAACCACTTAGGAAGATTGGCTCCAAAGCTTGTGCAATTTTAAAACAAGAATGTTTATGCATTCAAATTGCAAGCTGAATAAAAAAGATATTACTATAAGGTAGAACACAAAAGAGACATGACTCAAACGAGTGTTCATGGGACAAAGTAGATGAGAGAGACCTATTATAAGAGCCACAATTTACAATGTATTACTAATCATTGAATGTGAAAAAATAAGTATTCCATTAGGATCATGGGGATAGCAATCGATAGGTAGGTCTAGAAACTCTACCCAAATAGGGACCTTTGTAGGTTTGGGTCCATGTGGGTTGAACCCCCAATACCATTTAAAGAAAGAAATGGGAGTAAACTTGATAAGTCATTGAGCCTCGCTAATCACTTTTAAAGCACTATCAACATCTTCAAAATAGATTACAAATAGTTATTAGGTAAGTACCAAATATGTCTAACAAAGATATTCTTGGATTCCCAATTATTCTTGATCTAGCTCCTCAAAACATTAGGTGCCAGCCTAGGGCCATGGCACTTTATCAAGCAATTGGGCTTGCCAGTTATCTAGCTTATTTCTATCTATAATTAAACTAGCATCATCTCTCTCCTCTATGTCTTAATCCATAGAGAGCTCAAGAGTAATATCCCTTCAGACATTTTTTTGTTTTCCGTTATCGTCAAATCTAACATAGTTATGGACATTCATACATCTGTATCCCATGTTGTTGAATATTGGGTTGGAGAATGCAGTCCGGCTTTTCAATGCCTTAGCAAAGCTCTTAGATGGAGAACCTTAAGGTTTAGTGTACTGACCTTTTAATGTTATCTCTACTTTTGGATTCTGTTCATTCGATGTAGTAGAATTCTTACCATTATTCAGGGGGTTCTGCACTACAACAACAGTAGAGTTCAAGGCCACTATAATTGTAGAGGGTCCTTGACTGTCGTTGGACAAAGGAATCAATACAGCTTAATGATTTGGTTGAGCATTCGTAGCAACAACATGATATCTATTTTCAACACTTCATAAAGAGACATCTCTAAAATCCACAAGGAGGCAAGCCACTCCCTAAGACCCCTTGAACCCTCGATTGAGGGGGAAAGCACAGTACATCAAGGGCCTGAGAATCATCGATAGGGAAACCCACACAGTTGCCCCTCAACTGGGAGGCAAAGACGAAGAAACACTAGGGTTGTGACCTCTCATCACTTCATCTCAGTTGGACCATCAACACAATCTCTTTTTTGTTTCTCAGTGATCCCTCTTCAACCCTCTACAACTCAAACTTGGCATCCCTTGACATCTAAATGGAGGGTTTTTGCTTTCTATCTCTATAGTTTTTTCTAATTCTTTCATGAAGGAAGAAAGTCAATTATGGAAAACCAAATTGTATTACTATATTTATGGCTATATATTTAATTATTAAATTGTGGCTACATGGATGATAAAAAAAATATTGATCCTAAATGAGTCTCTGAGGAAAACCAAGAAGACTAGGATTAGGTAATAGTTAGAGATACTCTAGAAAACAACAATGAAGATGGATGGACTCGGGTGGTATTAAAAAAAAGGTTGAATGAAGGTAAGCATGATGATGCTTCCTCTAGCTATCAGGCTAATAATAGTACCAACATTACCTCTAACCATATTTTCTCCAAAGAACTTAACAAATTCGATTAAAAAAAAATAAATGAGATGTATCAAAAAGGGGACTCTTAGGAGGATTCCACCATGGCAAATAGTGATGAAGGAGGTTCCAATGGGCAAGGTCACTCTAAAACTAAGAGAAAAGACCCTCTGAGAACATCTATATCAATGTCTAAACCAACAAAAAACTAAATAAAATAATGGAGATTGCCCATTATGACTTGATTTATTTCTTCTCTGTGATTATGTATGAGTTCTTGAATCCTAGGTTGAATTTTCCTTATTTTTTCAACTGATCTACCATATCTAGGTATACTAAGTGGTTTTCCAAGATTAGTTTTTAATTTAGATTCTTATCTTGTCATGGATAAGATCAAGATGTTATATTTTAACATTAAAGGGCTAGACACTCTGAGAGCCACAACTTGTAATAACTGGATGAAATGGATGAAAAATATTTCGTTGTCTCTTGACATTTTCTATTTGCGAGAAATTAAAACTACAGACTCTAACTTAAGCAAGGACTAAATTTTGTGTCATGTAATCATTCTTGGTATCACACTAGGCATGAGCAGGGTAAGGGTGGTTGTGCTATTAGTATCCTTTCTAGCATGGCTCACATGATTAATAAGGCAAGTCTCAACCACTCTAAATAGTGGATTGTTGTGAAGTGTAGTAATCCCTTGAACTTCACCTTTGTTAGATTGTATGCATCCAATAATATGGCTGCCAGAACCAAATGTTTGGAAGAGTGCGCCAACCCTGAGAGTGATGTTCTAATTATAGGAGACTTCAACATGGTATTTGACTCTACAAATAGAAAAGTAATAAGAATAATATCATATGTGGTGGTGAGAAGTTGGCCTATATTAATCTGGTCAACTCTAAAACTAGGTTCCTAAAAGATTGGTAGCTATTCTAGACCTGGCCCTCACTATCAGTGAGATCAGAGAAGCCATTAGCAAATTGAAACCTTGGAAATCTCTTGGTATTGATGGAATACCTAATGAGTTCTTCCATGACTTATAGGATCTCTTTACCCCCCTAATTCTGCCTCCATCAACACTAGGGTGATCAAACTTATTTATAAAAAAGGTCCTAAGGATGATTTGAATAATTGGAGGTAATCTTTGTGCCTCCATCAGCACTAGGGTGATCAAACTTATTCATAAAAAAGTTCCTAAGGATAATTTGAATAATTGGAGATCCATAACATGTCTAACTTCTATTTATAAGATTTTTTCTTCTTCCTTAGCCAGACAGCTTAGTCCAATTATGGATAAGATTATTCTTTCAAAGTAGAAAGGCTTCATTAGACAGATATATATCCTTGATGCTATCATCTCCCAATGGGAAGGTGTTGATTATGCCAATGAGAATGACCAAGATTTTTACTTCTTTAGGATTAACTTGACAAAGCCTATGATAGGATGGATTGGAGCTTTATTTTTAATTCCCTGCATGACATTGGTGCTAGTAGAAATTTTATTAGATTTGTTAGTAACCTATTTGGTAATGCCTTCTCTAAAGTTTCTATGAATGGTTGTCTTTATAACCCTTTTAGGTTACAGAGATCTATTAGACAAGACTATCCTCTTGCTCCTCTTTTGTTTGCTATCACTAGTGATGCTTTGGGTTGGCTTGTTAGAGACTGCATGGATAATGGTCAAATTCAGGGTATTGTCATCCCTTATTCTTCATCCCAGCTAAGTTTACAAATGTTTGCCAATGACACCAAATTGTGATTAGATATAACGATGAGTATGCTTCCAACCTTTCTGCAATGTTTATATTTGTTCTCTCTTGCTAGTGGCTCCCAGGTTAACCACAAAGAAACATGGTTTAAGTCCTCTAGTCATCGCATTTCCTAGTGCATTGTTGACTTTGGGTGTGATATCATCAAGAATGGTGTTGTTTTCATAATCTTATGTATTCCCATGGGGTTCAAGGTGTCTTTTTGCTTAGAGATGGGAATGGGTGGCTCAAAAGTTTAGGGCCAAAATATTCAAGTGGTTCTTATTACGTCAAAGTGTTTCTCATAGGGTTTTTGTACTAAATCACTATATCTTACCTTCTATCGTTTATTTTATGTCCTGTTAGATGTCTTCTAATAATTAGCTCATGTAGGTTATAGCTTTGGCTAGGATGTTCTTCTAGAGTGGTGACCATCAGAACCCTAGCATACCTAAGTCTCTTGGACTATCTGCTATATGAAAAATGAAGAAGGTGGTATTGGCTTATTGTGTCCCACTAAACATGCAAAAACACCTTGCTTCTGAATGGATTATGAGAGCCTCTAATTCATCTAATTATTGGGCTTGTTTAATAAAAAGAAACATTCTAAACTTTTATGTTGATGGTTATATAGCTTGGACTAATAACTTGATATGGGAATTGGGATGTTTATTGTTCTCTTCACGTTTATATCCTTATTGGCATCAGACTCTCTTGCAACATGTGGACAAGGAACAAAGCAAGGAAATGCAACAAAAGTAATGTTACTTGTTGATTTTGTGGTAAGGAGAAGGACAAGCCCACTTCTTCATTAAAGTATGAGCATGATCAAAGATTTTGGAACCTGTTGCCTAATTATCTTCAAGCAATTGTGTTTCCCAGACTTGGATTCAAAGAGATACTGCTCGTTGTGTATAGAAGGATGGATCTTGTGTTGTGCAACCTTTGGAGATCCCAAATTCTATGGCACATATGGCTTAGCAAAAATCAAAGATTGTATAATAGTGGTTAGAAGAACTATCTGTACTCTTGCAAGAACGAACTTCATTAGGGGAAAAAATGAACCCTGAATGGGCCTTTTAGATTAAGGAGTGATTAGTGATGGACCAATCAGAAGAGGGTGGTGGCCACAGTCTATGCCCTATAAAATACTAGGCTGAAGGGGGAAGAGGGGACATATTTCTCCCTTATTTAATGAGCTACCTCTAGAGAGAGAAGGAATCTCGTAACTTTGTTGGGCCCAAAAATTCAAAATTGCTAAAAAGTTAACAAACTCATCATAACACCTGAAAATGGACCCCCCATTACTTTTTAGGGTCAAAAGTACTCTTTTTGACCCCAAATTCAAAATCCATGCATGTTTTGAGCTCAAAAAAATGGGTTTTTTCAAAAATACTCAAAAAAGAGTTATTTCCCTCCTAAACCTCACATTTTCATACCTAGGTCCCAAAAAGTCATCTTTTCCCACTAGTTTCACTCTGTAGCACACCATTGAAGCTCCTCTTTCTACACTTCAATCTACCTGCATCTCCTATCTCGAATTACTATTGTAGCTTGAAGACTTTTAGCTTCAATGGCAATAGCTAAAGCGTCTAGGCGACCGAAAGATGAAATCCTCAGAGTAAGATGTCACAATATCAAGGCCACAGATGGACAGTGGCTATCACATGAGTACTCCAAAGGTGCATGGGTGTACATGCAACCCTCTAGAGTTGGGCCTCATCGAGTTAGAGATCGTGGAAACTTAGATCTTCATTGGAAGGGAAAGTTACTTGGCTTCAAGAAGCACAGAGACAATGGGATGGTTGCTATTGTACAACATGTTTTTACAATGGCAACTATGAAACTTGAAAACTCTAGTAGAATGAGATATCCTGTGAATTGTAAGTATTACTCTACAATATTTTATGTTTTCTTGTGTCGGATATATTTCTGAACTATTTAGATATGTTTTTGTTTGTTTCAGATATATTTCCTTCTACTTTGCTGGAAGATCAACCACTTCATAGTCTTACAGGTACTTTCCAGGCATTGCATGTAGATGTTGGTGCACTAGTCTTTCCAGAAATATCTCCTGCTCAACTTTACCATGTTAGAGTTTTCTTTTACACACATAGATATGTTGTACCCTCTACAATGAATGGTTTTGGAAGGTTTGAGAGAATTGAAGTACATTCTCTTCTTAGCTTGGAGTGGCCAAAACCTGGTATATGGTCCGTATCATCTTTGAAGCAAAAGGTGGTAATGGATATACATAACTCTTTGAAATTCACAAAAGTGTCTAGGTCTGTAGGTTTGCATTGGTCTTTTCCCATTCATTTTTTTGTATATTTATTCCAAGGATTCTCATTCCAAGAGACTTCCACCATGTTCATGTGTAAAGATATCACATATGAGCAAGTCGAAAGTCTTCTTGGTGAAGATTGGGGTTTGATAGAAGGAATTGCAAAAGGTGATAAATATCTTTGTAAAATAGGTGGAACAGGTATAGGATTTTGATATTTGAAACAACGTACTTCATTATACATCAGATTCTACTATGATCATTGGATGTGCAAACTTGGCAAATGGATACCATTTCAAAGTTCAGAGGGATCTTTACAGTCATTTGAAATAAAGCTTAGATTGCCCAATAATGAAACAGAAACTATTTTAGTGAATAATCATTGGGCCTTGGCTAATCTGAGAGAACACTTGATGATTATGGGGTTTGAAGGACTAACTCAATCCAAATTCAAAATTCGAGGACATAAGGTGAGAAATGTTTCGGGCTTTTGTTAAAGTAATCTTTTCATTATTGTTTATTTTACTTTAATGACTTCAATTTCTTGCAAATTGATTACAGGTGGGCAGAAGAATGGAATACAAAATGAAAGTCCCTGTAGATTGGAGAAAAGATGGAACAAAACTCTCATTCTCATAGTTCTTTTGCAACCTGATAATGTCACTTCTTGGGCCCCAGTCATTGTATCTCATAGTTTTTTCACTTTCAAGAACCTTGTAAAAAGTAGGACAATTGATTCATGTTAGATATTGTATATACCTTCTTCTCTGATCCCTTCTCTCCTACTAAGATATCTAAAAATCCTCTTGATCTAGAATTGTTCTATAAATACTTTACATCATGGATGAGCATCACAAATTTTGTGATGCGTTCTTGCATTTGCAAGCACTTCAAGTTGTACAATCATTGATACCAATGATTTGTAAATTTTGTAAGATTTGATATTTGTAATGAAAACATGTTTACTCTCACATTTTTGTAGTCTACAACTCTGCATTTATAATTTCTCTTGGTGATTATTCAATTTTTGTTTTTATATAGAGTACGTTCAAGTTCACAATAATTGATATTTTATTGGTTAATTTTCACAATAGATGATCATTTATGAAGTTTGAAATACAAAGGATATAACTAAAAAATGCCATTCATGTTAGATATACTCAATACTTACTCCTCAAGTACCACAAATGATCCATGGTGCTCTAAGTTATAAGGCCCCCATTATGAGGAGAAACCACTTTGAGAGTACAAACATCCATGGAACCTTAACTTATAAGTTATATGAGTCTTATATGTGAAAATTTATGGTAATAAATGGTCTTTGTGATTGATGCCATGAAGTAAGTGGGGCATAAAAGTTTTGCCAATTTGAATGCCATTCAAGCTGAAACTAAAGGCCCTCTGGTGCCATGGAATTTCCCCATAGAACCTTAATGGGAGGAGTTCAAGGGGGATTTCTGCCTTATGTGGGGTATAGAGGCACAACAAGAATGCTACACATGAGGATATTATCCTAAATTATACTTTGCAAACTATTTTATCTCATGTGACTATGTTTGTTTATATTGGCTCCCATTATAGAAGTTGTATATGCATGGATAACTATAGAGTAAGTGACTTGTTAGAAATAAGTTCCACGACTCTAAAAATCTAAATAATAAAGTTTCATATCCACTAAAAATAACCTTGCATGGCATCAAAAGTATCAAAAAAGAGGAGCCATAGAAACATGGGATATGTCTTCGCAAAAGTTTTGTAGAGGCCTATTGTGTGTTTATATGGATGAACTTTTTTTGTGCTTTTGAGGCCATGCAAGTTTATTTCTAGTGGATATGAAACTTTATTATTACAAATTGAATGTCCATGAAACTCATTATGTGCTCAACTCAATTTACCAATGGAAAAATGACTTTATAACCATAAATGATTTGCTCTGCACACATAGCATGTTCACTTGAGTGCATATGATTGTGAACATATGATATAGGTCAATGTGGAGTTGAGCATGTGTAAGAAAGGTTATGAAAAAATATATTACCAATGAGATAATTCTAATTACAAAACATCTCTTCAAGAAGAATGATCACATAGTCATATATGCTCCTATCTTGTTCTTGGGTTGCATAATTTTCCTAAAATTTGCAAGAATTAATACTTATTTCCACCATTTGATGACTTTGCATGACCTCAAAGCACCAAAAAAGGTTTATATCTCATGAATGGTTTAGAATTTGGAGAAATGGATGCTACCATCATGTCCAGAACATGCAAAAACCCTAAGATTGACTGTTTATTTGTCCAATTCTGACATGTAGAGCCTTGGAAACCTCAAAAAGCACCAGAAAAGGGGTAGCCACAGAAGCGCGGGATTGGCCTCTGCAAAAGTTTTGCAGAGGCCAATCCCGCGCTTCTGTGGCTGCCCCTTTTTTGGTGCTTTTTGAGGTTTCCAAGGCTCTAGATGTCAGAATTGGACAAATAAACAGTCAATCTTAGGGTTTTTGCATGTTCTGGACATGATGGTAGCATCCATTTCTCCAAATTCTAAACCATTCATGAGATATAAATATTTTCATAGAATTTATGGTTTTACAATGGTTTCCTTTGTGTTTATGACATCATCTCCCTCTCAAAGCGATAAGTTCCATGCGATGTAGCTATGTAATTATGATATTTTTTGGAAATTGAATCTTCATAGTTATTGGTCTTCTTAGAGTTCTTTATATGTTATATTGGAACACGATGATGATGGATATCCATGATGGTACTAGAAAGGGATTGTAGTATATCTAGCTAAAGAATCAAGGGCATGATTCTCATGATGGATATTACTCCTTTTCTGACTCAGATGATGATCTTTTGATGTGGAATGGTGATCGTGGAAGTCTTAAACCCAGCTTGTATCTTCTTCCTAGGACATTTGAATATGATGTGGTTAGTGACAATACAACTCCCTTCTTTCAAATTTTAGGTTCATGGACCTTATTATATGCACAACCTAGTTGAACAATGCAAATACTAGTTTTGATTCTAAGGGATTTGTTTTGCACACATACACTCTTTACGCAAGTTGATACAATTATGAACATATGATATAGATCAATGTGGACTTGAGCATGTGTAAGAAAGATTATGAAAAGTAGATTATCATAATGGAAATGTGATTTTACAAAATGTATCTCATCAACAAGAATGATTACATAATCATGTATGGTCCCATCTAGTTTCTTTGGTTGTATGGTCATGACCTTCACATGAGCTACACACAAGTCAATATCTTTCAAAATAGAAGTAAGGAATGCATCTCCTTCCTCTTGGATGGCTTGAAGTGCTATTGATTATATCCAAAGTCTAGTGCATTAACTTTGAATCACTAAGGATCGATAACATTTGCTCACTTTTTTGTTGCTTTTGCATTAGGAGAAACTTTAGGTTGTGCTACATATGATCTATGATGTCGTTGGTAGTTCTTATTCATTTTACATCTATGCCTTGATTGACATTGTGACACAATTTATGGAATATGTTTCTTTTCTCATATGTGGGTAGTGTTCTTTGACCTTATAGTAGTGACTTTATAGCCTCTACTTGATATGCTGTTGGAATATGCATATGTTTCATGATGATTCCTTGAAGCTCTCCTTTTTTGATGACTTGGAATGGTTACTTCATGCATGTTTCATCAGCCATGTTCCATTTGGAGGTAGATTGAGTTCAAATGGTTCATCACCAATGATTAGTGGATCTATTATTCCCCTTTGTGCATGTCCTTAGAATCTTTTTATGAATGGTCACATCTGTGGCAGTTGATCTTCATCATGCTCACAAGAATGATTCTATGGATGAGGGTATGAACTATTTTGATATTCTTAATTGACTTCACTCTGTCATATTGAGCCACTCTATGATTGTATGGTGACCTCTGTTGCATGTAGACCACTTCATCCTCTCTGATGGAGCTTCATCCAAGGTGGTCATTATGTACCTTGAGCATGGATAGGATATACCACAAAAACTTGTTAGTATAAAATAATCAATGATGCCTCTTATGTAACTTGAGTTCCAAGTTGAACCCTAAAACACTTTTTGTGCATGACATTGATCATGATGCAAAGGACTTGCTGATAACCTCCAATTTTCACTTGCAATGTTGTGTTGTAATTTCATGAAAACATTTCTAATAGTCAAACTCTTGCAAAAGTTTTTTGAAGAAAAGCAAGTGAGTATTATTCCAACGAGTCAACATGCATAGAACCACTAATATGACATGTACTTTTTAAGAAATTACTATTAGATCTATAGTGGGAATTTTCCATCACTACTGTACTAGAATCTTGACTGATAAAAATCGATACATCAAAATTCTCCATATGACAATATAACATGTAATATTTCAATGAATAAAATGAGCACAATTTAAAGAAACAAACAACATCTGAATGTAGAATGTACCTTACCTTTCACTATTCCAAGTCATTGATGATTAGTATCTTTAATATGAATTTGAGCCTATAACCACAACATGTAGAAAAAAGATAAACATATATAAAATCAAATTCAAAAGGGATATGAAAAGAATATTGGTAGAGGTAGATTTTATTCTAGAAGAAGAACATTGATTTTTGAATCCTCTATAGATTAAAAATTTATTTATTTATTGTTTTGTACAAACAAAAGCATATGTATATGAGTTCTTCATAAACTAAGGATTTGATTTCTTCATTGACTCCTTAGTCATGGTTGCATGCTAAACATACCTAGGCATATTTTCTTTTATGTGTAAGTACTATGTGGAAATATCAATCATGTTCTCTTTATAATTCATGTTCCTAATGAATAACTTCTATAATCATGGCGAAATGCTTCCACACACATTTTCCTATCCATACTGTGTAATATTGGTGTCATAATTCTTTTGAAAAGAAGGAGAAGTAAGAGAAACTATTAACAATTTAAAGTGCTTCTTTGGTGTTGATGAAGCACTTATTTCGTAGATGAATTACCTATGCAAAGGAAATATTGGTTTAATTCTTTTGCAAATATGAGAATCAAGAAAAATATATACCTCATTAGAAGAATATGGTGTCTCTGTCCTCCAACTCCACATGAAAGAGCTTCGAATGATGGTATTGTGTGCTTTTCCTCTTGAAAAATAGTAGATGAATACTGGAAAGTAAAATGAATAGTACATCTTTGATCACAAAGAAAGAATGAACCACCTACTTGGACATGCATATTGTCATCTCATGGGAGAAAAATTTCTTTGTGAGTGATTCTATTATTGTTACATCTTCTCCTTGGAGGAAATTGTGCGAGAACCCCATGGCTGCTAGAATTCAAGAGGTAAGAGAGAGAAAGATAGAAGAGAATCAAAATAACATGTATAATGGACTAAGAAGTATCTGTACATAGAGAAAATTACAATTTTGATATGTGTATGGGTCAAGCTGAGGTTTTCCATTCTATGTGAGTGAAAATGAGAAAAATTTGAAAAACTCATTTTTTGAGGTAGGGAAAGTTACGAGTTTGATGATGTGGCACTTTACTTTTGGAGCAGTTTGAAAAAAGAACTATTTTGAGTGATTTTATTAAAAAATCCATAAAAAAAAGTAACTTCTGACATGTATATTAAAAAATGGGCCCTTTTTAGTAAGCAATAACTAACTCTGTGACTTAAAAAAAAAAAGTCATTTTTTTATTCACAAAGATGGACGGATTTGATGATGTGTAAAGTGGAATCTCTCTCTCTTTCTTTTGCAAAAGAGAGAGATGACCCTACTTGGGCCTAAAAAAAAGCCTAGTCTTGCCTACTAAAAAGTGCTCTATTAAATGCACTTTGTTCCCTCAAGCAAGAACAAGATTAGGCTTAATCCCTTAAAATTAGGAATCCTTACAAGGCCCATGCCGGGTTCATTTTTTCCCCTAATGTTGTAAAGCCTCTGAGTATTGTATAAAGTCTATCAATGATACAGTTGATAGTGACTCTAGGATAAGAGACCTTTTGATTTATGCTAACCCCAACAAATGGAGAAGATTATTCTTTCAGAGTAGAAAGGCTTCATTAGACAGAGATATATCCTTGATGCTATCATCTCCCATGGGAAGGTGTTGATTATGCCAATGAGAGTGACCAAGATTTTTACTTCTTTAAGATTAACTTGACAAAGCCTATGATAGGATGGATTGGAGCTTTATTTTTAATTCCCTGCATGACATTGGTGCTAGTAGAAATTTTATTAGATTTGTTAGTAACCTATTTGGTAATGCCTTCTCTAAAGTTTCTATGAATGGTTGTCTTTATAACCCTTTTAGGTTACAGAGATCTATTAGACAAGACTATCCTCTTGCTCCTCTTTTGTTTGCTATCACTAGTGATGCTTTGGATTGGCTTGTTAGAGACTGCATGGATAATGGTCAAATTCAGGTTATTGTCATCCCTTATTCTTCATCCCAGCTAAGTTTACAAATGTTTGCCGATGACACCAAATTGTGATTAGATATAACGATGAGTATGCTTCCAACTTTTTGCAATGTTTATATTTGTTCTCTCTTGCTAGTGGCTCCCAGGTTAACCACAAAGAAACATGGTTTAAGTCCTCTAGTCATCGCATTTCCTAGTGCATTGTTGACTTTGGGTGTGATATCATCAAGGATGGTGTTGTTTTCATACTCTTATGTATTCCCATGGGGTTCAAGGTGTCTTTTTGCTTAGAGATGGGAATGTGTGGCTCAAAAGTTTAGGGCCAAAATATTCAAGTGGTTCTTATTACATCAAAGTGTTTCTCATAGGGTTTTTGTACTAAATCACTATATCTTACCTTCTATCGTTTGTTTTATGTCCTGTTAGATGTCTTCTAATAATTAGCTCATGTAGGTTATAGCTTTGGCTAGGAGGTTCTTCTAGAGTGGTGACCATCAGAACCCTAGCCTACCTAAGTCTCTTGGACTATCTACTATATGAAAAATGAAGAAGGTGGTATTGGCTTATTGTGTCCCACTAAACATGCAAAAACACCTTGCTTCTGAATGGATTATGAGAGCCTCTAATTCATCTAATTATTGGGCTTGTTTAATAAAAAGAAACATTCTAAACTTTTATGTTGATGGTTATACAGCTTGGACTAATAACTTGATATGGGAATTGGGATGTTTATTGTTCTCTTCACGTTTATATCCTTATTGGCATCAGACTCTCTTGCAACATGTGGACAAGGAACAAAGCAAGGAAATGCAACAAAAGTAATGTTACTTGTTGTTTTTGTGGTAAGGAGAAGGACAAGCCCACTTCTTCATTAAATTATGAGCATGATCAAAGATTTTGGAACCTGTTGCCTAATTATCTTCAAGCAATTGTGTTTCCCAAACTTGGATTCAAAGAGATACTGCTTGTTGTGTGTAGAAGGATGGATCTTGTGTTGTGGAACCTTTGGAGATCCCAAATTCTATGGCACATATGGCTTAGCAAAAATCAAAGATTGTATAATAGTGGTTAGAAGAACTATCTGTACTCTTGCAAGAACGAACTTTGTAAAGCCTCTGAGTACTGTATAAAGTCTATCAATGATACAGTTGATAGTGACTCTAGGATAAGAGACCTTTTGATTTATGCTAACCCCAACAAATGGAGAAGATTATTCTTTCAGAGTAGAAAGGCTTCATCAGAGAGAGATATATCCTTGATGCTATCATCTCCCAATGGGAAGGTGTTGATTATGCCAATGAGAGTGACCAAGATTTTTACTTCTTTAAGATTAACTTGACAAAGCCTATGATAGGATGGATTGGAGCTTTATTTTTAATTCCCTGCATGACATTGGTGCTAGTAGAAATTTTATTAGATTTCTTAGTAGCCTATTTGGTAATGCCTTCTCTAAAGTTTCTATGAATGGTTGTCTTTATAACCCTTTTAGGTTACAGAGATCTATTAGACAAGACTATCCTCTTGCTCCTCCTTTGTTTGCTATCACTAGTGATGCTTTGGGTTGGCTTGTTAGAGACTGCATGGATAATGGTCAAATTCATGGTATTGTCATCCCTTATTCTTCATCCCAGCTAAGTTTACAAATGTTTGCCGATGACACCAAATTGTGATTAGATATAATGATGAGTATGCTTCCAACTTTCTGCAATGTTTAGATTTGTTCTCTCTTGCTAGTGGCTCCCAGGTTAACCACAAAGAAACATGGTTTAAGTCCTCTAGTCATCGCATTTCCTAGTGCATTGTTGACTTTGGGTGTGATATCATCAAGGATGGTGTTGTTTTCATACTCTTATGTATTCCCATGGGGTTCAAGGTGTCTTTTTGCTTAGAGATGGGAATGGGTGGCTCAAAAGTTTAGGGCCAAAATATTCAAGTGGTTCTTATTACATCAAAGTGTTTCTCATATGGTTTTTGTACTAAATCACTATATCTTACCTTCTATCGTTTATTTTATGTCCTGTTAGATGTCTTCTAATAATTAGCTCATGTAGGTTATAGCTTTGGCTAGGAGGTTCTTCTAGAGTGGTGACCATCAGAACCCTAGCATACGTAAGTCTCTTGGACTATCTACTATATGAAAAATGAAGAAGGTGGTATTGGCTTATTGTGTCCCACTAAACATGCAAAAACACCTTGCTTCTGAATGGATTATGAGAGCCTCTAATTCATCTAATTATTGGGCTTGTTTAATAAAAAGAAACATTCTAAACTTTTATGTTGATGGTTATACAGCTTGGACTAATAGCTTGATATGGGAATTGGGATGTTTATTGTTCTCTTCACGTTTATATCCCTATTGGCAGCAGACTCTCTTGCAACATGTGGACAAGGAACAAAGCAAGGAAATGCAACAAAAGTAATGATACTTGTTGTTTTTGTGGTAAGGAGAAGGACAAGCCCACTTCTTCATTAAAGTATGAGCATGATCAAAGATCTTGGAACCTGTTGCCTAATTATCTTCAAGCAATTGTGTTTCCCAAACTTGGATTCAAAGAGATACTGCTCGTTGTGTGTAGAAGGATGGATCTTGTGTTGTGGAACCTTTGGAGATCCCAAATTCTATGGCACATATGGCTTAGCAAAAATCAAAGATTGTATAATAGTGGTCAGAAGAACTATCTGTACTCTTGCAAGAAAGAACTTTGTAAAGCCTCTGAGTACTATATGAAGTCTATCAATGATACAGTTGATAGTGACTCTAGGATAAGAAACCTTTTGATTTATGCTAACCCCAACAAATGGAGAAGTATTCTCCTTCCTTTGTATTCAAACCTAAGATTTGTCATGGCTCACTATGTTTGAGCAATTGTAATTTTCTAGGTGAGGGACTCCCCCTTACACAATTGTCACATTTCCCATTAATACATTTTTAATCTTTGTTCTCTCAAAAAAAACCCTAGAACGCTCCACATGGGCCTCCTCTCTTTGTAAACTTTTCACTTCGATGATACTTAAAAGTTTCTCTTTTCTCCCTTTTCCGTTTTGTTGAAGAAAGAAAGAAGTCTTGGTCTCCCTCGTATTCAGGGCCCATTGTAAATCCCACATTCAACATACTTTTCTTGTTCTCACAAAAACAGTTACTAGCCTAAAACGCGTAGCCTTTTTTGCGCATTACTTTTTCGATGTTGGAAAAGAAAGGACCCAAAAATCATCAAAGTTAACTTGAAAAGTTCAATGCCCTTTGAAAAAGTTAACGCTTTGAAAAGTGGAGTTGGAAACTGCAGCGTTGGTCTTCATTGCAACATTATTCAAAAAGTTCGGGCTTTGGGACCCGCATTTATGTTTATCATTACATCAAGATTTAAGAGCCATAAAGAATTTCCGTCTTTCGTTTTCGGACAAAAATGCTATGCCAGCCCACATAATAAATATTAAATATGTATGTCGTCCACACTACATCAAACTTGGACTTTTTGACATCAGCATGTATTATTTGTGTTTTTATGAGTTCGGTGGAAGAGTAAGCCAATGATCAGTGAGGGGGTCGGCTGCTCATCGAGGCTGTGGAATGCCATCAGAGGTGAGACTCTCTCGAAGATTTGGAGGGAGCGATGTGCTGTCAATTTTGGCCAAACTCCTAAGGAATGGTCGATCGAGAAATCCTTGTTTCTCCTAGGTAAAAGAATCTCCCGAGATAAGAGATCTCCACCGTTTAGACATCACTGTATTTATCTCCTCGAAAACAACAAGCTGAAACCCAAATGGGTCCCACATGAGGGTGATGATAAATTTATCCGCCTCATTTGTAATGCCCTCTAGCTTGCCTTACTCCTCCCCTGCATTGTGGGATTTGGGGGGTCCCATGGGCACTAGTCCCATTCACTTGTAAATTTTGTCTTTATTTTAATTAAAGTCTGGGAGACTAGGCTAAGACCGAACTTCCTTTTATTTTTTTTTTTAAAAATGATCAGGGCCTAAATGTAACAAGATGTGGTGCGTCTCTTGTACCAAACTCCGATAGGAACTAAAGTTCATGTCTATTTGGCACCCCCTAATTGAGATCAAAAAGTCTGTTCTCATGTGGTAGATCTTACATAAGGGTATGTGGTCCAATGCAAGGGCTAACAAAATTTGTGGTGTGCCTCCATGGTGCAAGTGTTGCCATCGATGCATCGAAGATTTAGTTCACCTTTTCTTTGATTTCCCCAAGTCCCGTGTTTTCTGGCATCACGTGACTTGGGTATTGAGGCTCACAAACCAAATCAATTGGCAACAGCCGCTATTGGGTGAGCCGGTTGGCTGCTCATCAAGGCTGTGGAATGCCATCAGGGGTGAGACTCTTTGGAAGATTTGGAGGGAGCGATGTGCTGTCAATTTTGACCAAACCCCAAAGGAATGATCGATTGAGAAATCCTTGTTTCTTCTTGGTAAAAGAATCTCCCGAGATAAGATATCTCCACCGTTTAGGCACTGTATTTATCTCCTCGAAGATAACAAGCTGAAACCAAATGGATCCCACATGAGGGAGATGATAGATTTGTCCGCCTCAATTGTAATGCCCTCTAGCTTACCGAACTTGTCCCCTACATTGTGGGATTTGGGGGGTCCCATGGGCACTAGTCCCATTCAATTGTAACTTTTCTTCTTTATTTTAATTAAAGTCCGGGAGAATAGGCCAAGTCCGAACTTCCTTTATCTAAAAAAAATTAGAGACAAAAGTTTGCTTCTGTTTTTCATATGAGAAATTTTGATGTGTTTATAGAAGGCATATACATATAATATACATATATATCTGTATAGAATGACAAACAAGTTGCCAATCTTAGCCTACCATTTGACAAGAAGTTTCACAAAACACCCATTTTTGATAGACAAAAGGGCCCTTACAGACAAAATGCCCATCAATTTTAGGACCTCCCAATGATCATCAAACTTTCAGATATCCTACCTCACAACCTAAGTATTGGAAGAGGGCTGTTAAGTTGCCTCAATCTATTTTCCTCAAGAGCAAGAAGGAAATTCAACATATCAGGCATACTTGAAGGGAGAATCTATTTGGAAGGCTTTGATATCTTGAGGCCAAAGTCAACAAGGGCCATTTTCAGCTTCAAATTGGACTTCGGAAGATCACGAGCATGCTTCCTTATGCAAATGAATGTAGAAGGAAGAATCTACAAATTTTATTCAAAGACTGGTGAGCGGATAAAGCAGACAAACCAATGAAAGAAATGTGCAAGATCCTTAAGAAGAAGCAGAAGCTCAAGGAAGAGATCCCTCTCATGACAAAAACCAATGGTGTGGAGTATGTTGATATATTTAGGTAGTCATGTGTGTGAACACTCTAGGACCGCCGGGGCACTTTTTTCCCTCTTTAGGAGGTTTTTTTCCCCCGGCTTGTATATACGCCTATTGCCCTAATGGGCTACTTATCTTTGTACATTCAGTCTTGTGTGTTGTGCTCCAAGCTTCTTCTTCTTCCTTGTGCTGTTCGCGTGCTTCCGCAGACGTCTAACTCCAACAATTGGTATCAGGGCAGGTCGTTGCTTCTTCTAGGGCGCCGTCGACACTCCTCCGTTTTGAAGTCTCAGATTCGCACAAAATTTGGTGAGCATACTCAGGGTGTTTCCGAGATCAAAACTGCTTCGCTCTGTGGTGCCGAAATCGCGATCTGAGCTCGTTTCGGCCTCCGAACGCACTATCACAGTGCTTGTGCAGGCTATTTCGTCCTTTTGTGCCAAAGGTATATACCAGTTTCTGTTCGCCAGTTTAAGCGTCTCAAAGTCTTCTACAGGTCTAGCAGAACTCGTCTGGGCAGTTCTGTTCAACTTTTTGAGATACAGTCAATTTTCTGCATCAAGGTATTTTAGTCACCGGCCATGGCTGAAAGCAGTGATGTATTCCGTATGTTGGCTGTTGAGGATAAGTTGGATGGTACCAACTACCCATTATGGGCTTATATGATGCGACATGTACTGGTTGCAAAAGGATTGTGGAACATTGTGCAGGGTGTTGAAAGACGTCCTGTTACACCTGTAACGACAGGTACTGCAAATACAGGTGTTGGAGCTGATGAAGATGGTGTCGAAGATGATATTCCGCAGATTCCTGTTCGTGCTGCTGTTTCTGTTGCACCTACTGCAGAGCAGATTCGTTGGGATGGCAGAGATGCCCAGGCACATGCATTGATAGCTTTGTCTGTCAAACGTGCCATTATTCCTCACATTCGCTCTTGCAGAACAGCAAAGGATGCTTGGGATACACTTACCACTTTGTACCAGGCTAGGAATGAGGCTCGTGTTGCTTACCTCCGAAAACAGTTGGAGAGTGAGCACATGAATGAAGGTGATTCGATGGACAGTTTTCTTACAAAGATCAAAGACCTGAAGGAACAATTGATTTCTGCTGATGAGGTTATACCAGATAGCTCACTTGTGAAGACCGTTCTGAATGGCCTTCCTGATTCATATCAGAGTTTTGCCTCTACTCTTCGATTGATGATGAAAGGCAATCCGAATGCCTTGTCATTTGAGGAATTAGTCTCTGTTCTGTTGCAGGAAGATCAGTCCAGGCATAACAGGTCCATTATGCGTGTTGCAGATCAAGCTTTCCTGGCTAGTCAGAACGGCAAAGGAAAATGGAGCTCTTCTACTAGTAAGCAGAAATCTGCAAATGCTGCACAATCGAAGAACCAGGATAAAGATGAGAAGAAATCAGAAAAGCAGAAATTGTTCTGCAAGTACTGTAAAGGAAATGATCATATTATAAAGAACTGTCCAAAACTGGCTGCTAAAGAGGCAAAGAAGAAAGAGGCTGGAATGGTTGTTGCAGAGGCCTCTACACCAAAAACAGTGCAGGAAGAAGAATGGGCATTTACTACTGTCTGCAGTTTTGACCCATCTTCTCATGATCAGTGCATGTCTGCAGTAGACTCAGATGTTTGGTACTTTGACAATGGGGCGACCAAACATATTACCTCGCAGCGCAGTTTCTTCTCTTCACTCGAGCCTGCCCCTACAGGGAATACTGTCACATGCGCCAATAACTCCTCTTATCCTGTTATGGGAGTTGGTAAGATCATTCTGACTACTGCTGATGGTAGTTCTTTCACTTTGTCAGATGCTTTATTTGTGCCAGGGATAAAAAAGAACCTGTTATCAGTTTCTGCATTAGCCAAGATTGGCTTGGTTGTGAAATTCGTTGATGACAGGTGTACAGTCCATGATCTCTCAAATGGCGATGTGATTATTGCTTCTGGCATTTTATGTCGTGGGCTGTATAAGCTCATAGACTATGAAAGATCTGTGAATGATTCGGCATGTGCAGTTCATGATTCTCAGGCTATGTCAGATGCAAAGCTTTGGCATGCACGCTTTGGTCATCTGAATTTTGCTAGTTTGTTACGCCTGCAGAAATATGAAATGGTGTCCTCTTTGCCCAAACTTGAGGCACCTGGAAAACATGTTTGTGAAGGCTATATTTTGGGCAAAATGCAGCGTTCTTCCTTTCCAAAAGATGGTTCAGTTCGGGCTATGCAGAAATTGCAGCTTGTACATAGTGATGTCTGTGGTCCTATGTAGACACCCTCTTTTGGAAATTACCTTTACTTCGTGACTTTCATTGATGATTTTTCCAGGCATGCATGGGTATATCCACTCAAAGCAAAGTCCGAAGTGTTCATGTGCTTCAAACAGTTTTTGGTTTTGGCTGAAAATCTGTCAGCATGTAAAATGGGCACCCTCCGTTCTGATCGAGGGGGGGAATATATGTCTTCAGATTTTAATGCATTTCTGGCTGAACATGGGATAAAACACCAGTGTACAGTGCCGTATACACCTCAACAGAATGGAGTTGCTGAACGAAAGAACAGGTCACTCATGGAGATGGCCAGGTGCATGGTCAAAAGTCAGACTTTACCACATAGTTTCTGGCTTGAGGCTGTCATGTGTGCAGCATATGTACTGAATAGGTGTCCCACCAAAGCGTTGCAGTCTATCACTCCATATGAGGCTTGGCATGACCGCAAGCCATCTGTTGCTCATCTGCGTGTTTTTGGTTGTTTGGCATATGCATTAGTGCCTGAACAACATCGCAGAAAATTGGATGATAAGGCAGTAAAATGTATTTTTGTTGGGTACAGTTCTGAAAGTAAAGGCTATCGTTTGTATCATCCACAGACTAAACGCATTCTGGTTAGCCGTGATGTTGTCTTTGTGGAAGATGCTATTCAGCCATTGCTTTCATGTACTAAGGAGACATCTGTTAGTTCCAAAGACATGTATGATACTTTGATGCCTCTTTTTACAGGTGGACAGGCTAGCGCTGGTCCTAATGAGGCAACTTCTCAGCCTTTGCAGGTTTCATATGATGATGCAGATCATTCCATTTCTAATGCAGATTTACATGATGCACTTGTTGATGAGAGAGCTGATATTGAACAGGCAAAAACTATGCCAAAATGGCTCGTGCAGACTTTGCGTGACAGCAAATTAGATGCACCTTTGTCATATCGTACTCGTTCAGGCTCTCATAGTACCTCCTTTGCATCAGATTGCTATGCTATGGCTGCATCTAGTCTCTGTGATGAGAATGAGCCTGTTTCTTTTGATGAAGCACAAAATTCAGAAAATTGGATGGCTGCTATGCAATCTGAATATGATGCTATAATGAAGAATGGTACATGGTCTTTATGTGACTTGCCTCCTGGCAAGAAGGCCATTGGCACTAAGTGGGTATACAAGCTGAAGCGTAAACCTGATGGTACAGTTGACAGGTATAAGGCTAGGCTTGTTGCAAAGGGTTATGCGCAGGAAAGAGGCATTGATTTTGATGAGACCTTTGCAACTACATGCCGTATGACTACTGTTCCGAGCATTTGTGCACTTGCAGCCCATCATGGTTGGAATGTACATCAGTTGGACATTAAAACAGCATTTCTGAATGGTGACTTGCATGAAGAAGTGTATGTTTTTCAGCCTCGTGGCTTTGTGCAGAAAGGGCATGAAAACCAGGTGTGCAGGTTAAAGAAGGCGTTATATGGTTTAAAGCAAGCACCACGTGCTTGGTATGAGAAAATACATGCCTATCTGATTGCACATGGTTTTGAGAACAGTCCAACTGAAAGCACCTTATATGTTAAGCGTGCTAATGATGTGCTTCTGATCATTGTTGTCTATGTAGACGACATGCTGCTCACTGGTCCTCTTGAGAAGCATATTGCTGATTTCAAGGCTGATTTGCATGCCTCATTTGAGATGTCTGATTTGGGGCATTTGCATCACTATTTGGGCATTCAGTTTATGCAAGTTGATGGTGGAATGGCTTTGTGTCAAACGAAATATATTGACACATTATTGCAGCGTTTTGGCCTTGAAGACTGTAAGCCTATTGCCACTCCCATGGAGACAGGTTTACGATTGAGTCTTCATGATGCTGGAGATGCATTTGATGCTGTTCTCTATCAGCAGGCTGTTGGATGCTTGATTTACTTATGCATTACTCGGCCAGATATTCAGTTTGCTGTCTCACAGATGAGCAGGTTTATGCATTGCCCAGGAGTCACGCATTGGAAAGCGGTTAAGCGCATCTTTTGCTACTTGAGTGGTACTCGGCTACTTGGGTTGTTTTATCCCAAGGGGGGATCACTACCGCCAGATTTGCATGCTTTTTCTGACTCAGATTGGGCTGGTTGCTATGACACTCGTTTGTCCACCAGTGGTTTTTGCTTCATGCTTGGTAGCTCATGTATATCTTGGTTGAGCAAGAAGCAGCCTACTGTGGCCACTTCCAGTTGTGAGGCTGAGTATAGGGCAGCTTTCACAGCGACTGTTGAGTGTGTGTGGCTCAGATGCCTTATGGCTGATTTGGGTGTTGGCTAGTCTTCTGCCACCACCATCTTCACTGACAGTCAGAGCGCATTGGCAGTTGCGAGGAACCCTGTGTTCCATGCTCGCACTAAGCACATTGAGGTGCATTATCACTATGTCAGGGAGAGGTTCTCTGCTGGGGAGATCAGCTTGGCATATGTGCCCACGCAGGAGAACATTGCAGACCTTTTCACGAAGGCTCTGCCTAGGGAGAAGTTTGAAGCTTTCCGCAAAGCTTTGGGCTTACTTCCTTTTGTGGAGTGATTTCCACATAGCTTGGCACTTCCTTATACATGAGTGCCAGCTCCTTGTTCACCGCATCACTCCCAGGGGAGATTTGTTGATATATTTATGTAGTGATGTGTGTGAACACTCTAGGACCGCCGGGGCACTTTTTTCCCTCTTTAGGAGGTTTTTTCCCCCGGCTTGTATATACGCCTATTGCCCTAATGGGCTACTTATCTTTGTACATTCTCTAGTAATACATTCAATCTTGTGTGTTGTGCTCCAAGCTTCTTCTTCTTCCTTGTGTTGTTCGCGTGCTTCCGCAGACGTCTAACTCCAACAGAGTAGTCTATGATCACTTCACCCAACTTATTGGAACATCTAGTCTGCTTTCTTCTAGAAGGTGAGAGTGTATGTCCACCATCTCTAAAATCAAATCAAAGAAGATTCCCCAAAACATCATGTATTTTCTTGACACTCCCATAATAGAAGAGGAAATTTAGAAGCTATTGATTCTCTAGCCATTGGTAGAAGCACGAGGCTTGATGGTCTCACTGATGAATTCTTCAAAATGTTGAGACACATTGTGCTGGTTCCTCTCTGATTGGTGTGGCAAGAAGCTCATTGGAGCAAGACGAAGGGCGTGGTATCTCCTCCATAGGAAATTCGACACGTATTTCTTGATACATGAATGTCTCATGGACATTGCAAGTGTTTATCGATAAATCCATATCCATCAAGGTGGTATTATATAGTTCAAGGATATTATCCCTCCACTTATTGGGGGGGGGATTAAAGAGAAGAAAACTGAGTAGATGTTGCATTTAGATGCATCCTTAATACAATGAAGACTTTTATTAGAAACTCTTTTAAGAGTAGCATGACACATGTAAAAGAAGTTTTTATAGCTACCATCTATCAAAACAACTCATGGACCTCCAACTGTACCATTAAGTGATGCTTCTTGGTGGATGGAAGAAATTACAAGAGCCAAAGCAAGAATGCAAAGAAGTGGACCCTAGGTCTTTTGTTAAAAGCCCTCTCTATGTTGTAAATCTCTCATCACCATAAGCCTTGTATATGTGCACTAAGAGGAGTCCTTTAGTGTCACATTCCCATTTTTATATCATAATCAACTAACCTCTAGAGTTGAGATGGTACTTCTGATCAATACCCATCCAAATGTATGAATGGAATTAAGTTTGGACATATTTATATAAGTGATTCTTCCTCATTTGTAAGGAATCCCGTCATTTTTGTACACATTTCTATGGCTTGGAATGCGTTCAAAGGTGCGTTATCTACCCCTAGCGCACTTTTTTCAATGTTTTCTTGCTTAAGTGAGGTGTAGGGAGTTCTCGGGTGGACGTAGGGGATTCTCAAAACTTCTTTTTTTGTCCATAACTTTATTCAAAAGAACTTAGAATACATTCATAGTTTTTGCATAAATCTATGTCCTCTTGGTCAATTCCCTTCAAATATATGAATGGACATAAGTTTGGACGCATGTATATAAGTGAATTCCTACTCATTTGTGAAAACTCTTGTAATTTTGAATAGAAGATTAACTCTTGAAGAAGTGGAACCTTACTCCTCTTTTGTGACCTCCTATTACGTATTTTATGAGCTTGTATGTATGTCCATGGCTTGGAGTGTGTGCCAAGGTTTGTTTTTTATCCCTTCCCCATGTTTTTCCTTGCCTAAGTGAAGTGCAAGCAGTTTTAGAGTGGAACTAGGTGATTCTCAACACCTCATTTTTTGGCCATAACCTTGCATAAATAAATCAGAATATGTATCTTTTAAGGCTTCAAAAGAATCAAGATTGACCATACTTGGACACTTGAGTTGAGAGAAAAGTCCATTTTAGTGTCTGCTACTATTGTAAGTGTTGTTTTGTAGGTCTTGAGTATAGAGATGATTGTATACTTGACCAATGATTTGGATACTTGAGTTGAGAGAAAAGTTCATTTTAGTGTCTGCTACTATTGTAAGTGTTGTTTTGTAGGTCTTGAGTATATGAGATGGTTGTATGTGGGTATTTACTCTTACCACATATCCATTTGACCTTCCACACTATCATGGATGAAGAAAAAATTAAAGATTTGGTAGTTGACAAGCAACACAAATAATACAAGATGAAGCAAAGCTATGCAATGGATCAAATAAGAGTTTTTTGGAATCCACATAAAACAGCGAGTCATAACAAACGAGAACTATGTTGTAAAAAGAGAACGCCCTCTTCAAAAATCAAGCAAATTGCAACTTATGTTTGAGATTCCTTTATACCAGTATACATATATTTCAAAAATGAAGTGAAAACATGTGATTTTTTGACATTTTTTCATTAAAAAAGAGCTCAAAATGTAGTCAAAATTTCACTGGATAAGACATTGACATGTCCAAAATCTATACGATAAGAATTGACATGTCCAAACTGTATATGATTAGACATTGACATGTCTAAAATCTATATAAAGAATATAAAACTGAATAATTCTTATACAAAAATCAACATTTAAGACATATTTTCAATGGGTGGATATCCGATTGTTATTCAAAATTGCGATGAAACATGGTTTTGTTAAGCAAACTACTTCGAGGCATTTACATAAGCACTAAACAAATGTTACAGAGTTTCAATGCAACTCACAACTATGTCGATCTATGTCTACACCCTCATCATCTGGTGCACTTGATTCAGTCTCATACTGTTGATAGCTCTCTTCTTCTTCTTCTATATCCACAAGAGCTCTATCTTCATCCATGTACATATCAAATTCTGCTGGATCATGCACAAATCTTCTTGTTTGCCTATGATTTGTTGTACCACATACATCTGGAAGCTTTTGCTTTATGATATTGATGGTTGCTTTCCTCAAGTGACCTGTTTTGGTCAAGGAAAAATCATAAACAAGAATATCTACATCATCCATTTTAAGAGTGGATGTGCTTCAAATATTCTTTTTCTTTTTTGAGCCTGTTTGTTTAGTATCACACACCATTTCTAAGTTATATTTACCTATGAATGCATTACTACTTTTAGTGTAATACCAATGCACCATCAAAGCCTCTATTCTTCTCTTATCAATATCTTTAGTGACCTCTAAAATCTTTGCAATCCAAAATGGTTTGGTAGCCTCATCACCATCAACAAGTACTGCAATAAGTGTTCCAACATTTATCTCTATTAAATTTCCTTGCCATCTTGCTTCTGCCTGTTTTGTCATCCTTGGGCCTACATAAATTTTCTCGTGGATGTATAAGACTTTGAAGTGCATCTGCATTACATGCTTGGGCCACATTCACTGATCTTTGTGTACAACCCATGTGGATGGAACATCAACTGGCCAATGACCTACAATTGTATGCTTTATAATCTCTTTTTGATGATTGAAAAAGTCACCCCACCAAGATACATCTTGATCTCCAGCATATTTTTTTGCATGCTCAATATGTCTCTTCTTTTCAATAAGTGCATGCATCCAACTTTTACTTTGATCAACCACATTTTCACATCTTTTTGTATTGTTTTTATCTTCATATGGTGATTTTTCTGCACCAGGCTTCCACCTTGGAGAAGATGAATACTGCTTTGCAAATAAAAGGGTTATGTCATCAACCCTCCTCATCAAGAATACATGGTTGAAACTAATATTGTGCAATGGAGCCAAAACCTTAGCACTGTTATCAAGGCCCATTGAACAACAGTGCTTAAAGTTATAAATCTGTGTGAGGTGTTGAACTTCCAGTTTTGGAGTATATGCTTCTGAAATCAGCTCAGATAAAATCGGACGAGTAAAAGCATTGTTACGTGCCAACTTCTTAGAGAACATACTGAACATTTGGTCAATGTGATCATGAGTGTGCCCAACCAGAAGGAAATTTACCTTAACCTTTTGAAATACCTATTTATCAACAAGCATGCATAAATATCCAAAGACTATAGAATCTTTATTCTCTCTTGCAGTATTATCAAGTTGCAAATATAGAGTTGGTGGCAAAAGACCCTTCCATGATTGCAAAACCCAATGAATGACAGTAAATGTAAGGTTTGGATCATTATGCACATTCGGATATGTGAAGAAAACCTTGGACATTACAATTCCATTGTATAACAAAGCACCAACCAAATGCATTTGCACAAGGACTTCATCTCCAATGTCCTTAGGGATGCGATAAAAATGTGGCAAACAAGTTTTTTTCTTAATCCATACCATCGTCAACAAACACATATAATGCTCCGGATTTTTGAGTGCTTTACTTTGATGATGAATTTTTTACCACAGAACGTCTATCTAGGATATTTAATTTAGTTATCTAGTTCCAATCGGCTAACCCTGGACTTTTGCAAAAGGAATCAGATACCATATTTGATTCAATTCCAAAAGATTTGGAAAGTGAAAGGAAATAAATAAAAATATGTATAATTGATTCCTATTTCTAAGGTATAAACCTGCTATGAGCAAAGCTAAATTGCTCCATGAAGCATTTATGTTAACCAACGTGCTCCGGGTTTACATGTTGTTTTCATTTAAGCTAATACGTTAGTGACCCAAAACTTTAGCTTTGCAAAGATCTATTTCAACAAGGTTTTGGAGCTTTTTTTTTTTGTCTTTTAAGAGAAATTACCTTAATTCTCAAAAACATTCATAGACTAAAGAAAACATCCAACCACAAGGTACTAGTGTGGTATCCAACATCAGTGTGTCGACCCACTGAGGTTCTATTGATGATTTTTACCCAAATAATGCTTCACTTGAGACTAAGTTCATGTTTATATTCAATCTTTTATGACTGCTACTAAGAATGCGATTCTTGTGCATTACTTTTGAGTCAAAAGATTGAATTTATCGAGTTACACTAGGAACTTGGTGCTTGACTTAGTCAATCTATTCCTTAGTTGAAAAATCATTTCAATGTCAAATTCCTACTTCTTCAGAAATGTAACAAATATTTTTGATCAACAACACTAAATGTTGAAGTGTTTCTTAATTCAAATAAGAACAAGTCTTTATTTGAAAAAGAAGATCTTTGAAGTTACCAACTTCATATCTTCTACTTCCTTGATCTTGAAGTATCTTGAGATCATTATATTATCCTTCTAGAATTTAAACTTCTCTTTGGAAGTTTTAATTCCCTTGAAGATCAAATCTAACTTCAAAATCCGTTCTCGAACTAAAAGATAATTATCATCCCATGGTCCGATGTCCCATACCATCTTTCCTACATCAATCTGAGTATAAAATTTGGTGTCCCATACCACCCTATTTTATATTCACACTAATGTGTGAGTGATACTTATCCTAAAGTCTAAACATCTCTTGATGGAGTTCCTTCTTGATTCAACTCTTTAAAAGAATTTTGAAGTTCAAGCATTACCTCTTACTTGATATTCTAGGTTTTGATTCCTTTACATGATCATTTCATGATTTCGTGCCTTTTTTGTGGAACTTGAAAACCTCTTGATAGAATATATATTCTTCTTTGCTCGGGTTTTCAAATGAAAACTAGTTATAATTCGGAGTACTTGAATTTTCATACTTTCAACTCCAATTGGTTTATTCATGACCAGTTCATAGTGAGAAGAGCTTTTTACTTCTTGTCTGTAGATTCCTTTCTAACTAAAGCTTTAAGTAGCTACCTTGAGGATTTTTTAGGAATCTCTCTATTGCTTAAGTCTAAGCATCTACTAATGCTTTTGGATTTCACCTTTAAGAAATCCTTTTAAGGATAGATAAATGTTACATTTTACCTTCCAGAGACTTAATTATCATTCACACAATTGCATACTACATATTTGGAATATTCACTCTGTTTAGACTTAGAACAACTTACTTGTTTCACACTTTCCATTGGATAAATGGAACTTGAGTGAAAATCTTCCAAAACAAATTTGAGTGCTAATACTTGGGCAAACTTTAGAGTAGTTCCAATCACAAGTTCATGGAAAATCAAGACCAAGTTTGATCAAGTCTGGTTGACCTTGCAATAAAAATAAAGACTTTGTCTGTATCTTTAATATCTCTTGAACAATCGAAAGATTCTTTGCTTACCCATGGGATTTTAGAGATCTTTCCTCAACTGAGGTCCAAGCATGTACTAATGCCTTTCATATTCTAAAGCTAAGAGTCTTTCATACACCTCCAAGTGATATCAACTATTGGACTTTATATTCTTGGGAACTACTTACTATCAAAAGTACTTGAAATATTCCATTCTCACATCCAGGGAGAATTTATTCTTTCAAGAACATTAGATTCCTTTCAAGGAATCAAGAGATAGATTTCATCCTTAAGAGCTGCTATCTACGTGGTTACGACAACCACTTTTCATGTAGAGGTTCACCGTTCAATTCTAGTCCGAGCACATGTTGGAGCTAGATTGGGAAAATTAGCTTTTTACTGCTGCAATCCAAAGGAAAAGAAAGTGGGGTCTTGAAATCCGAAGTGATGGGATTTTCTTCTCATTCAAAGATTCAGAAATAGGGATGTTTGCGAGGAGAAATTAGAAGATGATGATTCCCTAATGATGATGATGAACCCATCAAGGTCTCCATAGAAGCTTAGGCTCTGAAACCAATGTAAGAAACTAAGAATTACGACCACCATGTGATAGAGAGATGACTCTCCTCCCAACCTTATGCCTATATATATAGCTCCTTGAATCAATGAGGACCACAAATGTAACTAGAGTCCACAAGTGCATGTGCAATCTCCTCCACTCATTTAATATCTTCCACTAGAGTCTACTAGTGGTTGGAGTGATGTCGACCATTGCAGTAATACCTACCGCTAGAGTCCACTAGTGGTTGGTGTACTCGCCACTGGAGTTAAGTCTCCCTAGACTCAAGTTAACTCACATTAACTTGAGTTAAAAGGCTCTAGAGCTTCTTGGGCAAAATGATCTCCCCATGCTCCCCATGGGGATTGAGCCCAAGACCTTTTCCTTCACAACCTTGAGACTTAATCACTAGGCTAAGTGGATCATGTTTAAGAGAGCACATGAACTTATGCTTAAGTCTAGTCTCAAATCTTTGGCCATACTCATGGGTGACCAAATGGTGTTTGATTCTAGATCTGTTTGAATTGGTCGGACCCTTAGATCCTAGAATTACTTTATTATAGTGTCCACTTTCGGTGTGAGCAAGGCCATTAATATTTGTATAAAGCTCAATTAGAGCTCATTTTTGTAGTTTTTTGTAGTTGGTGAATAGAGGTCTCTTGCAAATCTCATAATTGTCTCTTCTCATGCATGTTTCTCTCTTCTTCTTGCTCTAGGGAGGTGGATATGGTGAGAAATGAGTGTCCCAATGGGATATGCATTTCTAGAGAGACTTTTTCCATGCATTGGCAGCAGGCACGCATGATGAGCTCTGATGTAGGTAATATCAATTCCATCAAAGTTTCGAATGATGTTTTCTCTCTATATATTATCTGTTTTCTAGGTCTAAGTATACTAATGTGAAAGACGCTCAATTCCACACATTTTGATGTATGAGAACGGGGTATCTCTAACACACAAAGAGATATCTTTTCCAAAATTTCTACAACACTTTCATCTCAAAATTTTCTTCCTTTTCTCTCATTTCTCTCTTCTCCATAGTTTTTTATGTTGGTTTCCATGCCCTCAACTAGGTAGGATACTCAAATGGATAATTTAAGATGTTTCAATCGCCCACCATTGTCAAGGATCCTTCACCTATGTTGGTGTTAGAGAGCTTTTGGAGTTGAAGAATAAAGGTTCAATGCTAATAAGTGATTGGAGAAGAAGGATTTCTTAAGAATTTTGCATTATCCAAGGTAAATTGTATTTTTCTTCTTAAAAATCATCATTTTTAGCATTCTTTGAGGTATTTTGAGCTTGAGGAGTGGGTACTTGAAGATTTCGAGCAAGTTAGAAACTTTTGGAAAGTAGAAGGAGGAAGTCTAGTGCTTCTAACTTCAAAAACAAAGGCAATTTCACCCTGCTAATGTTCTCTTGGTTGGAAGTTTCTCTCATTTGCAAGAAAGAGTGAGAGAGAGAGAACTAAAATAGAGAAAGGAGAGAGAAGAAACCTTTGGTTGCTTGCTTCTCCTTGTGTAGTAATCCAAATTACTTGGGAATTCATACACAACTTCTTTGAGGTAAGAGCTAACTTGTGCAAAAGTTTGATAGCTAAACGAGGTGTGTGCAATGATCCCTGAGTGAAAAAAAAATGAAGTAGGTAGATTTTTTAGGAAGAATGAAAATGTTTGTAAAGTAAAAAATAAAAAATTATAGATCCATTGCCTTTCTTGCTTCACACAAAAATCATTTGAAAGGAGCCAACACAATTTCCTAGGGACATCGTGATTATTAAGGGAAATCATGATCATTGTAGGCATCGTGATTACTGAGATGCATCACGATTGCTCATAGAAGTCACCACTAGGGGACATCATGATTGCCAAGTGGCATTCTAATTGCTCTCAACCATAGGGACATTTCCATCATGATTAGACATCATCATTGCTACTAGAAATCATGATTTTGGGACATTGTGATTTCCCATATCCAATGCCTTTGAGGCATCATGCTCTCATGCCATCAACATCATTTTGCAAAGACATCACCATAATTGCATACGAACCCTATGGTTGGGACCAGACATCATGATTTCTTATGACACTTAGGGCCTCATGATTGCCCAAGGCTATCGTGACTGCTCTCAGAGATCAAAATTTCCCATAAAATCATGTTTTTTGTGAGTTTTTTTTAATGTTTATAATCTTTTTCCTCTTTCTACAGGATTGTGAATTCAAATCTAGTGTGGAACACTTGGAATTAGAACATCTTTTAGATTAGAGTTTTTGGAGGAGGAGTCATGGTACCAAGTACATCATGGGAATTTCAAATCGCAAATGGACAACCAAACTATTCATTTTGGTCAATTGCACTTCTAACACGACAAAGGGCACATAATTTGGACACTCAAAACACCACAAACACAAATTAGACACAAAAACCCTAACAAGTTCATAAATCACAAATGGCCATTAGCATCAATCTAAACTTCTTGAAAACTTCCATCTGTGAATTCATGTCCAATCATAAATTCATCACAAAGAATTGGATCATGAATTATTCTTTATCATTTCATCACTCAATTTTGCTAAATTTTATGCTACTGGTTTAATCTTTTTTCAACTTTTTTGTATTTGTTCTTCAATTTTGGCTCAAAAACATCAAAGTTGTGTAGCTCATTAATCCACTCTTGCAATATAGCATACATTTCTAATGATGGTAATGAAATATTTTTTTATTGAAATTGTTCCACAGAGATAAACTTGTCAATTTCTTCTATTATATCATTACAAGAAATATAGCCCATAATTTTTTTCATCGGATTCAAGTAGACCATCAAGCTTGAATTAGTTTTCATGCTTTATGATTCATTTGTTCATTTTTCTTTGAACTGATTTTCTATGTACAAAGAAAAATTTTCTTGAATAAAAAAATCAAAATCTTCTAAACAAATAGAAGCGTCATATGAGAAGTCAAGAACATATGTACCATGCTTACTTGAAATCCTATTCCATCTACATTAGAGGAAACCTCCTCAATGACTGTCAAGTTCTTGGGTGGTTAACACAAATTGTCATAAATTGCATGAACTTTAGTCTTGGCAAAAGCACTACCATTATCTTACACCTTTGTTTCCATCATTTGCTCATAGATTAATGGTTCTCCCAAGATACTTGGATACAAATAATCATCATGGACAAAAAAGTTATGTTGATCTTAAACATCACCAATAGAAATTAGTACATTCACACACACACCAAGTAAATATCTTAATGCATTATTGGTAGCCTTCATTTTCTATCCATGATCCCGATCAATCATTCATTTTTCTTTTTCATATAGTTCTCTTGATCTCGAGTCTATTAAAGCCACATATGGCTTCTTTCTCTCTCTAATTCTTACAATTTTTTCAGTTGTTCATTGTGCCCAACTTTTTTGTGTATAAGGATTCATGCTTCATTGACCTTCACTATACTAACTTTTGGTTCTTCTTTCACTTTGATCTATTTCTTTTAGGACTTTGTTTAGCTTGATTAGACTTCTTATGTGGCTCATGCTTCTCGGCATCCTTCTTAGGCTTAGATTTTGGTGGATGTTTCATAGGCTCAGTTCTTTGTACTTCTTTCATAGACCTTGTAGTTCTATTTCTCATCATCTCTTTTCCTTTTTCATGAGTATTGATATCATGAGTGTAAACCAAGAACATATCAACCAATTCCTTCTAGCAAGTCTTTGCACGAATATAAGAGCAACATATAGAGTTTTAGCTATCAAATCGCCTTTACTAGCAGCATTGTACACATGAGTTGAAAACTCACTATCTTGATTGTCTCCATGAAGTCTAAAGGTATATGTGTTCTGTCTTGTTGATGCCTCATAGAACTTTTTCAATATATATTTTACAAAGTTCCTTCCTAATGGTCTTTTCATCATGTAATCACATATCTATCTGTATATTATAGTGAACCAATTTCTCTCTTTGGCTTCCTTCAACAAATTTCATGTCTAGTCTGAATGTTCAAACTCATCACATCAGATACACCTTTGAGGAACATTAAAATTTTGCCTCATTTGATATTGCGCCCTAGGTCCTTGTGCTTGAGTTCTTGGATTAGTCTCTTGAATACTCTTCACATTTGCTATTCCAATTACTAAAATCTCAATATTCTTTGCCAAAGAATCCTAGGAGTGATATTTTCAGATCATCTTTGTGCAACATAGTATGCTCCATTTCCATCTTTGGTGGAGTTTTTCTTCCATTAAGTCTAGGTACCTGATTCAAATTCCATTCTTTTCATTGATCCATCCTATGATCAACTGCATGCATAGTCTCCCAATCTTCAGTTGGACCACTTGCAAGTGTCTCATCCTCTAAGATTGGCTCCAACTCTCTTCTTAGAGATATAGATAACATGCTTAGGAAATTTTGAAGCTTGTCTCGATCTAGGGCAATTGTGTCTCTAGAGAACCTGTAATAATTGAGCTGTACCTCAAACTCAATCAAACACTGAGTGATATGTATGTCAACCCTAGGTGTATCGATCCACCTTTGAAATGTGGCCCATTTGTTCTTGCTATAGTCCTCGTGAGAGAATGCTGCTAATAACGATTTCTTGAAATTGGCCCATGACATGATCGGGGTCACTTCTCTAAGCTGGATACACTTCCTAGTAAAGTCATGTAAGATTCAAATGAAAGTATACTTTTTGTGATCTTCAAGCATCCCATATTATCTTGCTATTGGGTCATAATGTCTAAGGTAAGAGGTCACATTCATTCCATTGAATTGCCCTTGGTTTGTTTTTATCGAGTCAATAATTTCCATACCCTCTATTGCTCAAAGTTAATAGCCATTTCTCTATGTGTGGTTTCAAGCAGTGAAACGTATGATTGGATATCTGAAAGAAGCCTTGGTATCGTAGAATCTTCTCTTGCTCGATGCGTGATGCGACTATGCTTCAATGTCTAACAATCACGTGCTCAATCTCCACAAGCTTCCACCTCGTCGTGCTCAACAATGTCAATACACTTGAACACAAACAATGAGCAAAGCAGATCACACACACATAATCGAACATCCATCTCATGTCAAGTTCACTTATAGGTTGTTGTGCAAATTTAGGCCTACATGCAAGGTTTCTAAGGTGTATGTGGAGCTACGTTATTAAAGCTTTTCAAGAGTAATATGATTTGAGTTTACTTTGGTTTCCAATTAGCCAACAAAAATTAAAAACCCAAGTTTGTTTTGGCATTCAAATTTTTTCCATTTGAATTCACAAGGAGTGGAGAGTATCAAATTCGAATTTTCTTAGGATGAATGCATTATGTCAAATCAATGAATAGGATTGACTTTATTTGCAAAACAGCAAGTGAACTTGTTTCTGTTAATTTTCTATTGATGTAGTTAGAAAAATTTTATGAGTATCCTGTGTTAATTTTCTATTGATGTAGTTAGAAAAAGTTTATGGGTATCCTCCTCCCGACAGGTGACTTTCGCCTAACTTTGCCAATCAACAACAATTTCTTGCCATCAAGCTTTTCGTGCCTCTTCCATTCCTTCATCTCCCTACTCTTCAATAGCTCTCCATCTTTTCCCAAAAGCATGAGACTATATCGGATTCATTGCCACCTATATCTATATTGAGCAGTCTCGCCTATCTCAAACAGCTCAAAAACTTAGACCTTCAAGATAACTTCTTTTTGGAACACTTGTAAGTGCTTTCAAGCCAACATACTCTGTAATTGACTCTTCTTCAAGAGAAATTTCAAAATTTCCACTCCTCTAGTCCAAGTATTACATGGAAGGATAGAGGCAACATTGGAAAAGTGGAGCGACATGATAAGTGTACACTATACAAAATAAATAATATTTCTCTATAGTGTAACTTCTAAAAAAATACTTAATAGGTGAACATTGTGAAGATACAAATCTTAATGACACCATGAAAGATGTTACATGGACACATGTGGTTATAGTGGTGGATGGTGATATGTCCATGGTAGTGGATGTGCTTAGTATTCCTTGACATCCTACAGGTAGTCATTGTAATGTTTGGAGGTGCGTATACCAATGGGGTGGGGAGACAATGGTATATATTGTTGGAGAATTCCTCTCCTAATCACAACGGAAAGTGTAGAAGACCTTCTCAGGATCAAGACCTTTGCAAATAGCTGAACCTTCAAATGAAAACTGGTACCAACTGAAAAATGCAATGAGCTTGAAACTTTGTTCACTCAAACTAGACACCTACAGCTTTCAAATGAGCTATCAAACACTCAATTTGGAGTAGATTTGGGTTGGCAACTCTTTGATACAAAACAGGCTACCTATCCACTCAGTTAGGCTGAAAACTGGACTTCACTAAAAACTGAATCACTCATAGAGCATAAAGATTTTCATAACACTATTCTAGATAGAGGAAGTACTCAAGATAAGCTTTCCAACGAATGTTTAAACACTAAAATTGGATACATATATTGAGAGATATGACTCTCACAAGTAGACTACCCAAAAATGGGTGTGCGACTGGACATACTCTATGAGAGTGAACTGAACGAAATGACTCAAACCAAATGAACTAGCTACAAGGGAGTTCCACGCCTTCTTCCTCTATACTTGAGTGTCCTCCCTCGCCTCTTTTATAACCAAGAGACCAAAAACTCTCATGATGAGTTTGAGAACTGTTCTCCATCATTTCTCCACTACTTTGGATAGCCACTCCTCTTAGAGTTCAGTTTTTGGATTTGATTCTCTTTTGAATGATTCTCTTTTGGCCTCCACTAATTGCTGAAGTAAATGCTTCTATTTTTCATTTTTGTATTTTCCTTCTACTTGAAGAAAATTCTTTTTGCAAAAATATATATGAGCTTACTTCTTTATTTTTAACACTCCCCCTCAAGCTCACATGTGAGCTTGCACCTTCAGCCATATCCTGCAAGTTGATGTCATCCTTGAACCTCTTTAGCTTAGAAGCATCTAAGGACTTTGTAAACATGTCTACAACCTGGTCATTAGATCCAATGAACTTTATATCCACATCCTTGCTCAAAACTTTTTCTCGAACATAATGATAATGCACTTCTATGTGCTTGCTTCGTGCATGAAACATTGGATTGTTTGTCAAGTGAATGCTTGACATGTTGTCACCATAAATTGGAATGGTCTCCACCTGCACATCAAGATCAGCCACGAGCTTCTTAATCCACATAGCTTCACAAGTTGCAAAGGCTAAACCTCTATATTCAGCTTCTGTAGATGATAGTGCAACAGTAGGTTGCTTCTTTGAGCTCCATGTGATAGGTTTGCTACCTATCATAAACACATAACCTGAAGTGGATCTTCTATCTTCCTTCGAACCAGCCCAATCAGCATCACTGAATCCCTTTACCTGCAATTCTTCATCATATCTATAAAACAATGCATGATTGACAGTGTGCTTCACATATCTTAGCACTCGTTTGGCTGAATTTAAATGTTCACTTGTAGGAGCTTGCATAAATTGAGAAAGAACTCCAACAATATAACACAAATCTGGTCTTGTGATCGTAGCATAGATCAAGGAACCTATAATACTCCTGTATGTAGTTACATCATGTAACTTCTTTCCATCATTTGAGCATAGCTTCACATTTGTGTCCATAGGTTGAGTGAGTGGTTTGCATTCACTCATTTCAAATCTGAAAAGAACATCCAACAAGTACTTTCTTTGCATCAAGTAGATACCATCTTTCCCATAGACTATCTCAATGCCTAAAAAGTATTTCAGCTCACCAAGATCTGAAATTTTAAACTCCTTATCGAGTTTCCTTTTGATCTCTTGTAGTCCTGTAACATTACTTCCTGTTATGATGAGAACGTATATGCAAATATATACCTGCTTGCCTTCTTCTTTCTTCATGTAGAGAGAGGGATCTGCATTACTTGGACTATACCCACACCTTGTGAGGTACTCGACCAATCTTTGATTCCAAGCACGTGGTGCTTGCTTCAGCCCATACAAAGCTTTCTTCAATCTACAAACAAAATTTGGATGTTTTTTGTCTTCAAATCCAATCGGTTGACTCATGTATACCTCTTCTTGAATTTCACCATTGAGAAATGCATTTTTTATGTCAAGTTGGTACAATGGCCATCTCCTTGTTGCACTCACTGCAATCAAGGTTCTAATTGTTCCCATCTTTGCAACCGGGCTGAAAGTCTCTTCATAGTCGATGCCGTGAGTTTGCTTGAATCCTTTTGCTACTAGTCTAGCTTTATGCCTTGCTAGAGAACCATCAGCATTTCTCTTTATTTTAAACACCCACTTATTTGGAACAATCTTCATACCTTCAGCCTTTGGAACTAGCTCCCATGTGTGATTGTCCTTAAGAGCTTTCATCTCTTCTTGCATAGCTTCTTGCCATTCTTTTTGTGTACATGCTTCTTCATATGCATCCGGTTCTTTGTCTTTGACCACCTGTGTCATATATGCAAAATGCTTTGCAATAAAACTATCATAGCTCAGCCTTTCAATTGGATACCTTGCTCTTGAAGACCTCCTTTCATTTCCTTTTGAACATTGCTTCTTCAACCGGTTCAACTTTACCTTTGCTGTGATCACCTCTTCATACTCTTCTTCACTTGCATTTGAATCACTATTTTGGGCAGCACTTTCAGCTTTAGATCTTTCATAAGCTGATGTTGGTGATGAGGAATGACTCCTTAGCCTCCCCTTCCATGTTGAGCTTTCTCCAAGTGATGTAGAAGCTTCTGGACCTCACATTTGAGTGTTTGTCTGCTGAAATTCTTCTTGGAGAGCACCTCCATCATCTTTGCAATCTTCTTCAAGAATCTTCTCTTTCCCTTTGTCTCCAAACCATGGTCTTAGCTCATCAAATACCACATCTCGTGAGACTCGTAGCTCCTTCATCATCGGATTGTAGCACCTATATCCCTTTTGCTCCAATGAATATCCAATAAAAATACATTTTTCGGACTTTGCCTCCATCTTTGTCCTTAGTTCTTGAGGGATGTGAGCATAATACACACATCCAAAAACTTTGAGATGTGTAAAGTCAGGTTTCTTACCGGAATAAACCTCCTCGGAAGTTAGATTATGCACTCCAGCTGTTGTGCACTTGTTCATCAAATAAACAGCCGTACTAGCTGCTTCAGCCCAATAGTTTAGTGGCACCTTCATCTCGTTGAGCATGCACCTTGCAACTTCTATGATATGTCTATTTTTCCTTTCAGCTGTTCCATTTTGTTGAGGTGTGTACCTACATGTAAATTATCTCTTGATGCCATTTTCATAAAGAAAATCTGAAAATTCTTTGGAGAAATATTCTTCTCCTCCATCGGACCTCAAGGTCTTTATGTAGCATCCTGTTTCCTTTTCTACCTGTGCTTTAAATCTCTTGAACATGGAGAACACATCTGATTTTTGTTTTATGCAAAACATCCATACTTTTCTTGAATGATCATCGATAAAAGTGACAAAATATCTATTACTAGCCACCGATGGTTGTTGTGATGGTCCCCACACATCCGTATGTATCAAGTCGAGGACATTCCTTGCCACATAGTTGCTCTTCTTGAATGGTTGTCGAGTTTTCTTTCTTAGTTGGCATGCTTCACAAAACTCATGTAGTCCAGTATCATTGAATCTTGGAAGACCTCTTACCACTTCATGGTTGCTCATGTCCTTGAGCTTGGAAATGTTGATATGTCCAAACCTTTTGTGCCATAAATCAATTTCAGCAATCCTCTTGTTTCCAAACTGAATATACATCACCTTTCCATATGGTTGTTGAATGTCCAAGGTGAACATCTTACGTTCTTTCCTTCCTTGAGCAATGACCTTGAATCCTTCTTTTGGATTCTTTACAAAACAACCTTTTTCATTGAAGATAACATGATATCCTTTCTCTACCATTTGTCCTACTGAAATCAAATTCTTTGCAATAGTAGGAACATGAAGAACATCAGCCAATACCTTTCTATCTCCAAGATTGATATCTCCAACATGCTCAATTGCGTGTTGAGTTTCATCGCCGGTCTCCACACATCCTTTTCCACTTGGAGCTTGTAGCTTTGTGAATAAATCTCCTTGGCATGTCATATGCTTGCTCCAACCTGAATCTATGAACCATTTTTTATCATCACTTCTCGAGTTGTTGTAGTCATGCTTCATGGCAAGCATGGTTTGCTTGTCTTCTTCACTTGATGTACTCGCATAGTTATTTGGCTCCTTTGGTTGCCTCCATTCAGCCTTCCATTCTTTTGCCAACAATCATTTGCATAATGTCCTAGTTTACCACAATGATAACATGTTATACCTTTATGAGGATTGTATGAACCTCGACCTCTTCCTCTATTTCTTCCTCGACCTCTTCCATGTGTGTTGTCATTTGAGTTTTCCTTGTCCTTCGAGTTGTGTTGGTTGAAATTTGTGTTGTTGTAGCTTCTTCCTCTTCCTCTCGAGCCTCCTCTTGAGTTCCTTCCTCTACCTCGTCCTGCATATAACATTTGACTATGGCTGTCCTTACCTTTGTTACCTTCTCCTTGTTGAGCAACCTCTTCAGCCACAAGATTTGGTATAATCTCATCGAATGTTGGACGAGGATCTCTATAAAGAATGTTTGTAATGAGGGGCTTCCACTTTTCTTCACTCCTCAAGCCATCCAGGGCTGTTTGGACAATGTCTTCCTCTTCTATCTTGCATCCAACTGATGCTAGCTGATCTCGAAGCTCCTTGATCCTCAATGTATACTCACTAATGCTTTGGTTTGAGCTTTTCTTCATGTTGTTGAGCTCGTTCTTGAGTTCCGAGACCTTGTTGAGGTAGCATACAACTTCTCCAATGCTTCCCAAAATTCCTTGGCTATTTCTAAGCTTTGCACATGACCAATCATAGTGTTAGAAATAACTTGTGAGATGAGGAACATCATCCTTCGATTTGTCTCTTCCCAATCAGCAAATTGTCTCCTTTGTGCCGGAGTAATGTTCGGATCTTCAAGGTCCACCGGTTGTGGATCGTCTCCACTAACTAGACTCCATAAACCTTTACCTTTAAGGTAATTTATCATTCTATACCTCCAAGACTGAAAATTGTTTTTGTCTAACTTCTCGACTTGTTGTCCTAAATCAGCCATTGAAAACTTCCAAGATTGAAGTTTACCTCAAGTATTGTGTGGTGCTCTTCCTTGACTTTATGAAGCTCCCCCTTGATTTGTAGCTTCTCCTTTGCTTCACTTCAGTTCAAATGCTTTGCCTCTTCAAACTCCAATGCTCTCATACCAATTGTTGGAGAATTCCTCTCCTAATCGCAGCGGAAAGTGTAGAAGACCTTCTCAGGATCAAGACCTTTGCGAACAGCTGAACCTTCAAATACAAACTGGTACCAACTGAAAAATGCAATGAACTTGAAACTTTGGTCACTCAAACTAGACACCTACAGCTTTCAAATGAGCTATCAAACACTCAATTTGGAGTAGATTTGGGTTGGCAACTCTTTGATACAAAACAGGCTACCTGTCCACTCAATTAGGCTGAAAACTGGGCTTCACTAAAAACTGAATAACTCATAGTGCATAACAAATTTCATAAAACTGTTCTAGACAGAGGATGTACTTAAGATAAGCTTTCCAATGAATGTTGAAACACTAAAATCGGATACATATATTGAGAGACATGACTCTCACAAGTAGACTACCCAAAAATGGGTGTGCGGCTGGACATACTCTATGAGAGTGAACTGAACGAAATGACTCAAAACAAATGAACTAGCTACAAGGGGAGTTCCAAGCCTTCTTCCTCTATACTTGAGTGTCCTCCCTTGCCTCTTTTATAGCTAAGTGACCAAAAACTCTCATGATGAGTTTGAGAGCTCTTCTCCATCATTTCTCCAATACTTTGGATAGCCACTCCTCTTACAGTTCAATTTTTGGATTTGATTCTCTTTTGAATGATTCTCTTTTGGCCTCCACTACTTGCTGAAGTAAATGCTTCTATTTTTCATTTTTGTATTTTCCTTCTACTTGAAGAAAATCCTTTTTGCAAAAATATATACGAGCTTACTTCTTTATTTTTAACATATATATGTCCATCGATTCTTAATCTACAATGTCCAAAATATGTGGTTGTAGACCTATGGCCAGAATTTGTACTTGTGCTTGAGTTCCTATCTCAATGGATATGGTCACTTCTTCTCATGCCATTGCGTACCTGAGCTTTCCTTGATTGGTGAGTTAGTGTTGAAACATACCTTTCTTCTTCCTAAGTGGGTTGTGTTTTCTGTGACTTCTGGAATCGTGTGCCTACTTGTTTATTGTTCTTTAATGATTGGGTCAAACAATTTTTTGGCAAGCATGGATGGAGTCCTCGCTGATTCCACTTCTTTTTCTTAATGTGCTATAGGCGGAGTAAGTGTTAATAGTTTGTATTGTTGTATCTCTTGCAAGTATCTTTGACCTTGTGCTATTGCTTCTTGAATTTCTTCTTCATGAGTTCAAAGAAGGGATTCCATGCTAACAGTAACATTGGCAATTGTTTCCCTTGAGTTGGTGGTATGAATCAATCTTGTGGGTTCATTTAGGTTAATCTCATCTCTTGCTATGTAATGTTTGGTGAGTCAAGTGGAGTTCGCTTTGATGAGGAAGTAGAAAATGGGATCCCTATGAGGCTTATTCAATTTTCTTGTATGTGGCAAAATTAAAAATAATTATGTATATTCATAAGTATAATTGTTCTTCATCATGATCCATCAAGTACCAAACCATCATGGAGAGGGAGAACCAATCAACCCACACACTTTCTTTAGAGAGATGATGACTTAGGATGCACGAATTCACTTCAGTTATGATTACTTATAGTTTACCTACTAGCTTAGAAATCCTCCTTAGTAGCATATCATTTTTCATCTAGAACAAGACCTATCTTTTATACCATTTTTTAATTTAAATTCCAAAGTATGCATGCATAAGGCTACACCACATGGTCATGCACATGGCACATATTTTCCACTCATGCACATGCACTCCTTCAAGGCACCAAAGATGGATGAATTTTTAAGTCATCAAGATGTAGTAAAAGATCCATGAGCATCAACTATTTTTTAGTAGATTCCACATCATTCCCAAAGATTCACACACAAGAGATATAGACAAGCACTTGGATTATCCAATTTTGTAGAACCACCTTCCCAGAATATATAATAGCCTTGTTAAGGAGGACAAGATCTAGGAGGGGGAAATGTTACATGGTGATGGCAAGGCCCATAAAAATTTCTTCAAAAATCTTCTATTTGTTCTACTTTATTTTGGCAACCCTTGTATAAGTTAGCATGCATTATAGAAACTCTGTAAATTTTGTAACATTACAAGAGTTGTAAAAATACACATCTTTTGTAGTTGCATACTTTGTATTGAGGGGAAGAGTCTTCTTTTAAAAAATCCACAAGAGAGCATCCTTTTAGAGTAGGTTCTTTTATTTTTTAGGAGATTTTAGAAATAAAAAAAGGAAAGGTCTTAGGTAAGTTCATTTTTAAAGATATTTTTGTTGAAGTGAAGTAGTGAGTTCCTTCTTCTTGCATTGTTTCACATTTTTCCATGCATTTGGCGTGAGATTATTGCTTAATTGAGGGCTTTTGATACTTGTTTGAAAGTTTTGAGAATAGTAAATATCATGTTTCAATCATCATGGATTATATTTGCATGATTTATGCTTGTTTAAGTGATATGAGAAGTGAAGATGTATTTCCCATAGGTTTGTGAGCTTTGTATAGGGCATTTAACCTATCTAGTTTGTGTTTTTGTTTATTAAGACTTGCATCATTTTTCAAGAGATTTAAAACAAGCTTAACATGTGCAAAATGGATCATTAATGAGGGAGATACAAGCATTTGTGTAATTCATCCTTGCCACTAGATCAGGAGTCAAAGTACCAGTAGATCATGGATTAAAGCTCTTCTAGATTGGAAAATCATTGGGATGGATGCATCAGGTGTGCATGTAACCAACTTTATCATGGATACTCTATCTTGGCCTTGAGAAGCCTTCACTTGTGATTGTTTTCCAATCTACTTGTGGAGGAGTGGATTTTTCTACTTAAAGTTCACACTTGGGATGCTCCTTGTGCATGAAGGATCATCCATTATAGAAGCATCATCAAGCTAAGAGCCTCATGTCTTATGGATTTTGTTAACTAAATCACAAGCAAACCCTCTTGAGGCTATCATGAAAATGTACTTTTCTATTACTCAACTAGACATTCATCCATCACATGTGCCTATGCTATCAACTGCAATGAGGTTGAGGTCTACTCTTCACCAATTGATAACTTAGATTGTGCAAGCATACCTTAGACTACAAGTTGACATAAGGTATTTTAAAGTCATGCAAGATATTACAATCTCAATTGAATGCTACTCTAGTAGAATGTGTTGATCTACTAGAATCATGCAACAAATGCAAGAAACTCACAAAAATTTAGAATCCAAAGTCAAGGGTGATGAGAAAGAAGTACTTGCCAGAGGATGCAATTTGGAATCACAAACATGCCATTTCCACCTAAATCACAATATCAACATGCGCAAACAACAATAAATGGTAGCACATGAAGAGAGAAGAGGTTATAGAAGTAGAAGTAGGATAACTTGGAAGCTATGTTAGGTGCATTAGATGGTGGAATAAGTCCATTATGTTTTGTGGCCTCCTATTTGACCAAATGCTATCTGTTCTACATAATTATGTATCACTAATCAAAGTGCACCAAGTCGAAATGGAAGATCTAAATACATCAAAAGAAGTTAGGACTCGACCATGACCTATGCCACAACTGATAGTCACCATCATCAGTTGTACATAGAAGATCAAAGACCTCAAGAAGCACATAGAAATGCTTCAATCTTTGGTGAAATCTTATAAGATGACCAACACATTAACAAGTGCATAATCTTCATCAATGCAACCGATTACCCCTCAAGAGGAACTTCTATAAGTACTATCATTCACAATTTTCAAGGGAACATATATGAAGGACAAACAAATCTTGGTGAACTCATCACAAAAGAGGGTCGTGGAGCACATGAAGATATTAGGCTAGCGTTGTTAAGGGATCTTGAGTGGCTAACACCCACTCATTATGGTAATAGTCCTCCTCATTGGGCTTGTTGATATATTTAGGTAGTGATGTGTGTGAACACTCTAGGACCACCGGGGCACTTTTTTCCCTCTTTAGGAGGTTTTTTTCCCCCAGCTTGTATATACGCCTATTGCCCTAATGGGCTACTTATCTTTGTACATTCTCTAGTAATACATTCAGTATTGTGTGTTTGTGCTCCAAGCTTCTTCTTCTTCCTTGTGTTGTTCGCGTGCTTCCGCAGACGTCTATCTCCAACAATTGGTATCAGAGCAGGTCGTCGCTTCTTCTAGGGCGCCGTCGACACTCCTCCGTTTGCAGTCTCAAATTCGCACGAAATTTGGTGAGCATACTCAGGGTGCCGAAATCGCGATCTGAGCTCGTTTCGGCCTCCGAACGCACTATCGCAGCGCTTGTGCAGGCTATTTTGTCCTTTTGTGCCAAAGGTATATACTAGTTTCTGTTCGCCAGTTTCAGCGTCTCGAAGTCTCCTACAGGTCTAGCGGAACTCGTCTTGGCAGTTCTGTTCAACTTTTTGAGATACAGTCAATTTTCTGCATCAAGGTATTTTAGTCACCGGCCATGGCTGAAAGCAGTGATGTATTCCGTATGTTGGCTGTTGAGGATAAGCTGGATGGTACCAACTACCCATTATGGGCTCATATGATGCGACATGTAGTGGTTGCAAAAGGATTGTGGAATATTGTGCAGGGTGTTGAAAGACGTCCTGTTACACCTGTAACGACAGGTACTGCAAATACAGGTGTTGGAGTTGATGAAGATGGTGTCGAAGATGATATTCTGCAGATTCCTGTTCGTGCTTCTGTTTCTGTTGCACCTACTACAGAGTAGATTCGTTGGGATAGCAGAGATGCCCAGGCACATGCATTGATAGCTTTGTCTGTCAAACGTGCCATTATTCCTCACATTCGCTCTTGCAGAATAGCAAAGGATGCTTGGGATACACTTACCACTTTGTACGAGGCTAGGAATGAGGCTCGTGTTGCTTACCTCCGAAAACAGTTGGAGAGTGAGCACATGAATGAAGGTGATTCTATGGACAATTTTCTTACAAAGATCAAAGACCTGAAGGAACAATTGATTTCTGCTGATGAGGTTATACCAGATAGCTCACTTGTGCAGACCGTTCTGAATGGTCTTCCTGATTCATATCAGAGTTTTGCCTCTACTCTTCGGTTGATGATGAAAGGCAATCTGAATGCCTTGTCATTTGAGGAATTAGTCTGTGTTCTGTTGCAGGAAGATCAGTCCAGGCAGAACAGGTCCATTATGCGTGTTGCAGATCAAGCTTTCTTGGCTAGTCAGAAGGGCAAAGGAAAATGGAGCTCTTCTACTAGTAAGCAGAAATCTGCAAATGCTGCACAATCGAAGAACCAGGATAAAGATGAGAAGAAATCAGAAAAGCAAAAATTGTTCTGCAAGTACTGTAAAGGAAATGATCATATTATAAAGAACTATCCAAAACTGGCTGCTAAAGAGGCAAAGAAGAAAGAGGCTGGAATGGTTGTTGCAGAGGCCTCTACACCAAAAACAGAGTCTGCAAATCTTGTGCAGGAAGAAGAATGGGTGTTTACTACTGTCTGCAATTTTGACCCATCTTCTCATGATCAGTGCATGTCTGCAGTAGACTCAGATGTTTGGTACTTTGACAGTGGGGCGACCAAACATATTACCTCGCAGCGTAGTTTCTTCTCTTCACTCGAGCCTGCCCCTACAGGGAATACTGTCACATGCGCCAATCACTCCTCTTATCCTGTTATGGGAGTTGGTAAGATCATTTTGACTACTGCTGATGGTAGTTCTTTCACTTTGTCAGATGCTTTATTTGTGCCAGGGATCAAAAAGAACCTGTTATCAGTTTCTGCATTAGCCAAGATTGGCTTGGTTGTGAAATTCATTGATGACAGGTGTACAGTCCATGATCTCTCAAATGGCGATGTGATTATTGCTTCTGGCATTTTATGTCGTGGGCTGTATAAGCTCATAGACTATGAAAGATCTGTGAATGATTTGGCATGTGCAGTTCATGATTCTCAGGCTATGTTAGATGCAAAGCTTTGGCATGCACGCTTTGGTCATCTGAATTTTGCTAGTTTGTTACGCCTGTAGAAATCTGAAATCGTGTCCTCTTTGCCCAAACTTGAGGCACCTGGAAAACATGTTTGTGAAGGCTGTATTTTGGGTAAAATGCAGCGTTCTTCCTTTCCAAAAGATGGTTCAGTTCGGGCTATGCAGAAATTGCAGCTTGTACATAGTGATGTCTGTGGTCCTATGCAGACACCCTCTTTTGGAAATTACCTTTACTTTGTGACTTTCATTGATGATTTTTCCAGGCATGCATGGGTATATCCACTCAAAGCAAAGTCCAAAGTGTTCATGTGCTTCAAACAGTTTTTGGTTTTGGCTGAAAATCTGTCAGCATGTAAAATGGGCACCCTCCGTTCTGATCGAGGGGGGGAATATATGTCTTCAGATTTTAATGCATTTCTGGCTGAACGTGGGATAAAACACCAGTGTACAGTGCGGTATACACCTCAACAGAATGGAGTTGCTGAACGAAAGAACAGGTCACTCATGGAGATGGCGAGGTGCATGGTCAAAAGTCAGGCTTTACCACATAGTTTCTGGCTTGAGGCTGTCATGTGTGCAACATATGTACTGAACAGGTGTCCCACTAAAGCGTTGCAGTCTATCACTCCATATGAGCCTTGGCATGACCGCAAGCCATCTGTTGCTCATCTACGTGTTTTTGGTTGTTTGGCATATGCATTAGTGCCTGAACAACATAGCAGAAAATTGGATGATAAGGCAGTAAAATGTATTTTTGTTGGGTACAGTTATGAAAGTAAAGGCTATCGTTTGTATCATCCACAGACTAAACGCATTCTAGTTAGCCATGATGTTGTCTTTGTGGAAGATGCTATTCAGCCATTGCTTTCATGTACTAAGGAGACATCTGTTAGCTCCAAAGACATGTATGATACTTTGATGCCTCCTTTTACAGGTGGACAGGCTAGTGCTGGTCCTAATGAGGCAACTTCTCAGCCTTTGCAGGTTTCATATGATGATGCAGATCATTCCATTTCTGATGTAGATTTACATGATGCACTTGTTGATGAGAGAGCTGATATTGAGCAGGCAAAAACTATGCCAAAATGGCTGGTGCAGCCTTTGCGTGACAGCAAATTAGATGCACCTTTGTCATATCGTACTCGTTCAGACTCTCATAGTGCCTCCTTTGCATCAGATTGCTATGCTATGGCTGCATCTAGTCTCTGTGATGAGAATGAGCCTGTTTCTTTTGATGAAGCACAAAATTCAGAAAACGGAATGGCTGCTATGCAATCTGAATATGATGCTATAATGAAGAATGGTACATGGTCTTTATGTGACTTGCCTCCTGGCAAGAAGGCCATTGGCACTAAGTGGGTATACAAGCTGAAGCGTAAACTTGATGGTACAGTTGACACGTATAAGGCTAGGCTTGTTGCAAAGGGTTATGCGCAGGAAAGAGGCATTGATTTTGATGAGACCTTTCCACCTACATGCCGTATGACTACTGTTCGGAGCATTTGTGCACTTGCAGCCCATCATGGTTGGAATGTACATCAGTTGGACATTAAAACAACATTTCTGAATGGTGACTTGCATGAAGAAGTGTATGTTTTTCAGCCCCGTGGCTTTGTGCAGAAAGGGCATGAAAACCAGGTTTGCAGGTTAAAGAAGGCAATATATGGTTTAAAACAAGCACCACGTGCTTGGTATGAGAAGATACATGCCTATCTGATTGCACATGGTTTTGAGAACAGTCCAACTGAAAGCACCTTATATGTTAAACGTGCTAATGATGTGCTTCTGATCATTGTTGTCTATGTTGATGACATGCTGCTCACTGGTCCTATTGAGACACATATTGCTGATTTTAAGGCTGATTTGCATGCCTCATTTGAGATGTCTGATTTGGGGCATTTGCATCACTATTTGGGCATTCAGTTTATGCACGTTGATGGTGGAATGGCTTTGTGTCAAATGAAATATATTGACACATTATTGCAGCGTTTTGGCCTTGAAGACTGTAAGCCTATTGCCACTCCTATGGAGACAGGTTTACGATTGAGACTTCATGATGCTGGAGATGCATTTGATGCTGTTCTCTATCAACAGGCTATTGGATGCTTGATTTACTTATGCATTACTCGGCCAGATATTCAGTTTGCTGTCTCACAGATGAGCAGGTTTATGCATTGCCCAGGAGTCACGCATTGGAAAGCCGTTAAGCGCATCTTTCGCTACTTGAGTGGTACTCGGCTACTTGGGTTGTTTTATCCCAAGGGAGGATCAGTACCGCCAGATTTGTATGCTTTTTCTGACTCAGATTGGGCTCGTTGCTATGACACTTGTGTGTCCACTAGTGGTTTTTGCTTCATGCTTGGTAGCTCATGTATATCTTGGTTGAGCAAGAAGCAACCTACTGTGGCCACTTCCAGTTGTGAGGCTGAGTATAGGGAAGCTTTCACAGCGATTGTTGAGTGTGTGTGGCTCAGACGCCTTATGGCTGATTTGGGTGTTGGCCAGTCTTCTGCCACCACCATCTTCACTGATAGTCAGAGCGCATTGGCAGTTGCGAGGAACCCTGTGTTCCATGCTCGCACTAAGCACATTGAGGTGCATTATCACTATGTCAGGGAGAGGTTCTCTGCTGGGGAGATCAGCTTGGCATATGTGCCCACGCAGGAGAACATTGCAGACCTTTTCACGAAGGCTCTGCCTAGGGAGAAGTTTGAAGCTTTCCGCAAATCTTTGGGCTTACTTCCTTTTGTGGAGTGATTTCCACATAGCTTGGCACTTCCTTATACATGAGTGCCAGCTCCTTGTTCACCGCATCACTCCCAGGGGGGATTTGTTGATATATTTAGGTAGTGATGTGTGTGAACACTCTAGGACCGCCGGGGCACTTTTTTCCCTCTTTAGGAGGTTTTTTTCCCCCGGCTTGTATATACGCCTATTGCCCTAATGGGCTACTTATCTTTGTACATTCTCTAGTAATACATTCAGTATTGTGTGTTTGTGCTCCAAGCTTCTTCTTCTTCCTTGTGCTGTTCGCGTGCTTTCGCAAACGTCTATCTTCAACAGGGCTCAATTCATTCTTTTAAGGAACTTTAAGTCATTTTGAATATTTCCAAAACCTTAGTAACTTTTGCATCATTAAAATGATGGAAATACAATTCAAAGCATTCCACATCTTGTAGATTTATTATGCAAAGAAGATAGAAGACCTTGTGGGATCATGCCCAACATTCACCACTCATTTCACATTGAAAGGCACAATAGAGAGAGAAGTGGCAAGGGGAACCATGTTTCAACCGAAATGGCATGGAGAACTATTGTGAAGGTATCCTACGATGATGATGATATATGGCAAAGAGCACAATTATGTATTATCTACAACCTCTTGTATACCCTACACAAATCTTAACAAGCATTTCTTTTTTAAGTCCAGAAAGACAAAAGATGCATTGAGTATTTAAATTATCCATACATAGCTAAACATAGAGGAAAATTGATAGTGGTATACATGTTAGAAAAAATTAGATTTTGGGAGTAACTCTCAACTCGTACCACATATAGCATGTTATTGAAGTTTCTTGACATGATACGAGGAGTGCTAAAAGAGTTCATAAAATGTGAGAAGGCCACACATGGACATCCTAGGTTTTGAATTTGGTAATCTAGATCTTTCCTTGATGACAAAGGCATATTGATGGATGATACAATGGAATTGCATGCTAGAAATGTTGGGAAGAATTTGCATGAGTGCTTGCAAACAAATATAAGAACGAGAATGCTAATATTAAATTTTGGTGATCATGCAAAATATCTTGACTATTTTGTTAGGCCTAAAGTATGTAATGAGTGCAATACATGCCTTGAGTTTTGCAATTGGATTAGGGAGTCAAATCATACAAACTATGGGAGTTGATTTGAATGTAGTGAGATGAAGTTTGAGATATGTTAAAACCACATGTAAAGTTGGTCTACTTTTGAGAGAAAATTTTATTCTTGTATCAATGCATATACATATGTGGATTGGGTAGGAAATATCATGGATCAAAGATCGAGTATTTGCCTTTTCATTTGGAACTACAACTATTTCATTGAGTAGTAAGAAGAAACCAATTGTGGGGACATGTTTTTTGTGAAGCGACATGGTCTACATACCTTGAAGACATGGGAGTTTACATCCAAGGAAAAGTGATCATCTATTGTGACAATGTCAATACCATCATGCATTCAACGAAACAAATCTACCATGCAAGAAAAAAGCACATCAAAGCTCATTACCACTTTTTCCATGAGAAGTTCATTCAAGGAAGTGGATTTAGTACATATCACTTATAAAGATCAAGTGGTAGATATCTTCACAAAATTTCTTCCTAGGGAGAAAGTCTTTGCTTTATAGAAGATTTAGGAATTATAAAGCTATAATTTTGTTTATGGAGTTTCATAACATGCTATTTTTAGTTGTATGGACATATTTAATTACTTTATGTTTGTATACAAACTCATTTTGATCTTGAGGGGATTTGATGATGTGACAAATACATGCAGAAATAGCTCTTATGTGCTTATATAGATCTCTAACAATAGAACTCTCATAAAATCACACTATGCATGCATGCAAAGAGCTTTTGTGTCACTCTTTCTATATCTTAAGTTTCCCTCTGAGCACAATCAAGTCCAACAGTTCAAAAAGATAAATAGACTCCTTATAGATCTCCTATTATAGAAGGGATTTAAATATCCTATATTATCCTTTACATGTAGAAAACCTTATTCTCAAAGCTCATGTCTTCTCGTTCACCATGTTGTTACTTGATGATTCCACTCCCAAGTGAGCATGTAGTAAGGCCACTCTATATGGCTATGCATTAGAAACTACTATTCTTTTTCTTTTAATCACACACTAAGGTTTAGGGAATAATCCAAATGAGGGAGATTTCTTCCTCTCTAATTTCCTATATAAATATTATTTCACCCATAGGGCATGAAGTACATGCCTACTAAATGTGTGGTATGTTGAATATAAATAATGATTTTTTTTATTTTATTTAGAAGTGTATCTACATCAAAATGGAGAAACGAAAACTTGAAGGTGCAAAAATTTGGAGATACCACAAGGAATTTGAAAGGAGAGGATTCCGCCTGCTTTTGCTCCCCATATTGTGATCAAGGAAAGAGGCCACTAGATGGAAGAAAAGCACATGAGATCTTATTGATCTTTCAAACCATAATGGAAATCATGTGTGGGGAATAATCCTTTGTAAACCTCACTCAAGAGTTTGCAAGAGTCCTTAGAGAACCACACATCCTAAAAGTGTGGATAGTATCATGAATGCACCACTAGTTAAAGTACTAAATCTATCACACATATTATGACACATGCATGTTGAGATATCGAGCTCAACATGTGATGATCTAGGATGACACGTATCACTTTGTTATTTCTCTTACATGTATAGTGGTCATGCTAGTATATGTTAGGAGATACTTCATTGAGCTTTACTAGATTTATCTATCGAGAGTGATGTCACATTTGTTTATTTCTAGCTCACTCATTCGCAAACATTTGAATTTTCCTTGTGTTGTTATTTATATATTTCACTAGTTGTATTGTTGTTTTAGGTCATTCTTGTATATTCCTTTTATGTAATAGAAGAAGAAGAAGAAGAAGAAGAAGAAGAAGAAGAAGAAGAAGAAGAAGAAGAAGAAGAATAAGAAGAAGAAGAAGATCATTCTTCCTTGCCTCAATCTATGTGTGTGCTCCTCTTTGAATGTGAGAGTGTATGAGTGAGCTCTCTTCCTTCCCTCTTTCCTAGTGACATGGTATCAGAGCTAGTGTGGCTGTAGAGAGCTCCTTGAGAAGGCCAACAATGAAGAGTATGCAAGAAGGGATTAAGAAAGCATGATTCACAAATGACTTAAGATTTTGATGAAATTTGGCATGAAGGTAGAAGGCATCAAAGTATTCTGAAAAATTATCACTTTTGGTCACTTGTTTTGCTCAGGGTTCTATTTCGAAGCCATCTCAACGTCCATTTTGAACCTATGAGGTGGGGCCCACAAAAAAAAACTAGGACAGTTTGCAAAATTATAACCTACATCGTGCTCCCCAACAATCAAATATTCTAGATCCAAAATTTCAAGAGATTTGGTGTACTTTTGATATGCAAAAATTATGTTTTTCTGAGATCGAACTATCACGTCATAGTGCGACAATGTTCAAGTAGAAGTATTGCTTGTAGTGTTTTTGCAATGTTGTGAATTGCTGCAAAAATGGCAAACATGGATAGAATGAGTTAGCTTATGAGTGATAAGCTCGACAAGAACAACTTCCATGCTTGGAGATTTAGAATGATGGATTTCGTGATGGGAAAAGGCTATTGGAAGTACATCAAAGGAGAGAACAAAACACTCTACAATTACTAGAGATTAATCAAATTACGGATGAGTTAAGAGCACATGAAGAATGGAATCAAGGAGCACAAAAGGTAATGTATTGGATATCTATTAGCATACAAGATAGCATGATTGGGCACATATAGGATGCCAAGACTTTGAAAGAGGCTTGGAACTATTTGGTCACATTCTATGAGACCAATACAAAGGCACAAAAATTGCTAATCAAGAACAAGATGCATACATTTGGAAAAAGGCCATATCAGTAAGTGACGACACTCTAAAATCAAAAGCATATGTGAGTCACTTGCATCTATTGGCGTAAATGTAGATAATAATGATAAAGTGGAAGTGTGCCTTCACGGTTTAGGAGTTGCATGTAAGCAATTTAGAACTTCTATACACACCAGTGAAAATATTGTGACTTTTGCTGATTTGGTGTCCATGGTGATGATTGAAGAAAAGAATCTTGGTAAGGACTCATAGTCCCAAGGAAAACCTAGTTCTAAGAAGGTATTCTACTCTGGTAGAGGAAGAGGCAGAGGTGGAGGCTTTGGAAGCGGAAGAGGAAATAGTAAACAAGACCAAGGTCAACATCATAATCATGCAAGAAGTAGAGGATAATTTCAAGGAAAGGGGAGCCAAAGAGGTCACAAAAATTTTCAAAGAAATGATTCAGGTAATTATAGTAAAGGAAATTTAGTAAACCTGGAAACTTTGAATTGATTGTAGGTTGAAGAATCAAAATAATAGAAGGCAGCAAAACAACTATGCATCCACAAGTGTAGATGATTCAGAGAAGCTATTCATGGTCCAACATCACATGTACGATATCTGTCGATGTTTCAAAATCGAATGGTAATGTCTCGTATGTTGATTCTAAATTATTTTGATGGCGATGCACCATAGTGCACTCTACTTCTCGAGAGCTCCACCAAAATATCCTCGTAAGTAGAAATTCAAGCTCCAAGCATTGCATACGATACTCCACACAAAGGCTATAGAATACGTAGAAAAGTACAGTACATAAGGAGCACGAACAAAGACTTCTTAGGTGTTATGAATGCAATCAAATTTACTGTCTATGACTAACCAGGACACTATATGTTTTATTAAAGAACATATGCAAAAGTGTCCAATGGCTATTTGGCCTTTCACATGGACACTAGCACTAACAATCACCCACTAGAGGCCAATATGGCCAAAGTAACTATGGGAGAAAAAAATGAAGAATGATAAAGAATACCTGAGTGTACGTATACAAACTATACCTCCCACCTGATGGGCATGTTACACAGTACACAAGTGATAGTGTAAGATCATGAATCAAGTAACCCCCATCAAGTGACAATAGTGTTGAAAGCTATCATGTGGTAGATCTTTAATCAAAGCATCTGTAGCATTATCTCGAGTATGAACCTTCTCAAGAATAATGCACTCAGTGGCTAAGCAATCTCTAATGAAGTGATACCTCTTAACGTGCTTGGTCTTTGCATGATAGACCAGATTCTTAGTTAAAGCAATGGCACTCTGACTATCACTGAGCAAACGAGGTACATGTTGAGGTAGGCCCATATCACAAGCAAGAGAAGAAAGCCACAATGCTTCCTTACAGCCTCACTTGTTGCAACATACTCTGCTCCTATGGTGGAAACAGTTGTACATTCTTGAACACGTGATCTCCAAGAGATAGCAACTCCAAAAAAATAGAAAAGGTACCTTGATGTATACTTATAATTGTCTACACGACCAACATTGATATAATCTGTGTAACCAATAATGGATATTATCCCTCTACCTAAGCATAGACACTTTTCCTTAGTACCACTCAAATATCTCAAAATCATCTTGATCGCTTCCCAATGTTTCTTGCTAGGATTAGACATATATCTACTCACAACTCCCACTACAAATGCAATGTCTGGACTCGTAGCTACCATAGCATACATGAGACTACCAATAGTAGAATGATAAGAAATTTTAATCATGAATTCATTTTCGTCATCTAATTTCAAGCAATCATCCTTGCTCAATTTCACGTATGTGGGTAAAGGTGTACTCAATGTCTTTCCTCCTTGCATATTGAACCTCTGAATTACTTTGGATATACACTCACTTTGAGACAACTATATGCATCTTTTACTCATATCACGAATAATGCACATGCCAAGAATATGTTTGGCATCCCCCAATCCCTTCATATCAAATGTCTCACTCAACTTCTTCTTGAGAATTGACAAGTCATAAAAGGACTTCCCAGCAATCAACATATCATCAACACAAAGTATCAAGCATATCAAGCTGCCATCTAAGCAACTCTTTTTGTAGAGACAATGATGCTCATTGCTTTGATAATAGCCTTGAGACCTCATAAAAGCATCAAACTTTTGGTATCATTGTCTAGGGGACTGTTTAGTTCCATATAAGCTCCAATTGAGCTTACAAACTAGACTTTGTTTGCGAGGAACTACATAACTCATTGCTTGTTCCATATAGATCTCATATATAAGATCTCCATGCAAGAAAGTAGTTTTCACATCCATTTGGACTATCTCTAAGTCCTCCATTGCAACCAATCCCGGCAGGGTAGACATCTTAAACAGTGGAGAGAAGATTTCCTCAAAATCAACACCATGTTGTTGCGTAAAACCCTTTGCAACGAGTCATGATTCATACTTTGGAGAAGCACTATCTGATGTGAATTTCAGCTCATATGTTGGAACATCAATCTTACACTATTCTTGAAGTGGATTTGATCTACATAAAAAAAATTCTGGTTATGATTATGCCAAAATATCCATCGAAGTATTCTGTTACCTATACTCATTTATTGTATTTTTTTAAAAAGATTTTTTATGGATCATTTACCATTGTAAAAGCCTAGAGCTTTACACATGTAAAAGGAGAAAAAGAGAGCTAAACCTCCACAAATTTGAGGTAGTTGAGTTGCAATAAATGAATAAATCAATCACCTAAAAGTAGATCAAACTAGATCTTCACTTTTCCTAGATTGTAGGAAAGTGAATTGATTCTCTTCAACAACCTTTATTCCCTTCATTTGAATTCAAAATCCACTTGTAGATGTCGTGGAGCACTTCAAGAGTCTACATAAAGACTTTAAATCACTTGTACATTACATGGAAGCAATATACATACACTTGTGGCCATCATTGTCTTGCTCCTTCATTTTTCTACATCATCTTCTTCAACAATAGTAAGCTTGCAGAGGCTGTTGCTCTCTCTACAGAGCTCCATTGGATGATGGAGAACTCATTGGAAATTTAGTAGTGTCTAGTTTATGTGTAAAAAATTTAAAGCATTTGATTTAGTAAATTGGGAGAAATCTTAGTTTTTATGTCTCAGGGTCTATCTCTACACATTCCTGAAAAATAGGAGGTACCATTGTTGAGTGTCAAGATCATTCCAAAATTATATTTTGATTATTTCTTGTACTCTTGTGCATTATATACACTCAACCCTATGTGTATCACTCCTTGAAAAGGAGTTTTTACAATTATAATCATGCTGTTTATTATGAGCATTTGAAGTTGATTGTCTCATCCAAAGATAGTAAGTTTTTTGAGCTAGTCAATGCACAAACGTATCTATTTTCTATTGACTCTTTCCCCTTGATGCCCCGAAGTACATAGTGCATTTTCTTGTGCTTATCACATGCCTATAAGGTCTATTTGAGTCTCCATAAGCTCAAGGGTTGGTCTTGTGCCGGTTGGCTGGACTGAACTTCGCCTCCCACAAGCTTCTCCAAGTTCTTTTAGTGGTATCAGAGCTAGATCAAGATGGGTGATGGATTTTCCTCAATGATTGAGAAGCTTGATCAACACAACTATGCGGCTTCGAAAATCATAATGGAGGCATATAAGCAAGGTAGAAATCTTTACGAAATTGTAGCAGGCGATAAACCTATGCCTATTCCAAGACCCAAAGGAAGACCTACACAAGAGGAGATAGATAAGCTCACACTTTCATGCGCAAGGGATACTCAAGCCATATTGTACATACTAAACTATCTTTAATTTTTTATTACCACATATTAGAGGATGCAAGACATCTCAAGAGACGGGATGCCCTAGAGACTCTCTTTTCTGCTGATACGGAAGCAAGAAAGAACCATCATGGGAACAAGTTCAAACAAATGAAGAAGACACCTAAACAAACCATCATAGAGTTTGTTACCAATGTCAAGGAGGTTGCAGATCAGTTAGCATCCATTGGAGAGCTAATTGAAGAAGAGGGTATCATGAGGAAAATTCTCAATGGGATTCGAAGTGATAAGCAATGGCAATCCTTCACCACGGCTTATGATCTCATCATGGATGTGCAAACTCTAAACTTCAACATCTTTCTTGGACAACTCTTCAATCAAGAGGCCAACAATAGCATAAAAGAAAGTAACTCCTATCATGGTAATTCAACTAGTGCTCTATATGCACATAAGAAGTAAAAGAAGTTGAAAAGCAAGAAGAAGGAAGAAGATGAAGAGGAGATTCCCAAGCCAACTTCACAAGCAAGAGCAAGTGGAAAGGGAAGAATAAAGGACCAAAGCATGACAAAGCCAAAGGTCAGAATGTTCAACCTTGTGCCATTTGTGATAAGACCAACGACACCACTCAGAATTGCTGGTTGAATGGGAAGACCCAAAAAGGAAGCGGAAGAAGTAGATATGGTACCAATAGAGGTAGAGTTGGACACAACTTCAAAAATAACAATAGAGGCCATAATAGAAGGGACTACTATTGGGGTTCGGGTTCAACACATCTCTACTGACTTTAATTATACTCACACAGAAGATAAACTTGCTCCTGATTCTTTTTCTCACACAGAATGAACAAATATATATAGAAAAATCAGAGCCACAACCTTGTGCTTTAGATAGTACGAAACAGAACATCTACTCAAGATGATAAAACACCCGCATACTTGTGCAAGACAAATATATGAAAAACAACTTCATTAAGTCTTCCAAAAAATTCAGAGATCACAATTCGGATTTAGCCAAGGGCCTTTCCTACAGAGACGTCCTTCTTGATTACAAATATCCGATCACTCTACGAACTCTTGAATCTCTGCTGCTTCAAACCAGCTCTTCTTCTTTTCTTGCGTCTTCTTATTGGGGACACTTCACCTTCCCCTCCCTCCTTCCTATAAACAAAATATAACGTAAATACATTCACGTGACATCAGTCACGAGCTGAAATATAATTGTCTATTAAAAGTCCGATTCAGCTACATCCAATTCAACAAAATTCTGAGTCAGTAGAAGTCCGATATAACACCTTTTAAGTGATCATCTTATCCTTCAACACTTGGCATTGCCCGGTGGGGAATTTTTGCAAAAAATTGAACTCGGATTCACAATCCCTTGATCGTAGAAAACCATTTCCAAAGCTCCATGATGGACTTTTGTTTCCTAATCAATTACCTCTTCAACTTGTACCAAATTTTGACATACATCTATCTGGTCCTTCTTCTCAACCAATCTTGTATATGAAATTAGCTGTTGTTGTTCTACCAATGTATCCAACTCTTTTTCAACACTTTGTTGCACCAACTGCTCTTTAAGTTATTTAATCATCTGCAAATGTTCTTGGTTCTCTACTTGATACTTTTCTATGACCTGAAGTAGTTCTTTCTCATGTACAAAAACAAATCCATCCTACAATCTCTCATAAGGAAATCAATCTCTCATATCCAATTCTCACAAATCCATCCTACAATCTCTCATATCCAATTCTGACATTAAAACTGCATCAAGCTCAACTTCCTCAAGTTATTTAATCATCTGCAAATGTTCTTGTTTCTCTACTTGATACTTTTCTATGACCTGAAGTAGTTCTTTCTCATGTACAAAAACAAATCCATCCTACAATCTCTCATAAGGAAATCAAATCACAGTTTGTAATCTGTCCTTAACAACATCCCACAAATCCTGTACTTATGTATTTGCTGTTTAATCATGGTCATATCCAATTATGACATTAAAACTGCATCAAGCTCAATTTCCTCATTGTTAAGAGTCTATCTCTCCAATAGTAACAAAGGTTTAAATCTAGACTTAAGGACTACAATATCTGTTTGCAAACTAGAATTCAGAGTTGACAATTTTTTCATTTCAATTTCTACCTTTTCCTGCATTTGAATTGTCCATAACTCAAATCCTTGTAATGACTTTTTCGTTTTCGATATTTCAACCACCTGCTACTAGTTGCATTGAGTGCTTAACTCCTCATACTCCTCATTTTTTCTTTTTAATTCCTCTTGAAGATTCAGAATCTGTACATTCAATTCTTGATGTTCTTCAGTACTTACTGTATCTGCACGCTGCCTTTGTTGTGTCAACTGTTCTTCCTGCTTCCATAAAAACTTGGAGACCTCTTCCAACTTCATCTACATCATCCTTACTTTTGAGCCTATTTCCATATGTGGATGCTGACTCTGCTCACCTATAGATTTATCGACAATTGTTTGCAATTGAGGTTCTAATCTCCATTTCTTTGATAGCTTGAACATTCTCCCAACCACCTTAGGTTGCGCCTCACTATCGGAAATATGGACTGATGAGTCTTGACAGATTAATCCCTTAGATGATTCAACTTTTAACTTTTGAGCAACAGATGCTATCTCTTTCGTCTTATAGCTAGCTTTAAATAGATCACTATATACACGTCATGCTGCTCTATTTCCTTGGCCAACACTTGTTCTTGCTTTCTACCCACTGATGCATCCAATTGACTTGTACTCTCCTTTGGCCATACTTCCTCCTGCCTATCCACGTGTTGAACAAATTGAAACAAAGCAGCCAAGTATGCTGCCATCCTGCTATTTACAAGCATTTTCCATCCATCTCTTGCAAAAATCTCACTGTGCATTCTCTCGTACACCCAATGTGCCCAACTAACTCTCCCATTAACTTCTCCATACACTAAAGGATCAAAATTCTCCTTTGACATATAGTCATACTTAACGATGAAACATAAACGTTCTAAATACCGCCCGCGTCATGAATATGTAGCATTCTTTGTTACGTAATATTTTCGACCACACTCACGTGGTCCAAAAATCTTCTTTAACATCTCCTCTCAACACTTAGGAATTATAGCATCCTTATAGAAAGGCAATTTAAACACCTCGGCAACCAACTCTGGAGAAAATTTTACATGCATAAAGAGCTGACCTTTTGTCTTCTTAATGATCTCCAATTGGCTCTCTCAATAGTAATTACATTGCCAAGTTGACCAAGGAAGTGATGGAAATTCGAAGAGAAATACACGCTGCAACCATATGACATTCAGAGGTGAACTGACATCGATCTCCATTTTAAAATCCATGAAGGGATCCATCAATATTTGTACAAAATTGCTAGCTGAAGTTGGCATCAAAATTTCCTCCTCTTCCTCTCGTAGTTAACTATCGCTTTCCTCAGAAGTGGTTTCATCTTTTCGAGCTTCCACCTCCCTGCGTTTGTCACGGCCTCTCATTTCTACTGTAATGCTAGTTGGAGCAATGGAGGTTACAATTACTATCTTCTCTCGCGGCATGAAGTAATGTTTGACAAATGCAAAATGCAAGTGCCATGCTTCAAATCGTCTCTCAAGTATCTGTATGATACCACCTAGCACACATGTAACAGTGAGTGTTGATTATGCTTGACTATAAGTAAGATTTAAACCCAATGATTTCACATCTTCCCGCAATACGATGACATTATTTAAAAATCGTTTACTCGTGCGTTCAGGCTTAAACACTTTAGTGCACAAAACTAGACCAATAGAATAAGAATAAAATTCCGACCACCTTTTGCTAAATGGACGCTTTCTGATCTAGCATAATCCGAGAAAGGAAACTCCGACCAAGCAAAGTCTGATTTTCTTAACAATGAACTGACCAATTCCAAGCCCTGAACAACGGGCTGAACAAACTCCGACTTTATGACATCCGACCAATGAAACTTTGAGGCATCAAAATTCTTTGATTCGTACCCAACAAAATTTGACTAAGCCAAACGTTTTGGAAACCTTTTCTACTATTACACCCCAACCTTTGAAGTGATTATAAGAGTACCAACATATTCTCACAAAGGTACGGAGTGACACCTAGGAAGAGCCCTTCTTCGAAAAACATACCATTACTAAACGGAATGTGGAAAAATAAGTTGTTTTGCAATAATGGTTTGAAAGAATGCCCAATTGCTTACTTGAATGTATTAATTTCTGAACGAAATTTGATGAGAACAAAATCCTTGGATCGACTACCATGATATTAAACTCCTTATGCATATTTTTCTTTTGAACTTTTTGTGCGACTATAATATGTTCATAAACCTACACTACTTCCATATACATTTCCTCTTGATCCAATATCATTTCAGAAATTACTTCTCTCTACTATACCTTCTGTTGAACGTGATTTTTCCAATCCTTATCTTCTTTCTACTGCTTCTTCCCATTCCATATAACTTTTGCTTGTTGGTCTGACTTGCTCTGCCACCCTCTCTGCAACTCTTGCACTTGTGTTTGCTGTAGCCGACCTTCTTCAGAATTGAATACTTCATTTACTAACTTCAAATTAGCACATGAACACCACGACATCCTCAAGAAAGCACTTAACGTAATCTTGGACCAAGAATTATCAATAAAACATGCCACCATTGAAGACCATGTAGATAAATAAGCCTTGTTACTTTTGTGATCAATAATGTTTCTAATCGGATTTTCAGAATTAAACATCACCTACACTAAATTAGATGACAACCAATCCATATGGGGCAACTTCCCTTGAAATTTCTTCAAACGAAATCCATTGATTGGTCTTTCCATTCTTCTACCAAACACATCCACTAGTAGAAAAGTTCCTTGACCTAAGTCCTTCACAATCTGATATGGACCTTTATATCTCAATGTAAGTTTTCCTAGATGAGGCCCTAATTTGGAATCGTACACCATCATCGAATCTCCTTCTTGAAATAGCTTGAATTTCACATTCATATTCACCCAAGCTTGTCTCCTTCTTTGAATTACCTCTGTTATGTATGCACTAACTAAACGATCCTCCTCCAACTTAAGGAGATATTTACTTCTATGCGTAAGTAAAACTTTAGGAGACATCTTTTCAGCTATTATCCTCAAACTTGGGAGCACAAAATCCATAGGCACTACAACTTCCAATCCATACACCAATCTGAATGGTTTCATACCTGTTGTCAGTTTGAACACTGTTTGGAATGACCATAATGTTGAATCAAGCAAGAAATTCCAATTATTCTGATTATCATGCACTAACTTTTTAAGAATAGTATTCAAAGTTTTGTTGGTACTTTTGGCTTGACCATTTGCCAATGGGTGATATGTTGTAGAATTTTTATGCATAATCAAATGAGTTCTTGTTAATTCTGAAATCACTTCATTGAGAAAGTGAGCACCTCTATCACTTAACAAATCTATAGGACAACCAAACCTATTCATAATGTTGTGGTAGAGGAACTTTGCCACACTTGTTGCCTTGTTATCCTTTAATGCTACTACTTCTACCCACTTCATATAATAATCTATAGCTACTAAAATGTATTTATTACCACAATGAGTAACGGGCGTAATGGGTCCAATAAAATCCATACCCCACTTTTGAAATGGATCCAACGGTAGAACAAGATGATCAAACATCGGATCCGAATTATTTGGTTGGCCTATTTTCTGACAAATCACACATCTTTTCACATACTCATGAGCATCTTTTAATACCATAGGCCACCATAATCCTGCTTGTAATACCTTTTTCCCTGTAATATCTCCTAACAAGTGACCTCTTGCTAGATCTGAATGTGCTTCTTGTAACATAGTTGGTTGCTCAAAATCTGGTACACACCTCTTAATGACCTGATCCACCCCTTTCTTATACAATGCACCAGCTATAACCAAATATGGTCTACTTTTAAGAGCAAAATTCTTCCTTTGATAAGGTGTAAAATGTTGAGGTAATGATCCATCAGTTCGAAACACTAATAATTGATCATATCAAGAATCAAAATCTGCAATTTGTGCATTAAACAATTCCGCATTCTAAAATTCATCATTTACACCTATAGGTGCTTCATTTGATTCCAATCTACTAAAGTAATCTGCCATTGCATGCTCTTTCCCTGGAGTATGAATAATAACAAAATCAAATTCTTGCAATAGAAGCATCCACATAGCCAACCTTCCTATCAATAACGGCTTCTTGATCAAATACACCAAAGCCTGATGATCAACATGAAAAATCACTTTATTACCCAATAAATAATGTCTAAACTTATTAAGGGCATACACCATTGCCAAATCTTCTCGTTAAGTCATTGGATAGTTTCTTTCAGTTGCACACAACACCCTACTAGCATAATATACAGGTCTATACCATCCTTTTTCCTTCTGCTGCATCAAAACTGCTCCTACAGCCACATCCGATGCATCAACAAATATATGGAATGGCAATGACCAATATGACGGCTGCAAAATTAGTGCATTTGAAACCATCTTCTTCAATAATTTAAATGATTTTTCTTGAGCTTCAACCCATACAAATGGAACATCCTTTTTTGTCAAATGTGTGAGTGGTAAAGAAATATTGGCCAAGTACCTTAAATACCTAGCATGCCAATCAATCTGGCCAACGCCTCATTACTTCCTTGACATTTGTGGGCACTTTGGCTATCCTAATGGCTTCGATCTTTTTCACATCAATAGCCATTCCTTTTTGGGAAATGACATGTCCGAATAAAATACCACTTCCTACCACAATGACCCTCTTAAACGGATTGAGCACCATCCTTAACTTCCTGCATCTATCAAAACAAGATTTCAGATGCAGCAAATATTGTACCTTTTTTCCAAACACTGAAAAGTCATCCACAAAAACTTGCATGAAATCTTGCAAATATGGTTCAAGCACTTTATGTGCCACATAATTGAATGAGGGTGGTCCATTATTTAATCCAAAACTCATGACTATAAATACATAAGCCCCAAATTCTGTAATGAATGAAATTTTGTGTTGATCCTCCTGAGCAACACAAATTTGATTGTAACCTGAGAATCCATCCAAAAAACTATACATCTCATGTCTAGCTACTGCATCACAAAACGGCATAGGGAAAGGATCCGTAATTGTTGCTGCATTTAACTTTCTATAACTAACATAAATTATCAACTTCCCATTCTTTTTAGGGACCACTATAATAGGAGACAACCATGTGACCTGATTAACCAGTTTAATAAATCCAACTGCCAAAAATTTATCAATTTCCTCTTTAACCTACATAGAAAAATTAGGATTCATCCGATACCTTTGCTACACAACTTGAACTGCATCCTTCTTTAAATTAATGCAATGTTGATGTAGATCAGGGTCTATACCTTTCACCTATGAGTAATCCCAAGCAAAAACATCCACATACTCCTTTAATAAGCAAATCAGGTCTTCCATGAATTGACCCTCTAGTTCTTTGCTTACTCTCACCATCTTTGGGTTAGTCTCTGTCCCCAAATTAATTTCTTGCAGTTCATCCTCTTTGTTGGGTGTGTGTAGAAGTGCGAGAGACACACGAGAAGCACACACAAAGAGCACAAACACAGTAAGACACACGGAGAAGACGATGGCTGGAATAGCTCTCTCTATTGATCGATGAACTGAACTGAAGTAGGAGCTGAATAATATCCCTAAGTACAAAGTACCACCACATATGAGAGTATCAAGTATGTGGTAACATGGGGAAAAAACCTCTAGCCAGCACTAGAGTAAAAAGTGCCCATGTATAGGGAAAAGGTTCACATCAAAGCTACTCGAGGAACACATAAGTGTAACAAACCCCCCTGGAGCGAATGATGTGAACACATACAGGGAGTGACAGATCAGCCCCCACAAGGTAATAAGCCTAAAGCTTTGCGAAAAGCTTCAAACTTTTCCCGTGGAAGAGCTTTGGTGAATATGTCTGCCACATTATCTTGTGTAGGCACATATACCAAATCAATATCTCCTGCATGAAGGCGCTCTCTCACATAGTGATAATGCACCTCAATATGTTTGGTCCGTGCATGAAACACTGGGTTTCGTGCAACAGCCAAAGCACTCTGACTATCAGTGAGAATATGCGTAGCAGCATCAATCTCCATGCAAAGATCCATCAATAGGCGTCTCAACCATATACACTCCACTGTAGCTGTGAAAATTGCTCTGTACTCAGCTTCACAACTCCATGTCGCCACTGTAGGTTGCTTCTTACTCAACCAAGATATGCATGAGTCTCCAAGGAAAAAGCAATTACCACTAGTGGACACGCGAGTATCATAACAACCAGCCCAATCACTATCTGTAAAAGCATGCAAGCATGGCTGAACATCTCTACCATAAAAGAGACCTAAGCTCAAAGTGCCTCGAAGATATCTAAACACACGTTTCACCGCTTGCCAATGCTTAGTGCCAGGGCTATGCATGAATCGACTCAACTGGGAAATTGCATACTGTATATCCGGCCTTGTGTTGCATGCATATATAAGACATCCCACAGCCTGCTGATAAAGAGAAGTGTCAAATGCATCACTGGAATCCTCAACTGAGAATCCGAATCCTGTCTCAACTGGTGTGGAAACTCGCTTGCAATCCTCAAAGTCAAAACGCTGAAGTAGTTTTTCAACATACTTTCCTTGATGCATAACAATTCCCCCCTCAACGGATACAAACTGGATGCCAAGATAGTAGCTCAAAAGACCAAGATAAGTGATATCAAAAGTATGCTGCAAATCAGCCATAAGAATGTCAAGTTTTGCATTACATGACCCAGTCAAGAGTATGTCATTGACATAAAGAACAAGCACTATAAGATCAGCCCCATTTTTGCGTACATAGAGTGTGCTTTCAATCGGACTACATGTGAAGCCAAGAGCAATCAAGTGCTTATGTATTTTGTCATACCATGCACGTGGAGCTTGCTTGAGACCATACAAGGCTTTATGCAAGCGACAAACCATATGCTCTTTCCCTTTCATAGCAAATCCAGGAGGTTTCTTCACATAGACTTCTTCTTGCAAATCACCATTCAAGAAGGCTGTTTTTATGTCCAGCTGATGCACTTTCCAACCTCGATGGGCAACCAATGCAACCACGATACGAATGGTAGCATGCGTGAAGTACGTGCAAAAGTTTCCTCATAGTCAATGCCATATTGTTGTGCATATCCTTTGGCAACCAATCTAGCTTTGTAGCGATCAATGCTACCATCAGATTTTCTCTTAATCTTGTAAACCCACTTTGTGCCAATGACATTCTTTCCTTTTGGCAATTCACATAACTCCCAAGTACCATTCCTATGTATGGAATCCATTTCTGATTGCATAGCACTCATCCATTGTGGATCGTCACATGCATCTTCAAAAGAAAGTGGCTCTTCATTACATGTTGTAGCAATAAGAGAATAATCCACAAAATTATTTGATGCATGGTGAGAGTTTGATCTTGTTCTACCAAGTAAAGGTGCACTCAATTTGCTATCCTGCAAAGTTTGTTTCAGCCACTTTGGCATAGATTGTGCACTCTTGATAGACATGCGTTCATTATGTAAAACATCTTCAATATGTACATCATGCGTGGGCTGAATTTCGTGCTCAGTTTCAGCCATATTTGGACGCAAATGTTCAGCCATATGTGGCTGAAAATTTCCAACAGTTTTGGCAATTTTTGGCTGAATTTTTTTAGCCATGTTTGGCTGGAAATTCTCTGCATTTTCAGCCCTATTTGGCTGGAATTTTTCAGCCCTTTGAACCTCAATTGGCTGGTCTACATGGCCATAGTCAAGCGCACCATTTTGGAACAAAGGCATGAGTGTATCGAACACATCTTGTGAGCTAACTGTTGGCAGTTTTTTGCATTCAAGTAGAGGGAAAACTGAATTTTCAGCAAATACCACATCTCGACTCACAATAATTGTGTTCGGCAATGGACGGTACAACAAATATCCCTTACTTTCAGCACTATAACCAACAAATATACATTTCTTTGCCTTGTCATCAAGTTTGTGACGTTGTTGTGATGGCACAAGAGCATATGCCAAACAACCAAACACACGCATATGACTAACCATAGGCTTATGACCATTCCAAGCTTCATAAGGAGTGATGACTCTCAATGCTTTTGTAGGGCAGCGATTCAACACATAATTTGCACACATGACCGCTTCCAACCAAAACTTATGAGGAAGATGCTTTCCTTTAACCATACATCGTGCCATTTCAAGTAGAGTTCTATTTTTACGCTCGGCAACACCATTTTGTTGAGGTGTATATGGCACCGTACATTGGTGTGAAATACCTCTTTCACGAAGAAAAGCATTAAACTCATGTGACATGTATTCACCACCACGATCCGTGCGTAGAGTCAAAAGCTTTTGTGAAGAAAAATTTTCAGCCATAGCTAAAAATGCTTTGAAGCAAGAAAATACCTCATTCTTTGCTTTCATAGGATACACCCATGTATGGCGAGTAGCATCATCAATGAAGGTAACAAAATATACATGCTTCCCAAAAGATGGAGTCTTGACCGGACCACATACATCACTATGAACAAGTTGCAATTTTCTTGTAGTGTGTGTGTGACTATCTTTTGGAAAAGAAGCACGATGCATTTTTCCAAGAATGCAACCTTCACATGCATGCTTTTCAATGGACTCAAGTGTAGGCAAGCCAATAACCATGTCCTTCTTTTGCAAGTAGAGCAAACTATTGAAGTTTAAATGACCAAAACGAGCATGCCAAAGCTCCATTTCAGCCATGGAAGAAGTATGAGCAACCAAGGCATTCGAGGCAGCCCTCTTGTATGTATCCATGCGATACAAACCATCACATAATGTACCGGACATCACGATAACATCACCATTGCTGAAATCATGAACCATACACTTATCATCAACAAAGTGTACATGAAGTCCTGCTTTGGCAATCAACGGAACTGAAAGAGGCAAAAAATCTTTTGCATGATGTTATGTGCTTTGAAGCACCACTATCAAAGAACCATACCGAGCACATACAATGCATTTTTCAAGAGAATCACACCTCCATTTGCAGCCGTAAGCTCAATTTCTCCTACTCCAATGATAGGATAAGAGACATTGTTTGCACACACCACATGTCCTCCTTTAGGTGCATCTTTCAAAGAGGCAAAAAATCTTTTGCATGATGTTATGTGCTTTGAAGCACCACTATCAAAGAACCAATCCGAATCAGCCTCACTCACAACCATGCATTTAGAATGTAAAGAAGCATCATAATGACATGTAACAACACATGCCCAAAAATCTTGAGCCATGTTAGCTTCATCATTCTTTGCATTTGCTGAATTTTCAGCAATAGACATGCCGGATTCCTTCTTCTTTTCATTGCGTTTAGCAAGCTTTCTACACTCATCAATAGTATGACCAGCCTTCCGGCAATATTTGCATCTCTTCTTCTTTTGCAAATCACCATCATTAGAGAAATGAGTGGAAGAGGAAGCTTGAGGCTTTGGTTTTGATGAACCAAAAGCTGAACTATACTTGCTTTTCCCCTTTTGTGAGATAGCAAGTGCTTGCGTTCCGTCAATCAAACCACTCCTATTCACTCTAGATTGCTCTTCTTGCAAAAGAAGAGACACAACCTCATCAAATGCATACATATTAGGATTTCCTTTTGCAACCAAATGGAGTGTAGTAGCAAAGCTTTGAAAGGATTCCGGTAATCCTTTCAACAATGTAGAAATGAGTGATGCATCCGGAATGATCTCATCTATGTTTGCTAATTGCTCTTTCAAGTCCTTGATGCGTGTCACATACACATCCACTGACTCATTTTCAGCCATACATACATCCTCAAGTTGCTTCCTCAAGTATGCAACACGTGCTTCATTACGCACGACATACAAAGAAGCAAGAGTGTCCCATGCATGTCGTGATGTAGAACATGACCGAATGTGTGGAACTATATGACGCTTCACTGAAAGCGCAATCAAAGCATGAGCTTGAGCATCTTTTCCATCCCATCTAAGCTGCTCCTGTGTAGGTGGAGAAGGAGAAACCACTGTACTCAAAGAAGAAGCTCCATCTGTGACAGTAGACTGTGAAGTAGAAGCACCTGCCGGTCTTCGATCTACATCTGCCACTATGTTCCAAAATTGTTTTGCAACAAGAACGTGCTTCATCATGTAAGACCACATCGGATAGTTGGTCCCATCAAGCTTATCTTCAGCTTGAAGCATGCCAAACAAGTCATTACTGCCCGCCATTTCACTAAGGAACAAGAATGTGACAAAATCTTCACTTCGACGAAAACTGAAATGAGTGCTGAAATTTCAGCTCACAAACCGTCACTCTGATGGCGATTTTGACTGCACGAATGGCTTCGAGATGGGGGTAAAACCCTAGCGCGCCTGATGGAAATGTTCCCGGGTTGCTGAAATTCACACTTCTATGCTCTGAAGTCGATTTGCACTGTTAAAGTGCGCGCACGCCGCGACGCAAAAAACCGAAACTTGAGAAGAAGCTGAACCTGCTCTGATACCACTGTTGGGTGTGTGTAGAAGTGCGAGAGACACACGAGAAGCACACACAAAGAGCACAAACGCAGCAAGACACACGGAGAAGACGATGGCTAGAATAGCTCTCTCTATTGATCGATGAACTGAAGTGAAGTAGGAGCTGAATAATATCCCTAAGTACAAAGTACCGCCACATATGAGAGTATCAAGTATGTGGTAACATGGGGAAAAAACCTCTAGCCAACACTAGAGTAAAAAGTGCCCATGTATAGGGAAAAGGTTCACATCAAAGCTACTCGAGGAACACATAAGTGTAACACTCTTTTACCCTACTAGAACTTGCATGTTTCTGTTCATAAATCTTTTCAGCCAAATTAATTACCTCTTTCTCTTGCTACTCTAGATTCTAATGCATAGGAATTTCCAGACTTTTTTCAAACATCCGTCTCAACTATGTACCTTCCAATGCATCACTTGGAACTAGCTCACTTGATTTCTCCACTAGCTCATCATCCTTTGCTAACACACCTTCCACATCTACTTCTAAAACTGGTACAACAGTTGGGTTTGCTTTCAAGAATTCTTCCTCCTTATCATCTTCTATTTCATCTACCAAAGTAATAGTCTGAGCCATCAATGGTTTCTCCTGTACCGACATGTTTCTCCTACCTTTCATAGGAATTGTCACCTACTTTTTACCTTTTGTAATCACCACCACATTCAATCCCCAATCCTGCTTAACTTTAGCCAACTTGAACTAAGGCCTTCCTAACAGCATTTCATACGGGTATCTAGTCTCAGAAATTCTAATGACCACAAAGTTTGCCATGAATGATATCCCTAAAATTATGATTTGTTGTTGCTTCATAATGCCCAATGGCTGAACTCTAGTTTGATCTGCCATTTTTACTTGAAAAGGTGTTGGAGCCAAAGCACCTTTCCCCATTTCTTTAAAAATATGCTCAGGTAATATACTCACTCCTGAACCACCACAAAGCAACACTTCATCAAAGCTCCTTTGGTTATACTATGCCTGAATTACTGCATAACTATTGGCTGTGAATGTTGTCCAACAAGCTTCTTCAATCTCTAAAGCTGGTACCAAAAATAATAACTGATCTAAGGACAATTGTAAAGGAGAGTTAATGATTACCTCAAACCAGTCATTTTCTAGATCTTGCTTGGACTTAGTCTTATCATCCTTCTTTATTTTTTGTAAGGACACCACATCATCCTCTTCCTGAGATGAACTTCAAAGTTGCACTTGTTTTTGCAGATCTTGCTGGATCCGTTTGTGAATATGTTCTCTTATATGTCTTTATTCCTGCCAATTGATGGGACCTTTATTTTTAGACCTTGTAATTTCCAATACATCCACTTCTTTGACCTTACCACATTGCTTGCAATGGCAATTCCGCTGATTTTCATGATGCAAATGTAGACTTCCTGATGTACTAGAACCTACATCGTTACAACACTCTTGATCTGATAATTCTATCACCATAGCATTGGCTTGAGCAGCCTACTGAAGCTGTTGTTGTTGTTTCCCCTGTTGATTATTTTGACTATAGTAAACGATGGGCATATCCATTTCTTCACTATGCCTCACCCATAAAGGACAATTAGGCCCTATCCAATGATCAAGTGCTGAACAATATCCACAAGGCATCACCCTAGGTGGTCTACCTTGTTGATTTCCTTGTTGATTATTTCCTTGTTGGTTCGCCTGTTCTCTCCATGGTGGCCGTCCTTGCTGCTCCCTTTGAAAATTACCTCGTGCTTGAACTGGAATAGCCTGATTGGTAGCCACTTCATTATTATTTCTATTGTCCTGCCTTGAACTTTGGCCTCTATGCTTGGGGTTATACCAACATTGATTTGTTGTGTCTCCATCTTTATCAAAAATGTCACAAAATCTTTTCTCTTTTGGAGCTATTATGGAATATCCATTCTTCTTTAACTTACTAACCAAAGCTTCCTCTTTACTTTGTTTACCTTTATGCTTGCGGTGTCTTCTCACCATCACTTCTTCATGTTGAGTATCATAATTAGAATTAGTTGTCCTTTTCTCTAATTCCATTTTTGAATCCGATTCAGCCTTTGAACTTGAATCACTATGTCTCTTTTTTTATCTACCAAATCTTCTTTCCACTCTTGCCACTGCTAACACTAATACATCAAAACCATTAGCAATATCCACAATTGCAACTGCATGTCTGATGCTACTCCTTTATCCTTTTAGAAAGTAGCCCACCAACATCTCATCAGTAGGTCTCTCGTTACCCTATAATCTTTCCATTAAGGTTCTAAATTTCTGAGCATAGACTTGTACTTAGATGGTCCTTTGTCTAATTGCTCTCAAGTTCCTCAACACATAAGAGGGAGTTTTTTCTTTCCTAAATCTTTGTAAAAATGCTGTTTTTAATGCATCATATGTAGCAAAATGAGCAATACTATATTGACTAAACTAGCTCATTACTCGTCCTTCCAACATAGTGGAAAATTGCTAGAGTTTGATGTCATCACCATATATGACTAGATATCCATTGGCTGTCCACTTTATCTCGAATTGAGCAACCTGATAATCAGCATCTTTAGAGCCTCCTCTAAAATGAGCTGCTTTAACCTTGGTATTTGGAGGTGGTTGTGCCATTGGCTGTGGCTGAGATATACACCTAGTTCTTTGACGGGTCATCCCTACAAGTGGGTCAAACTGGAGTCGTCTTCTAACTCCTACAGTTGCTTCTGTTAGGAATAGTGCTCCTTGTATACCGCCCACTAGCCTTGCCTCTACTACACCTGTTCCTCCTTCCTCCTCTTCAATTTCCATATTAGATTGCTCTTGTGCTTTGTACCAATCATAAAATTTAGAAGATGACTCCATGTTAGCTGCTTTTGCCTACGCTCTTGTATAACAAACTTTACTAAATCTTCCTCTTCATCGTTTCATGCATCTCTTGCTTATTTAACAAATATAGTAAATTTCCAAATGTGTTGGGGTTCAAGTTCAACACATCTCTACTCACTTTAATTATACTCACGTAGAAAGAAAACTTGCTCTTGTTTATTTTTCTCACAGAGAATGAACAAATATATATAGAAAAATCAGATCCACAACCTTCTACTTTAGACAATATGAAACAGAACATCCACTCAAGACGATAAAACACTTGCATACTTGTGCAAGACAAATATATGAAAAAAACTTCATTAAGTCTTCCAAAAACTTTAGAGATTACAATCTGGATTTATTAAGGCACCTTTCTTACATAGACTTCCTTCTTCATTACGAATATCCGATCATTTTGTGAACTCCTAAATCGCTACTGCTTCAGACCAGCGCTTCTTCTTTTCTTGCATCTTCTTCTTGGGGACGTTTCACCTTCCCCTCCCTCCTTCCTATGAACAAAATATAATGTAAATACATTCATGCGACATCAGTCACTAACTGAAGTATAACTGTCTACTAAAAGTCCGATTCAACTACCTTCGATTCAGCAAAATTCCGAGTTAGCAGAATTCCGATAGAACACCTTCCAACTGATCATCTTATCCTTCAACAAGTACAACAATTGTTTTGAAGATCAAGCACATGAAGACTCATTGCTTCTAATGAATCAAAGCCACAAAGAAGGTAAAGAAGATGATCATTTGTTATACATAGATTCTGAATGTTCAAATCATGTTGCAGGCAACATTGCTCTTCTATCTGATTTGGAAAGTCCAAAGCTTAGACATGAAGTTCAAATAGTGGATGAGACAAAGCACAATGTGGAGAAGATTGGTAATGATAAAGCTTCCAATGGTAGGACAAACATTCTAAGTAAGGTTCTCTATGTACCCACTCTCACTAAAAACCTAATAAGTGTAGGCCAAATAGTTGAAAAATTCCTGCAAGTTAGGTTCACCCAACGAGATTTTGTGGAAGATCAATGTCAAGGCTTCAAGAAGATAGCCAGAGATGAGAAGCATGGTAGGATGTTTACTTTTGAAGTAGGAGAAACCAAGAACATATCTCTATTCACTTTTGGGTCTCAACCCCTAAGTGATCTTGAAGTGTGGCATAAGAGACTTACTCATGTGAATAAAAGAACCTTGACGGATATATGCAAGGATAAAAGTGTTCTAGGACTACCTAACATATCAAAGCAACACATGATCAACATATGTGATGCATGTCAAATTGGAAAGGCACAAAGACAGCCAATCAACCACAAAGGCTACATCCACAACAACTTATTGGACTTAGTACATATAGATGTATGGAGACCAAGTCAAGAACCTTCATTGGTAGGATCAAGGTATTATGTCTCATTTACAGATGACCATAATAGATGGACTATTCTATACTTTATCAAGAGTAAGAATGAAGTGTTTGATTGCTTCAAAAAGTATCTAGCACATGTGGAGAATCGTACAAGTAGATCACTCAAGAAGCCCAGATCTGATGTTGGGGGAGAATACTTATCTAAAGAGTTTGATGAGTTCTTACAGGATAAATGTATCAAAAGGGAGATGACTACCAGGTACTCTCCTCAATTGAATGGAATTGTAGAGAGAAGAAATAAGACATTGGTTGGATCAACTAGAACAGTGTTTGAAGAGAAGATGTTGCCACATTATCTATGGGCAGAGGCTATTTCAACTATTGTGTACCTTGTCAATAGACTACCATCTCAATCACTTCAAGGTATGACTCCTTATGAAGCCTGGTATGGAAGAAAACCTAGTCTTGGACATTGCAAAGTGTTTGGTTGTTTAGCTTATGTTCATGTACACTCACAAATAAGAGGTAAGCTAGATGAAAGGGTAACAAAGGCATTGTTTATTAGGTATGACTCAACTCAGATGGGTTATAGGTTCTATAATCCTTCAACCAAGCAACTCATTACAAGTAGAGATGTTGTGTTTGAAGAACACAGATCTCGGTATGATGAATACAAAAAAAAGGTAACTCTACCATATGAGTTTGATTCAATGGATGCATTGAAGGAGATGGACACTTGGGATTTAGTTCCAATGTCATCCAATCAAAAGGTAATTGGTTGTAGATGGGTGTATAAAGTTAAAAGAAACTCGACGAAATCAATTTGCAAGTACAAGGCAAGATTAGTTGCCAAGGGATGCTCACAAACTCTTGGTGTAGACTATGAGGAAACATTTTGACGAGTTGCAAAGATGATGATAATCAGAATATTGGTAAGTGTAGTTGCTGGAAGAAATTGGAGACTCCTCCAACTTGATGTAAAAAATGCATTTCTAAATGGTTGAATAAGTGAAGAGGTATACATGTCACAACCTCCAGGTTTTGAAATGGAAACATGTAAAGCATCATGGCTAGATATGCTACTTGGAGATTTAGGAATGGAAGTGCAAAAGCCCATCATCATCTATTGTGATAATCTTAGCCACATAGAGTTAGCATAGAACCCTATTTTTCATGCTAGAACAAATCATATCAAGGTGCATTATCATTTCATCATGGAAAAGCTATTACTAGGTGATATTGACCTTATTGATATGAGGATTGATGAGCATGTTGTTCGTATTTTCACTAAAGCACTTGGAGTTGAGAAGTTGAAGAAGTTTTGGAAGAATTACAAGACATGATGTTGAGCTTGAGGGGGAGTGCTGAGATATCAAGCTCAACATGTGATGATCTAGGATGATAGGTTGTGGAGGTGATTGCAATTAGGGTGGATTAGGTCTGGTCATGGCACATGTAGAGTGTAAAAAGCTAGTGAGTGTTGGAAGGTTTCTTTGATCAAAATGTGAATGGGAAGATGAAGTTGGGTATGGAGAGGAGAGACGTCATGATTTGATTATGGGAAGGGAAACATATGAATGCAAGATAAACCCATGAATGATGAGGACAAAAGAAAAACATTCACATGAAATGAGTTTGAAAGGAAGAATGGTCCAAAAAAATGGAGCTTCTTATACTTTTTCAAAATTTAATTCATATTCATGGGCTCTTTTGGATGATATGTATGCATGATGAGAGAAATAAGAAAACCACACACATGAATTGATTTCAAAAGGAAGAATGGTCCATTTTATGTTTGCATATTTAAGAAAGCATTTTATGGATTGAAACAAGCTTGAATTACAGGCTGGTTACATAATTTCAATATCAAGGGTTCAAACTTAGCAACTTAGATCCTTCACTTGATATATGCTACTCACACAGGACCAAACATATCATATAGTGTGGGAGTGCTTAGTCACTTCATTCACTCACCTAGAAGACCACACATGGATGCAACTAAGAGAGTGCTTAAGTATCTCAAAGGTACAATCAATGAAGGTATATTCCATCCTTAATCTTCATATTTGGATATCAAAATCGATTCAGATGCAGATTGGGTAGGAGGTCAGGATGATAGAAGAAGTACCTCTAGTTACTTAGCATTTGTAGGTTCAAAGCTAGTGTCATGGAGTTCCAAGAAGTAACAAATAGTTGCTTTATCCTCAACTGAAGCAGAGTAAAGAGTTTTGGTCATAGCAACTCAAGAGGAAATATGGTTAAAAGCATTGTATACATATTTGGCACATGTGAGTTCCAAACCTCACATATTTGGAGATAATGTAAGTTCCATGCATCTAACAACAAACCCTATTTTCCATGGAAGAACCAAACACATAGAGGTTCATAACCACTTCATTAGGGGGAAGCTCATGGCAAAGAAGATTGACATTTCTTTTGTTCCAACTAAAAAGCAAGTAGCAGATATGATGACTAAGGCACTTGATGGAATAAAGCTTTGCAAATTTAAATCAATGGCAGGTATTCAACCTATTAGAATATGAAGACTCAAGCATACTTTAGCTTGAGGGGGAGTTGTTGGAACATCAAGCTTAGACTATGCTTGAGGTGGATTTGATATACATAAAAAAAGCTATGGTTTTGATTATGCCAAAATATCCATTGAAGCATTCTTTTACCTATGCACATTTATTGTATTTTTTAAAAAGTTTTTTTATGGATCATTTACCATAGTAAAAGCCTAAAGCTTTACAGATGTAAAATAAGAAAAGGAGAGCTAAGCTTCCATGAATTTGAGGTGGTCGAGTAACAATCAATGAATCAATCAATCACCTAAATGTAGATTAAACTAGATCTTCACTTTTCCTAGATTGTAGAAAAGTGAATTGATTCTCTTCAACAACCTTTACCGCCTTTATTTGAATTTGAACTCCACTTGTAGAAGTCATGGAGCACTTCAAGAGTCTGTATAAAGACTTCAAATCACTTCTACATTACATGAAATCAATATACATACACTTGTGGCCATCATTGTCTTACTCCATTTTTTTGCATCATCCATGTCAACAATAGTAAGCTTGCAGAGGTTGCAGCTCTCTCTATAGAGCTTCAAATTGGATGACTGGGCACTTACTTGAAAGATATTAGTGTGTACTTTATGTATATAGATTTTTAAATAATTTTGTTTATTAGATTGGGAGAAATCTGAGTTTTTTCATCTCGAGTTCTATCTCTATGTCCATTTTATACCCATTTACATGGTAAAGCTTTCCTACCCTTTGGCAAAGGTACTCAATCCCAAGTGCCATTCTTGTGAATAGAATCCAACTCACTCTTCATGGCATGCGCTCAGTTGACATGATCCCTTGTCTGCATAGTCTCTTTGTAGCAAGAAGGCTCACCATCATTTATTAGCATAAAAAAATCCAAACCTGGAACATATCTATCAGATGGATGTGAGACATGTGTAGAGCATCTCAAAAAGAGGAACATTTGCAAACTGAAATGACCAGACATTCTCTTGAACATCGCTATGTGTAGCATGTTTATGCATGTTAGTTGGAGGACTAGTATCTTGAAAAAACACTCTTCTCACTTCAACCTCCTTAATGTGTTGTTTATGCATCTTAGAATCATTGAAAATGGCATCACTACTTCTGATCATTGATCATGTTTCAGGACCCCATAAGAGATATCCAAATTGGCCTTCTTGACCATATCCAAGAAAAATGCATTTCTTTGACTTATGGTCCAACTTTTGTCTGCGATTCTTGGGTATATGAACATATGCTTCACAACCAAAAACTCGAAGATGATCATAATATGGTGGCTTCTCTGTCCATAACTCTTGTGCCACTTTTAGACCTTTGGTAGTACTAGGTGAAAGGTTATACACATGAATTGTAGTCAATACTAATTCTACCCAAAAGCATTGTGAAATGTTTGCATGATGCAACATAGAAACTAATCTATCTTGAATAGTTCTACTCATCCTTTTACTACACCATTCTAAACTAGGGTATGAGGAGCTGTAAACTCTCTACGAATTCCTCTAGAGTGACAAAAACGGCTGAATTCATGTGAGGTATATTCACCCCCATGATTTGAACATAAAGCCTTAAGCTTAGTTCCTTTTTCAGCCCCAACTAAAGCAAGCCATTTTCTGAAAGTATGTTGAGATATCAAGCTCAACATGTGATGATTCAGGATGACACGTATCAGTTTTTCGTTTCTCTGACATGTATAGTGTCACGTTGATATATGTCAGGGATAGTTCATTGAGCTTTATTAGATTTATCTACCAAGAGTGATGGCACATTTGTTTCTTGCTAGCTAACTCATTCGCGGACATTTCTTTATGTACTGGTCTTTATATATTGCACTTGTTGTATTCTTGTTTTAGTTCATTCTTGTACATTCCTTTTTATGTAATAGAAGAAGAAGAAGAAGATCATTCTTCCTTGCCTCAATCTGTGTGTGTTCTTATCCTTGAGAGTGAGAGTGTATGTGTGAGCTCTCTTCCCTATCTCCTTCCTTGTGACATGGTATCAGAGCCAGGGTGGCTGTAGAGAGCTCGTGGAGAAGGCGACAGTGAAGAGTATGTAGCAAGGCATGGAGAAAACGTGATTCACAAATGACCTCCATTTGCTACGAAAATCGGCGTGAAGTTAGAAGACCTCAAAATATTTTCGAGAGTTATCCATTTAGGGTCACTTGTTTTTGTGAGATGGAAGTTTTGGAGCCATCTCGACCTCCATTTCGAGCCTGCAAGGTGGGGAGCACAGAAAAACAAGGTCAGTTTCAAAAACTATAACTTGCGTTGTGTTCGGCAACACTCATATATTCCAAATCCAGAATTTCAAGCGATTCCATGTACTGTTGACACACGAAAACTATGTTTTTATGAGATCAAACTGTCACGTCATAGTGCGACAGTGTTCAAGCAGAAGTGCTGCTTGTAGTGTTTTGTAGTGTTGTGAATTGCTGCAGAAATGGCAAACATAGATGTAATGAGTCAGAATGATGAATTTCTTGATGGGAAAAGGCTACTGGAAATACATCAAAGGAGAGAATGAAAACGCTCCACAGTTGCTAGAGAGGAATCAGACTGCAGACCAGTTAAGAGCATATGAGGAATGGAATCAAGGAGCAAGAAAGGTAATGTACTGGATATCTATTAGCATACAGGATAGCATGATTTGGCACATGCAGGATGCCAAGAATCCAAAAGAGGCTTGGAACAATTTGGTGACATTGTATGAGACCAATACAAAGGCACGGAAATTGCAACTCAAGAACGAGCTGCATACATTGGAGAAGAAGGGCATGTTGGTAAGTGACTACACTCTGAAAATCAAAAGCATATGTGAGTCACTTGCATCTATTGGCATGAATGTAGATGATGATGATGATAAGGTCGAAGTGTGCCTTGATGGTTTAGGAGCTGCATATAAGCAGTTTAGAACTTCTATACAGACCAGGGAAAATATTCCAAATTTTGCTGATTTGGTATCCATGCTGATCATTGAAGAAAAGAATCTTGGTAAGGATTCAACCTCCCAAGGAAAGCCCAGTTCTGAGCAGGTATTCTACTCTGGCAGAGGAAGAGGCAAAGGTAGAGGTTTTGTAAGTGGAAGAGGAAATAGTAACCAAGAATAAGGTCAACAATAAAATCATGCAAGAGGAAGAGGACAGTTTCGAGGTAGGGGAAGCCAAAGAGGTCGCAAAAATTTCCAAAGAAATAATTAAGGTAATGATAGTAAAGGATGCTAGAATTGTGGTAAACCTAGACACTTTGAACGTGATTGCATGTTGAAGAATCAAAATAACAGAAGGCAGCAAAACAACTATGCATCCATAAGTACATATGATTTTGAGAAGTTGTTCATGGTTCAACATCACATGATGAATATGACGTTTGTTGGTGTTTCAAAATCGAATGATAATGTTTGGTTTATTGATTCAGGTGCTTCAAATCACATGACTAGTCATGAAGAATGGTTTGGTACTTTGCAGAAATTGCCAGTTCCTGGATATGTTGAAACAGGTGATGACACATCACATCCTATTGAGCATACAGGAAACATAGCACTATCTATGGGTGATGGAAAGGTAAGACATCTTGCTGATGTGCTCCATGTTCTAAATATAACAAAGAATCTAGTTTCTGTTGGACAAATGGTTGACCAGGGTTTAGAAGTGAGGTTCAATGCTGATGGATTATATGTAGAAGAGTACAAGTAGGATGGACGATTGGTTGCCAAATGAAACAAAGTGGGTAGGATGTTCACCTTAAACGTGAAGATTCCTAAAATGAATGCAACAATGTTTGCAAAAGGTGCAGGAGTTATTGCAGATATAGAGATATGGCACAAACGGATTGGACATGCAAACTTGCAAAGGCTGAAATTGATGCAGTGAAAGGAGATTGTCCATGGACTACCAAATTTCAAAGTTGCAGAAATGCAAAAGGTATGTGTAGCATGTCAATTTGGAAAACAGTCAAGAGCATCATTTCCACATGACAAGCATGTTAGTGAGAACATACTAGAAATAGTACATACAAATGTTTGGGGTCCAACAAAGACCACATCTATGGGCGGTTGCAGGTTTTATGTTACTTTCATTGATGAATATACACGCAAAGTATGGGTATATTTCATGAAAGAGAAGAGTGAGGTGTTCACTCACTTCCAGAATTTTAAAGCTATGGTGGAAAAGTAGACAGGGAAGTATATTCAGACATTAAGATCTAATGGAGGAGGTGAATACATGTCAAATGAGTTCAACAGTTTTCTAAAAAATAATGGAATTCAGCATTAGTTTTCATGCAAGTACACACCACAACAGAATGGCATTGCTGAACGTAAAAATAGAAATATTGCAAAAATCGCAAGAACCTTGATGGCTTAGAAGAATATGCCTCATTGTTATTGGGCAGAAGCTATGCATACGGCTGTATATATCATGAAGAGAAATCCGACTAATGCTGTACATCAAGTTACACATGAAGAGAAGTTTACAGTTAAAAAAGACAAACTTATCACATCTGAAAGTTTTTGGCTGTATTGCTTACGTATATGTTCCAGATGAATTGAGGATGAAGCTTGATCCAAAAGTAGAAAAATGTGTCTTCGTTGGATACTCCCTTGAGCAAAAGGGATATAAATGTTATAACCCACTCACACAATAGGTAAAGGTGAGCAAATATGTAGTATTTGATGAAATATCAGGCTTCTATGCAGATGCTAAAGAAGGATTGAATCTTGAACCAAATGATAAAGAAAATGCTGAAAAATCAAGTCCATAATCTCAAGTTTTGAGTGGACTGGATGCATCACCAAGCAATAGTTCCAACTCCAATCCATGGAGTGGAAGATTGCGTGGAAATTTCAGCCCAACAAATTAATCAAATACATCCAAGAAGGGTAAAGAAAAGCTCTCCGGTCGTCATAAAACATGTGCAGGTTTTGAAGATGTTGATGGAGATTCAAGCGGTTCAGAAAAGAGCCTTGATGAGTAAGTTGGATTGCCCTCTGCGAAGACTCCAAGAGTAAGAAAGGCATATGCAGATGATACAAGGAGAAGTGATCCAGGACCAAGAAGATATGGGAGGATGCGTAATTCAGTGCAACGATTGACATATGATAGTTACATGGCTTGCCATTGTGCCTACATGACAAAGGTAATACAAGATGTTGAACCTTCTTGTTTTGAAGATGCAATTGGTAATGTAGATTGGGAAAAAGCTATGGATGAGGAGATGGCTGCACCTTATGGAAATGATACATGGAAGCTAGTTCCATTGCCACAAGGAAAGAAACCCATAGGCTACAAATGGGTTTACAAGGTAAAGCATAATGCTAATGGTAGCATAAGCAGGTATAAAGCATGATTGGTAGCTAAAGGATATGATGGACTTTGCATCAGATGTATGTGAAGAATGCTTTCCTACATGGTGAGTTATAGGAGTTTTGATGAAGGATTGAAGTCAAGGATTGAAGAAAAGATCAATTTATGAAGCATGAAGAAAGTACATGTTCAGAAGATGAAGACTTGTATACATATGTACATTAATTTAGAGTTAGCTCACTTATACCTTTTGTATGTTTATGATCTTGTACATATTTGCCTATATATACAACAAAAATGTCAGGGAAAATATGAGAGAGCATGTGAAGAGATGAATTAGAAGTTGGAAGTGTTGTTAGACACTTTAGAAGTGTAGGAGATCTCTCTTATCACTCAGATGTAAAACTTCTCAGAAATGAAGAAATATTGCGCCCGATCTTTTGCTTAGTACTCCTTCTGTGTTTAATCTTTTGTGAAATGCTTTTGTACAAGTCTAAGTCTATAGTTGATTGACCTTTGTACAAGTTTTCAGATCCTAATTGTGATCAAGCTGAGAGAATTGAGTGTAGGAGCATTTACATGTGTAAATGTGAAGAAGTGAAGTTGCAATAGGTGCAAATATTGATGATAATGTTTTGATCAGTTCTCCTTCCACAGTATAAAGTTTTGAGCAATCAAGCACTCATTCTTTAAGTTGGAAGGTAAGCTACCCATGGCTAAAAGCATTTGAATAAATGGGCTGTACTTTGGGAGAATTATGTGTTAAAAGTTATAGGTGTCAAAGTCGACTATAAAGAACTACAATTTTAGACATAGGTGAATTGTTTAGATCATTTCTCAAGATCTACTGAGTCTTTCTGAATGCTTGAACTTGGAGAAGGTGCGCAAACTATAGGTGGCACCTTGTGCAAAGTTTTATCAAACATTTTACACATTTGATGAGTCAATGAGTGAGATATGTGCAGTAGAGTTTTTGAGTATCAACTCACTTCACAGTTTGTTCAAGATTTTGGTAATTCAGCATTGATCCTCCAAATTGATAAAGGTTTTAAGTTATTCTTGATATAGAGGTGCTCTAACTTCAAGGATAACTTGTTCTTTTGGAGATTAACACTCTCCATCAATTGTATCAGAGCAGGAATCATCAAAATTGAAGAAAGGAGGACCCCGACTACTGCAGGTATAAAAAAATCAACATTTGAAGATTCAAAAGGTGAAAGCTTGAGAGCAAAGCTTGAGAAGGAGGCCAGAAGATATTAAGAAGATTAGAAGGAACTTCATTCGAAGTAAAGGTAACCTTATTTCTCATAAAGGTTGAAGAATTTAATACACAAGTGAAGAAAGGATGGGAGATTTTCTTCAGATAGAGAAATTGGATAGCAAAAATTATCTAGCTTGCTCAATGAGGATGGAAGCTCATCTTATGAGCAAAGATTTGATAGGTTACATTTTAGGTGAAGAAGAAAAGCCACAATTCAGAGATCCTAGTGTTCCAACTAGGGATGAGTTATCACATTTGAAGATGTGGATGAAGAAGGATGCTCAAGCAAGGAGCATTATCTACATGGGAGTCAATGACTAACTGCTACCTCACATTAGAGGTCTTGAAAGTGCAAGTGATATATGGAATGCTTTGGAGGAGCATTTCCAAAACACTACAAAGTCAAGGAAGGCATCTTTATGGGCAGAGTTTACCACATTCAAGAAGAAGGCTTCTCAATCCATCTCTAAATATGTAACAAGGATGAAGGACATTGTAGATGCATGAGGAGCAATTGATGAAGATATTGAGGAGGATAAATTGGTAAGGCAAATCCTCACAGGTTTGAGAGGTGATGAGAAATGGAAGCCATTCATTTTTTCTACTGAATTGTCACTAGATCATTTTACTCATGGTTTAAATCAGTTGCTAGGACACATGCTAACCTTTGAGCAAGATGTCGAAGGTGAAGGTGATAAAAGTGCAGGTCAAGCAATGTATTCAAAGGTTAAGAAGGATAATAGTAAAGGGAAGCAACAAACAAATGAAGATGAAGGTACAACTAGTCAAGCTAATTTCCTAAGAGGAAGAGGAGGTGGCAAAGTCAGAGGAAGAGGTAGAAGCAATAAAGAAGGAACCAAATCTTGCTGGATTTGTGGTAAGACAAATCACTTAGCTCATGATTGTTGGCATAATAATCAGAATAATGGTGGATATAATCAAAAAATACAGGTAGAGGATTCCAAATCCAATCCTACAACAATACCTACTACAAGGAGGATTCAACCTTGATCATGAATGCAACTTGTGAAAGGCAAAGTGAAGATCAAAGAGTCTTCTACATTGACTCAGGGTGTAGCAATCACCTGAGTGGCAATATAGCTTTGATTACTGATTTGGAGAATAAGGTAACTAATCATGTAGTTCAAATAGGTCACAATACAAAGCATAATGTGAAGTCAATTGGATCAGTGAAGGCCAAGGATGGAAGTACTCTCCTGAGTAAGGTCTTGTATGTTCCTACAATTCCAAAGAATCTGATAAGTGTAGGGCAAATTGTTGAAAAAGGTTATGAAGAAAGGTTCACTTATGAAGGAGTTTTTGTGGAAGACCCTAGCAATGGGTATAAATAAATTGTTTTAGGGAAGAAAGAAGGAAGACTCTTCACATTGAAGATTCAAGGTAATGTTGGTCATGCTTGTTCATTTACGGAGGACATAAGATCTCTGAGTTAGATCTTTGGCACAAAAGGCTTGGACATTTTAATGAAAGAGGTATTTAAGATATGGTTAACAATGGTTCAATGCTTGGATTGCCTAATGTTGTAGGTCAACATATGAGATACAAATGTGAGGCATGTCAATTAGGTAAGGCTCATAAGCAATCTTATTCCAAGCATGGTTTTATGTATTCAGAGAAGCTTGAGTTGGTACACACAGATGTGTGGGGGCCTTCAAAGGATTTTAGTATAAATGGTTCAAGGTATTATGTGATTTATGTTGATGATGCTACCAGGTGGATCACAATATATGTGATCAAAGATAAATCAGAAGTATTCAATACATTCAAACATTATCATGTGTATGCAGAAAGAATCACAGGTCAAAAGTGGAAGAGACTAAGGTTAGATGGAGGGGGAGAGTATTTCTCTAATGAGTTCATTGATTACTTATGGAATGCATGTATAAAAAGAGAGGTTACTTGCAGGTACTCTCCTCAACAGAATGGTGTAGCAAAAAGGAGGAATAGAACTCTTGTTGAGTTTGCAAGATCCATGATGAAGGAGAAAAATTGTCCCTATTATTTGTGGGCTAATGCTGTAAATACAGCCACACATTTGGTCAATAGGTTACCATGTAAGGCTTTGTAGGGTATGACACCATATGAGGCATGGTGGGGTAAGAGATCTACCTTAGATCATTGCAAAGTGTTTGGTTGTTTAGCCTATGCATATGCGCCATCTCAGTTGAGGCATAAATCGGAACCTAAAGTTGAAAAGTATGTGTTTATTGGATATGATGATAAGCAAATGGGATATAGGTTGTGGAGTCCATCCACAAAACAAATCCTTGTGTCAAAGGATGTTACATTTGATGAGCAAGGTACTTGGTATGCAGGTACAATCAATATTTATGCAGGTGATGAAGAAGTTATGCATCAGAAGAAAGGTAAATCAAAGGTTCAAATATTTGATGAAGAAGAGAACAATGAAGTACAGATTGAAGTTGAAAAAGTGCCAAGGTTTGATCCAGAATGTGATGAACCAGAAACCTCAAGAAGTGGAGAACTCAGAAGGTCATCAAGACACAAATGGCAACCTACAAGCTATAGCTATGACACTTGTTTTTTGGCTACTAAAGATTATGCTTATAGGCTAAAAGCAGATGAAGACCCTTCTACATATGAAGAGGCAAAAGGTAAGGACAATTGGGAGAAAGCCATGCCGAAAGAGTATGATGCATTGATGGAGAATGAGACATGGGATTTGGTTCCTAAACCAAATAGTTAGAAGATCATTGGATGCAAATGGATCTATAAGACAAAGAGGTATGCAGATGGAAGTGTGTCTAGGTATAAAGCTAGACTTGTTGTGAAAGGGTTTGCTCAGGCATATGGAATAGATTATGATGAGACCTATAGTCCTGTGGCAAAGATGACAACCATCAAGACACTCATAGCCATTACTGCATGTAAAGGTTGGAAATTATGTCAATTAGATGTGAAGAATGCTTTTCTAAATGGTTATATTTTAGACGATGTTTTCATGGAGCAACCACAAGGATTCAGAGATGAGAGGTATCCAGCTCACGTATGTAAGCTCAAGAGAGCTTTGTATGGTTTGAAGCAGGCCCTAAGGGCATGTAACTATAGACTTGTGAAGTTCTTGAAGGAACTTGGTTTTCAAGTATCTAAAGCAGATAGTAGCTTGCTTGTCAAAGCAAGTGATGATGGGTTCATTTACATGTTCATATATGTTGATGATATAATTCTTACAGGTACAGATGAGAAGGGCATACAAAGCCTAAAGAAGCAAATGGAGAAAGATTTCCAGATTAGTGACTTGGGAGACATGTCATATTTCTTGGGCATGGAGATCTCATACACTCAACATGGAGTGTATGTAACTCAAGAAAGGTATTTGAAGAATTTGTTGATCAAGTTTAAAATGGAAGATTGCAGGGTAGCACCTACTCCAATGGAAGTGAATCACAAATTGAGCAGATATGGAGGAGAAGAATTCAAGGACATGAAGCTATATCAAAGTCTGGTTGGTAGTATTATCTATGCTACATTAACTAGGCGTGATTTGTCATATGCAATTGGAGTATTATCTCAATTCATGCATTGTCCTAGGAAAGAACATTGGGTCGCAGGACAAAGGGTGTTGAGGTACATTAAGGGTACACTTAAAGAAGGTTTGTATTATGGTTTTACATCAGATACAAACATAAAAATATATAGTGATACAGATTGGGCAGGTAATCCTGATGATAGAAGATCAACATATGGATACTTGTGTTATGTGGGAGATAAGTTAATCTCTTGGTGTTCTAAGAAGCAACACATAGTTGCTTTATCATCTATAGAAGCAGAGTATAAAGGTATGGTTGAAGCTGCAAAGGAAGTCATATGGCTAAAGACTTCGATGAAGAGTTTTGACATCATTCAGAGTACACCCACTATTCATGGAGATAACATGAGTTGATTGTATCTAGTTGCTAACCTTGTTTTTCATGCTAGGACTAAACATATTGAGATTCAATATCACTTTCTAAGCGAGAAAGTGATGGATAAGGAGATTGAATACGTACTTCAACAAAAGATTAGATAGCTGATATGCTAACCAAAAGCTTGGATGGACCAAAGATACAGAGATTCAACATGGCAGGTACAAAGAAGATAGAGAAGACCTCAATTGATGATTGAGGGGGAGCTGTTGGTGCAAATCAATCACCAATTGAAGTTGTGATGAAGGATTGAAGTCAAGGATTTAAGAAAAGTTCAATTTATGAATCATGAATAAAGTACATGTTCAGAAGATGAAGACTTGTATACATATGTACATTAATTTAGAGTTAGCTCACTTATACATTTTGTATGGTTATGAGCTTGTACATATTTGCCTATATATACAAGAACAATGTCGGGGCAAATATGAGAGAGCATGTGAAGGGAAGAATTAGAAGTTGTAAGTGTTATTAGACACTTTAGAAGTGTAGGAGATCTCTCTCATCACTCAGATGTAAAACTTCTCATAAATGAAGAAATATTGCACCCGATCTTTTGCTTATAACTCCTTCTGTGTTTAATCTTCTGTGAAATGCTTTTGTACAAGTCTAAGTCTACATTTGATTGACCTTTGTACAAGTTTTGAGATCATAATTGTGATTAGGTTGAGAGAATTGAGTGTAGGAACATTTACATGTGTAAATGTGAAGAAGTGAAGTTGCAGCAAGTGCAAAATTCGATTGTAATGTTTGGTCAATTTTGCTTCCACAGTGTAAATTTTTGAGCAAGTAAACACTCATTCTTTAATTTGGAAGGTAAGCTACCTATGGCTAAAAGCATTCAAATAAAAGGGTTGTAGTTTGGGAGAATTATGTGTTAAAAGTTACAAGTGTCAAAGTTGACTGTAAAGAAGTATAGTTTTAGACATAGGTGAATTGTTTATATGATTTCTCAAGTTCTACTGAGTCTTTTGGAATGGTTTAACTTGGAGAAGGTGTGGAAATCTATAGGTGACACTTGTGCAAAGTGTTATAAAAAACTTTACACATTTGATCAGTCAATGAGTGAGATATGTGCAGTAGACTTTTTGACTATCAACTCACTTCACAGTTTGTTCAAGATTTTGGTAATTGAGCATTGATCCTCCAAATTGATAAAGGTTTTAAGTTATTCTTGATATAGAGGTGCTCTAACTTCAAGGATAACTTGTTCTTTTGGAGAGTAACACTCTCCATCAATTTGCATGTTGCAAAAGGCTTTGTATGGGCTGAAGCTTTGTATGGGCTGAAGGAAGCCCCTCATGCATGGCATGTAAGGATTGCTGATTACTTAACTAGCATTGGGTTTTCTATGTGTGATGAAGATCACTCACTATATGCAAGGAAGGCTAATGATGGCATCACTATTATGGCTATTTATGTTGATGACCTGATTGTAGGTGGTGATAATGAAGGAAGCATCAAAGAGCTAAAGCAACTTCTTATGCAAGAATTCGACATGAAAGATCTTGGTGTGCTGCGCTATTTCTTGGGCATTGAGTTTATACATACAGAAATAGGTATATGGATGTAGCAAATGAAATATGCCTTGAATATGCTGCAAAAGTATTGTATGTCTGATTGTAAGCCAATTTCTATGCCATTAGATCAGAATTTGAAGTTGGATACTACATCAAGTGAAGTATTGGAAAATGCTACTATGTACATGAAAATTATGGGAAGTCTTATATATCTCACAATTACAAGGCCTGATCTAAGTTATAATGTAGGACTTGAAAGTCAGTTTATGCAGGCTCCCAAGAATCCACATTTGGATGCTCTGAGGCGCACTCTACATTATGTGAATGCTACTTTGGATTATGCATTGTTTTATGAGGCTGGTGTGGATTTGCAAGTTTATGGATACACCAATGCAGACTGGGCTAGTAGCATTCCAGATAGAAGATCTACTAGTAGTTTTCTGTTCTCACTTGGGAGTGCAGCTGTTACATGGAGCAACAAGAAGCAACCCGTTGTTGCTTTGTCGAGTACAAAGGCTGAGTATAGAGGTGCTGCAATGGCAGCATGTGAGGCATCATGGCTAGAAATGCTACTTGCAGATTTAGGTGTGGAAGTGGGAAAGCCTATCACTATTTATTGTGATAATCTTAGCGGCATACAGTTAGCAAAGAATCTATTTTCCATGCTAGAAGAAAGCATATCGAGGTACATTATCACTTCATCAAAGAGAAGGTATTAGCAGGTGATATTGATCTTCTTTATGTGAGAACAGATGAGTAGGTTGCTGATATTTTTGCCAAAGCACTTGGAGCTGAGAAGTTGAAGAAGTTTCGAGAGATGCTTGGATTACAAGATATGGTGTTCAGCTTGAGGGGTAGTGTTGAGATATCAAGCTCAACATGTGATGATCCAGGATGACACGTATCAATTTTTCATTTCTCTGACATGTATAATGGTCAAATTCATATATGTCAGGGATAGCTTTATTAGATTTATCTACCAAGAGTGATGGCACATTTTTTTCTTGCCAGCTCACTCATTTGCGAACATTAGGTTTTTCCTTATGTATTGGTCTTTATATATTGCACTTGTTGTATTCTTGTTTTAGGTCATTCTTGTACATTCCTTTTTATGTAATAGAAGAAGAAGAAGAAGAAGAAGATCATTCTTCCTTGCCTCAATCAATGTGTTCTTCTCCTTGAGAGTGAGAGTGTGTGTGTGTGAGCTCTCTTCCTTATCTCCTTCCTCATGACAAAGTAGGGAATACCTCATCCTTTGCTTTGTTAGGATATACCTAGAATTTTCTAATAGCATCGTCTATGAAAGTGATAAAGTAAAGAGAACCACCTAATGACCTTGTGGGCATAGGACCATACACATCTGTATGAACCATATCTAAAGGTTGAATTGAAGAGTCAATGTGCGTCATATGCACATTCATAGTTTTCTTTCCATATTGACAATAATCACAAAATGAGAAATCAGAGAAAGATAACACATGTAAGTAGCTAGAATGAGAAAAGTTTTCAATACCACTACGTGATATATGGCCCAAACGGCCATGCCAAATACAAGCCATAGGTTGTTCAATAACATCTAACAAGTTTTCTTTTCATGATACAAATAAAGGATGAATTGAGACAACTTTTCTTCTTTTTTAAATAACCATATTGCCCTTTGATATGCGAAAGGACTGAGCATAGAAGACCACCTTGTAACCAAGGTCATCACGTTGACCAACTGACATCAAACTACATGATAACTGAGGTATATGGCATACATTATGCATAGTAAATTTTGAACCATCAATGAACTGCACAACCACATCTCAAATGCCCACACTATCACACTACTAAGAGTCACCAAGTCTTATGATACCAAGAGACTTTGCTACATAATTAGACAACCATTCTTTGTGTGGTGGCACATGGAAAGAATCACCAAAATATAGCAGCCACATGTGGAAAAGAGAATTAGCCATAAGAGCCTCAGTTGGGATAGTGCTATCAAGTGTCAACACAACAACATCATCAAAAATACCATTAATTTCTTCAATCTTCAAAAACAAAGTAGATGGTGCATGTAGCTGTTTAACATGCCCATCAAAATTCTATCCTTTACCTTTAGCATTCTTTGATGCATAACAATCTTTCTTCATGTGTCCTTTCTTATGACAATAATGGCATTCAATATCCTTCTTGCTTTATATACCTCTACTCTTATTTCGTTGACCATTCTTTTCATTGTTCATACTCTTGCCACATTGTTGATTCTTTCCTTGATAAGAATCACGAACATTATATGCATCTCCACTATGAGTGCCAACCATAGATTTTCTATGAATCTCCTCACTCAAGAGTGCTCCACATATGTCATCATAGACCAGTTTATCACCAAGTGCACTATTGCTAATAGCTGTGCAAAACGTATCCCATGATGATGGCAAGGTGCATAACAATAATACTACTTTCATTTCATTATACATATCCATTTTCTTAGCCTATAATTGAGAGAATATAACATCAAACCCATTTAGATAAGCAACAACACTACTTGTGTCCTTCATGCAAAGGTCACATAACTTTCTCATCAAATACACTTTATTGATGATGTCTCTTTTTCATATGTATTGCATAACTTCTTCCAAAGCTCCTCTACACTTTCATAGTCTAATATGGTAAAGTAAACAATATTTTCCAAGTGTAGTCGAATGGTAGACTTGGCCATTTCATCTAACTCATCCCAATCATCTTCATCGATGTCAGCAGGACTCTTTGAGATTCCATTTACAGGTTTCCATTGCCTCCTCTGAATCATCACATCTTTAATCTAATTCTTTCATAGAACAAATTTTGTGCCATCAAATTTTCTGATCTCAAAATGGTCTTTTCCTTGCATGTTATAGCTCCTCCTCGAAACACTGGCACTAGACTATGATCCACCAGACATGCATGAGACCTCTAATGCCATGATGGTAGAGAATTGAATATAATGATAATGGAGCTAGAAGAGTCCAAACATCACTAAGTCTCAAAGAAGGATGACCAACTACCAAATTCTAAGAGAGAATTCAACAGTCTTCCCAGAAAAATGAATAAATGAATAATAATGACCAACCAAAAGGATTATGTGAAAATAAATAAGCTCACGCCAATAAGTGTATCAAGAAGTAAATCGACCATTGTATAGTTGACAAAACCAAAAAATCTAGAAAAAGTATCATCTGCAATATGAAATAATATGATCAATGTCAAAATCTCATAAAACTAAAAATACTGACATGTTTACCTGTATAGTGAATCTCTAACTCCACTGCATATAATCAATTACCCAAAAGAAGCCAACTAGGCTTATCGAGCACCTATGAACAACTATCATACATGTCTTATGGAGAGGTTGGGTAATTCTTCCACGTGCATCACCAAAGAGACCCCAACATCTAGGTTGCTCCTAGTTAAGAAGACCTAACCACCACCCTCTTTATCAAAATGTAAAAGGCTTTATGCAAAAACATAACTGCTATATCAATGGCCAAATGGACGTACATAAGCAGCATCCAAAAAAGCATACATAGTGTGTATGTGATCAATGTATGTAGTAAAATGGAACTCAAAAGCTAAATTCATTGCCCAAACACTAACCAACAACACTTGCAAGTGTCTTTCAACACTGTTCTTTAGGCTCAAAAACATTCATAAACTTGTGGTGGCTGCTCCCACCACAACTAAAACCTTTCAAGAAACCTGTTGATTAATTAGTGTGGCTGAAAAACATAGCCTAAAAGGTGAACATTCATTGTCTAAAGTACAAGGAACACTCTTCTTGATGTTCTTGGACCTCTATGGAGAGAACTATACATGAAAGTACTCCAAAATGGCTCCAAAAATGCTTCAAAAATAGGCTTTGAAAGCAAAGAATGAAGTTTTGAGGGCCCAGAACGTGTTGAAGATTATGTGAAACTTAGTCTTTCCCCATCTTCAAGCACCACAAGAGTTTAGCTTAGTGGCAAGAGATTTCCACGATCAACCGATCTCCAAGAGGAACAGTATTAGGATGGGTGACCTCCCAAGAAGTATCGGGAATCGCTGACTTCCTTGATCATTCAGGTCCTCCCGTGCGCACAACCAATGGCACCAAAGGTGAATATGATGACTCGGATAAAGTTATGCCAATATCTATGCCTTGGTTGTCACCTTAGTCAGAAGCCTTGAGTGGGTGGGCGGGTGCGTGCTTCATTCGCACAAAAGGAACAAAGCTTATGCATCGAGATACTCTAATACTAGTGAAGTATTTCAATGGTGATGCACCACGGTGTGCTCTCCTTCTGGAGAGATCCACCATGATATCCTTGAGATTAGAAAACCAAGCTTCAAGCACTGCACATGATACTTTGCATAGAGGCTGCAAAATACGGAGAAAAACATAGTACACAGGGAGCATTAACACAGACTTCTTAGGTGTTACACATGTGGTCTAACTTAGAGTTTGTGGATTACCAAGCCACTATATGTTTTATTAAAGAACATATACAAACGTGTTTGATGGCCATTTGGCCTTTCACATGGACACTAGTGATATTAGATTTAGGTGCTTCAAATCACATGATGAGTCATGCAAAATGGTTTAATAGTTTGCAAAAATTTCCAGTTCTTGGATTTGTCAAAACATGCAATGACATAACACATCCTATTGAGCATACAAGAAACATAGCACTATCTATGGAGAATGGGAAGGCAAAACTTCTTGTTGATGTGATGCATGTCCAAATATAAGAAAGAATCTAGTTTCAATTGGATAAATGGTTGACCAAGGATTACAAGTCAAGTTCAATGCTAATGGGTTATATGTAGAATAGTACAAACAAGACAAAAGATTGATTTCCAAAGGAAACAAAGTGGGTAGGATGTTCACCTTAAATGCGAGACTTCCTGAAATGAATGCAACCATATTTGCAAAACCTGCGGGAGTTATTGCTCACATAGATATTTGACACAAAAAAATTGGACAAGCTAATTTACAGAGGCTGAAATTGGTGCAGTCAAAGGAGATTATCAATGGGCTACCAAATTTCAAAGTTCAAAAAATGCAAAAGGTATGTGCAGCATGTCAGTTTGGTAAACATTCAAGAGCATAATTTTTGCATGAAAATCATGTTAATGAGAATGTGCAAAAATAGTAGATGTTTGGTGTCCTACAAAGAACATCTATGGGAGGTCGCAGGTTTTATGTTACTTTCATTGATGACCATACATGGAAAGTATGGTTATATTTTATGAAAGAGAAGAGTGAGGTGTTCACTTACTTCTAGAATTTTAAACTATGGTAGAAAAGCAGACAAAGCAGACAAGAAAGTATATTCATACATTAAGATTTGATGGAGGAGGTGAATATATATGTCAAATGAGTTCAATAGCATTCTAAAAGGTCATGGAATTTGATGATAATTTTCATGCATGTACACACCACAATAGAATGCCGTTGCTGAATTTGAAATAGAACATATTAAAGAAATAGCAAGAGCCTTGATGGTTGAGAATAATATGCCTCATTGTTATTGGGCAAAAACTATGCACAGTGGTATATACATCATAAACAAAACTTCAACTGCTATTGTACATCAAGTTATACCTAAAGAGAAGTTTACAGGTAAAAAGCTATACTTATCACATATGAAAGTATTTGGTTGTATTGCATATGTACATGTTTGAGATGAGTTGATGAAGAAGCTTGATCCAATGCAAAAAAATGTATCTTCATTGGGTACTCCCTTTAGCAAAAGGGATATAACTATTATAACCCACTCACATCAGAGGTGAAGGTACGCAAAGATGTGGTGTTTGATGAAATGTCAAGCTTATATGTAGATGCCAAAGAAGGACTTAATCTTGACTCAAATGATAAAGGAAATGTTGAAAATTCAAGTGCAAAATCTCAAGTTTTGAGTGGACATCATTAAGCAATAGTTCCAACTAAAATCCATGGAGTGGAAGATTGCATGGAAATTTTAGTCTAGAAAATTCATCAACTACATCAAAAAAGAAAATTCATCAACTACATCAAAAAAAGGTAAAGAAAAGCTTTCATTTGGTAATAAAACATCTACAAGTTTTGAAGACATTGATGGAGATTCAAGCAACTTAGAAAAGAGCCTTGATGAAGAACTTGGATTGCCCTCTCTGAAGACTCCGAGAGTAAGAAAGGCACATGCACATGATACAAGGAGAAGTGACCTAGGACCAAGAAGATCTCAGAGGATGCGTAATTAGTGCAATGATTGACATATGACAGTTACATGGCTCGTCATTGTGCCTACATGAACAAGGTAATACAAGATGCTGAAACTTCTTGTTTTGAAGATGCTATTGGAAATTCAGATTGGGAGAAAGCTATGGATGAGGAGATGGATGCATTTTATGGAAATGACACATGGAAGTTGATTCCATTGTCGCAAGGAAAGAAACCCATATACTGCAAGTGGGTTTACAAGGTACAACACAATGCTAATGGTAGCATAAGTAGGTATAAAGCAAGATTTGTAGCAAAAGGATATGCATACACATATGGCATTGATTATGAGGAAACATTGAGCTTTGTACCTAAAATGTCTACTATCTTTATTTGGACTTAAACAAGCCTCTTATGCTTGGCATGCAAGGATTGTTGATTACTTAACAACCATTGGATTTTCTATGTATGATGCAGATCATTCATTATATGCAAGGAAGGTTGATGATGGCATTAAGATTGTGACTATTTATGTTGATGACTTGATTTATAGGAGGTGATAATGAAGAAAGCATCAAAGAGGTAAAGCAACTTCTTATGCAAGAATTTTACATGAAAGATCTTAGTGTGCTATGCTATTTTTTGGGCATTGAGTCTATACATACAAAAATAGGTATATGGATGTCGCAAAGCAATATGCCTTGAGTATGCTGCAAAAGTGGTTGATTGTAAGCCGATTTCTATGCCATTAGAGAAAAATCTAAAGTTGGATACTACATCAAGTGAAGCATTGGAAAATGCTACTATGTACAAGAAAATTGTGGGAAGTTTGATATATCTCACATTTACAAGCCCTGATCTAAGCTACACAGCTGGACTTGAAAATCAATTCATGCAGGTTCCTAAGACATTTAGATGCTCTAAGGTACACTCTGTTATGTGAGTGCTACTTTGGATTATGCATTGTTTTATGAAGCTGGTGCAGAATTGCAGGTTCATGGATACACTAATGCAGATCGGGTTGGTGGCATTCTAGATAGAAGATCTACGAGTGGCTTTCTATTCTCACTTGGAAGTGCAGCTATTATATGGAGCATTAAGAAGCAACCCACTGTTGCTTTATCAAGTATAGAGGTGAGTATAAAAGAATGGAGCTTCTTATACATTTTCAAAACTAAAACATATGCATTGTTGTTTGTGTGTGGTATGAATGCATGTGGATCATGAAAATAGAAACTTACTCTCTCAATCTCAATGGATAACCCCCACTGGTTCAATGCAAGACTGTGGAGCCTTCTCACACATAGAAAGAGATAGAAGGAGACATGTAAAAGCACATAAGAGACTAAGAGACAAGAGACATGAATTAAAAGATATTGCAATGAAAGACATGTACATGAGTGTTGTGATACCTCAAGCTAAGCATTTTTCTGGTCAAAAGCGGTCCTCAAGACCCTCCCACCATGACAGTTCAACCGAATGTCACACGTAAGAGGATAGCTTCCACTTCATTGACCCTATATCTTTCTAAGAGTGTAATGTGTAACTAAATAAGTCTAAGGCTCATAAAACCAACTCTAATGCACTCACACACTCCATTGAGGATGAGCAAAGATAGAGAAACTATTGGGTTTATGATCCTATCCTAGTTTGACAGTCTAACTTGTAGTTGATTCTAGGATCTATGCTCTTACTAGCCCACCATGGATCCTCACATGCTCAACTGGACCGTCACATCAGTGATAACATCAATTTGGATAAGATAAGCTGCTATTTTTTGACAAACTTTGCATTATTGATCTTTGACCATCAAAAAAAGCTTATTCGATGAAAAAAACTCGTGGATCCTCCTTTCTTTAAGCTTTATTGCATTTCCACCCTTGAATGTGAACTCATCTTAACCGTACAACATGATTCAATCATTGTTTGCCATGTGGCAACCCTTTAAGTCTTCAATTTGCTTATTCTAAGAAACTACGGTGACCTTGAAAATTGGGTTTTATGCTCTTTGACCCTCGAAATATTCTTTGATGAAGATGAAAAATTGTAGAGCTATGTTTTGAAAGGTCTCCCTTAGGAATATGTAGAAAAAACTCCCATCTGAATCTCCCTTATACAAGTTTGACTACATTTGAAAGTTTGCAAGGTGGCATTAAGGTGTCGACGATAGCCTTGAAAATTTGTACAAATATGTATGATCTTTATACATGCCAATCCATATAGCTAACAAAAATCCTTATACAAGATTTTGTAGGGTCTAAGTGGAAATTTACATTTTTTACAAAATACACATGGCATATCAATGTGCTAGAAAATCCATTTACATGTGACATTTGGGCTATATACTGCCTTTGATAGGCTTTACAATATATAATATTTCATGTGATTTGGAGAAATTGAATTTTTTTCCCTAATCTCCAAAATTTGGCCAGCTTTGATTGCTAGCCTGGATTTTCTTGATTTCTTCCAAAGTTTGCATGAGAACTCCCTTTGACATCCTTGATACATCTTGGACTTCTCAGAGAATTCTGGCTACCTTCCTATAGGCCTTCATGAGTGAGAGAGGAGGGAAAATCTCGACGACATTCGTCCCCACTAAACCTGCGATTCCTACAAAAGGGCTACTCTACTCTCTCTGAAAAACAAAAAGTTCTAGGCATCTTATTCTTTTATAGGCAACATAAGAAACATGGAAGAAAAAATTGATCATATGCATGAATGAGTAGGCAACATGACATGAAGAAAAATTCGCATGAGAGAAAGAATTGAAACAAGCAACATGAATATGCATGAACAAATAGGCAACATATATGCAAATGAACAGGCAACATTGACAACATGGGAAGAAAGAAAACAAACAAGCATCAATATGAAGTGGAGGTGAATGTATTGAGTGATTTTAGGAGTCAACTGCTCTCTTGAAGAAAAAATTATACCTTGTTCACAAAGCAATCTACGTTAAATACAATTATAAACAAAGATTTAGGATTTTCAAGAGACATCTTTCATCTTTAGCTTATTTTAGATCAACTTCTTTCCTACATAAATATGAATATGATCTTTCTCTACTTACAAACAAGGAAATGTAACTAAACTCCACTAATACATAAATCTACCTATATAATCTATGCTTTATTCTTGTATGCCTCCTTAGCTTCCTTTGGCTTGCTCTCTTTTTTTATATGATGATTCGGTGACTTTATGGTTACATTCACTTTTTTGGGGTGGAAGAAAGTGTAAACTTCTTGGTAACATGTAGTAGCTTATCGTTTTTTTGATGATGGAGAAAATTTAAACCTGGATACAAGGTACACCCTTTTTTTGTGATGGAGAACAGTCATTTAAATTCTGATACAAGTGTTGTGAGGTGGAATAAGGATGTAGAAACATGTAGTAGCAAGAGCTTGGACTTCAAGAACTATGCTTTTGATACATGATACATATGAATGTTTATATATGAAAGTCATGTTACCAAAATAAGCCTCCAAATCTACATGTCCTATCTATTGGAGTTAGACGTCTGTGGAAGCACGCAAACAGCTCAAGGAAGAAGAAGAAGCTTGGAGCTCAACACACAATACTGAATGTATTACCACTAGAATGTACAAAGATAAGTAGCCCATTAGGGCAATAGGCATATATACAAGTGGGGGAGGGGGACCTCCTAAAGAGGGAAAAAAGTGCCCCAATGGTCCTAGTGTGTTCACACACATCACTACCTAAATATATCAACAAATCCTCCCCTAGGAGTGATGCAATGAACAAGGAGCTGGCGCTCATGTATAAGGAAGTGCCAAGGTATGTGGAATCAATCCACAAAAGGAAGTAAGCCCAAAGCTTTGTAGAAAGCTTTAAACTTCTCCCTAGGCAGAGCCTTGGTGAAAAGGTCTGCAATGTTCTCCTACGTGGGCACATATGCCAAGCTCATCTTCCCAATAGAGAACCTCTCCTTGACATAATGATAATGCACCTCAATGTTCTTAGTGCGAGCATGGAACACATGGTTCCTCGCAACTACCAATGCGCTCTGACTGTCAATGAAGATGGTGGTGGCAAAAAACTGACCAACACCCAAATTAGCCAGAAGGCATCTGAGCCACACACACTCAACAAAAGCTGTGAAACCCGTTGGGAAAGATGGATGAAAACTCCAAGAAATGAGTAGGGACTACCAAATCTTGCTTTGTACCAGCCCCTTCTTACTTCAGAGTTGATTTGTAGGCCCTCTTAGCTTTCCAATGACACTAAATAAGTGCCTATGTACTTTGGAAATGATGTGAGAAATGATTGAACCAAAATAGACTACTTCTAAGTTGAAGGATTAATGAAAACCTTCTATTTTAGTTCACACACCTGTTGCTTGTTATGCTTAGTGCTTCCAGTACAGTAGGTATTAAAAATTCCTTTTAGAGGTATCAAATTATCTTAATAATATAATGATTCCAAGTGGAATCACTTGAAATGATGCACTATAAACAGAGCAATCAATTTAGCAATTGAATCATTACCCTCAATTTTTTAGGACCTCTACATAGTTTGACCAGTGTTTGCTTCGATGTGCTTTTCTCCAAATTTGCTAAATAGATTATCTTCAAAACTTGTGAGCATGTAGAAAACTTGAATTTGATTCCAACAAGCTATGAAGCATTAAAAATGGTAAAGAAATGACTGAGATATGAGTAGTACAAGTTGACTATTATGAGTGACTATGATAGAGAGACCATAGATGAGAAGGTACTTCAAAATCCTTTTGGCAGCTTCCAAAATGAGGTGACCTAGGTTTGTGCATAAACTAACTTAAAACACTTACTCCATAAGCAATATCAATCCTTGTCAATCTAGCATAGTTCAAGCTTCCCACTATGCTTTGGTAACCTACAATATTCTCAAGCACATCACCTTCATGAGCACTTAACTTTTGGTTCACCTCCATCGGAGTAATTGCTATTTTGGCATCCTGCAAATGAAACTTCTTCAACATATCTTGTATGTACTTTCTCTGAGTAATATAGATTCCAGAGTTAGTATAGACTAACTCAAGTCCAAGAAAATATTTTAGTAATCCAAGGTCACTAATTTTGAACTCCTGCATCATCTGATTCTTAATCTGTTTGATACCATTAGCATCATCTCCTGTGAATATTATATCATCTACATATACACATAGGTATATTACCTCTGAATTAATCCTTTTAACAAATAGAGAAGTATCTACTTTACTCATGATGAATCCTTGATCCTGAGGTATGTAGTCAACCTATGGTTCCATGCCCTAGGTGCCTGCTTAAATCCATAAAGAGCTTTGTTTAATTTACACACGTATGTTACCTTGCTTGGATCCTCATAGCCAGGAGGTTGAGACATGTAGAACTCCTCTCAAATCCAGCCATTTACAAATGCATTTTTTACATCCAAATGATACATGTTCCAATTCTTTGATGCAGCCACACTTACCAATACCCTAATGGTTGACATTTTTGCCATAGGTGAGAAGGTTTCTTCATAATCAACTCCTTGGGTTTGTGCAAAACCCTTAGCCACAATTCTAGCTTGGTACCTGCTTATTGATCCATCAAAATTTCTTTTGATCTTATAGATCCATCTAGAACCAATTACCTTCATAGACTCCTTCTTTGGTACTAGTTCCCAAGTATCACTCTCCTTGAGTGCTTCAATTTCCTCATCCATAGCTTCTTTCCATTCTTCCTTGGTCTTTGCCTCTTCATATGATGATGGCTCTTCAAATGACAAGTCTTTTGCAAGATAAACTAAGTGCTTAGTAACTAAGGAAGTGTCATACCCATATCTAATTGGCTTCTTGCTCTCAAACTTTGTGATCTTCTGATTGCTTGGTTGGATGATTCAAGTATATCCTCCAATTTCTTCATCTTGAATTTGCCTTTGGACTTCCATGCCTTGAATTCTTCTAAGTTGATGATATCCTCATCATCTGAGGTTGATGTCTTCAATCTGATTAGGCTCCTCCTTAGTGAGGCTTGGAAACTCCTCTTCCAAATCATAAGGTAGTTTTACTTTCCTGCATTCACTTTCAAACCAAGAGTAATTCTCATCAAAAACAACATCTCTACTGACCATAAATCCTTTGTTTGAAGGATTTTAGAACCTGTATCCTTTTTGATTCAAGTCATACCCTATGAAGATGCACTTCTCTACTTTAGGGTTTAGTTTACCTCTTGTTTGAGAAGGGATATGCACATAAGCTACACATCCAAAGATCCTGCAATGATCAAGTGAAGGTCTTCTACCATGCCATGCTTGATATGGGGTCATCCCATCAAGAGATTTGGATAGCAACCTGTTTACAAGATAAGTGGCAGTAGATACACTCTCTGCCCACAAGTAATAAGGTAAATTTTTCTCATTTAACATTGCCTAGCTGTTTCAACAATTAATCTGTTTCTCCTCTCTACCACCCCATTTTGCTCAGGGGTATACCTTGTTGTAATTTCTCTCTTGATTCCTCTGTCCTAAAAGAATGCATCAAACTCATTTGAGAAGTACTCACCTCCTCCATCTGACCTTAGTCTCTTTAGGTTTCTTCCTATTTGGTTCTAGATACTTTTTAAAGCAACTGAATACTTCATCTTTGTGCTTTATAAAGTATAAGACAGTCCACCTACTGAAATCATCAATGATAGATACATAATACCTTGATCCAGAAATTGAGGGATCCTTACTTGGCCCCCAAACATCTATATGGACAAGCTCTAGGTAGTCCTCATGCATGTAGCCTTTCCTTGAGAAGGGTAACCTGTGAGATTTTCCAAAGTGACAAGCACCACATTTATAGATCATGTGTTGCTTGGTTACATTAGGTATCCCAAGCACACATTGATCTCCACATATTTTTTTTAAGGTTCTTTCACCAACATGCCCTAATCTCTTATGCCAAATTTCAAGCTCTGATAGTGTTTGATCTTTGTAGCTATAAAGTGCAATATTCCTTGTATCTTCAAGTTCAAAAGTGAATAATCTACCTATCTTTTCTCCTCTGGCAATTCTCTTGAATCCATGTTGGGGATCCTCTAGAGATGCTCCATATTGGTTGAACCTGACTTGCAAACCCTTTTCCACAATCTGTCCAACACTCATCAAATTCTTGGTAATTGTAGGTACATATTGAACCCTACTCAACAGATTCTTATTTCCATCAAAGGTCTTAACATTTCCTACTTTAATCACTGAGTGCTTGGTGTCATCACCTGTTTGTACCGGATGCTTACCCTTTCATTCCTTAAGGTCAAAGAGAAGAGCTACATTGCCTGCAACATGGTTTGAGCATCCTGAGTCAATGTAGTAGAGATGGTCATCATTTATACCTGGTTTTGAAGTCATATTCATAATCAAAAGAGAATCCTCTTGCTCCTCTGTGTAGTTGTTGTAATCTTTCCTTGACTTGTAGCCTCCTTGGTAGTTGCTATTGTAGTAGTTGTTGTTGTTATTGTATCCTTGATGGTGATTGAATCTTCCTCTTGATTGGTGAGGAGTTATAAGGTCTCCCCCTACCTTGCTTACCTCCTCTGCCCCTTCCTCTTGAGGTTCTACCTCTCCTTGCATAGTTGGCTTGGGAGGTAGCTCCTTCATCCTCAATCTTCTTGTTCTTCCATTTTTCTTTCGACTTACTTTTATCAGTGTATAGGGTAGAAGAGCTATTACCTCTTGATGAATCTCCATTCTTGTTGAGCTTGGCTTCATGGGTAAAGACTTTCCCCATGAGAGTGGTAAGGTCTAGAATCTACCATGTACAAGTCCATGGCAGTTGTGAAGCTCTCCCGTTTTTCATGAGCTTTAATACAAATTGATTACTTGTCTTATAATCTTCTCCTCTTCAATTTCTTCTCCTATGCTTGCCAATTGATTTGCTACATCTTTGACTTTGGTCACATACTTTGAGATGCCTTGGGTTTCTTTCTTTGAGTGGTAAACTCAATCCACAATTGGTTCTTCCTAGCCCTTGTGTTGAAAGAGAAATAGGAAGCAATGTTTCCCAAGTCTCTTGGGATGTCTTACAGTTTCTAATAGGTGGAAGAAGAAAATGAGAGATTGATTTAAGTAAGTAAGACCTTGCTAACACATCCTTGGCACACCGTGTGTTGAGTCTTTCATGCTCCTCTCTTGTAGGTTGTCCTTTGCTTCTGAATATGGGCATCTCCTCATCTTGTGAGATGTATCCATAGAGGCTCCTTCCTTGCAAGTATGTCTTCATCCTCAAGGAACATGCTCGATAGTTGTTCCTGTCCAATTTATCAATGAAAGAAGGAAAACCATCTCCCATTTTACCTTATCTTTGCTCTAATACCATTGTTGGGAAAGATAGATGGACACTCCAATAAATAAGTAGGTACTACCAAATCTTGCTTTGTACCAGCCCCTTCTTACTTCATAGTTGAGTTTTAGGCTCTCTTACCTTTCCAATGACACTAAATAAGTGCCTATGTACTTTGGAAATGATGTGAGAAATGATTGAACCAAAATAGACTACTTGCAAGTTGAACGATTAATGAAAACCTTCTATTTTAGTTCACACACCTACTGCTTGTTATGCTCAGTGCTTCCAGTATAGTAGGAATTAGAAAAATTCCTTTTAGAGGTATCAAATTAGCTTAATGAGCTAATGCTTCCAAGTGGAATCACTTAAAATGATGTACTATACACAGAGCAAACAATTTAGCAATTGAATCATCACCCTCGATTTTTTGGGACCTCTACAGAGTTTGATCAGTGAGTGCTTCAATGCACTTTTCTCCACATTTGCTCAATAGATTGTCTTCAAAATTTGTGATCATGTAGAAAACTTGGCGTTGATTCCAACAAGCTATAAAACATTGAAAATGGTAAAGAAATGATTGAGATATGAGCAGTACAAGTTGACTGTTATGAGTGACTATGAGAGAGAGACCATAGATGAGAAGTATTGATATATTGTATTAGAACACAATGTTGTACAAGATCATTAGCAGGATAAGCAATGCCTAATGATTATGAGTAGTATAGGCTATGATGTATGCCTTACTCTCTTACAATGTGGTCAAAGAGAACTTGAGTATAGAGTCACGAGGCAAAAGCCACTAATGGACACAGAAGTGTCATAGCAACCAACCTAGTCAGAATCAGAAAAATCATGTGAATCTGGCGGTAGTGATCCCCCCTTGGGATAAAAAAACCCAAGGAGTCGAGTATCACTCAAGTAGCAAAAGATGCACTTGACCGCCTGCCAATTTTTTCACTTGGGAAATGCATAAACCTGCTCATCGGTGAGAGAGCAAACTGAATATCTGGCTGAGTAATGCATAAGTAAATCACGCATCCAACAACGTGCTGATAGAGAACATCATCACATGCGTCTCGAGCATCTTGGAGACTCAATCATAAACCTGTCTCCATAGGAATGGCAATAGGCTTATAGTCTTCAAGGTCGAAACGCTGCAATAATGTGTCAATATATTTCATTTGACACAAAACCATTCCACCATCAAGGTGCATAAATTGAATGCCCAAATAGTGATGCAAATGCCTCAAATCAGACATCTCAAATGAGGCATGTAAATCAGCCTTAAAATCAGCAATATGCCTCTCATGAGGACACCACAATGATCAGAATTACATCATTAGCATGCTTAACACATAAGATGCTTTCAATTGGACTATTCTCAAAACCATGTGCAATCAGATAGGCATGTATCTTTTCATACCAAGCACATAGTGCTTGCTTTCATCCATATAATGCCTTCTTTAACATGCACACTTGGTTCTCATGCCCTTTCTGCACAAAGCCATGGGGCTGAAAAACATACACTTCTTCATGCAAGTCACCATTCAAAAATGCTATTTTGATATCCAACTAATGTACATTCCAATCATGATGAGCTACAAGTGCACAGATGCTATGAACAGTAGTCATTCGACAAGTAGGTGCAAAGGTCTCATCAAAATCAATGCCTCTTTCCTGTGCATAACCCTTTGCAACAAGCCTTGTCTTATACCTATCAACTGTACCATCAGGCTTATGCTTCAACTTGTATACCCACTTAGTTCCAATGACCTTCTTGCTAGGAGGCAATTCACATAAAGACCAAGTACCATTCTTCACTATAGGATCATATTTAGATTGCATAACAACCATCCAATTTTCTGAATTTTGTGCTTCCTCAAACGAAATAGGCTCATTCTCATCACAGAGACTAGATGCAGCCATAGCATAGCAATCTGATGCAAAAGAGGCACTATGAGAGCCTGAACGAGTACGATATGACAGAGGTGCATCTAATTTGCTATCACGCAAAGTCCGCACCAACCATTTTGGCATAGTTTTTACCTGCTCAATATCAGCTCTCTCATCAACAAGTGCATCATGTAAATATGCATCAGAAATAGAATGATCTGCATCATCACATGAAACCTGCAAAGGCTGAGAAGTTGCCTCATTAGGACCAACAAAGTATCGCACATGTAAAAAGAGGCAGCAAAGTATCATACATGTCTTTGGAGCTAACAGATGTCTCCTTAGTACATGAAAGCAATGGTTGAATAGCAAAAAACATCATGACTAACCGGAACGCATTTAGCATGTGGATGATACAGACGATAGCCTTTACTTTCAGAACTATATCCAACAAAAATACATTTTACTTCTTTATCATCCAATTTTCTGCGATGTTGTTCAGGCACCAATGCATATGTCAAACAACCAAGAACACACAGATGAGCAATAGATGGCTTACGATCATGCCAAGCCTCATATGGAGTGATAGACTACACTATTAAGTACATATGCTGCACACATGACAACCTCAAGCTAGAAGCTATGTGGTAAAGCCTAACTCTTGACCATACACCTCGCCATCTCCATGAGTGACCTGTTCTTTCGTCCAACTCCATTCTGTTGAGGTGTATATGGCACTGTACACTGGTGTTTTATCCCATGTTCATCCAAAAATGCATTAAAATCAGAAGTCATATATTCTCGACCTCGATCAGAATGGAGCTTTCCGATTTTACATGTTGATAGATTTTCAGCCAAAACTAAAAACTCTTTGAAGCACATGAACACTTGGGACTTTGCCTTCAATGGGTATACCCATGCATGCCTGAAAAAATCACCCATGAAATTCACGAAGTAAAGATAATTTCCAAAAGAAGGTGTCTGCATAGGACCACATACATCACTATGTACTAGCTGCAAATTTTGAGTAGCTCGAACTGAACCATCTTTTGGAAACAAGGAATGCTGCATTTTGCCCAGAATACAGCCTTCACAAATATGTTTTCTAGGTGCCTCAAGTTTGGGCAAGGAGGACACCATTTCAGATTTCTGCAGGCATAGCAAACTAGCAAAATATAGATGACCAAAGGGTGCATGCCAAAGCTTTGCATCTGACATAGCCTCAGAATCATGTACTGCACATGCCGAATCATTCACAGATCTTTCATAGTCTATGAGCTTATACAACCCATGACATAAAATGTCAGAAGCAATAATCACATCGCCATTTGACAGATCATGAACTGTACACCTGTCATCAACAAATTTCACAACCAAGCCAATCTTGGCTAATGCAGAAACTAATAACAAGTTCTTCTTGATCCCTGGCACAAATAAAGCATCTGACAAAGTGAAAGAACTACCATCAGCAGTAGTCAAAATGATCTTACCAACTCCCATAACAGGATAAGAGAAGTTGTTGGTGCATGTAACAGTATTCCTTGTAGGGGCATGCTCGAGTGAAGAGAAGAAATTGCACTGCAAGGTAATATGTTTGGTCGCCCCACTGTCAAAATACCAAACATTTGAGTCTACTAGAGACATGCACTACTCATGAGAAGATGGGTCAAAACTGCAGACAGTAGTAAACACCCATTCTTCTTCCTGCACAAGATTAGCAGACTCTATTTTTGGTGTAAAGGCTTTTGCAACAACCATTCCAGCTTCTTTTTTCTTTGCCTCTTTAGCAGCTAGTTTTGGACAGTTCTTTATGATATGATCATTCCCTTTATAGTACTTGCAAAACAATTTCTGCTTTTTTTATTTTTTTTCTCATCTTTATCTTGGTTCTTCGAATGTGCAGCATTTGCAGATTTCTGCTTACTAGTAGAAGACCTCCATTTTCCTTTGCCCTTCTGAGTAGCCAAGAAAGCTTCATGTGCAACATGCATAATGGACCTATTGTACCTGGACTGATCCTCTTGCAACAGAACAGAGACTAACTCCTCAAATGACAAGGCATTTGGATTGCCTTTCATCAAGAGTAGAAGCAAAACTCTGATATGAATCAGGAAGACCATTCAGAATGGTCTGCACAAGTGAGCGATCTGGTATAACCTCATTAGCAGAAATCAATTGTTCCTTCAAGTCTTTGATCTTTGCTAGAAAACTGTCCATGGAATCACCTTCATTCATGTGCTCACTCTCTAACTGTTTTCAGAGGTAAGCAACACGAGCCTCATTCCTAGCTTGGTACAATGTGGTAAGAGTATCCCAAGCATCCTTAGTTGCTCTGCAAGAGTGTATGTGAGGAATGATGGCATGTTTGACAGACAAAGCTATCAATGCATGTGCCTGGGCATCTTTGCCATCCCAACAAATATGCTCTGCAGTAGGTGCAGTAGAAACCGTAGCACGAACAGGAATATGTAGAATATCATCATCTTCGACACCTTTTGCATCAGCTTTTGTACCTGTAGTTGTAACAGTTGCACGTGTGATAGGATGTTTTTCAACATGCTGCACAATGTTCCACAATCCTTTTGCAACCAATACATGTCGCATCATATAAGCCCACAATGGGTAGTTGGTACCATCCAACTTATCCTCAACAGCCAACATACGGAATACATCACTGCTTTCAACCATGGTCAGTGACTAAAATACCTTGATGCAAAAAATTGATTGTATCTCAAAAAGTTGAAAGGAACTGCCTAGAGGAGTTCTGCTAAACATGTAGCAGACTTCGAGATGCTTATATTGGTGAACCGAAACAGGTATATACCTTTCACACAAAAAGATGAAATAGCTTGCATTAGCACTACGATAGTGCGTTTGAAGGCCAAAATGAGCTCAGAGCACAATTTCGGCACCACAAAGCAAAGCTGTTTTGATCTTGGAAACACGCTGAGTATGCTCACCAAAATTCGTGTGATTCTGAGATTGCAACCGGAGGAGTGTCGATGACGCCCTAGATGAAGCGAGGACCTACTCTGATACCAATTGTTGGAGTTAGAGGTCTACGGAAGCATGCAAACAACACAAGGAAGAAGAAGAAGCTTGGAGCACAACACACAATACTGAATGTATTACTAGAGAATGTACAAAGATAAGTAGCCCATTAGGGCATTAGGCGTATATACAAGCCGGGGAAAAAAACCCTCCTAAAGAGGGAAAAAAGTGCCCCAGTAGTCCTAGTGTGTTGACACACATCACTACCTAAATATATCAACAAATGACCATTCTTCTTCTTGCACAAGATTAGCAGACTCTATTTTTTGTGTAGAGGCCTCCGCAACAACCATTCCAGCCTCTTTCTTCTTTGCCTCTTTAGCAGCCAATTTTGGGCAGTTCTTTATGATATGATCATTTCCTTTATAGTACTTGCAAAACAATTTCTGCTTTTCTGATTTCTTTTCATATTTGTCTTCCCTCTTCCATTGTGCAGAATTAGCAGATTTCTGCTTACTACTTGAAGAGCTCCATTTTCCTTTGCCCTTTTGGCTAGCAAGGAAAGCTTGATCTGTAACATGCATGATGGACCTATTTTGCCTGGACTGATCTTCCAACAACAGCACAGAGACTAACTCCTCAAATGACAAGGCATTTGGATTGCCTTTCATCATCAACTGAAGAGTAGAAGCAAAACTCTGATATGAATCAAGAAGACGATTCAAAACGGTTTGCACATGTGAGCTATCTGGTATAACCTCATCAGCAAAAATCAACTGTTCCTTCAAGTCTTTGATGTTTGTTAGAAAATTGTCCATAGAATCACCTTCATTCATGTGATCAATCTCCAACTGTTTTTGGAGGTAAGCAATACGATCCTCATTCCTAGCTTGGTACAATGTGGTAAGTGTATCCCAAGCATCCTTCGCTGTTCTGCAAGAGCGAATGTGAGGAATAATGGTATGTTTGACAAAGAAAGCTATCAATGCATGTGCCTGGGTATCTCTGCCATCCCAACGAATTCGCTCTACAATAGGTGCAGTAGAAACTGCAGCACGAAGAGGAATATGCAGAATATCATCATCTTTGACACCTTTTGCATCAACTTCAGTACCTGCAGTTGTAACAGTTGCATGTGTGATAGGACATTTTTCAACACCCTACACAATGTTCCACTGTCCTTTTGCAACCAATAGATGTCGCATCATATAAGCCCATAACGGGTAGTTGGTACCATCCAACTTAGCCTCAACAGCCAACATACGAAATACATCAGTGCTCTTAGCCATGGTCAGTGACTAAAATACCTTGATGCAAAAAATTGACTGTATCTCAAAAAGTTGAATAGAACTTCCAAGACGAATTCTACTAGACCTATAGTAGACTTCATGATGCTTATACTGGTGAACCGAAACTAGTATATATCTTTGGCACAAAAAGGCAAAATAGCCTACACAAGCACTGCGATAGTGTGTTTGGAGGTCGAAACGAACTTAGATCACGATTTTGGCACCATGCAGCAAAGCTGTTTTGATCTCAAAAACATGTTGAGTATGCTCATCAAAATTCGTGTGATTCTAAGACTGCAACTAGAGAGGTGTCGACGACACCCTAGATGCAGCGGTGACCTACTCTGATACCAATTGTTGGAGTTAGACGTCTGTGGAAGCACGCAAAGAGCACAAGGAAGAAGAAGAAGCTTGGAGCTCAACACACAATACTGGATTTATTACCATTAGAATGTACAAATATAAGTAGCCCATTAGGGCAATAGGCGTATACACAAGCCAAGGGAAAAAAACCTCCTAAAGAGGGAAAAAAGTGCCCCGGGGTCCTAGTGTGTTCACAAACATCACTACCTAAATATATCAACACTATCTTTCCATAATCCTAGATTATAACTGATTTCTTAGTAGATAAATTACTACTTAAGATGCAATTTTACACAAGTAGAGAAATCATCATTTGCCCTTTTGACTCAAGTGATGTGGATATGCAACGCAATGCAAAGATTGAAAAGAAACATGCATGAAGTGAAATTGCAAACAAGCAAGAATGGGAAAAAAAGTGGAACGAACTTGAAAAAAACAAAGCAACATGAACTTGAAAAAGAAATGACATTTTTATTCTTTTATTTATTATTATTATTATTATTATTATTATTATTAATCATGGATACTCCTTTTTATAAATCGGCCTTCATTGTTGTCATCTTCTTCAATGTCCTCATCCAAAATGTACTCATCATTATCACATTTCTTGAATAGCTTTATCCTTTTACCTGCAATCAAAGTTTTTAATGCAACACCATTTAATTCACAAAGAGCATACATACCATTGTTGTTGAGTTTTGATACAATGTATGGCCCAAACCACTGTTGAGTGAGTTTTTTGTGTGCATCATATTCAGAGTCAAATGCACTATCATAAATGAGCACCCAATCTCCTACTTCAATCAGATTAGGATGCAACTCAAAAAATCATCAATAGACATGTTTCCAAACCAAGGCAAGTTTGGCCATGCAAGTATATGAGACTAAATTGGAAACAAGGGTTTTTTATAGTACATGAGTTCAGCAGGCATACAGCCAGTGGTATATGTGCATACCATTCTATCTGCCCAAAGTGCAAAAGGTAAGAATCTAGGCCATTGTTTAATGTCACAGTTACATGCTTTAGATATGTCTTTCACAATAGGTGGATATCCTCTCCGTATTTTACCATTGGCCTCTAGATTATATGCAATAGTGAGAGACAATATTTAATCTTTAGATTCTCTCGCATTTAACTCTCCACGATCAACAACTACTTTCTCTATGTACCCAAAGCGAATTATGACATATTCAAGAAAGATTTTTCAAATGTTGTAAGTGGTCTTAGATCATAGTGCATGTTCCTCTACATGATTAGTTAAGTCTTCTCTTGGAAGAACAATGTAATTCATTTTGTCAATACCTTTAGGCATAGTTACAATATCTACTACCCACTTGTAGTGAATACAAGGTGGATAAGTAGGATGCAAATGATCTCTATGTTTGACTCATGAATGAAGTTGACAAGTAGAACATGTAGAAACATAGTTACTAATGTTAACATACATCTTAGGCCAATAATAGGTACTTCTAATTTTTTCATATCTTCCAAACAATCCTTTATGACCTGCCCATAATGTCTCATGCAGCTTCTTCATTACTTGCAGCTGAAGACCTCACTTTCCTAGGAATCGTTGTGGATTCTTAACCTTACCCTTAGCACGTCTCCAAAGATAACCGTTATGTAGGAGAAAATTGTAAGCTCATTTCCTAATGTTACAGAATCTATTCTTAGTCTAGCTAGGTAATGGTTGCAGTGTACTCAAATACTTTCCTATGTCTCTCCATTCATCTTTGTACTCAAACTCATGAAATTGCTCATACTTGTATATATGTGCAATAGTCAACTAAGTTCACATTCTTTATTAGATCACTTTCAAGATCATCATCAAATCTAGCTCTCGATTACATATCAGCAATTGAATTTGACTTACCTGAAATATGAACTAACTCAGGAGTTATGAACTTAATATATGAGATCCATCTAAGAATGGCTATATCATGAGATGAACAATTGGATATCATTCTAATGAGAGTCAAACAATTAGTCTCAACTTTGACATTTGCACCTATGAAATATTCTTTGTCTGTTTTCAAAGTTGTTACCATACCCCATAATTCTCATTTGATCTCTAGATACTTTCATTGTGTATCATGTAAAATTTTAGCCCCAAACCTAATCGCATATCTATTCCCTTCACTATCATCTTGACTTATGACCCAGTATATACCAATAGGACTAGTATCAACAGTCAATATAATAGGTTTTGTTAACATTATAGTCTACATGCTTAAGGATGGGAGCTTCAAGCAACAATTTCTTCAATTTACGCATAGCTTGTGTGTGTTTGTTGGTACAAATAAATTTTAGTTTTTTCCTCAGCAAGTCATAGAGATAGTCAGCAACATGAGCAAATTATGGGATCCAAATAACATAAAAGATGCAAGCACCAAGAAATCTACGTACCTCACTCACATTGTTACACATTTCAAAAATCTTGCTAATGGCATCAACTTTTTGTGGTTATGGCATTTGACCTTAATAACCACGTAAATTTCCAACAATAAGAACCTTATTGACATCAGAAACAGATTTTTCTATGGAAAATGTGAGACCTACCTCTTCAATTCATTGAAATATTCGTTCGTAATCACAGATATGGTCAAGAACAAATTTATGACATCTAGATGAATCTAAAGTAATGTCCTTTACACGTTCCTCACTCCCTTAATTGGAATATCAGCAATGAATGTCATGGTTATATGAGGGATAAAATCATGTAAGAACATATTCATAGCACTCATCATATGAGCCATAGAATTAGTCACTCCTTGAGGTAAAGTACACATTCGCACTAAGCCTAAAGGAGTTTTCATTGTGGTTATGTCACGACTATCAATTGCTAATTGGAATCGGTCATATGCAAAATATAAATCACCCATTGAATAGATAGAATGTCTTCAAAATGATTTAACAAACTCATCTACAGTGGGTCCTATTCCTACATTCTTTATGGTGACTTTATTGACAGGTTGGAGATCTTGAATAAAACATAGTTTCCCGTTCTTTTTAGGCACAGTGAACCATCTATTTGAGTAAGGTGTAAAAGATGGCTCTAAAATTCTCAAGTTTATCTTCTCAAGTAGTTTCATTAGCTTAGGTAACTAAGCCTTTGGAACTGGTATAGGTGAAGATTCCATGGATTATGTGGAATAGCAAAGATTATCATGGGTGCAAGTAGCTTAGGATCTACGCAACCAATCTCATGAGGATACATAGTAAAGGCTTTTACATGGCTACATATTGTTGGTGCAAGAGAATCCAAGCCCACATACTTGGATGATTAGGATATATCTCATGGAGTCGTATGTGATCAATCCCTTGTAAAAACAATTACCTTTTACCTTTGTAAAAGTACCTTACTTCCAAATGGAGTTAGGAAGCATCAAATCTCAATTTATCTCGTAGATGATTGATGAGAGAATATATCCTATAGTTTAGGATTTACTTTTAGGTGAACATTTGAATTTGAAATCAAGATTGGCTCCAAACTTAACTATAAAGGTGGATCAAAAGGCTCGCATAAATAGCCCCGAATTTGGAGAGCAATAGAGAGGGATCCTATGTGATTTGAGAGATCACTTCATAGCTCAATCATACCCTCACATTGTGCATTAGTTTATTGCCAATGACATTGTATTTTTATGTGATCTAATACATACATTTTGATTATATCTCTACTACACCTCTCTGCTATGACTACATTAGTACAGTGATCTTCACAGAGCATATTCTCAGTGTATGATTGATCATTTGTTGTGATTTAAAGCATCATATATTCATTATATTTTCTAGATTATAGTTACTAGATTTCATTATCATTAATTCTTACAATCGTGAGATATCATCATATCTTTACTCTCTGCTATGTACTCTGGTGCATCCTAAAAATGTCAGGAAAGTGCTATGATTTGCTAAACATCATACTCGGCGTGTAGTTCATCTTTTTTATTGAAATCACTCATGATTGGTAGATATATAAGTTAATTAGACACCATCAAAAGGAATTAGGATAATTGCTAACACGCTCAGAGCACTGTTCATTATACTCAACAAGTGTACATACTAAAATAGCAAGTCTATGACCCTGGATTAATCTCCTACTCATCTGTTTTGATCCATTGATTATTAGATCATGTTCCAAAGAAAATAGGTGATTATTTATGATCATTAGCAAGCTATAGAGGTCCACTACAGTCTCCATCACTTGTTCTTGGCTGGTGTGAAGCAGGTTTTAGCAACACCACTTCATCTCTGAAGCCTATCCACCATCTCCTCCAAGAGTGGTATTAAAGCAACAACAAGCAAGATGGGAGATGGATAATTTCCATTATTCATTGACAAAGAAGCAACTATCCAGCGTGGTCACTAAGGATGCAAGCCTACCTCCAATGGATAAGTCTATATGGATACATCCCAAGAGATGAAGAGATGTGAACATTTAAGAGCAAACGTCAACCCACAAGGGAAGAAAAAGAAAAGCTAACCACATGGTGTGGAAAGGATGCTCTTGCCAGGTATTATCTACTAAAGTCAATATTTGATTTTGTATAACCTCACTTTAGGAATTGCAAGACCTCCCAAGAGACTTGGGAAGTACTTTCTTCATACTTCTCATAAAATACAAGACCAAGGAAGAACCAGCTATGGATGGAGTTTACAACCCTAAAGAAACAATCAAAACAAAGTGTAGCTGATTACGTGACCAAGGTGAAGGATGTGGTTGATTAGAGCATTGGAGAAGAGATAGAAGAAGAACACATAGTAAGGAAGATTATAAATGGCATCAATGCAGATGATAAGTGGGAGTCCTTCACCAAAACAATGGACCTTTATATGGATATGCAGATACCTGACTCAACACCTTGATGGGGAAACTCTTCACCCATGAGAAAAAGCTCAACAAGTATGGTGATAACTCTAGATGTAACCAATCTTCTGCCCTTTATACAAATAGAAATTAAAGTAAGGATAAAGCTAAAAGAAAAAAGAATGAAGAAGAGGCTAGTACCTCTCAAGTGAACTTCATAGGTAGAGGAAGAGGTACTAGAGAAAGGGTCAGAGGAGGAAAGCAAGACAGGGAGTGATCCTACAACACTCCACCTTGCAACATCTGTGGCCTAATGAACCACACCACAAAAGAATGCTTCAAGAAAACAAGGAATCAAAGGGGAAGAGGCTTCCATAGAGGAAGCTATGGACAATCCAGAGGTAGGTTCAACAATAGAGGAAGCAATTAAAATCACAACTACAACAAAGGCTACAACAACAATTATCAAGGAGGTTTCAAAGGAAGAAGAGTTTATAAAAACTACATAGAAGACCAAGAGTATTCTCTACGCATCATAAATATGACATCCAAGAAAGGTAAAGATGATGAGTATCTTTTCTGTATTGATTCTGGTTGGTCCAATCACGTGGCTGGAAATGTAGCATTGTTATCTAATCTTGAAGAACCGAAAGGGAAGTATGAAGTGCAAATAAGTGATCAAACTAAACAATCTATTAAAAAAAGTGGAAATATTAAGGCTTCTGATGGTAACATGAACATCTTAAGTAAGGTTTTGTATGTGCCAACTATAACAAAAAACCTAATCAGTGTTGGACAGATTGTTGAGAAAGGCTTACAAGTCAGATTCACAAGACATGGAGCATATGTGGAAGACCATCAACAAGGCTTCAAGAAGATTGCAAAAGGTGAGAAATCTGGTAGACTCTTTACATTTGAGATTGAAGACACTAGAAACATTGCACTCTTCAATTACAAAGATCAAACCTTATTTGAACTAGATATATGGCATAAAAGACTAGTTCATATAGGAGAAAGAACACTAAAGCAAATATGCAGGGATCAGAGTGTGCTTGACATCTGAAATGTGGCCAAGCAACATAGGATATACAAATGTGGAGCATGCCAATTTGGCAAAGCTCACAAGAAACCATTCAATAGAAAAGGGTACATGTATGAAGACTACTTTGAGCTTGTGCACACTGATGTGTGGGGTCCTAGTAGAGAGCCATCAATCTTAGGTTCAAGGTACTATGTTTCATTTATAGATGATTATAGTAGATGCACAATTCTTTACTTCATGAAGCATAAGGATGAAGTATTTACATGTTTCAAAAGGTACTTGGCATTGGTTGAGAACCAAACAGTAGAAGCTTGAAGAGAATAAGATCTGATCGAGGTGGTGAGTATTTTTCACATGAATTTGATTCATTCCTATAGGACAGAGGTATAAAGAGAGAGGTCACAACAAGATATACTTCTGAACTAAATGGAGTAGTAGAGAGGAGGAACATATTGATAATAGAGGCTGCAAGATCAATGTTGAATGAGAAGAAACTACCCAATTACCTATGCGTAGAGGCTATTTCCACTGCCACATACTTGAATAACATGCTCCCATCCAAATACTTGGATGCAATGACATCCTATGAGGCATGGAATGGTAGGAGACCCTCATTGGACCATTGCAAAATCTTTGGGTGCATTCCTTATGCACATATACCCTCATAGGTTAGAGAAAAGCTTGATCCTAAAGCTAAAAGGTGTATATTCATTGGCTATGACCAAAACCAAAAGGGATATAGGCTATACACTCCCACTAACAAAGGATTTTTAGTTAGTAGGGATGTAGTATTTGATGAAAATAATTCATGGTTTGAAGATGATTGCAGGAAGATCAAGTTACGTTATGATTTGGAAAGTGACTTTCCAAATCTCACTCAAGAAGATCAACAAGTACCACAAGATGTCAATTCACAGGATGAAGAGTAGATTGACTTCAAGGCTTGGAAGTCAAGGGGCAAGACCAAGTTCAAGCAATTGGAAGACATTTGAGAGTCCTCCAACCAAGCACTCAGAAGATCTCAAAGGGAGAGTAAAAAACCAATAAGGTATGGCTATGACACATCACTAGTCACCAAGCATTCTGTGTACATCACTAAAGACTCTATGATAGAAAAACCTACTTCATTTGAAGAAGCCAATGCAAAGAAAGAATGAAGAGAAACCATGCAGGAAGAAGTTGAAGCACTTCAGGAAAATAATACTTGGGATTTGGTTCCCAAAAAGCCAAGCATGAAGATAATAGGATCCAGGTGGATATATAAAATCAAGAAAAATTCAGATGGTTCTATAAACGTGTACAAGGAAAGGTTAGTGGCAAAAGGGTTTGCTCAAACCCATGGAGTGGACTATGAAGAAACTTTTTCACATGTGGCTAAGATGCCAACCATTAGGGTTTTGGTAAGTGTTGTTGCTTCCAAAAATAGGAACTTATATCAGTAGATGTTATGAATGCACTCCTAAATAGATGTATCTCAGAAGAAGTGTATATGGCCCAAACACCATGGTATGAAGATAAGGATAAACCAGGTTTTGTATGCAAGCTAAGGAAGACACTCTATGGCCTAAAGCAAGCTCATAGAGCTTCGAACCATAGGCTTGTTACTTATTTTCAGGATCAAGGATTTGTTGCTAGCAAAGTAGATTCTTCTTTATTCATAAAGAAGACAAACTCAGAAGTTATTTACTTACGTGTCTATGTGGATGATATTATCATTACTGGGAATGATGCTAATGGCATCAAGCACATTAACGCTCAACTAATGGAAGAGTTTAAAATCAGTGATCTTGGATTGTTAACATACTTTCATGGCTTAGAACTTCTGTATACAAATTATGGTGTGTTCATTACTCAGAGAAAGTATATTCATGGTATATTGAGAAAATTCAATATGCAAAACACCAAAATTGTAGGTACACCCATGGAACTCAATCATAAACTTACTTCTCATGAAGGAGAACTTGTTGAGGATATTAAAGGTTACCAAAAACTTGTTGGGAGTCTCAACTATGCAACCCTAACAAGAGTAGATATTGCTTATGGAGTAAGTACATTAAGCCAATTTATGCATGCACCAAGAAAGTCTGACATGGAAGCTGCCAAGAGGATACTAAAGTATCTAAAGGGTACCATAAATGAAGGGCTGTTTTATCCATTCACTTCTGACTTGGACATAAATATGTATTTTGATGCCGTTTGGGCTCACTCCAAGGATGATAGGAGGAGCACCTCAGGATACTTGTGTTTTACAGGTTCAAAGATAATATCATGGTCATCTAAAAAGCAACCAATTGTGGCTTTGTCATCTATAGAGGCATAATATAGAGGTTTAGAAAATGCAACACAAGAGGCTATGTGGCTCAAACAACTCTACACAGATTTGGGGTTACATTCTTACACTCCAATGATTTTTGGAGATAGCACTAGTTCACTTCATTTGGTGCCTAATCTTGTATATCAAGCAAGGACTAAGCACATTGAAGTGCACTATCATTATGTAAGGGAGAAGTTGCATAGCAAGGACATTCAATTCTCCTATGTATCAATTGCAATGTGTAGATATACTCACAAAGTCTTTAGATGGAGCTCAGATGAACGAGTTCAAATTGATGATTGGTTTGCACGAGATCACAGAGGAATAAAAGACCAATCATGTTAGACTTGAGGGGGAGCTGTTGGTGCAAGAGAATCCAAGCCAACATACTTGGACCATTAGCATATATCTCATGGAGTCATATATGATCAATCCCTTGTAAAATCAATTACCTTTTACCTTTGTAAAAGCATATTACTTCCACGTGGAGCTAGGAAGTATCAAATCTTGATTTATCTGGTAGATGATTGACGAGAGAATATGTGCTATAGTTTAGGATTTACTTTTAGGTCAACATTTGAATTTGGATCCAAGGTTGGCTCCAAACTCAACTATAAATGTGGATCAAAAAAATCACATGAATAGCTGCAACTTTGGAGAGCAATAGAGAGGGATCCTATGTGATTTGAGAGCTCACTTCATAGCTCAATCACTACCCTCACATCGTGCATTAGATTATTGCCAATGATATTGTATTTCTATGTGATCTAAAATGTACATTTTGATTATATCTCTACTTCACTTCTCTGCTATGACTACATCAGTACAATGATCTTCTCAAAGTGTGTTCTTAGTGTATGATTGATCATTTTTCATGATTTAAAGAATCATAGATTCAGTATACTATCTAGATTGTAGCTACAAAATCTCATTATCATTATTTCTCTCCATCATGAGATAGCATCATATTTTTACTCTCTCGTCTGTACTCTGATGCATTTGGAAAATGTCAAGGAAGTCTTATGATTTTCTAAACACCATACTTAGCATGTAGTTCATCTTTTTTATTAAAATAACTTATGATTGGTAGCTGTCTAAGTTAATTAGACATCAAAAGGAATAAGGCTAATTGCTAGCAGGCTTAGAGCATTGTTCATTATATTGAACACATGTAGAGACTAAAATAGCAAGTTTATGACCTTGGATTAATCTCCTACTCATCTATTTTGATCCATTGATTAGTGGATCATGTTCCAAAGACCATAGGTGATTATTTATTATCATTACCAAGCTAAAGAGAACCACTACACTCTCCATCACTTGTTCTTAGCAAGCTAAAGAGCACCACTATTTATGTGAAGTAGGTTTTAGCAACACTACTTCATCTCTAAAGACTATCCACCATCTCCTCCAACACGTATGGCTGTCTCAAATTTATCTCTCTCTGCTCGCAAAATAAAGTCATCATCTCTACCAATTTTCACCTGTTTGATTGTCTCATCGGTGAATGTATGTCTTATGTTTTTCTTATCCCAAAGGAGTGGATTGTTTTCACATCAATAATTTTTTCATTACTTCCTCGGGGTAATGGTTGAGCTATGGGTTTGATTTTTTTTCTACAGTTTTGTACTTTGTTTCAACTAAGGCATCATCTGTTTGGTTGAATTTTGAGCACTCGTCAACATTGAGAGCATACTCTTGGATTAGAACATACTCATCAAGGGAAGAAAGAAGAATGATGTGGGACTCCCAAGCCACTATTTTCCTAATCTCATCTCATGCTCTTACTAATGCCTCTACAAAACCGTCAACTTTCTTTGTGGGCTTACTTAATTCTACTTCTTTTTCATCAAGAGCTTCTAGTTTCACCCCTCTAGTTCTTGCATCCGTTATGGTTATATTTTCATAGTGCTTTTTCATTCCTCCCTTACCATAATTTCCTTGCAAAGGTAGCCTTGATCGATAGTCACTCATTTTCTTGTCTATGTCTATTACTAGTCATTGCTCCTTAGTGGCCTTCAGAAGTTCACAATCTCTCAAAAAGTGCTTTAACAAATCACACTAAGGACACCTATGAGGACCACGCACAAAACTATTTAGATTTTGAGGATTTTGATTAATTTGTGGTGGCGAATTTTGAAATTGAGGATTTTGTTGATAAGGTATTGCTTGGATAGGATAATTAGGATTTTGATAAGGCAATTGATGTATTTGAGGAGCTCTGATTCTAGGAACTATGCTCTTACTATCCCACCTTGGATCCTCACATGCTCAACTGAGGGTGATCATCTCAAGGAAACCATGTGCTAGCAAGGGCCCTATTCATGCCTAACAGTGATGCTCCATGAGTTTGGAGGAGGGGTTTTATAGTTTTTTAAATGAATTTGGGCCCTTGGAGCTAGAAAAATCAATTCTCAACCCTAAGATCAGTTGATTTTGATTACAATGATTGGATGTATCAAATGGATGGCTAGGATTGATTCTTTTTATGATATCTAGGGAAAAGGAGGAAAATTAGGCGCATTCATTCTCCATCATTTTATCTGGGGCTGATCTAGACTATCGGATCAGCACTGACATCAAATTGGACAAGATAAGATGTTATTTTTGGACAAACTTTGCATTACTGAATGTTGATCATCAAAAAAGGCTTATCCGATGAAAAAAACTCTTGGATCCTCTTGATCGTACAACATGGTTCAATCATTGTTTGCCATGTGGTAGCCCTTCAAGCCTTCAATTCGCTTATTCTAGGAAATTACGATGACCTTGAAAACTAGATTTTGTGCTCTTTGACGCTCCAAATATCCTTTGATGAAGATGAAAAATTATAGGGCTATGTTTTGAAAGGTCTCCTTTAGGAATATGCAAAAAAAATGCCCATCTCAATCTCCCGTATACAATTTTGACTACATTTGGAAGTCTACAAGGTGGCATTTGTTGGATGAGATGATGGATAGTCTTCAAGAGATGAAGTGGTGTTGCTAGATCCTGCTTCACACCTACTAAATATGATTGTTGGAGAGTGTGGTGGGCCTCTTTAACTAGCTAATGATCACAAATAATCATATATGTTGCTTGGAACATGATCCACTAATCAATGGATCAAAACAAATAGGGTGGAGTAGATCCAAGATCAAGAAACTTGTTCCTACACATGTTCAACGTTTTGAACAGTTCTCTGAGCAGAGCAGCAATTGTCTTAACTTAGTAAGTTATCAATCATGAGTGACTTCATAAAAAATGATGGAATACACAGAGAGAAAGGTGTTTAGTAAGTCATAAGACCATCTCGATAATTTCAGGGTTCAATAGTCAACAGACCAATGAGCAAAGATGTGTTACTATACTACACGATCTTGAGAAGAAATGGTAATGACACTTTATAGTCTTATACTAGATAGTATGTTGAATCTACCATGCTTCAAATCATGAAAAATGATCAATCATGAACAGAGAACAAGATCTAAGAACATCACTATTATGATGGATTTATAATAGAGAAGTGAACTAAGAATGTAATGATCATATATGTATTAAATCATATACAAATACAATGTCATTGGCAATCATACATTGCTCAATGTGTGAGAGGTGAATAAACTATGAGATAAGCTTTCACTTCAAAATGAATCTCTTCAAAATGATCTCATGGGCTCAAGATAACACACGGGACATTTGATCCTCTTCTTATAGTTGTACTTGGAGCCAAAGTTTGAATTCAAATTCAAAGATCTACCTAAAAGGTGAATCCTAAAGTATAGGATAGATTCCCTCATCACTCAACAACTGAATGATTCGTGATTTAGAGCTTCCTAACTCCATGTGGTTGTGAACCACTTTTACAAAGGTAAATGTGAAGGAATTTTACAAGAGATTTAATATATGAAGCCTTGTATAAGTTAAGTCAATCAATCAAGTGTGGGCTAATTAACCAAGTATGTGGGCTTGGTTTTAATTGCACCAATAGCATTAAGGTGTCTACGAAGCTCTGATAGCCTTGAAAATTTGTACAAATATGAAGCCACATATGATCTTTATACATGCCAAACCATATGTCTAACAAAAATTCCTATACAGGATTTCGTAGGGTCTAAGAGGAAAAATTACATTTTTTTACAAAATGCACATGCACAGCAATGTGCTAGAAAATCCATTTACATGTGAAATTCAGGCTATAGACTGCCTTTGATAGGCTTTACAAGAATATGAATTTTTGCCTTAATTTCCAAAATTTGACCAGCTTTGACCACTACCCTGTATTTGCTTGATTTCTTCCAGAGTTTGCATGTGAACTCCCTTTGACATCCTTGATGCATCTTGGACTTCCTAGGGAATTATGACTACCTTCACTGAATGTGTTCCGATAGGCCTTCATGATTGTGAGAGGAGAGGAAATCTCGACAGCAACGTATCATTTTTTTATTTCTCTTACATGTGTAGTGGTCATGCCCATATATGTCAGGGATACTTCATTGAGCTTTACTATATTTATGCTACCAAGAGTGATGGCACATTTTTTTCTTGCCAGCTCACTCATTCTCGAACATTAGGATTTTCCTTATGTATTGTTCTTTATATTTTGCACCAACTATATTGTTGTTTTAGGTCATCCTTGTATATTCTTTTTTGATAGGGGATGATTCTAACACTCCAATGCAAAAATGGAAGATGGCTGCCCTCCACTCGGTCCACAAGCAATGATATATGCTCACTGTTCTGAACTTTTCTCTCCACTAGTACAGAGACTTAAAATGAAATTTTGCAAAATTGTATTGGAATATAAGATCTATCCAACAAGATTTAAATCATCCCAAATGGATATTGTAGCTGGGAGAACCACCTCTGCAAAATAGGCTACCTGTTTGCAACACTCTGCCTATGTGCAGAGATATACCTTCACAAAATTGGCAATTTCTCACAACTCACTTAGCCAAATAACTTGAAACTTTGGCAAAATTGAGGGCACAATATGAGAGACCAAATGAAGCTTGAAATCAATGAAAATGAGTACAATGAGAGAGAAAACAATGCTATGCAATCTGGTACAATCAGATTTGGAAAAGCCAAACTATACATCTAGATAGAGAGGAGCAAAACCATGAGAAAATGAGGTATGCAAGCAAAGAGGCTGCTTGCTGGAGTTTATGACTTCACTAAAATAAGTGGGAAACTCGTGGAATGCATACAACTCAAGAAAGAAAGGTGGGATGATGCTTATATAGAGTTTTACTTTTTCTAAAATCTAGCTAACCACCCACCAATCAGTGTAGGTGCACTTTTTGGTGGCTGATTTGATGAGATTTGAATTTGATTGATTTTGGTGGAGCTTCTAACTTTATTCCACAACTTTGGGTCCTCTTTTTTGATTGGTCCACTTGCAAAACTTGTGGTTGAGCCTTTTTGCATGATTGAGACTTGATTTTCAACACTCCCCCTCAAGTCTCAATGCGTAGGTCCTTCATTCCAATGCATGGCTTGAAGTGTTGTAGCTTTACTCCCAATGCTTTGGTAAACATATCTACATATTGGTTCTTTGTATTGACATGCTCCACCTTAACATCCTTTAACATGATCTTCTCTCGAATAAAGTGGTAATGCACTTCTATATGCTTCGACCTTGCATGGAACACCAGACTTTGATCCAAGCATATGCTACTTATGTTGTCACAAAAAATAGGTACTTGCTTAACCTGCAAATCAAGATCAACAAACAACTTCTTGAGCCACATAAGCTCACATGAGACTTGTGCTAAGTCTCTATACTCAGCTTCAACCGATGAAAGAGCCACGGTTGGTTGTTTCTTTGACATCCATGAGCTGGTCTTCTTCCCTAGCATGATAACATATCCACTAGTGCTCCTCCTGTCATCTTTGGAACCTGCCCAGTCAGCATCACAATAAGCTTGTACATTTAATCCATCATCAAATGAATGATATAGACCTTCATTCAGTGATCCTTTGAGGTACCTGTTGGGGCTTCACTCACTAATTAGGCATGGATATATGAAGACATATGAAGAAAGGAAGGAGGAAAGGAGAAGTGAAGAAAAAGTATACAGAAAATTAAGCCCAAGTGAAGGGACAATTTCACTATTGTAAATTAGTGCAAATTAGAGTCTAGTTTTTCCATAGATCTTCAGAACTTACGAGTTCGAGTCTAGGAGAATGTAAACCATAGGTATATAAGTTAATTTGAGACAAAAAACATGTAGAGAGAACTCAATTTTGTAATCTGAGTGAGTAGAGAAAAGTCGTGTCTTTTCTGAGAGAAATGTTCAGGAAAAAAACTTCTGAGTCTGAGAGAGTTTTTCATGGCTATGAGCAAAATTAGGCTAAGCCAATTTGTACACATCCTCTCTGATATACAATATATATTTGTGTAGAAGAATTAAGTCCAATTCCTCTTGTACATTGAGTTCTAAGTGATTTCACATGACTGTGTAAGTTAGTTGACAGTTACGACTTTTCTGGCGCACATTTACCTGAACTTCTTAAGGTCAGATCTCGAAGTATACTGTAAAGTTTTCAGTAAGTGATAGCTCATTTTAAAGCTACTATCTTCAACTACATTTGGTCAAAAGATCTTTAAGAAACGGGACGCATACTCAGAGAAATCAGCTTAACAGTGAAGGTATGTCAAATCGATGAAGTCAGTTTTCAGTTTTCAGACATAGTGAAAAGTTTGGAGCAAATTCAGAAGATTTTGAAGTTATTACTTAAAAATTTTGCTTGTTATGTGTTACTTAACATTAGCAAGAACTTCTGTTAGTAAAAGATCAAAGGGATTTGCAAAGATCAAGCTAATACAGGTCAGATTGAAGGTTTGAAGAAAAGGCACAGATTTCTGTGAAGTGAAATTTTGATTTTCACTAAGTTCAGAGATGAAGGCTCATATTAAGAGCATTGCTAAGCTAATGATGGTTATGGAGGTCTTCTAATACCACATTAGTTTAGTTCTTGTGGTGTTTTATACACCAACAAGTGGTATCAGAGCAGATAAGGTCCTCGAGAGTAAAGGGAGAGCAGATACAAGAAGAATTGAAGAGTTCTTTATCAAAGAAAGTGGAAGCTGAGGTGTTCAACAAACAAAAGTCATCAGAAGATTATTTCGAAGTTACTTCCAAAGGTAAAGGTCTACAAAAGGTATCATTCTTTAACCTTATACTTACAGGTTGAAGCAGAAGCAAGAATACTATGGTAGATCATGTGTCCATTGACAAATTGGACAGAGATAACTATCCTGCTTGGGTGATGAGGATGGAAGCCTTACTTATGAGTAAGGACCTAATGGTATATGTGACAGGTGAAGAAGAAAAGCCTAAATTTAAAGATGAAAGTCATCCAAGAAAGGAAGAGCTAGAAGCTTTGAAGCTATGGCAGAAGAGAGATGCAAATGCAAGAGCTTATATATATAACACTATTACAGATCATTTGTTACCACATATCAAAGGTTTAGAAACAGCTGAAGACATTTGGAATGATTTGGAAGATCACTTCCAAAACACTACTAAAGCTAGGAAGGCTAGCTTATGGTCAGAGTTTACCACATTCAAGAAAAAGCAAAATCAGAGCATTAGTGATTATGTCACTAAGATGAAGGACTTGGCAGATAGCCTTGGATCTATTGATGAGGATATTGAAGATCATAGGTTGATAGCACAATTACTTGCAGGATTAAGAGGTGATGAAAGATGGAAGCCTTTTGTACTTTCAACAGAACTCTCATTAAATCATTATGTGCCAGAATTGAGTCAATTACTTGGATTGATGCTCACATTTGAGCAAGACTTGAAGTCAGATGGAGACAAAGGACAAAGTTCTGCAATGTACATGAAGAACAAGAAGAAAGGAGATAAAGGTAAAGCAAAGGATGAAGAAGAGTCAACAACTCAAGCAAATTATGCTAGAGGAAGAGGTATTGGCAGAGGTAAAGGTCAAGGAAATGGAAGAGGTAGAGGTAATCAGAACAATAACAAGAAGACATGTTGGATTTGTGGATTGAGCAATCATCTAGCATATGATTGTTGGCATAATCAACAAGGATCAAGCCAAAATCAAAACAATAATGGCAGAGGAAGAGGTGGAAGATTTCAGAATCAATTTCAAAGAGGAAGACAGAATTCAAGAGGAAGTTTTGGTAGAGGTGATGGAAGAAATTGGAATCAGAATCAGTCTTACAATACCACATATTACAATTATGCAAATGATACACAGAATGACATTCATACAACATTGATGATGAATTCAATAAGTTCATCAGAGAAGGAGGATCTCAAGGTATTTTATATTGACTCTGGTTGTTCAAATCATTTGTCAGGTAATATAGAATTATTGTCAGAATCGGAAGAAGGCAATTCAAGTCATACAGTACAAACAGGTGATAATACAAAACATAATGTGCATTCAATTGGAAAAGTGAAGTGCAAGAGTGGAGCTGATTTGTTAACAAATGTTTTGTATGTTCCAACAATACCAAAGAATCTGATAAGTGTTGGACAAATAGTGGAAAAAGGTTTTCAAGTGAGATTTACAAATGAAGGGGTATTTGTTGAAGATCCAGAGGATGCATACAATCCCATTGTTTGTGGTAAGAAGGAAGGTAGACTTTTTACTCTCAAAGTGCAAGGAAATGTTGGTCAAGCCCTAATCACACATGGTGATGAAGTAATTACAGAGTTAGATCTTTGGCATAAGAGATTGGGACACTTCAATGAAAGAGGAATCAAAACTATGGTGGAGAACCAATCTGTAATGGGGCTACCAAATGTGAAAAGTCAACATATGATATACAAGTGTGAAGCTTGTCAGATGGGAAAAGCACACAGACTACCATTTCAGAAGAAAGGTTTCAAGCATGATGGTTTGCTTGAACTCATACATACAGATGTATGGGGACCAACAATAGAAGGATCAATAAATGGATCTAGGTATTATGTTTTGTTTATTGATGATGCTACAAGGTGGATAACCCTTTATGTTCTAAAAGAAAGATCAGAAGTATTTGGAGCTTTCAAACATTTTCATGCTTATGTAGAAAGAGTTACAGGTCAAAAACTCAAGAGGTTAAGGTCTGATGGAGGGGGAGAATACTTCTCCCAAGAGTTTAATGACTATCTTTGGAATGCAGGTATCAAGACAGAGATAACTTGCATGTATACACCGCAACATAATGGGGTGGCAGAAAGGAGAAATAGAACATTGGTTGAATTTGCAAGAGCAATGTTAAAAGAAAAGAATTGCCCTAATTATCTTTGGGTTGAGGCTGTAAATACAGCTACATATCTTGTGAATAGACTACCATGTGGAGCTTTGAATGATATGACCCCTTATGAAGCTTGGTGGGTAAGAAACCAACACTTGACCATTGTAAAGTGTTTGGGTCAATTGCCCATGCTTATGTGCCATCACAACTCAGACATAAGCTTGAACCAAAGGCAGAAAAATATGTGTTTATTGGGTATGATGAAAAGCAAATGGGTTATAGGCTATGGAGTCCTTTAACTAAACATTTTATTGTTTCCAGAGATGTGACCTTTGATGAACAGAAGAGTTGGTATGCAAATAAAGATTGTGACCTTGAAACATTTGAAGAAGAGATAAGAAGAAGTGCAAGAGGTAAGTCACATATGCAGATAGATGGAGATGAAGAACATATGCAAGTAAGCACATCAAGAGTTGGATCATATAGAAGAAATGAAGATGGACCAATATTTGATGAAGAGGTACATCCAGATATACATGAAGAGTGTGAACCAAGAATATCAACCAGAATAAGGAAGCAACCTACAAGGTATTCCTATGATACTTCTTACTTGACTCAGAAAAATTATGCTTACATGGTTAAGGAAGATGAAGAACCTCAAAGCTATGATGAAGCAAAGGGTAAGAGACAATGGGAAGAAGCAATGAAGGAAGAGTTTGATGCACTTGAAGAAAACAAAACTTGGGAACTTGTTCCAAAGCCTAATGGTAAGAAAGTGATTGGAAATAAATGGGTTTACAAAATTAAGAAGCATGCAGATGGAAGAATAGTCAGATACAAAGCTAGATTGGTGGTTAAAGGCTATGCTCAAACTTTTGGCATAGATTATGATGAGACATTCAGTCCTGTGGCAAAGATGTCAACCATAAGGACAACCATTGCCATTACAGCATCAAAAGGATGGACATTGAGTCAATTGGATATTAAGAATGCATTTTTGAATGGATATATATCAGATGAGGTTTACATGGAGCAACCTCAAGGGTTTGCAGATCACAAGTTTCCAAATTATGTTTGCAGGCTGAGAAGAGCACTTTATGGGTTGAAGCAAGCTCCAAGAGCTTGGAATTATAGACTTGTAAAGTATCTTAATGATCTTGGATATCAAAGTTCAAAGGCAGATGCAAGTTTACTTATCAAAAGAATAGATGAAGGTATGATCTACATTTGTATTTATGTAGATGATATTATAATTACAGGTACCTCAAATGAAGGAATCAAGGAGGTGAAGAAGTTACTTGAGAGAGAATTTAAGATAAGTGATCTAGGAAAATTGTCATATTTTCTTGGAATGGAAATCACTTATGCAGAACATGGCATATATGTATCACAAGAAAGGTATCTCTTGAATCTTCTAAAGAAGTTTAACATGGAGAATTGCAGAGAGGCATCAACACCACTAGAGGTCAATCATAAACTCAGTAGATATGATGGTGCAGAGTTCAAAGACATGAGGAAGTATCAATCTTTAGTGGGAAGTTTAATTTATGCTACACTAACAAGGCCTGATCTTAGTTATGCAGTGGGTGTTCTTTCTCAGTTCATGCATTGTCCAAAGAACCCACATTGGATTGCAGGTCAAAGAGTTCTTAGATATATCAAAGGGACTTTGAAAGAAGGATTGTATTATCCTTTTACATCAAATATAAGATTGAGAGCCTATAGTGACTCAGATTGGGCAGGAAGTCAGGATGATAGAAGATCTACTCATGGCTACATGATATACATTGGAGATAAACTTGTGAGTTGGTGTTCAAAGAAACAACATACAGTGGCTTTATCATCAACAGAAGCTGAGTACAAAGGACTTGTGGAAGCAGCAAAAGAAGTAATATGGATGCAGACATTATTCAAAAGCTTGGGAATTGATCAAGGTATACCTATCATTCATGGAGATAATATGAGCTCATTATATCTTGCAGCAAATCCTGTATTTCATGCAAGGACAAAGCACATAGAAATACAGTACCATTTTCTCAGAGAAAAGGTAATGGAGAAGGAGATTGAAGTGGTGTACACTTCTACAAAAGATCAGATTGCAGATATTATGACAAAGATCTTGGATGGAGTGAAGACAAGTAGGTTCAAGGAGATGGCAGGAATAAAAGAGAAGAAGACTATATGAAGAAGTTAAAGCATGCAAATTAGTGATTGAGGGGGAGCTGTTGGGGCTTCACTCACTAATTAGGCATGGATATATGAAGACATATGAAGAAAGGAAGGAGGAAAGGAGAAGTGAAGAAAAAGTATACAGAAAATTAAGCCCAAGTGAAGGGACAATTTCACTATTGTAAATTAGTGCAAATTAGAGTCTAGTTTTTCCATAGATCTTTAGAACTTACGAGTTCGAGTCTAGGAGAATGTAAACCATAGGTATATAAGTTAATTTGAGACAAAAAACATGTAGAGAGAACTCAATTTTGTAATCTGAGTGAGTAGAGAAAAGTCGTGTCTTTTCTGAGAGAGATGTTCAGGAAAAAAACTTCTGAGTCTGAGAGAGTTTTCCATGGCTATGAGCAAAATTAGGCTAAGCCAATTTGTACACATCCTCTCTGATATACAATATATATTTGTGTAGAAGAATTAAGTCCAATTCCTCTTGTACATTGAGTTCTAAGTGATTTCACATGACTGTGTAAGTTAGTTGACAGTTACGACTTTTCTGGCGCACATTTACCTGAACTTCTTAAGGTCAGATCTCGAAGTATACTGTAAAGTTTTCAGTAAGTGATAGCTCATTTTAAAGCTACTATCTTCAACTACATTTGGTCAAAAGATCTTTAAGAAACGGGATGCATACTCAGAGAAATCATCTTAACAGTGAAGGTATGTCAAATCGATGAAGTCAGTTTTCAGTTTTCAGACATAGTGAAAAGTTTGGAGCAAATTCAGAAGATTTTGAAGTTAGTACTTAAAAATTTTGCTTGTTATGTGTTACTTAACATTAGCAAGAACTTCTCTTAGTAAAAGATCAAAGGGATATGCAAAGATCAAGCTAATACAGGTCAGATTGAAGGTTTGAAGAAAAGGCACAGATTTTTGTGAAGTGAAATTTTGATTTTCACTAAGTTCAGAGATGAAGGCTCATATTAAGAGCATTGCTAAGCTAATGATGGTTATGGAGGTCTTCTAATACCACATTAGTTTAGTTCTTGTGGTGTTTTATACACCAACAGTACCTAAGTACCCTTTCGGCTGCAACAAGATGAGGTACTCTTGGTGCTTGCAAAAATTGAGATAACACTCCAACTACATGTGCAATATCAGGTCTTGTCATAGTAGCTAACAAGAGAGAACTAATTATTGACCTAGACATGGTCACATCATTCACTTCTTCACCTTCATGAGCACTTAGTTTAACATTTACTTCTAATGGATTTGAAATGGGATTGCAATCACACAAGCCAAACTTCTTCAAAAGATCAAGAATGTATTTCCTTTGCATCAAGTATATGCCTTCTTCTTTATATAGTACTTCAATTCCAAGGAAGTACCTTAAAATCCCTAAATTTGAGATTTTAAACTCACATCCAAGCTTCCTCTTTATGTCCTTGATGTTGGCTTCATCATCCCCTGTAATGATCAAATCATCAACATATATACAAATGAAAACAATTTTGCTACCTTCCTTCTTCACAAAGAGTGATGGGTCTGCATGACTCTGATTGTATCCACATTTTACCAAGTAGCCCACAAGTCTTTGGTTCCAAGATCTTGGGGCTTGCTTGAGTCCATAAAGAGACTTCTTTAGCCTGTATACATGATGTGGAAACCTCTCATCTTCAAAGCCTTGGGGCTGGTCCATGAAGACTACCTCTTCAAGCTCTCCATTTAGGAAAGCATTCTTCACATCCAACTAGTACGTCTTCCAACCTTTTGAGGCTGAAATTGCAATCAAAATTCTGATGGTGGACATCTTAGCTACTAGAATGAATGTATCCTCAAAGTCTATGCCATAGGTTTGAACAAAACCTTTGGCAACCAGCATTGCTTTATACCTAGAGATGCTCCCATCTACATGCCTCTTTACCTTGTACACCCATTTTTTGCCAATGAATTTCATGTCCTTTGTTCTTGGCACGAATGACCAAGTATCATTTTCTTCACGTGCTTTGACTTCCTCCTCCATGGCTTCAATCCATTCCCTATGCTTATTTGCTTCTTCAAAAAAGTTAGGTTCTTTACACGCTATAACTTGACTCATGTAGGCATAATGTCTTGCAGTGAATGAATCATAAGTTAACCTTTAAACAGGGTACTTAACCCTATTGGATGATCTTACCTCACCATTAGGTGGTAGACAACTCCTCCTTCTTGGTTTAGATGCTTTAAATCTTGGAGTTTCTAATTTTTCCATATCTTCGTCACTTGTAGATTCCATGTCTACCCATCGATGGTCTTTGTCGTTTGCCTTTTCCTTTCCTTTGTTACTTCCTTCACTTGAATGAGCTTCATTCCTTGTCCTTCCATGCCAAGCTGATGTAGTACTCTCCTCTGATGGTGTGCTTGAAGTGGTTAGACCACTTATCTCCATGCTTTGTTGTTGCTCTTTGATCTTCTTCTTGGCTTCATATGCATCGTCAACTTGTAACACATCTTTGCTACCATCCCAAGGTAGCAACTCATCAAATATTAAATCCCTAGATACCTTAAGCTCTTTGATGCAAGGGTTATAGCATCTAAAAACCTTTTGCTCTCAAGAATATCCAAGAAATATACACCTATCTGCCTTTGTGTCTAACTTGTGTCTCAATTCTTGAGGTATGTGAACATAACACACACAACCAAATACTTTGAGATGTGAAAGTTTGGGTTTCTTACCACACCAAGCTTCATAAGGTGTAGCTCCATGTACTCCTGAGGTTGGACACCTATTCATAATGTATGTGGTTGTATTTGTTGCATCATCCCAATAAGAGTTAGGAACATTCATTTCATTTAACAAAGATCTAGCCACTTCTTCTATGTATCTATTCTTCCTTTCTACCACCCCATTTTGTTGAGGTGTATACGTGCAAGTGAATTGCCTTTTGATGCCATGTTTATGTAGAAAATCTGAAAATTCATTTGAAAAATACTCTCCCCCTGCATCCGATCTAAGAGTCTTTATATACTTCCATGTTTCCTTCTCCACTAGGTTTTTGAACCTCTTGAAGTGGTAAAACACCTCTGACTTTGACTTCATGCAATACATCCAAACAAACCTTGAATGATCATCTATAAATGTGACAAACTATCTATTACCTCCAATGGATGGCTCCCTTGTAGGTCCCCATGCATTTGTGTGTATGAGATTCAACACTTCATCGCTCACATGTTCTCCCTTCTTGAATGGAAATTTGCTTTGTTTTCCTAATTGACAAGCATGACACAAATGTTGCATATTCTGAGATATAAGGTCAGATAGACCACTCCCCAAGCCCTTCCTTTGCATTTCCTTCATCCTTTGTAAGTTTATGTGCCCAATTCTTTTATGCTATAAGTCAATTTTTGCGATTTGTTTATTTCCAATTGACAAGTAGACAGTGTGAGGGGTTGATGGCTTTACCTCCATGGTGAAGAGTCTTCCTTGCTTCTTTCCTTTTGCTATGAGCTTGTAGTCCTACATGGGGTCTTCAACAAAACATCCTTGCTCATTGAACCTCACCTCATAACCTCTTTCAACCATTTGACCTACCGAAACCAAGTTCTTTGTGATGGTTGGCACATGCAACACATCCTTCAACACCTTGGAGCTTTGAGATCCATTCGATGCAACATCTCCCACATGTGTAATCTTGTGCTCAATGTCATCCCCTATCTCTACATGTCTTGAGTGATGGGTGAATGTAAATTAAAGAAAACATCTTTATTGCAACTCATATGGTTTCTACAACCACTATTAATGTACCATGTAAAATCTGAATTGACTCTTTCACTTGAACCATACATCATAAGCAAGTTCTCATTTTCTGAATTTGTTGAAGTACTAGCATAATTACCATGGTCCCTTTTGTATCCTTGATTGCCTCCTCCTTTAGACCAAGAATCGCTTGCATAATGACCTAGTTTTCCACAATTGTAGCATTCTCCATTGGATGCTTCTCTTCCATGTGATCTTCCTCCTCTTCCTCTACTCCTTCCTCTTCCTCTTGATCCATAGCTTTGGTTGGAGCCTTCTTGGTTGCTTGAGCTTGAGCTTGAACTTCCTCTCCCTCTGCCTTGGAAGTTTTGTCCACCTCTTTTGCCTTTGCCTCTACCTGCATAGAAAACTTGGGCTTGGCTGCCCTTTGATTGTAAACCTCCTTGGTTCATCTCCTCGGTCAGCATCAATGTGACTAATTGATCACATTCTGGTAGGGAATCCCTCGCATAAATTGATGTGGTGAATGCTTTCCACCTTCATCCTTTCTCAAGCCATTGAGAGTGTGCGCAACAAGATCATCATCTTCGATTGGGCTCCCAATTGAGCCGAAAGCATCCAGAAGCTCTTTAACCTTCAAAATGTACTCATTTATGTTAGTACTTGGTGATTTCCTAAGATTATTCAGCTCATTCTTGAGCTGAATCTTCCTTGCCTTGGTTGATGAAGAGTACAATCTCTCCAAGGTCTCCCAAACCTTCTTGGATGTGTCCAAGTCTTTTATATGCCCTATAATGCTATTGCTTATGTGTTGGGATAGACTGATTATGATTCTCCTATCCCTTTCTATCCATTCATTAAGTGCCTTGACCTGCTCTTGAAGTGGTCGATCATGTACATGAGGCATTGGCTCCGTGGCGCTCACTAATCCTTACAATCCTTTGCCCATAAGGTAGTTGCTAACTCTAAATTTCCATGGTTGATAATTGCCTTTCTCTAACTTCTCTATTTGTGCATTATACTAATCCATACTTAGCTCTAAGGTGCTGCTTTAGCTTCTCCTAAAGTGTTTGTATGTTTTAGAAGGTGTGGATATTACCTTTTGATAGCTTCTCCCTTGCTAACCTTCAACTAGTTGAGATCTCGATCGACGTAGCCCCATTTGAAAGTCTTCTTGCTGTGATGATTCCTCCTTGTGCTTCCACGAGTTGTCTTGATCCCTTTAAGTCTTCATAATGATCCCACTGATGTCTCCAAGCCTAGAAAATGGCTCTCATACCACTGATGGGGGATGATTCTAACACCCCAATGCAAAAATGGAAGATAACTGCCCTCCACTAGGTCCACAAGCACTGATATATGCTCATTGTTCTGAACGCTTCTCTGCACCAGTACAAAGACTTAAAATGAAATTTTGCAGACTTGTAGTAGACTATAGCAGCTACCAAAAAAGCTTTAAATCATCCCAAATGGATATTCCAGTTGGGAGAATCACCCTCTGCAAAATAGGCTACCAGTTTGCAACACTCTTTGCCTATGTGCAGAGATATACCTTCACAAAGTTGGCAATTTCTCACAACTCAGTTAGCCAAATAACTTGAAACTTTGGCAACATTCAGTGCACAATATGAGAGACCAAAGGAATCTTGAAATCAATGAAAATGAGAACAATAAGAGAGCAAACAATGCTCTGCAATCTGGTACAATAAACCACCCACCAATCAGTGTAGGTGCACTTTTTTGTTCCACTAATCGTTATTTCCAGATACGGTTGTTGGTTGGCGTCTCCTTCGATTTGTCAATACGGGAATCACAAATTGGTAATTATGAATACCTTGAATCAAGCTTATGATCAGATTGAAGTGGAAAGAAGACACTTGAGAGAGTGAAGAGATCTCAGAAGTGAAGTATGTATACATATGTACATTATAGGTGGAAATTCTTGTAATCTGAGTATAGATAATCCTTAGGATGATAAGGAGTAATGTAATAGACGCGGGGTAAGTCTACAACTATATGTATATAAGTCAATGATGTAAAGAAATATGTATGAGAGTGATTAGAAGATAAGTTTGTGAGAGATAGATGTGAAGAGAGTTTTTTCCTCAAAAAATAGCGACGGGTTTTTCTCTGAGTTCTCTCAGTCTGATCACGTGGATCAGAAATCCTTTAGTACACATCTATTGTAAAAGTTAACTAAGCCATGTTCAAAGTTTCATAGACTCATTCCTTTCCTACTGTGAGAATGATCAATAGGAACATTGGTATGTAAAATTTGCAGACAGACTTCTCAGAGTCGCGCACTTTTCCGTGTCAATGTTTTGCTTAGATCTCAGTGCATAGTGTAAAGTTTTGAATGAGTGAGCATTCAAAATTTAAGTTAGAAGGTAAGGAAGCTATGGCAAAGAGCATTTAGCAAAATGGGATTTGTGTTGTGAGAAATCAACTTAAGAAGTTGACCATGTCAAAGTTGCCATTCCTGGAAAACAGTTTTTGACATATCTTTGATCTTAAGGATCAAATCAAAGTTTTAATGATTCTTTTGGAGAATCAATGGCTGATATGATTGCGCAAAGGTAGTGTGAAGACTTGATTTCTGAAGATATGTGCAGGTAATGAAATCAATTTCTGAAGCACACCTTCTGAAGAAGGAATTTCTTCACTCAGAGAAGTGTTAGTGAAAGTTTTGATAAAGGAGAACAATATTTGTGTAAAGTTTGATCCATAACTGATATAGAAGTGTTCTTAGATCAGTATAGATCAGACCTTTTGAGATTAAGAGGTCTCCAACAGTGGTATCAGAGCTGAAGGTGCAATACAAGGGAAGTAAAGTCAGTGGAAGTCGCGACTGTTGCAGATATTGAAGTTCTTTCTAATCGAAGGTGGACAAGGATAAATTTGTGAAGATAATCTGCAGAAGTACAAAGCACGAGTTTGAAGGATCAAGAAGGATCAAAGCTTCATATCAAAGGTACACTCTATTTTCATAAACCATAGTAATTGTAGACACAAAAGATCAAGGATGGGAGAAAGCTTGCAAATTGACAAGCTAGATAGGGAGAACTATCCAGCTTGGTCCATGAGGATGGAGGCACACCTCATGAGCAAAGACTTGATGGCATTCATTACAGGAGAAGAAGAAAAGCCTGAGTTTACAGATCCTAGTATTCCAACTAGGGAAGAGCTTGCAGATTTGAAGACTTGGATGAGAAAGGATGCTCAAGCTAGGAGCATCATTTGCATGGCTGTAAATGATTATCTTCTACCTCACATAAGAGGATTGGAAAGTGCAACAGATGTTTGGAATGCTTTGGAAGAGCATTTCCAAAATACAACCAAGTCAAGGAAGTCCTCACTATGGGCTGAATTTACAACTTTCAAGAAGAAGAGCTCACAATCAATTTCTGATTATGTGGTAAGGATGAAGGATATTGCAGATAGCTTGGGAGCAGTAGATGAAGACATTGAAGAGGATAAGTTGGTAAGGCAAATACTTACAGGTCTGAGAGGAGATGAGAAGTGGAAGCCTTTCATATTGTCCATAGAATTGTCACTTGATCATTTTACTCCTGATCTTAATCAATTGCTAGGACACATGCTCACTTTTGAGCAGGACATTAAGGGAGATAATGATAGGAGTGCAAGTCAAGATATGTACTCCAAGGACAAGAAAAAGAATGGCAAAGGGAAGCAGTCAACTGATGATGAAGGATCTTCAAGCCAAGCTAACTTTACAAAAGGAAAGATGAATTTCAGAGGTAAAGGAAGAGGAGGTAAGAACAAAGATAATACTAAAGCTTGTTGGATTTGTGGCAGAACCAATCATTTGGCAAATGATTGTTGGTATAACAATCAAAATGGTGGAAGCAATAATCAGATTTTTAATCAGAAAGGTAGAGGAGGCAGAAACCAAAGAGGTAATTTCAGAGGAAGAGGTGGTAGGACATCATATGCTAGAGGAGGTGGAAGAAGTTTTCAACCTCAGTCCTACAACAACAATTATTATAACTATGCATCAGATCAGAAGGATGATATGACTCTTATCTTGAATGCAACTCATGAATCAGTAGGAGAAGATCAAAGGGTTTTTTATATTGACTCAGGATGTAGCAATCATCTGAGTGGCAATATATCCTTGATGACTGATATGGAAGCAAAGGTGAATGGACATACAGTTCAAACAGGTGACAATACCAAACATAAAGTGGAGAATATTGGATCAGTGAAGACAAAGAGTGGAAGTACACTCTTGAGCAAGTTACTTTATGTTCCTACTATTCCTAAAAATTTGATAAGTGTAGGGCAAATTGTGGAGAAGGGATATGAAGTCAGATTCACAAATGATGGTATCTATGTGCAAGATCCAAATCAAGGATATAGAAACATAATTGGAGGTAAAAAGGAAGGAAGGTTGTTTACTCTCAAAGTCCAAGGTAATGTGGGACATGCTTTATTTACTTATGGAAGTCAAAAGATGTATGAGTTAGACCTATGGCATAAAAGGCTAGGTCATTTCAATGAGAGAGGTATAAAGGAAATGTCAAAGAATCAAGTGGTGCTTGGTTTGCCAAAAATTGAAGGGCAACACATGGTGTACAAGTGTGAAGCTTGTCAATTAGGTAAAGCACACAAAAGCTCATACAATAAATCAGGGTACAAGTATTCAAATATGCTTGAATTGGTTCATACAGATGTGTGGGGTCCCTCAAGGGACTATAGCATAAATGGATCCAGATATTATGTGTTGTTTGTTGATGATGCAACCAGATGGATTACTTTATATGTAATCAAGGATAAATCAGAAGTCTTCAAGACATTCAAACAATATCATGCTTATGCAGAAAGGATTACAGGACAAAAGCTTAAGAGGTTGAGATCAGATGGAGGGGGAGAGTATTTCTCTAAAGAGTTTGATGATTATTTGTGGAATGCAAGTATAAAGAGAGAAGTAACTTGCAGGTACTCTCCTCAACAGAATGGAGTTGCAGAAAGAAGAAATAGAACTCTTGTAGAATTTGCAAGAGCAATGATGAAGGAAAAGAATTGTCCAAATTACTTATGGGCAGAAGCTATCAACACTACAACATACCTTGTGAATAGGTTACCTTGTAAAGCTTTGGATGGAAGAACTCCTTATGAAGCATGGTGGGGTAAGAAACCTACTCTTGATCATTGTAAGGTATTTGGATGCTTATCATATGCTTATGTTCCTTCACAATTAAGACATAAGCTAGAACCCAAAGCAGAGAAGTATGTGTTTATTGGGTATGATGATAGACAGATGGGTTATAGGTTGTGGAGTCCATCCACAAAGCAATTTCTTGTTACCAAAGATGTTACATTTGATGAGCAAAGCACATGGTATACAGGGTCAACAAATGATTATGCAGATGACAAACAAATACAAAGGAAAGGGAAGGCAAAATTAAATGTGTATGAAGAAGATATTGATGATGTTGACTATAAAAGTAAATTGCAGGATAATGTAGAAGATGGGCCAAGGTTTGATCCAGAATCAAATATGGCTGAGACTTCAAGAAGTGCAGAGGTCAGAAGATCCTCAAGGGAAAGGAAAGAGCCTATAAGGTATAGTTATGATACATCTTTTTTAACAACAAAAGATTATGCTTACATTGTAAAGACAGAAGAGGATCCAATCACATATGAAGAAGCTAAAGGTAAACAGAATTGGGAGAAGGCAATGCAAGAAGAGTATGATGCTCTAATTGAAAATGAAACTTGGGAATTGGTGCCAAGACCAAAGAATCAGAAAGTCATGTAAGTGGGTGTATAAAAACAAAAAGATTTGCAGATGGTAAGGTGTCTAGATACAAGGCTAGACTTGTGGTCAAAGGTTATGCCCAAACTTATGGGGTAGATTATGATGAAACCTTTATTCCTGTTGCTAAGATGTCTACAATCAGATCATTGATTGCTATTGCTGCTTGTAAAGGATGGAAGTTATCACAATTAGATGTGAAGAATGCATTTTTGAATGGATACATTGCAGATGAAGTATACATGGAGCAACCAGAAGGCTTCATGGATTCAATTGGATCAGATTATGTGTGTAAGCTCAAGAGAGCTTTGTATGGGTTGAAGCAGGCTCCAAGAGCATGGAATTACAGGCTTGTCAAGTTCTTGAATGATTGTGGATTTCAAGCATCAAAGGTAGATAGTAGCTTGCTAGTGAAGGCAAGTGAAAATGGATACATATACATGTGTATTTATGTTGATGATATTATTGTCACAGGTACAGATGCTCAAGGAATCAATGAACTTAAGAAACAAATAAAGAAGGAGTCTAAGATAAGTGATTTGGGAAACTTATCTTATTTCTTAGGAATGCAGATTGTGTATACTCAACATGGAGTATATGTTACACAAGAGAGGTACTTGAAGAATCTTCTAGACAAATTTAACATGGAGGATTGCAAGCCTTCAAGCACACCATTGGAGGTAAATCATAAGTTGAGCACGTATGGAGGTGAAGAATTTAATGACATGAAGAAATATCAGAGTTTGGTAGGTAGTTTAATCTTTGCTAGCTTGACAAGGCCAGATCTATCATATGCAGTAGGTGTGTTATCACAATTCATGCATTGTCCAAAGAAGACTCATTGGATTGCAGCTCAAAGGGTACTCAGATATATCAAAGGAACCCTAAGTGAAGGTTTGTATTATGGATTTACTTCTGACACAAGAATCAAAGTGTTTAGTGATGCAGATTGGGCAGGTGATTCAGATGATAGAAGGTCTACTCATGGATATCTCTGTTATATTGGAGATAAATTAGTTTCTTGGTGCTCAAAGAAGCAACATACAGTTGCTTTGTCATCCACAGAAGCTGAGTATAAAGGAATGGTAGAGACTGCAAAAGAAGTAATATGGTTAAAGACCTTGTTGAAGAGTTTTGGAACTGATCAGAGTACTCCAATTATTTTTGGAGACAATATGAGTTCTTTGTATTTGGCAGCTAACCCTGTTTTCCATGCCAGGACTAAGCATATAGAAATTCAATATCATTTCTTGAGAGAAAAGGTACTTGATAAAGAGATTGAAGTGATGTATACTTCAACAAAAGAACAAGTTGCAGATATGATGACTAAAAGATTGGATGGACCTAAGCTACAGAGATTCAAAGAGATGGCAGGAGTGAAGAAGAATGCAATAATCACAATTAGTGATTGAGGGGGAGCTATTGGAACAAACCAATCACAAATTGGTGATTATGAATACCTTCAATCAAGCGTATGATCAGATTGAAGTGGAAAGAAGACACTTGAGAGAGTGAAGAGATCTCAAAAGTGAAGTATGTATACATATGTACATTATACGTGGAAATTCTTGTAATCTGAGTATAGATAATCCTTAGGATGATAAGGAGTAATGTAATAGACGTGGGATAAGTCTACAACTATATGTATATAAGTCAATGATGTAAAGAAATATGTATGAGAGTCATTAGAAGATAAGTTTGTGAGAGATAGATGTGAAGAGAGTTTTTTCCTCAGAAAATAGCGACGGGTTTTTCTCTGAGTTCTCTGAGTCTGATCACGTGGATCAGAAATCCTTTTGTACACATCTATTCTGAAAGTTAATTAAGCTATGTTCAAAGTTTCATAGACTAATTCCTTTCCTACTGTGAGAATGATCAATAGGAACATTTGTATGTAAAATCTGCAGACAGACTTCTCAGAGTCGCGCACTTTTCCGTGTCAATGTTTTGCTTAGATCTCAGTGCATAGTGTAAAGTTTTGAATGAGTGAGCATTTAAAAATTAAGTTAGAAGGTAAGGAAGCTATGGCTAAGAGCATTTAGCAAAATGGGATTTTTGTTGTGAGAAATCAACTTAAGAAGTTGACCATGTCAAAGTCGCCATTCCTGGAAAACAGTTTTTGACATATCTTTGATCTTAAGGATCAAATCAAAGTTTTAATGATTCTTTTGGAGAATCAATGGCTGATATGATTGCGCAAAGGTATTGTGAAGACTTGAGTATCATTAGTTTGATGATATCTGAAGATATGTGCAGGTAATGAAATCAATTTCTGAAGCAGACTTTCTGAAGAAGGAATTTCTTCACTCAGAGAAGTGTTAGTGGAAGTTTTGATAAAGGAAAACAATATTTGTGTAAAGTTTGATCCATAAGTGATATAGAAGTGTTCTTAGATCAGTATAGATCAGACCTTTGGAGATTAAGAGGTCTCCAACATTTTTGGTGGCTAATTTGATGAGATTTGAATTTGATTGAGTTTGGTGGAGCTTCTAACTTTATTCCACAACTTTGGGTCCTCTTTTTTTATTGTTCCACTTGCAAAACTCATGGTTGAGCCTTTTTGCATGATTGAGACTTGATTTTCAACATTTTTATGTATTACAAGAAGACAAAGAAGAAAAAGAAGATCATTCTTCCTTGCCTCAATATGTGTGTGTGCTCCTCTTTGAGTGTGAGATTGTGTGAGTGAGCTCCCTTCCTTATCCCCTTCCTCGTGACAATGCATTCAAACCATGAACATGTTGGTGATGGGAGATGACAAAGATCATCACCCCATGGTGCAAGTAAAGCGTTTTGACAAAGAATCTAAAAGTTTAATCCTCACCCCCTCCTAATTCAAGGGTGTCTTTGGGTTCTACACCAATGTAGTCTTGAAGGTAAGAGGAAAAGGATACAATTAGTCATATATCATATAGTTGGAACTATTTCATCAACACTTTTGTTTATTCATATAAGTCATTATACACAACTCAAAAAGTAGTTTTGTATTCTCTATTCTCTGCTAGAGATCTCCCTTGGGGATGTAATATTACACTAAAAATATATTAATCAATGTAGAAAAGATATACAAAAGCAAAGTCTCACTTAATGGAGGTTCGACACAAATACATGTCTTACATCATGGTATGATGATTGCGATAAGCTTCATACTTGTCTATTTAAAGTGGTTACAAGATTTCAAAAATTAGTTTTAGTGGAGAAGCCCCCACCCCCCCCAAGAATGTCAAAGGGTTGAAGACTATATTGTATTGGTTGATCTCAAAGAAGAATAATCTAATGATGAGGAGGAAGAAGATCACCTCCTCAAACAAAGTATGCAAGGCCAAAAGCGTACAAGAGAAAAATTGTCAAGCAACTCAAACAAAGAGACCATAGGTAGAGAAAAGAATGCCTTTACCTATGGAAATGTTCTTTCCTAAGGAGATAATTAGAGAATTTGTGATAGGTATATCAAAATATTGGATATAGAAACCCTACAGCATAGGGGAAAGCCTACATTGGGTGAACTATTTGAGAAACGTTCCACCAAGACATCCAACAAGCTTCAAAGGATGGAGAGAAGTTTTTTAGAGTTGACCCACCTATGGAGTAAATCACAATCATCACACATACAGATTCTAGATATTAAGAGTCAACATGCCCCCTTGAACTTAAAAGATGAAGAAAAAGATCATGTGAAAAGCCTAGAATTTGGATTTACACATGGAGAATTTGACATCGCATCTCACTACAAGAAGTGACCGCCTATATCTAATTTTAAAGTGGCACAATATCATCACCAAATAAAGTGGAATAAAATTCATTGGTAAATTTCAACCCTATTAACTTTAACAAAATAAAATAATCTAACACTAAATTTATCAAAATTATAAAATCACACTATAGACAAATTAAAAAACACAAATGTGTGTGTTTGTGTGTGTTTGTGTGTGTTAATGTATATAATACATAGAATGTATAATTTTAATCATTAGAATCAGTTGTTTCATCATCACTCTTAGTGATTTATGATCAAAAGATATAGAAGATCCATGATCAGAGGGGTCTATAGTTTGTGATGATCAACATTATCCCTCTTGTGTCTGTCTCTCCACCTCTTTCATATCTTCCTCACCATAGTTCTCTTGTATTCCATATAATAAATATGGAATAATACTCACAAAAGCATTCAATCAATGTTGTATGTGTTGATAGAAAGCATGATATCCAAAAAAAGTTGCATACTCTATTTCTTCCCTCCTAGGAAGATGACCATAATCCTTATGCTACATTGAAAGAAATGGAAAAAAAATTGATTTTTTTTAAATAGAATAAAAAACAAAATTTCAAAATACATATACTCTCTAATGTGGCACAAAAACATGGATGCCTATAGGACATAAACAAGATTTATGACCTACTTCAATTCTTTTTTTCTGTAGATATGTGCATTAATTAATTGAAACAAAAGTACATATATTAAATGTAAATATCTAGAATACATATAATAAATATAATTCACATTAATATTTACTATTGTACATAGATTCTGTGTTGGAAACCTTTATTCTAGAGTAGTTTTCTACAAAAATATTGCCAAATCTCATTTGGT
>CM035437.1:12665398-12687898 GCA_020310875.1 Ceratopteris richardii | reverse complement strand
TATCTATCTATCTATCTATCTATCTATCTATCTATCTATCTATCTATCTATCTATCTGTATGTCTAGCTATCTGTCTATTTATCTATCTATCTTTTTATCTATCTATCTATCTATCTATGTATCTATCTACCCATCCCTCCATCTATCCATCCATCCATGCTTTTATCTATCTTTCTATATGTTGGAACAAGTCAATGGAAAGTCTAAGTTGTGGCTTGAGTCATCAAAATAGATAGAAACTTGAAGGAAAATGTCAAATTCTTGTAGAGCTTACTTGGGAACCTACTCTTGTAATTTTTAAGTTTCTACTTGATGTAAAAGTGAAAGAATCTAAGTGGTTGAGTCCACTTGATGAGTAGGAAGCAGAAAGCCATCAATTCATGATTGAATGAATTGGGGAATCAATAACTAAAAGATTGGAGATTGATTTTAGGTGAGATTCAAATTCAAATTTTGGCTCCAAACATCAATATATATACATGGCTTTTAGTTGTGGTTTATGTACATTCATTAACAGGGCTTAATGCCATATCAGAGTGTGGTTTCAAGGCACACATATGTACCAATAGGTCCATTGTACTTTACATCAATATAGATTTATTTTCATGATCATTCGTGTCCATATCGTCATGCCTATGTAAGTGTACTATTCACTGCCACACTTCTCAGTTTTCAATCAGATTGCAAAGATGATTTCTCTGAGCATAGTGCATCATTTTCAGTGATTTAACTTCGTAAAGTTTTCTTTGTCTACTAAAAACTCTAAAAATTTCACTTTATTTGGTGTTCACAAATGTGAGATACCTGTATTTGAAGTCAATTTTGTCTTTGCATCATCTACCTCCTAAAAAGTCGGGATCATATACCTGAATTCCTAAACTTATTTCTCTTAGTATAGTTACTTATTTTTTATGAAAGAAATTATAATGGTTTGCATTACGTTTTCGATGTCTGGTCAATTGTACTAAGAGAATGACCACTGAGTGAAATACTGAAGCATTTTTTACCAAAATAGAAAGTTCTTCATGTTGACTATTGGTCAAACTAGTATGACTTGATTCAATCTTTTGAGAGTGACCTTCCAAAGTACATAGGCTGTCTAATACATCCATTGGGAAGCTAAAAGGGTCCACTTCATGTCCCTGGAGTTTATTTGGTTGGTGTAGTGGAAAGTTTCTACAACACCACTTCATCTTCTCCAAGTACAAATCCATCTCTTGAGAGTGGTATCAGAGCAAGGTTCGACAACATGGCAGATGGATTTCCTTCATGAGCTATGGATCTATACATGGATATGCATGTACCAGATTTCAATACACTCATAGGACAACTACTTACTCAAGAGTCCAAGCTTATGAAAATGGACAAAGCTTCAAAGGTAATCAATCTTCTACCTTATATACTCATAAAATCAAGTCCAAAGAAAAGAAAGGAAGAGGAAAGAAAGTGGATGATGAAGAAGGTACACATCAAGCTAACAGGTAGAGGAAGACATGGTAGAGGTAGAGGTAGAGGAGGAAGGCAAGGCAGGGAAGATCCCAAGACTCTAATTGATGATCTATTTGTCAATTAACTAATCATACAACTGAAAATTGCTTCAGGAATTCAAAGAATCAAAGAGGCACATGATACAATCGAGGAAGTTATGGCTATTCTAGAGGAACGATCAACAACTTCAATGGCTACCACAATAATTACAACCATTCAAACTATCAAGGAGTAATAGGGGAAGAGGAGACTTCAATAACTACACGGAAGACTGAAATCAAGAGGACTCATTGCTAATCATGACTATGGTGATGCCACAAGGTAAATGTGATGAGCACATTTTCTCCATAGGTTCAGGTTGTTCCAATCATGTGGTAGGAAATGTGGCCCTCTTATTAGATTTAGATCCAAGGAACAAGCATGAAGAGCAGACAGGTGATGATACAAGGCATTTGGTGGAAAAGATAGGAAATGTAGAAGCACCTAATGGAAACATCAACCTACTTAGCAAGGTCCTCTATGTCCCTACCATCACAAAGAATTTGATAAGTGTAGGAGAGATTGTGGAGAAAGGTCTACAAGTTATGACGTTCACAAAAGCAGGAGCATTTGTTGAAGATCCAAGTCAAGAATTAGGAGAATCGCAAGGGTGAAAAGATAGGTAGATTGTTCACATTTGAATTACATGACACTAGGAACATTGATCTCTTTAATTATGGTAGTCAGACACTCACAGAATTGGAAGTATGGCACAAAAGGTTAGCACATATTGGTGAAAGATCATTAAAGCAAATTTGCAAGGACCAAAGTGTACTTGGACTCCCTAACTTGTCAAAACAACACATGATTTATAAGTGTAATGCATGTCAATTTGGAAAGTCTCACAGGTTACCATTCATAAAGAAAGGATATATGCATGGAGATTTCTTCGATCTGGTTCATACAGATGTATGGGGACCTAGTAAGGATGCTTCAATATCTAGATCAAGGTATTATGTCTCCTTCATTGATGAGTGCAGTAGATGGACTATATTATATTTTATGAAACACAAAGATGACGTGTTTTCATGCTTCAAAAGATATTTGGATCTTGTGGAGAATTAAATAGGTAAAACATTTAAAAGGCTAAGTTCAGATGAAGGGGTAGAATATTTCTCCCATGAATTTGACTCCTTTCTTCAAGAGAGAGGAATCAAAAGAGAGATTACTACAAGGTACACTCTTGAGCAAAATGGAGTGGCAAAAAGAAGGAATAGGACAATTGTTGAAGCTGCAAGGTCTATGCTAAATGAGAAGAACTTACCTAATTACTTATGGGCTGAGGCTATATCCACAACCACTTATTTGATTAATAGGTTACCTTCAAAATCACCTGATGGCATGACACCATATGAGGCTGGGAATGGAAGAAGACCAAGCTTGGATCATTGTAAGATTTTTGGATGTATTACTTATGCTCATGTTCGTTCACAGGTTAGAGGGAAGATGGATCCAAAAGCAGAAAGGTGTGTATTCATTGGATATGAAAACAATAAAAAGAGCTACAGATTATACAACCCAACAACCAAAGGATTCTTGGTGAGTAGAGATGTAGTGTTTGATGAGAATAGTTCTCGGTATGAAGATTCATGTAGAAAGGTCAACTTACCTTATCATCTTGAAGCACATTTCCCAAAACTTGTGAAGGATAATCGTTCTAAAGTTGAAGAGCATGATACCTCAACAGATGATGAAGCAACTCAGTATGAAAAACTCAAAATGTGGAAGTTCAAAGTTAAAGCAAAAATGCAGGAACTTGGACAAGAGAAAGAATCATCACATCAATATGGCCTAAGGAGGTCCATGAGGGAGAAAAGAAAACTAGAAAGGTATGGGTTTGATACCTCTCTAGTCACTAAACATTCAATTTATCTAGAAGAGGACATAAATCAAGAGGAACCCTCAACATTTAAGGAAGCAAAGAAGAAATCATAATGGAAGCATGCAATGGAAGAAGAGATTGAAGCCCTTGAAGAAAATAACACTTGGGAGTTGGTTCCCAAGTCTCCATCAATGAAAGTGATAGGTTCAAGATGTATTTACAAATTGAAGAAGAACTTAGATGGCTCCATTAATAGGTATAAGGCAAGGCTTGTGGCAAAAGGCTTTGCACAAACTCAGGGAATTGATTATGAGGAGACTTTCTCTCCTGTGTTAGAGATGCCTACAATTAGGGTTCTACTTAGTATTGCTTCTTCCAAGAATTGGAAGATACTTCAATTGGATGTAAAAAATGCATTTCTTAATGGACAGATAACAGAAGAGGTGTACATGGCACAACCGCCTAGTTTTTTTTATAATGAGAGTACCATGAATTGGAAAGACACACACACCCGACCTTGTAAGGTAGTAGGCACCCATCTTGGGGAACTTCACCCATCTTTGGGAACTCATGGATATGTCCAGCCAAGATTTGAGCTCAACAGTTCCTCCTTGAGACTCAAAGCATCAACCACTAGGCTATGCAGACTCAAAGCATCAAGCACCTAGTTTTTGTTGATATATTTAGGTGGTGATGTGTGTGAACACATTAGGACCGCTGGGGCACTTTTTTCCCTCTTTAGGAGGTTTTTTTCCCCCAGCTTGTATATACGCCTATTGCCCTAATGGGATGCTTATCTTTGTACATTCTCTAGTAATACATTCAATATTGTGCATTATGCTCCAAGCTTCTCCTTCTTCCTTGTTGTTCGCGTGCTTCCACAGACGTCTAACTCCAACAATTGGTATCAGAGCAGGTCGTCGCTTCATCTAGGGTGCCATCGACACTCCTCCATTTAGAGTCTCAGAATCGTACAAATTTTGGTGAGCATACTCAGGGTGTTTCCGAGATCACGATCTGAGCTTGTTTTGGCCTCTAAACGCACTATCACAGTGCTTGTGCAGGCTATTTTGTCTTTTTGTGCCAAAGGTATATACCTGTTTCTATTTGCCAATATAAGCATCTCGAAGTCTGGGCAGTTCCGTTCAACTTTTTGAGATATAGTCAATTTTTTGCATCAAGGTATTTTAGTCACCGGCCTGAAAGCAGTGATGTATTCCATATGTTGGCTGTTGAGGATAACAGGTACTGTGAATACAGGTGCTGGAGCTGATGAAGATGGTGTCAAAGATGATATTGTTGAGGATAATAGGTACTGTGAATACAGGTGCTGGAGCTGATGAAGATGGTGTCAAAGATGATATTGTGCAGATTCCTGTTCGTGCTACTATTTTTGCTACACCTACTACAGAGCAGATTCGTTGGGATGGCAGAGATGCCCAGGCACATGCATTGATAGCCCTGTCTGTCAAACATGCCATTATTCCTCATATTCGCTCTTGCAAAACAGCTAAGGATGCTTGGGATACACTTACCACATTGTACCAAGCTAGGAATGAGGCTCGTGTTGCTTACCTCCGAAAACAATTGGAGAGTGAGCACATGAATGAAGGTGATTCTATGGACAGTTTCCTAACGAAGATCAAAGACTTGAAGGAACAGTTGATTTCTGTTGATGAGGTTATACCAGATAGCTCACTTGTGCAGACCGTTCTGAATGGTCTTCCTGATTCATATCAGAGTTTTGCTTCTACTCTTGGGTTGATGATGAAAGGCAATCCAAATGCCTTATCATTTGAGGAGTTAGTCTCTGTTCTATTGCAGGAAGATCAGTCCATGCAAAACAGGTCCATTATGCGAGTTGCAAATCAAGCTTTCTTGGCTAGTCAGAAGGGCAAAGGAAAATGGAGCTCTTCAACTAGTAAGCAAAAATCTGCTAATTCTGCATATTCGAAGAAGGAAGATAAAGATGAGAAGAAATCAGAAAAGCAGAAATTGTTTTGTAAGTACTGTAAAGGGAATGATCATATCATAAAGAACTGTCCAAAACTGGCTGCTAAAGAGGCAAAGAAGAAAGAGGCTGGAATGGTTGTTGCAAAGGCCTCTACACCAAAAATAGAGTCTGCAAATCTTGTGCAGGAAGAAGAATGGGCGTTTACTACTGTCTGTAGTTTTGACCCATCTTCTCATGAGCAGTGCATGTCTGTAGTAGACTCAGATGTTTGGTATTTTGACAATGGGGCGACCAAACATATTACCTCGCCTCGTAGTTTCTTCTCTTCACTCGAGCCTGCCCCTACAGGGAATACTGTTACATGTGCCAACAACTCCTCTTCTCCTGTTATGGGAGTTGGTAAGATCATTTTGACTACTGCTGATGGTAGTTCTTTCACTTTGTCAGATGCTTTATTTATGCCAGGGATAAAAAAGAACCTGTTATCAGTTTCTGCATTAGCCAAGATTGGCTTGGTTGTGAAATTTGTTGATGATAGGTGTACAGTTCATGATCTATCAAATGGCGATGTGATTATTGCTTCTGGTATCTTATGTCGTGGGTTGTATAAGCTCATAGACTATTGAAGATCTGTAAATGATTTGGCATGTGTAGTAAATGATTCTCAGGCTATGTCAGATGCAAAGCTTTGGCATGCACGCTTTGGTTATCTGAATTTCGCTAGTTTGCTATGCCTGTCGAAATCTGAAATGGTGTCCTCATTGCCCAAACTTGAGGCACCTGGAAAACATGTTTGTGAAGGTTGTATTTTTGGCAAAATGCAGCGTTCATCCTTTCCAAAAGATGGTTCAATTTGGGCTACTCAGAAATTGCAGCTTGTACATAGTGATGTCTATGGTCCTTTGCAGACACCTTCTTTTGGAAATTATCTTTACTTCATGACTTTCATTGATGATTTTTCTAGGCATGCATGGGTATATCCACTCAAAGCAAAGTCCGAAGTGTTCATGTGCTTTAAACAATTTTTGGTTCTGGCTGAAAAACTGTCAGCATGTAAAATGGGCACCCTCCATTCTGATCGAGGGGGGGAATATATGTCTTCTGATTATAATGCATTTCTGGCTGACCGTGGGATAAAACACCAGTGTACAGTGCCATATACACCTCAACAGAATGGAGTTGCTGAACGAAAGAACAGGTCACTCATGGAGATGGCGAGGTGCATGGTCAAGAGTCAGGCTTTACCACATAGTTTCTGGCTTGAGGCTGTCATGTGTGCAACATATGTACTGAACAAGTGTCCCACTAAAGCACTGTAGTCTATCACTCCATATGAGGTTTGGCATGACCGCAAGCCATCTGTTGCTCATCTGCATGTTTTTGGTTGTTTGGCATATGCACTAGTGCCTGAACAACATCGTAGAAAATTGGATGATAAGGTAGTAAAATGTATTTTGGTTGGGTACAGTTCTGAAAGTAAAGGCTATCATCTGTATCATCCACAGACTAAATGCATTCTAGTTAGCCGTGATGTTGTCTTTGTGGAAGATGCTATTCAGCCATTGCTTTCATGTACTAAGGAGACATCTGTTAGCTCCAAAGACATGTATGATACTTTGATGCCTCTTTTTACAGGTGGACAGTCTAGTGCTGGTCCTAATGAGGAAACTTCTCAGCCTTTGCAGGTTCCATATGATGATGCAGATCATTCCATTTCTGATGTAGATTTACATGATGCACTTGTTGATGAGAGAGCTGATATTGAGCAGGCAAAAACTATGCCAAAATGGTTGGTGCAGACTTTGCGTGACAGCAAATTAGATGCACCTTTATCATATCATACTCGTTCAGGCTCTCATAGTGCCTCTTTTGCATCAGATTGCTATGCTATGGCTGCGTCTAGTCTCTGTGACGAGAATGAGCCTGTTTCTTTTGATGAAGCATAGAATTAAAAAAATTGGATGGCTACTATGCAATCTGAATATGATGCTATAATGAAGAATGGTACATGGTCTTTATGTGACTTGCCTCCTAGCAAGAAGGCCATTGGCACTAAGTGGGTATACAAGCTGAAGCGTAAACCTGATGATACAGTTGATAGGTATAAGGCTAGGCTTGTTGCAAAGGGTTATGCGCAAGAAAGAGGCATTGATTCTGATGAGACCTTTGCACCTACATGCCGTATGACTACTGTTCGGAGCATTTGTGCACTTGTAGCCCATCATGGTGGAATGTACATCAGTTGGACATTAAAACAGCATTTATGAATGGTGACTTGCATGAAGAAGTGTATGTTTTTCAGCCCCGTGGCTTTGTGCAGAAAGGGCATGAAAACCAGGTGTGCAGGTTAAAGAAGGCATTATATGGTTTAAAGCAAGCACCATGTGCTTGGCATGAGAAGATACATGCCTATCTGGTTGCACATGGTTTTGAGAACAATCCAATTGAAAGCACCTTATATGTTAACACTAGTGTTGTACTTGGACACTTTAGTGTCCTGAAAAAGAGACAATGTTTGATGAATTTTTAGAGTACTAGAAGGAATCATTTATAAATATAACTATGCAACATGTTGGCATAAGGGTAGAATATTTTTAGAAAAATATAGGTTTAATTAAAGGATATAAAAATTAATATTTATTCTCTAATTTTATGATGCTAATTTCAATCCTGGCGCAGAAATTACAGTGATGTAAGTTAGTGGTTATTTTTTATTAAAATCATGATCTTATAATTTTCATTGGTCTAAATGCAATAAAATCTTTTATTTTATATATTTCAACATGTTTCTATCCATAATTAGAGATTTGTAATGAATTTTACTAGGTTTATAGCATAAAATGAATCTCATTTGTGATATGATAGTCTTATCATCTATGAATTATTTTGCAAAGTGATGGTATGAACATGCATCATCTTTTATGATCAAAATACTATTTGATATTATTACAACTAGAAATATTTTTTTGACAACCTTAGGAGTCCAATTTCTATGTTGTTTCTTCAAGTTAAACAATAACACTGTTTTTCTATGCTAAAAAAAGGCCATTTTACGAGGAAATATTGCATATGCTACATGATTAAAGTTGACATGCTAGTTTTTTCTATATAAAGTAGTCTATAATGTTTGTAGAATTATTTTGATTCATAATATATACCTTATATCATTGAGAAAACCTAATTTTTTACGATGAAGTTTTATTCTCGGTAGAGAGGAATATGGCTATTCAATGAAATATCTAGATTTTTCATGGTATGTGAGATACATACAAAAATTATTGGTTCAAAGACATGTCGCATACATTTATGCTACTATATGATGGTTTTTGAAATAAAACACAAACCATTTTAGTGCTTTTATGAATCAATATCATATAGAAGGCTGCAAAAGTGTATAACTATACAATGAACACCCTATATTGTACTATTTTTTTAAATATAAAAATGATTTTTCTAGTTCCCAAGACTTGTTTCAAATGATTATATGATAATAAATTAGCATTAGAAAAATGATTCGAATAGGAGGAAAATTCTTTTTATGGAGATATTTCTTTCTTCTCATATATTAGTTTACAGAAAAATAGTTTTTCTCAACCATATTCAATCATTTCTATATTTTGAGTTATCAAAAAAGGTTATTTTGTAAAATATATATTTTTTATAGAGCATCTAGGTATAGGTCTTTATGGGTCTTTAAGGTTTTTTCAAAATTTTATCTGATTAGTATGTGTGATTTTTTTTATTTAATAGAAAAAAGGACACTATAGTGTCCTGTTTTGGTACAACACTAGTGTTAAGCGTGCTAATCATGTGCTTCTAATCATTGTTATCTATGTTGACGACATGCTACTCACTGGTCCTATTGAGAAGCATATTGCTGATTTCAAGGCTGATTTGCATGCCTCATTTGAGATGTCTGATTTGGGGCGTTTGCATCACTATTTAAGCATTCAATTTATGCAAGTTGATGGGGGAATGGCTTTGTGTCAAACGAAATATATTGACACATTATTGCAGCGTTTTGGCCTTGAAGAGTGTAAGCCTATTGCCACTCCTATGGAGACAGGTTTACGATTGAGTCTTGATGATGTTGGAGATGCATTTGATGTTGTTCTCTATCAGCAGGCTGTTGGATGCTTGATTTACTTATGCATTACTTGACCAGATATTCAGTTTGTTGTCTCACAGATGAGCAGGTTTATGCATTGCCCAGGAGTCACACATTGGAAGGCGGTCAAGCACATCTTTTGCTACTTGAGTGGTACTCCGCTACTTGGGTTGCTTTATCCCAAGGGGGGATCACTACCGCCAGATTTGCATGTTTTTTCTGACTCAGATTGGGCTGGTTGCTATGACACTCATGTGTCCACCAATGGTTTTTGCTTCATGCTTGGTAGCTCATGTATATCTTGGTTGAGCAAGAAGCAGCCTACTATGGCCACTTCCAGTTGTGAGGCTGAGTATAGGGCAGCTTTCACAGCGATTGTTGAGTGTGTGTGGCTCATATGCCTTATGGCTGATTTGGGTGTTGGCCAGTCTTCTACCACCACCATCTTCACTGACAATCAGAGCGCATTGGTAGTTGTGAGGAACCCTGTGTTCCATGCTCGCACTAAGCACATTGAGGTGCATTATCACTATGTCAGGGAGAAGTTCTCTGTTGGGGAGATCAACTTGGCATATGTGCCCACGCAGGAGAACATTGCAGACCTTTTCACGAAGGCTCTGCCTAAGGAGAAGTTTGAAGCTTTCCGCAAAGCTTTGGGCTTACTTCCTTTTGTGGAGTGATTTCCACATAGCTTGGCACTTCCTTATACATGAGTGCCAGCTCCTTGTTCACCGCATCACTCCCAGGGGGTATTTGTTGATATATTTAGGTAGTGATGTGTGTGAACACACTAGGACTGCTGAGGCACTTTTTTCCGGAAACACCAAAATTTCCAAGCTCAGAAGCCAACAAAGAACATGAGAACATGTGATGACTAGCCTCTTTACCACTGTACACCAGAGCAAAGATATCTATACTACGTGCGTCTCTCGCGATGCTCAATCTTCAATCCATTTATGGATGGTCGGATAGTAGTGTCTCTGAATTGTTCACGCAAGTTGATTTGAAATAAACTTTCATTGTTTTATCAAAATAAGTTCATTTACTAATATCGTTGTAATTGCTTATCACTTGCAGAATTTTGAAAGATCAGTTTCTACGAGATGGCAATGGCATGCCTCTTTCCTATCATTCCAAGAATTAAGAGCATGTTCAGATGCAAATCCATAGCTCAATTAATGTCATGGCATGTAAAGAGCAAGTCTATAGATGGGTAATGCAAGTGTCTGCTGATTCTAATGCTTGGAAACACATAGATACTAAGTGGCTAGAGTTTGCTTGAGAGCCTCAAAACATACATCTAGGCTTAGCTATGGATGGAGTAAATCCATTTGTTTTATGTAGCTCCTCATGGAGCACATGGCGTGTATGTTTGGTCAATTATAACATCCCACCATGGATGGTCAGAAAAAGGGCCATTTATTATTAGCTCTCATTGTGTCACGTAAGTATAAGGTAAAAAAACATGGATGTATACGTTGCACCACTTGTGGAAGAGCTGCACACTTTATGGGATGGGATTACTATGCGCGACATGTCTCAACCTATAAGAAGACGAGATGTGCGAGTGCAAGGCATACTTATGTGGATGATGCATGACTTGCCCGATTATGGTGAATGTTGAGGTTTATCGATTTTGACTTACAATGCTTGTACCCTATGTAGAACATAACTCGAAGTAGGCTACTCCAAAGAACTTCGAAAAACTATCTATGAAGGACATCATAGATATCTACATGATGGACATGTTTTATGTGAAAGGAAAATTGGCCGACAAGTGCAATGCCAAATGAAAGTAAGTGAGTGGAAGTAGTTGTTGATGTAGAAACACCAGTCGATGGCATGAAATGACTATTGATCTTTCACAAAATCCCTTATTGGAGTGAGTTACTGATCAATCATTTGGTAGAACCAATGCACATTCTCAAGAATGTGGGAGAGATACTCTAGTAGGCTCAAGTCTCATGATTGGCACAAGTTTTTACAATTTGTGCTTCTTGTGGCTGTAAAAGATTAACTTTCAGAGGATGTATGAACAACAATTTATAAAATCAGTTCCTTAGTATGGTGGATTTCTTCTAAAGAGATAAGGAGTGATAACATAGAGAGTGTGAAACTTAATGCTATAGAGGATATTTGTATGGTTGAGAAATACTTTCCCACAAGTATTCTCACATTTCAGCTTCATTTATTGGTTCATGTGGTTGATGAAGTGGCAATAGTAGGAACTCTCCATAGTCGATGGATGTTCTTCTTAGAGTGCTTCATGAAGACATTAAAAGGGTTTGTTTGTTACAGAGCAAGTCTAGAGGGCAGCATGGCAGAGGGGCACAAGAGTCTCTTGTATTCATAACAGAGCTTCTATGCATGTCTGACCCAAAAATTACTTGCTTACGGAGCGATGATGAAGATGTTTGTCTTGTAGGCGATGAAGCTCAAGGTAAAGGGATGCAAAGAAAAATGGATGTAGTTTGAGATAGAAGGCAATGAAGTTTTGCATGATTAGCTCTGAGCCTATGCAAAAGTGGTTGGAGAGGTATGAGCTTGCCAAAGAGACAAACACAAAGGAAAGAGCTCAATTTTAGAAGAATTGATCCACTTGGTTTTTTGCCTCTTCTAGAAACTCTTTGACCTCTTCCACCTTTTCCAATGAGCAGATGGCTAGATACAACCATTTCACAAGCCACAATAGTAGGTGAGGATATCTCTAAAGAAGAGGAGGAACTTGCAAAGGGGTGTGATTGGGAGTATTTTAAATATGGTGCACTATGGTCTCGTGGATGACACTTTTGGATCACATGAATCAATGAAAATAGGTCTACTTTTGAGAGTGGGGTGATGGTGAACTTTTCCCAAAAAGGTAGAACTAGTGTAAGAGACAATAATGTTAAGAAGAACGACTCAAGTATTGTGGAGTGATCCAAGATATCTTGAAGCTATCCTTTAGGAGGTTTGACTACTTTTTGTTTGATGTGACATTGGGGTGAAAAATGGCTGAAAAGGTGTTGTTTGCTAATGACGGATTAAGGAAATTGAAAAATAGAGTCTTTCCACATGTACAAAAGTATAACATTGTTGTCTCCTTTAGCCATATGAAGAAATTCTTTTCTAAAGACAATATGTTCAAAAAGCGCCATGAAAGTGATGAAGATTCTTGTATTCAGTGTACAATTTTTCGGTTTGATGCAAAAAAATATATTTTTGCACACCACACAATGCATCTTTTTAAAGTTCCAAGAAGGAAATGATTTTTAAAGATACGAAATACTTTTGAGTTCACAAAATTTCATGGTCATTTGGCGACAAGGTTTACATCAAATCAAAAGTTTCCACGTGTACATAGCCTTTTTATCTAAAACTACTGGCAAAGTTTGTGAATGTTGGTTTCTCGCTTTGAGAATTCTTCTTCTTCTCAATTCGAATGGCTTCTTCTTCTCATCGTCCATCCAATCGTGTAACCTCATGTGAGGTTTACAATAGAAGAGAGGATTCTTTGTGGAAACCTCTTTCTGTGAATGGGTAACTATGCTTCCTCCATTGAATCTTTATCCTTCACGAAATTAGGCTTGCTGACATTGCCTTTTGGCTGTCAAAGTTCATTTTGCATACAAAACTTGAAATTGTTGAATGATCAAGATCATCCAAATCTAATGAAGAGATGCAAGGAGCATGCAAATGTACAAGATTTGCATAAGAGTTCCTCCCTGATCGCAACTGATAAAATGGACAAATAACTCTATGCTATTGAAAAATTGAACACATTTGTCTGCATATATAAGTTATGCATATTCCTTATGAAGAACTCTGAATGTTCCTGTTAAACATTCAACAGGTTGCCACTCCACAATATTGGAAGGAAAAATATTTGCAATACAAAAACATATATGTTGTTATATAAAAACAACTGAAATGATAAAAGAGCATTGTAAAACTTCACTTACAATACAAAGGGAATTGCAGATGATTTTCTAGAACAAGATCCTTAGCATTGTACACATGTAGTACTCTTTCAAACCAATCGCATGTCTTCAATTTGAAACTGAGAATATGTCCCCTCCAATGGTTTCTTGTGTTGTCTCTAATAGCATGTTTGCCTTTATGGGCACCTCTACAAGGTTTTTGCATATACATGGTTTCGTAGCATGCTTTAAAAATATGTTATTACAGAAAAAAAATCAATGTGGTTGAATAGGAGAGTCTCTATTTGAGAGATTGATGATGTTTTGGGTAGGGAATGGGATAACAAAGAAGTTCAAAAGCTAGGTGACATCATTTTATGTAAAGCTAGTCCAAATTCTCTTTCAATCTCATATCAGATATCTTAAAAATCTCTGGTTTTAGGATATGACTACAGAAGGTTGAAAAGAAAGCTTGGACTTTGGATAGCCTTGGACTTAGAGGAGAGCTGTCCAGAATTTGATTTAGAAGTACTAATTCATCCAGATTTTCAATCTAGGAAAATAATTGTCAGTGCGAATTGGAAACTCATAAATGTAAGGGAGCTCCTAGAATACCTTGATGAGGTATCATCACAGTTCAGATTCTCAATTGACGATGCAATAGTTAACATTAGATCAGAGAAAACATTATCTTGCATAACTTGCTTGCCACCCAGGGTGACCAAGTTCCAACCAATAAAATTGTAACAAGTCTAAAAGAAGTTGATTGAATAGAAACCAAGACATCCTTACATAATATATCTCCTTCTTTAAGAAGCTTTTTTTCATACTTCCATTGATTTTTCTTTGCAGGATGGTGACTAAGAATGTGACTGATTACATCACTTCAATTATGTCTTTTTATGGACTATATTCATATTGGCATTCTTTTGTTTAATTTCAAGATTCTGATGAGGTTTCTATTGTGCAATGTTTATACAAGCACTTGCATGAGTAAATTCTAGGTGAATCAAGAATATAAACCAAGAAATTCTTATATAATATATCTCCCTTTTTAGAACCTTTTTCCATATTTCCATTGATTTTTCTTTGCAGGATGGTAAGTAAGAATGTGACTCATTACATCACTTCAATTATAACTTTCTATGGACTATATTCATATTGGCATTTTTTGGTTTAATTTCAACATTGTGATGAGGTTTCAATGGTGCAATGATTATACAGGAACTTGCATATGAGTAAATTCTAGATGAACAATACTTTTACTTTTCAATAATGAGTTTCAATTTAAGTATTTGAGTCTATCCAAGGTGCACATTAGAAATTCTCTAGGCTTTTTTGGCCTCAAGCTATGCATGAGAACTATCTATCTATCGATCTATTTATCTATTTATCTATCTATCTATCTATCTATCTATCTATCTATCTATCTATCTATCTATCTATCTATATATCTATCTATCTATCTCTATCTATCTATCTATCTCTCTATCTATCTATCTATCTATCTATCTATCTATCTACATAACTAGGAATGTTAGAGAGGGTGGAGAACCCGGTGCAAATTCTAAGTCAAGTGATATTCAAAATATCTAGAGCATGAAGTTTAGTCAGATTACAGTGTAGAAGAGATTAGAGAAGACGACCAATTCAAGCGACAAGGGCAATCCGAGCTTCTTGGATTTCCCTTATTCCTTGAATCGGTCATGTATTACAAACTACCAAAACATGCTTCAAAATGTAACTTTTGCATTAAGCTTTCACTGATGAGCAATACTAGTTTCCATGTGAACTCATCTTATGCATAGTTGCCTTGAGAGGATGGTATGACAAAATGGAAAATGACATGACTGATACAAGCGACATGGGCCATCCGAAATTCTCTGATTGCCTGTATTGCTTGTATTGATCGTGTCATAAAACCTTCTCTATCCTCCTCACATTTAACTTTTCAACCAGAATAACACAAAATAAAAATTTTCATGATGCTTGAACCATCAATGAAGTCACTTTTGCTTAGTTCTCAAGAGGATCAATTCAACATTATATTACTCAAGGCATATAAATATAGTTACAATGGCCATCTTCTAGATGAAGGCTAGCATAATTACATACAATTTGCACATAAATAAATCTTCCAACATATGTTGGTTACACATTAGATTACAATCTTACATTCAAAAAAAATAATGTTTCACCCTTCTTTTTTGCCCTTTTTGGAGCCCTAACCTCTATGTTGCTTGTGTCCCTTTTTAGAGCCCTCACCTCTACTCTTATTCTTTGGCCCATGCTTCAATGGGGAGTGAATAGGAAACCCTTTTTTCTTTTCTTCAGACTTGTTTTTATCTGGTGGTGGTGGTGGTGGAGATGATTCTTAATCATAAGGGCATATTGCATGTTTCATAATGGCATTTATTGCTCTCTTCCTGATCAAGATGACCCATGCATCTGGATAGTCTGACAAGTTTAACTCAGGTTTGTAAAACCTTCTTTCCAAGAACCTTACTGCATTTGCAATCACTCTCCAGCCACATGAGGTGATGTCTTTCTATAATGGCACATGTATTTGAATGTATTCAAACCTTTTTCTTCATTCAATTTAGGAATTCTTGGAAAGTTTTGATCAATATGCATTTTGAGAAGCTTAGCAGCACTACAAGGTAAACTTGAATTCATAATGGATGGCAAGGCTTTAAAAAAGAACACAACAAAATGTAAGGCAAGGCTTACACTTTGCAGTTTCCATGTTGTGATTGGAGGGAATTCATGAAAAGTGCTTGATATTCATTGAAGTCACTGATAATAAGACTCTAGTGGCCCCTGACAATGAGTGGCATGTAAAAATAACTTCTCTGTTGAAAAGAATGTTACTTATTTCAAAATTAAGATGAATAATTACTTTTCAATATAGGGGTAGATAATATATTCTACCCCTTTTGTAAAATTCTTTAGAAAGAATTTCACATCTCCTTGCTTCTGCAAAAAGCACTGAGTCAGAAGAGGATCTATGATGAAAAAATTTCTTGAAACTGCTTCCTCACATTGTTGCAGAAGGAGCCTAGAATTCAAGAAATATAAATTCAATATAAGAAATACCAAATTAAGGAAAACATGAACATTTAATGGCCTCTAGTTAATACCTGAGTGCAATATTGACTACACTATCAGATATTTCAACATTAAACTCTCTCAACATTTTGTTGTCTTTTGGTTTTATATCAAGCATAAATTCCTCTTGCCATGGCATTGCAACATTTACTATCATCTGCCCATCTCCTTTTTTTACAAGTTCTTTATTTGCTTTTTGCAACTTCTGAATCTGCTTTGGGATAACATTTCCCTCTAACAACAAACCCTGCTTTTTCTTCTCCCCCTCACAATTTGCTGCATTTCTTGTTTCATGATCATGAGGGACCTCAGGGTGGACCTCTTCAATTACAATTGATTGCCTAGGTGCTCGTGCTGGAGGTATATTGAGAATATCAAAGAACTTTTGATCATGGTTCTCAATAGGCACAATAGATTTATCAAACTTATATCTGAGCCTTGATACAATCACACAATCTTTTGCCATCAATGTCACCCTGTGTGACTCAAGCGTAAGCACCACCTCCTTTACTTGTCAATCCACGGAGACGTGAGGACCTGTATGAAGACCTTGAGCGAGTGAAGGCACAAGTGTGTGAGTGAAAGCACACAAGCATACACACACATACACACACATGTGCACATGGTAAGACCAAAGAGAGGAACAATGGAAGGGCTTTGATTACAAAAGAAATCTATTACAAAACTGAAATCTACAACAAGCTAACCTCAAAAGTGAGCTCTCTAGCTCTTTTTATAGTTTTTAGGACTAGTTTTGGCCCTGTCCAGACCTAATGTCTGACCTAGTTAAAAATTAGGTTCCAAGGCTTATTTGAGGCCTCAAACGACGTCTAAAAATTATGAAAATTGGTAGGAGAATGTGGGCACTATCAAAGTAGGTGCACTCTACCAGAAAATGCCCCTCCTTGCCGGAACTGCCCAGAGGCTAGAGACCACTATACAAATTGTTGTCCTAAGAATCAAGCATCTTCAGCTGGGCCCCACATTCAAATGATTTTTGTGCACAAAGAAGAAATGTTAGATCAAATCAATGGGCCCTCACCATCTACCAGGGTGGTGCAGTTAGAAGAAATTGAATCTTTTATAGTGTAGACAAGAAGCAAGGGGAAGGCTCAAGTAGACGTGGGTCAAGAATCAAGAATTAATGGATTGAATAAAGACAAAGAGACATCTGAAGACAAAGCCACCACATGTGCAGAGACAAGGCAACAAGGAGATCTCATATGTACCAGTGATGCCATTGGGCATGCATTCAACAAGGCTCATGAGGAGTTTGATAAGTCAATTGGAGCCCATGCTCTTAAGGAATCAGAGGCTTCAAAACTACTCAAGTCCATGAAGAAGGAGGTTAGTATTTTTTATTTAATAAAGATGGATGGGAAATTCAAGTCAGAACTCTTGCAGACAATTGATGAGGCTTCCACTACAAGTTTAGTGGCAAAGACTGCTGTTATGCATAAAGGTAAAATTGTAGGGGAAGCACCCTTACAGATTATAAGAGTCATCGGCTGACAGTATCTATTAAAGGTCATGAGTTTCAAGGAGTTATTGTGGATGGTGGTTCTGGCATTAACTTGATGCCTGAACATATAATGAAAAAGATTGGACTCCACCCTTCAGGGCCTACAAATTTCACTATTACTTTGGCAAATCAAAGCAAAGTAAATCCCTTGGGAGTGATTCCAAAGGTTCCACTAGAAGTACATGGTAATCTCTTCATTATGGATTTTGTGGTATTGAAATTACCCTAGGTTGAAGGGGGATTTCCCCTCTTAATTGGAAGACCATGGCTGAAGGATGCAAGTGTCATCCATGATTGGGGTAAAGACGCTATGTGGGTACAAAAGAAAGGGCAAGAACTGACACAACTACATTTAGAGAAGGACCCAGATCATCAAGGGAACACCAGCATGATGTAATCAATTGGCATTTGCATGGAATCAGAAACAGAGGACCAATCCCAAATAGAGTTTGAGGAAGAAGAAGATATTATAAATTGGCTCCAAGCAAGCAACTCTTCCTCTTGTTTTGGAATTTTTCTTAATAATTCTTGTACAGAGGAACGTTATAATGAAAATGAGGATAAAGTTCAGGTTGATGGATTGGGAGAACCCATCACAAACCACAGAAGGGGGAGGAAGACACCCCTCAAATACAACTTGTAGGAGGATGCAACAACAGTCGAGAAGGAAGTTACTAAAGTTAAAAACAAGGTAAAACATACTAGTGAAGAGTGTTCTTTACCAATTCAAGAAATCCCTGCAGGATGGATGCAGGACAAAGAAGAATATATTGAGATCCATAACACTCCGGCTTATGCAACAATGCATGAAAAGCTATTGGAAGAAAACAAGGTTGGAGATGAGCATGAAGATACCATGGTAGAGAGAAACCCTGTCAAAGAAATACAATTAGGCAATCAGGAAAATAATCATCCTGTTTTGGTGGCTACTTGGTTGTGGAGCCACCCAAAGCTCCTTGAAAAGGTAAAATCTTTCTTGACCCACTATGCAGATGTTTTTGCTTGGCATTATAAAGACTTAGAAGGAGTGTCTGCCAATTATGGGGAGCACAAAATCCCTCTGGTTGATGGAGCCAAACCAATAAGAGGAAAGAGTTATAGACTTAACCCAAAATATGTTGAAGCTGTTTATGTGGAAATACAAAAGATGGAGGATGCAAGAATCATCATTCCTGTGGAACACTCAGAGTGGCTCTCACCTATGGTTATAGTACTAAAGAAGAATACCAACAAAATCAGAATTTGTGTTGACTTTAGAGCACTCAAAAAGGTGACCATTCTAGATGGATTCCCCATGCCATTTGCAGAGCAGGTTATTGAAGAAGTGGCTGGACATGCATTATATAGCTTTATGGATGGTTTTAGTGGCTATAATCAAATATCCATACACCCAGAGGATCATGAAAAGACTGCTTTTATCACACCTTGGGGAACATATGTGTATGTAAAAATGTCCTTTGGACTCAGAAATGCTCTAGCCACCTTTAATAGAACTGTCAACCTCATTTTTGGACCCTTATTGCTGGAAACACTTAGAATTTTCATGGATGACTTTTCTTCATTTTCAGGATCCCACAAAGAGAACCCCTTAGATTGCTTGGACCATCACTTGCGACAGCTGCAGAATGTTTTCAAGAGATGTAGGGGGACTAAACTAAATCTCAACCCAAATAAATGTCATTTCCTTATGACAAAAGGAACCCTCTTGGGACATGTGGTGTCAGCTAAAGGTATCACTCCAGATCCAAATAAAATTATTTCTATATTAAAGTTTCCTAGACCCAAATCTTCTAAAGAGATTCAAAGTTTCTTGGGGCATACTGGGTACCACAGAAGATTTATAAAAATGTATGCAGAGATATCCAGGCCACTGGCTAGACTTACAGGTAAAGAAGTGCCCTTTCAATGGGAAGAGGAAGAAGAGAATGCTTATCAGACATTAAGGTCCAAATTGGTGACTGCACCAATCCTTATCACCCCAAATTGGTCAAATACTTTTCATGTGCATATAGATGCCAGTGCATATGCAGTGGGTGCAGTCTTGGCTCAACATAGTGAAGAATTAAAACTTGATAGGCCTATTCAGTATGCTAGTCGAATTTTGACTAAAGCTGAAAAAAATTATAGCACAACAAAAAGGGAGGCTCTAGCAATGGTTTTCGTCGTACAAAAATTTTGTCATTATTTGCTAGGTGTGAAGTTTATTATCATCACAAATCATCAGCCACTCATGTATTTATTGAAAAAACCATAAGCAACTGGGAGGATATGGAGGTGGCTACTTTTGTTCCAGGAGTTTGATTTTTCTGTAGTCCATAGACCAGGTAAAGAAAATATCATGGTGGATCACTTATCCAGGATCAATATAATGGATCAAACCATTGGAGTCAATGATGATTTTCCAGATGCTAATCTGTTCACTGTACAAGCTCAAGGTTAGTAATGTGATATCAAGAATTTCATTAAAACTAGAGTGTATCCAGAGAAGGCTAGTGCTGTGCAAAGAAACAAACTGCTAATCAGGGGCAGACCTTATACTTTCATTGAAGATAAATTATATAGATAGGGAAAGGACAACAGGTTTAGGAAGTGCATGGAAGAAGAAGAAGAAGTGAGGGAAGTCCTTCAATCTGCACATGAAGGAACAGGTGGTGGGCACCTTCCAGGACATATTATGAGTCAGAGGATACTTGATGCTGGTTTATGGTGGCCTACATTATTCAAAGATGTAGATGAATGGGGAAAGGCATGTGACGTTTGACAGAGGTGTGGACCTAAGCCAACAAAGCAGAGGCACAACCCCTTGATTATTTCCACTTCCTGGCAACCATTTGAGAAGTGGGGGCTAGATCTTGTAGGGCCCATCTACCATCTGTCGATTTTTCTCTAATTTCCCTAAGGTTCAAAGTGTTTTTAAAGTGTTTTGGAAGGTATGTGAAGCGGCAGCGTACACAGAAGTGAAAGTATGACCCCCCAATTAAATTTTTTTGTTTTAGTCTAAAGTCACTACATGACAAAACAGGGATTCGTTGGTTGCCCACTTGAGGAGATAATCTTGGGCCATCAAAGTGAGCACCAAGATACTCTTGTAGTTAGGAGCGTATGTGAAGCGACGCCCAAATCAAGGCAAGGACCATTCTTGGACTAGGCAAGTGTAAGCAAGGTGAGCATAGTCTAAGTTAGGCAAGAGAGAGAAGTGCAAGAGACACACAGTGTGCGACGCAGAGAAGTGAAGTGCAAGGTGTGCATGAAGAGTGACTAGGAAGTGTGCAGAGAAGTGTTAAGCTATTCCTCCCAAGGATCCCAAGGTCTCATTGCAATGTGTGCGTGCCGACAGAAGGTGTCCATCCCTCCCCCTTATTGGAAGCTTTGTGCAAGGTGTGCACAAGTGCAGGCTTGGAGAAGGTGGAAGTCTGGTGCAGAGGAGGCCGGCAACAAGAAGACCTTGGGTATTTGGTATTTTGTAATTGAGCACTCTGTGGGATTTTGCACAGAAGCATTGGATTGTATTGTGCATCACCATTGTATTTATCTTATTATAATCAATCGACAAAGGCTTCCAGTGTGTATCTTTCTTCTTGTCTTTCCCTTTTCTCCTACAAACACTCAAATCCCTTCTTATCCATTGGCTATGATGATAAGCAGATGGTTTATAGGTTGTGGAGTCCATCCAATCAATTCCTTGTGTCTAAGGATGTTACATTTGATGAGCAAGGTACTTGGTATGCAGGTACATTTAATACTCATGCAAGTGATGAAGAAACCTTGATTCAAAAGAAAGGTAAATCAAAGGTTCAAATATGTGATGAAGAAGAGAGTAATGAAGGACAAGTTGAATCAGAAGAAAGGCCAAGGTTTGATCTAGAATATGATGAACCAGAAACTTCAAGAAGTGGAGAACTCAGAAGGTCATCTAGGCACAAATGGCAACCTACAAGGTATAGCTATGATACTTCATTCTTGACTACTAAAGATTATGCTTATATGATAAAAGCAGATGAAGATCCATCCACATATGATGAAGCCAAAGGAAAGGAGAATTGGGAAAAAGCTATGCAGGAAGAATATGATGCATTGATGGAGAATGAAACATGGGATTTGGTTCCTAAACCAAATAGTCAAAAGATCATTGGATGTAAATGGGTTTACAAAACAAAAAGGTTTGTAGATGGAAGTGTATCTAGGTACAAAGCCATGCTTGTTGTAAAAGGATATGCACAGACATATGGTGTGGACTATGATGAAACTTATAGTCCTGTTGCAAAGATGACAACCATAAGGACTCTCATAGCAATTGTTGCTTGCAAATCTTGGAAATTGTCTCTATTAGATGTGAAGAATGGATTTTTGAATGGTTATATTTCAGATGAAGTTTACATTGAACAACCAGATGGTTTCAAAGATCGAGTGTATCCAGATCATGTGTGTAAGATCAAGAGAGCTTTATATGGTTTGAAGCAGGCCCCAAGCGCATGGAATTATAGGCTTGTAAAGTTCTTGAAGGAACTTGGATTTCAAGCATCTAAGGCAAATAGTAGCTTGCTAGTCAAAGCAAGTGA
>CM035437.1:12622898-12625398 GCA_020310875.1 Ceratopteris richardii | reverse complement strand
TCGAATCAAGGCATCAGTGACTACGCCACTAAAATGAAGGATCTAGCAGATAGTCTAGGATCCATAAATGAAGAAGTCGAAGATCATAGATTGATAGCGCAAGTGCTCACAGGGTTGAGAGGAGATGAAAGGTGGAAACCTTTCGTACTCTCAACTGAACTTTCTTTAAATCATTTTGTACCAGATTTAAATCAGTTGCTTGGATTGATGCTCACATATGAGCAAGACCTGAAAGGAGACGCAGACAAAGGACATAGCTCTGCAATGTACATGAAAAACAAGAAGAAAGACAAAGGCAAGTCAAAAGATGAAGAAGAGTCGAGTTCTCAGGCCTATTACGCAAGAGGAAAAGGAACTGGCAAAGGAAGAGCAAGAGGAAGAAGTAGTCAGAATACCACCAAGAAAGCTTGCTGGATTTGTGGACTAAGTAACCATCTGGCGCATGACTGTTGGCACAACCAACAGGGATCAAATCAAAGTCAGAACAGTAATAGCAGAGGCAGAAGCGGAAGAAATCAAAGTAATGCTCAAAGAGGAAGACAAAACCAAAGAGGAGGCTACGGTAGAGGTGGAACAAGAAGTTGGGGACAAAGCCAATCCTACAACACCACCTACAACAACTACGCAAATGACACACAGAATGAAAGTCATACATCATTGATGATGAACTCAATCAGCACATCAGAGAATGAAGACCTAAAGGTATTTTACATTGATTCTGGATGCTCTAATCACTTGTCAGGAAATATAGAACTGATGTCAGAATTGGAGAAAGGAAGTGCGAGTCACACTGTTCAAACAGGTGACAATACAAGACACAAAGTAAAATCAATCGGAAAAGTGAAGTGCAAAAGTGGAGCAGATTTGCTAACCAATGTTCTGTATGTTCCAACAATACCGAAAAATCTGATCAGTGTGGGACAGATAGTCGAAAAAGGTTTTCAGGTCAGATTTACAAATAAAGGAGTATTTGTAGAAGATCCCAAGAACGGATACTATCAGATCGTCTCTGGTAAGAAAGAAGGGAGACTCTTTACCTTAAGAGTACAAGGGAACATTGGCCAAGCGCTGCTCACACATGATGAAAAGATAATTACAGAACTTGATCTCTGGCACAAGAGATTAGGTCATTTTCACGAGAAAGGAATCAAAGCTATGATAGCGAATCAGTCTGTACTGGGATTACCGAACGTACAGAACCAACATATGATTCACAAATGCGAAGCCTGTCAAATGGGAAAAGCCCACAGGTTACCTTTCCAGAAGAAAGGATTCAAACATGATGGTGTGCTAGAACTCATACATACAGATGTATGGGGACCAACGAAAGAAGGATCAATCAGCGGATCAAGGTACTATGTTTTATTCATTGATGATGCAACAAGGTGGATAACTCTTTATGTTTTGAAAGAGAAATCAGAAGTGTTCGGAGCTTTCAGACACTTTCATGCATATGCTGAAAGACTCACAGGACAAAAACTTAAAAGACTGAGGTCTGATGGAGGGGGAGAATACTTCTCCCGAGAATTCAATGACTATCTTTGGAATGCAGGTATTAAGAGAGAAATAACCTGCAGGTATACACCACAACAGAATGGTGTAGCAGAAAGGAGAAACCGAACTCTAGTCGAGTTTGCACGAGCGATGCTAAAAGAAAAAAATTGCCCAGATTATCTTTGGGCTGAAGCCGTGAACACAGCGACATACTTGGTAAACAGATTACCATGTACAGCCTTAGAAGGAATGACCCCTTATGAAGCTTGGTGGGGAAAGAAGCCAACACTTGATCACTGCAAAGTGTTTGGATCAGTAGCGTATGCTTATGTACCGTCTCAACTCAGACATAAGCTTGAACCGAAAGCAGAAAAATATGTGTTCGTCGGATATGATGAAAAGCAGATGGGTTACAGGTTATGGAGTCCTCTAACCAAACATTTTACTGTTTCCAGAGATGTAACATTTGATGAACAGAAAAGCTGGTATGTAGATCAGAGTCATACAACTGTAGAATTTGAAGAAGAGATAAAAAGAAGAGAGAAAGGAAAATCAATTGTACAGGTAAACAAAGAAGACGAGGCTAGTACGTCCAGGACCGGATCAGGTACGAGAAACGAAGATGAAGACGTGTACTCAGACACACATGAAGAATATGAGCTAAGGAGGTCGAACAGAGTAAGAAGACAACCGGAAAGGTACTCATATGATACAACGTATATAACTCAGAACGATTATGCATACATGGTCAAGGACGATGATGAACCTCAGAACTATGACGAAGCCAAAGGCAAGAAGCAATGGCAAGAAGCGATGGAAGAAGAACTCACCGCACTGGAAGAGAACAAGACATGGGAGCTTGTTCCTAAACCGAACGGTAAGAAAGTAATCGGAAATAAATGGGTGTTCAAAGTTAAGAAACTTGCAGATGGAAGGATAGCCAGACATAAAGCGAGACTAGTTATCAAGGGCTATGCTCAGACGCATGGCATAGACTATGACGAAA